>JANCRC010000021.1:2405000-3605000 GCA_024362995.1 Heteromeles arbutifolia
AATCCCATCCCTTCCATTTACCCACCATGGTATGAATATTTCTAACTAATTAAATCGCAATACCCTGAAACCATGACACTGATTGGTTGTTGAAGAGTAAAATAATGCCACATTAGTACGTAGGTTGACAAAATTAAATATTATTTTTATTGAACGTTTTCATTCTTTAAATAACTTACATTTTGTAATTTGAATTATGAGCATGCACGCCTGAGAAGAAGTTTTATATATCCAAACCCAAAAGCTTTGTAAAAGGAGTAACCTGCAACATATGAATGCTCAATACATCTCAAATCTCTAATTATCATTCCCATGATCATTCAATTGTCAGTACCCCATCATTGATCATCCCAATGCAATTAGCAAATCACCATTTTAATACCACCTTTCTCTTTTCGAGCATGAAAAATGCTAAGAAGATTTTCTTACTTTCAAAGTAAGAGACTCTCTATAGACTCTTTATCACATTACAGTTTAATGTCAATTACTGTGTCCACATTATACAATATGCCTAAAATTTGAGGTGGCAGATAGTCTATAAAGAGTCTCACTTTTCAGAGTGTCTCCTTAGCGTTTCTCTTTCGAGCATATATACTAGATCATCCCCAAGATTTTCTTTCTTTTCATTTCACTTTCAACTAAAATGGACATAAATTGTCAAACTATATGAAAAAAGTATATTTTGAAATTTCTTTTTGACCCGCTAGATCGTTTGGAATCAATCACATCCATAATGCAAATTTTTACTTGAACGTGCAATCTAATGAAATGTTATTACGCGACAAATAATATTATTGTCCTATACATACGTAGATAAGTATAAATAATATTCACATAACAATTGCAAAAGGGGTCATGTTACTCTACACATTGCATATGGAGACTTTTACGTACATGCAACAACACAGGGAATATAATTATCTCAGCCACGTGGATCCAATTTGAGCTTATAATATAATGATATGTTCCACACCTTCTTTCCCAACTTTTCAAACCAAAGTTTTTGTTTTATAATTTGTTTAATTCCATGGAAATGGCTTTTTCCTCTTATATTTTGATGAGTTTTGGAGCATCCTTCGTTGCTCATGAATATGAACACGCTGATAGACCTCCATTGAAGGAAAGCCATGTTGGGTTGCATGTGAGAGGGACACAAAGGGCATAGCCTTTTGAAGAAAAACAATCACTAGGAAAGACCTACGTAATAGAAAAAGTTCGAGAGAAAACTTGACCTATTGGGACCCATTTTCTTGGCCTTTCAGTACACAGTACATGTATATCGATCTAATTACTTTAGATATTTAGGTTAACTGGTGCTTTGTTATTTTAACTGGAATCCGATTTAAGACCAATTTATTGGATTATGGATAACGAAAACAAGAAAGAAAAAGTACTAAGATGGCAATACCTTAATGAAGACATTAGTCAGCTTAATCTAAATTAATGATGGTGACAGTTCAGATGCACATATCTTAGTCTTCTGTCTTAATTATCATTCGAGAGATTTTTCACTGTGATCAGTACACGGGGTGGTATACCACGTGTCACTAAACAAATGGTGGGATATGTGTGCTAAAAAGTTAATAACTTAAAAAATAAAATTTCTCACAATTCCTATTAAAACACGTGGTGTACCACTTGTGTTTCCGTTACAACTAAAAATTCCTCTTATCCTTCCAAATATTTTTCTCTTACAAGTTCTTGTAACTTGTGCTAATTGTGAATTGGTAATTATCAGCTTAATCCCAAATTGGTGCATGCCTCATGGTTGGCCATTGTGTGAAACCATATGCTAAGAAAATTTTTGTTGGAGATTTTGACTCGATGGAAGGAAAAAAGAGCGTTTCACACCAAAAATTACAAAATATGACTTTCCTCTTGAAAGAGATCAACAATCAAGTCCAAGTTCTTCAAACCGAACAATCTTCTTTCTAACAATGAACCAAGTCATCCTGATCATATAGAAATTGTCTTTCATGGGAAATGCATAATATATTTGATACCCGTGGATCTCTTCATTCATCGTTGATTGATTTTTTATGTGATATTTTAAAAATATTTTATCACAATACAGATTCACACTTTAAATTTTAATGTTAAACTCAACAGTCACATACGTGTTTGCATGTCACTCAATGGGATTTGGTAAACAATCTTTTGACGTTCACGTGTGCGTGTTCACTCTCATGACAATCATATTGCTACCCTATTGCAAAAGTGGAGCCTATATACTGTGTAAAAATTGGAGGGAGCCAAGGTCACAAATAGGTCAAACATTTGCATCCAACAAGCACGCAAGTTGAAATAAAGATTGAGGTGGGTTCTTAACACGTTTGATTTTATCTTTGTCTCCAAAAAAAAAAATGTAAATATCAATGCCCAAGACAACCAAAATGGTCTTTCGAGTGACCATATAATCTAACATGGCGAAACCTTTCAAAATTAAAATATGGCTAGTATATGATATATTATATACCTAGCATATAGTCCAATCTTCCTTCCAAATATTGCAAAATAAAGATTATACCTAATTAACTACCATCTAGAAAGTAGAAAGATAGCATCAAGTATAGAGATAAATCGGCCGTTCGTGATTCCTGGACACAGATTTTGAGATTTAATGATACCGAAATTTTTTAGGGGCTTTTCAATCTAGGTCCAAAAAGATAGGTAGTTTTTGAACTAAGTCCAGTTATCCAATTACATATTTTTATACCAACTTTGCCCATTTAGATAAAAATATTTAAATTCTTTAATTTTTGTATCATTTATTCGGTTTTTTATTTTGAATATTTAAATACTCAAACTAAAATATTATCTAGTAACCACCTAATGATGTTTACCTACAAAACCGATATAATTTAGTAACTACCTATTGTATAGGAAGAAAAATACTTTATACCAACAAAACAAATGTAATCTACCTGCAAAACAAAAATAAACTACCTATTGTATAGGAAGAAAAATGCTTTATACATACAAAACAGATATAATCTACCAACAAAATAAAAATAAACTACCTATTGTATAGGAAGAAAAATGCTGAAATTCCATGGCAGAACATTAGAATAGAAATATGATATAATATACCTCCATTAAAGGAATATATACTAAACAAAAAAAAGGAGCAAATACTAAGTTTTAGTTTACTTTTACGATACGCACAAAAATATAATAGAGCAACTATAAATGCATGATACTGTATTATTGCTTGCAATTGATAATGCATTGCCAAACGAATATGTAAAAAAATTGTGAAAGCTATGTAAAAACTGAAATTGCCATGAAGGAATTTGGAGGGAGGAAATATCACCCATGAAAGATGAAAGAAGAAAGAGGAGGATTGATTCCATGATCTAACAAAGGGAATTGTTTAGAAGAAGGAAAGGAAAGGATGGATGAAACGGACTGGGGGTTGAGATTTTATTGCTATAACTAATCCTACAATTAAGGGATTTTAAACCACAAATAATCATATAATTAAGAAATTTTGAAAATTTACTACAATTTATAAGTCTAAGGGATAACTATGGTACAAATTATAAATAAGCTTACGTGGAATATCAATTATTGGACCTATTTCAATGTAGTGGACTAATTCTAGTAATGGCTCACAAAATTGGATCTATATCAAATTATCCTAATTTTTTATGATAAATGAAGTTATTATGTATTTGTGTGTATGTTGTGCTACGATAAGCCGTTTACCGTAAAAGCTAAAGTTGACACGACATCATGCTAAAACGTGGGTAGATAGATCTTCTTGTATGGACGATTGTGACCGCAAGGAACGGGACCCAGCACGCATCACTTTAATAATAGCCATACAATTTAAGCTTGAAGAGATCTTGAGATAAGTACTTTGTCTTGATTAGTTGAAAATTAATCATGTGGAATTGGTTTATGGGCCATGGCCGCTTTAAGATTTGGAGAATTTTTTTAGGCAGTTTTAACGAAACATTTTCGATACTGTTTACTTTAACAAAAAAAAATAATTTTACTCTAAAAAATCACTCATAGCACTATTCACTTACAACACTTTTTTGTCATTTTGATTAAAACTCAAAGTTAAGCCATTTTCATTAGTTTTCCTTATTTTTTAATGTGACCGGAACACGAGGTGGTACATTACGTGTCACTATACAAATAGTGTGATATGTGTGTTAAAAAATTAATAACTTAAAATATAAAATTTCCTAGCATTTATATAAAAACACACAATGTATCACCCGTGTTCCAGTCATAATAAAAATTTACTCTAAGATTTGAACGCATTAATGCTTGCCGAATAAACAATCTTTTTGGTAGGGTCAATTGGTATATAAGCGTGTTTATGTTCGTGTTCTTTACAAATATGCGCATGCAGTTCATCAAGCAGACAATGGGGCGACATGCTCGCGTGGTTCAAGGAATATGGACGGAGCCAATGGTGGTTCACTGGGGACAGATACCTCCACTCAAATAATTCGTTTGTTTAGTTGCAGTCTATAATTATATAATATATATGGATTATTTTTGAAGAAAATATATGTATCTAATATTCAACATATATTCATTCTACTTATACTTCATATCAAATATTATATGAGCAATAGTGCTCTTGTTCTGTCATATATTCAAACCGAAAAAACCCTCTCCCGCCTATCATGTTCTGATATTTTTCTCATCACCCCTGATCATATAGAAATTGTCTTTCATGGGAAATGCATAATATATTTGATACCGGTGGATCTCTTCATTCATCGTTGATTGATTTTTTATGTGATATTTTAAAAATATTTTATCACAATACATATTCACACTTTAAATTTTAATGTTAAACTCAACAGTCAGTCACATACGTGTTTGCACGTCACTCAATGGGATTTGGTAAACAATCTTTTGACGTTCACGTGTGCATGTTCACTCTCATAACAATCATATTGCTACCCTATTGCAAAAGTGGAGCCTATATACTGTGTAAAAATTGGAGGGAGCCAAGGTCACAAATAGGTCAAACATTTGCATCCAACAAGCACGCAAGTTGAAATAAAGATTGAGGTGGGTTCTTAACACGTTTGATTTTATCTTTGTCTCCAAAAAAAAAAAATGTAAATATCAATGCCCAAGACAATGAAAATGGCCTTTCGAGTGACTATATAATCTAACATAGCGAACCCTTTCAAAATTAAGATATGGCTAGTATATGATATATTATATATCTAGCATATAGTCCATTCTTCCTTCCAAATATTGCAAAATAAAGATTATACCTAATTAACTACCATCAAGAAAGTGGAAAGATAACATCAAGTATAGAGATAAATCGGCCGTTCGTGATTCCTGGACACAGATTTCTGGATTTAATGATACCGAAATTTTTGTGATAAATTCAATCATTATGTATTTGTGTGTATATTGTGCTATGATAAGCCGTTTACCGTAAAAGCTAAAGTTGACACGACATCATGCTAAAACGTGGGTAGATCTTCTTGTATGGACGATTGTGACCGCAAGGAACGGGACCCAGCACGCACCACTTTAATAATAGCCATACAATTTAAGCTTGAAGGGATCTTGAGATAAGTACTTTGTCTTGATTAGTTGAAAATTAATCATGTGGAATTGGTTTATGGGCCATGGCCGCTTTAAGATTTGGAGAATTTTTTTAGACAGTTTTAACGAAATATTTTCAGTATTATTCATTTTAACGAAAAAAATATAATTTTACTCTAAAAAATTATTCTTGACACTATTTACTTACAACATCTTTTTGTCTTTTTTATTAAAACTCAAAGTTTTCAAACATTTTTCATTAGTTTTCCTTATTTTTTTAATGTGACCGGAACACAAGATGATATATCACGTGTCATTATACAAATGGTGTGATATGTTTGTTAAAAAATTAATAACCTAAAATATAAAAAATTTCACCATTTATATAAAAACACGCAGCGTATCATCCGTATTCCAGTCATAATGAAAATTTACTCTAAGATTTGAACGCGTTAATGCTTACCGAATAAACAATCTTTTTGGTAGGGTCAATTTGTATATAAGCGTGTTTATGTTCATGTTCTTTCCAAATATGCGCATGCAGTTCATCAAGCAGACAATGGGGCGACATGCTCGCGTGGTTCAAGGAACATGAACAGACCCAATGAAGGTTCACTGGTAGCAGATGCCTCCACTCAAGTAATTTCTTTGTTTAGTTTCAGATTACAATTATATAATATGTACGGGTTATCTTTGAAGAAAATATATGTATCTAATATCCAACTTATATTCATTCTACTTATACTCCATATCAAATATTATATGAGCAATAGTGCTCTTGTTCCGTCATATATTCAAATCGAAAAAACCCTCTCCCGCCTATCATGTACTTATATTTTTCTTATCACTTTGCCACTTTCCACTACTATATTGAAATTTTTGTAACATTGAAATTGTGATACATCATCATTTGAAACAATTCTTAATATCATATTGCGTATAACCATACTATAATAAGGTTTTCTTAGTTGTTTTCGGTTGCCCCCACTAGAAGAAATTTCTGGCTCCGTCCCTGTCAAGGAACATAAGGTTTCTCTCCCTTGTCTTCCCACTAAGGAAACGTAATTATTAGGGGAAGAATATTACAGGCGGATATAAAGAGATTTTATCAATAATAATCAAAATTTAATCTCCAATTTTTTAAATGTCATTTTTTATAAAATCTTTCGAAAAAAAAAAAAACCATTTAATAGACTTAAATACCCTCAAATTAAGCCCAAACAAACATAAGGATGTAGGAGGTAATGTTGGCCTGAGTCAACCATTTAGTTCAGGAATATAATTATGTGATTGATTCCTTGTATAATTGGGATACTTATTTCCTATTATAGGACCTCTTGTGCAATTATATATTTACCTCATACGGAGAAGAATAATATACAAGAATCAAACCCTAAAAACATCTAGGCTTTTGATTAGTCAATTTCATATTATATATTTTACGCTATTTTTAGTATGTTTTGGTAATTATTTTGGTAGAAATTTGATACTTTGAATTATATTTCCAATTTAGGACAATCCACTTCCTCTTGAGTAAAAAGTGATCAAACGGATGAATTTCGGAGTGATTCTAATTGGAGGATGTGCGTGATTCTCTCAGCTAGTTCATATCAAAGTTTCAGATTTTTCTACCGAACGGTTTATTTATGGCGATGAAATAAAGGAGCAATGCACAGTACTGTCAAAGTAACGTTTTAGGTTTATTTGGGCTTTTTGGCGTCCAAGATGATGTCTTTTGGGTTTGAGGCCTTCTATAATTATGTTCGGGAACATCTTAAGCTTTAATTTAAGTCATTTTAGGCCTGTTTTGGAGCCCTGAATGTCCAAAAACCTGGCTGGGCAGATTTTCCATATTTGATTAGGATTATGTTGCCTAGTTTCTTTTAAGTTATTATGCTTCTTAGTTTTTAAAAGACCTTTCCTAGTAAGGATTTTATTTTGGTAGTAGTATAAATAAGGCTTTTTAGCCAAAGGAGAGGGGGAGAGCGCACTACTTTGGAGAACTTATCTAGGCTTTGTCAATTTGTATTACAAAATGTTTTCTATCCATGTTTTTAATAATATTTTGTTTTATAATGGTTTGTAACTAATTTCATTTTGCTAGGGCGAGGTCACGAGCCTTAGTAAGAATATGTAGTTTCTTTTCAATTTACTTATGATATTATGCATGCAGGTTTGAATTATTAATCACCGGTTTAAAGTATTTAATTGTCTTGATGCTTGATCACTATTGCGATATTTAGAAAAGTAATTTGATGCAATTTTGGTCAAAGGTCAATCCCTGATATTGACGAAGGCTTCTTGTGGTTAATATGTACAAGTTCACTTAGGATGAATACCACGTCTTAAGGGTTGTATGGTTTTTTTAGAGGGTTTTCACAAAGCTTAACGAGTCATGCATGTTTAGATTTGATCCGAATACCACAGACGGATTGTATGTTTGATATACACTCTATGTTGGGGGTACAAGTAGGCATATATTAGAAAAACCTAACCTTCTAATATGCATGTGTAAGTCATAAGTAATTGGAAGAACTATGTGGGATTGTTAAGGTAGTGACGGTGGAACCCTAGTGCTTTCACAATTTAATTTTCATAAACTGTTTTCCTTTAGTTTATTTTATTTTACCGATTTATTTAATTATTTCTATTAAATTCGTTTTTATTATTTGAAATCACAAAATCACCTTTTTCCAAAACTTTGTTTTAAGTAATTAATTAAGATTTGATTTAACATAAATTATTTATTCAATCCTTGTGGAGAACGACATTGCTAAAGCTACTATACTATGACTACCTTGTACTCTTGCAAGTATTTTAGGTGTTTTTATCCATACTTTTGTAGGTGGTAAAAATTCTATCAATAAATAAGCGCTGTTGTCGGGGAATGTTTTAAATAATTTGTGTTTATCAACTCTTATTTAATTATTTTTGTATATATCTTTTTATTTACTTAATTTTAATTTTTTTTTAGGTAACAATTTGTTGATTTTGAGAACATTGCAACAATGGATTGGTTTGGATCCTCACAAGGGAGCACTTACAGTTTGTGCTATTTGCAATTGTTTTTTTTTTAGTACATCGATATTTTTACATTAAGGGGAGGGGGAGTTCGGCTAAGCCACATAATGGGTAGTCTAATTTGGTATTGAATTCGTCATCCACGAGATTCGAACCTAAGACCTCTCACTTCCAAGTGGAGAGGAATACCACCATACTGTAGTACTGAATGGTTGTGCTATTTGCAATTTGAATACTCATGATATTATGTATGGTCCCCAACAGCAGTATTTTCCAGAGTTTGTGCAACACCATATTAATATGAGGAACAATTTTCAGAGGCTTAGGTGTGGTTCCTACTCAAATTTTAATAATCCATCATGGCCATAGCATCAAAATCCTATGTGGAAGTGTATTCAACATGTCACATCCCAATCTCGGCTCCACCGTAGCACAATATTGTCCGCTCTGGGCTTACCATTCCCTCACGGTTGTGTTTCTAGGAACTCACGAGAACTTCCCAATGAGTCACCTATCGTAGGAATGCTCTCGCCCAAACTCGCTTAACTTCGAAGTATGGAATCCGAAGCCAATGAGTTTCCAAAAGGCCTCGTGCTATAGGGAGGGGAGCATGTACATATAAGGCACATCACCCCCTCTCCGTTGGTCGATGTGGGATCTCACACAACAGCCTTTTGAATAGCCTCATGCACCAGCAAAAGCTGATTGGGAGATTGCAGTTGAGAAATTGGCAAACAGTACCCTTACAAGGTTGATCAAACCGATCAGGAAATTCATAATATTCACAAAACAATAAAAATTCTGGTGCAGCAAGTTAGGCAGACAGTACTTTTTTTTTAACCAAAAAAAAAAAAACTCTTTTCTTTTTATTTTCGTTTGTTTTGTTTTTTTGCTTTTATTTTAATTACAGAAATCAAAATAAATAAAAATTATTTGAAAAACACAAAAACAGAAATTTATTTTAGTTAATCAGTATTCATTTTGGGTTTTATTCTAATTAATTTTTTTTTTAATTTGTTGATTTTTGCATATTGCATTTGGAAGCATTTCGGCCCTAAACATCCACTATACGCGCACATTTGGCTGAATCATGCATTCAGCAGCAGTCATTTTCACTTCAGCACACTCATCATCTGTTCATCAACATTTATCAAAGTGCAGAGGAAACAAGGGATGCTGAGTCCAGAATGCCTACAGTGCAGGTGCTGAGAAGACCTCTGCACTGCTTGGAGTAGTTCTTGTGGCACCAATGTGTAAAGTAAGCCAATTGTTGCCACAGTAAAGACATTAGCGGTACTAAAAACTAAGATTCATTCATTTCGATTTCAATTTTCTTTTAAAATGAAGTTCTGTCGTATCTTGTAGCTCGGTTGAATTTAAAGATTTCCATGCATAGAGCAAAAGTTTGAGTCCTGTTGTTAAGAATCATTGTTTTCCTTGTGATGACCTCATTAGGCTTTTAAGAGAGACCTCATTAGGAATTTACATGAATCTATTAACTACATTGTAAAAGATGAAGAATTGGTACAGAGGAAGATGAAGATGATAGAGAGAAACAAGAGATATTGTATTGATTGATTAGAGAAAATGTATACAACTGAACTTAAAGAAATGATAGTTATACATTCCCTTATATAGCCATATATCCCAATTACAATGATACTCTTCTAACTATATTAACAAACTCAACCACTAGAATAATGACATGTGGCATTTCTGTTATATCAGTTATTATTAGAATCCTCTGCCGATTTGCAGGCATGGCAATGTCTCGACAAACCAAGAAAGCAGCCATTCGGATATGGTTTCTTGTGTGCAGAATTTTTTACAGGTTGATTCCCAAAGTTGCAAAACCCAATTTTACTTTGTCGAGAACATTGTTTTTCATTATGAAAATTTTTCTTACCTTGAGTTGTGAAAGATTGCAGAGGACGTAACACCCACCTCCAGCGGTAGTTCTGAAGATAATAACTCTCATATCAAAAGTTATGCCGAAAGCAAAGCTTGTCCCACAGAAAGATTTAGCGGAGCTGGCCTTCAGAGACCTTCGAAAAAGGAAAATGGTTCGTCTTTCATTTCTTCTACTCACGTGAATGCACTTGTATGAAAAATGTGATGGATACTTATTGATACAAAATCAAAATATCTGCGTCTGCTTGCAGAGGATACGAATTTAAGTATTGAATGGAGATAACTGAGTCAATGTTTTGCTCATCCCTTATCAGGCTGTCTACAACGTGAAATTTTACAACGACAACGTGCGGTTAAAGGCTGCTGTGGAACTGCTACATGCTACTAAGGATATCGAGATGCAACTCGAGAAGGTCAGTTTCGTTTGTATTTTGTGTCTGATGTGCATCCATTCTTACGTATAGCTGCTTGATGCGTTTGTTGTTATGTCAATGACTAACAAAACTGGATATATGTCAGGTTTCAGCGCCACTCCTAGTTCTTCAGGGAGCTGCGGATAAGGTGACTGATCCCCTGGTGAGCCAGTTTCTTTATGAGAAGGCCTCTAGCAAGGATAAAACCCTAAAACTCTACCCGAAAGGTTATCATTCCATCCTCCAAGGAGAACCAGATGACAGAAGTTTTACCGTCCCTGACGATATTATCACTATGCTCGATTCCCGGTGTTCCCCTACCTAGCTGTTCCCATTGATTCTGTGCAATCTACCATTTGATCAAGAGTAATGTTATTTATACCATGTTTTTATACCACATTTCTATATCACCTACAGCCACATCATTTGAATTAATCAAAATTTTAAATTTAGTTCATTATTTAATAAACTAATAATTAAGAAAAACTAGTTAATTAAAGTTTGTTTTTCTTTTTACTATCTCTGGTCAAGTAACTCCATATATGTTAGTTTATCTATATTTTAAACATTATGGGATCATAAGCTCATTCGTTGTCTGCAACACGGTGATCACAAATTCGTCATACATGCAAGTTGTCTCAAATCGTTTGAAATAGAACAATGAGCGCTGTTGAATCTTACCATACTAAACTCTCATTGTATAGTTTCCAAAAAAAAAAAAAAAAAACTCTCATTATATCCGTCTAACGAACTGTGATCACTGGCCTCTCTGCACTCGCGGTATGTGAGAGGTATTTTTTTTTATCACGCGTGCTCAAGTGTTTTCTTGATTTTTCTTTTGAAAATTGTTATTCACTTCATATCCTTTTAGAAATGTAGTTGTTGTCACCGTAGCACTAAGTGGCTTCAATCCATTACTTAGAGGTGTATATAAACATAATAATGGTCAATGTATTTATTTTAGGGCCACACACCTATTTCTACATTTCACTCACTTCTCTCAATTTTGGACTGTCGGATCGAATGAATTGAGGAGGATCAGTGGTAAAAAATTAACAATGATGTGTAGGGATAAAAATGGGTTTGTGAATAGCATGATTTTTATTTTGTTATCTTGATGACGTTTTCCTAAACTTATCTTATTATAAATTAAATTACCGGTAAAATTTAAAGATCATTGCTATAATTAAGTTTTAAAAAAAAAATTAGTTCAACAAAAAAAAACCAACAAAAGAAACTATACTATTGTAGGCCTAATTTACTAAACTGTATTAAGAACTGGGAGATAGGGGGCCAGCGACACAAAGAGAGCAGAGAGAGATACGTAATTGTGAGGTGTTTGTTATTCCACCCCATTGTGCATTTATTTATAGTAGTAGGGAAGGTAAAATCTTTACCCCAATAGGATTACAACTCTAATAGGATAATATCTAGTCTAAGAGATATGGTAGAATCCCATAAGGATATCCTAGATATGATATGATTTAGACGATCACATTCCTAATCTAATGGGACTGCAACACTCCCCCTTGAGGGTGTAAATACTCAAACAAATGACGCATCAGGTCTTCAGCGATGAAGGAAGTAGAGTTGATGAAGTCGTCTGCACAATGAGCGAATGCGAGTTTCAAATCAACGGAAGAATGCATAAAAGGTAAAACTCACAAAACCTCGCTATAGTAAAACCCAATGTGGGTTAAAAACCCATAAACTAAGGAGAAAAGTGAGAAGTTGCATTAAGTCAAAACTATACATCTTCTGAACGTAAGTAGAAGAGCTCATAAGGGTATGACTAGTCCAGGATGGGTGCCTCATCAAAACCTAGTTAGGTAACAAAAACCCTATGGGAAAAATGCTCCTAATCGTAGGGAAAAATAGTACATTAAGGTCAAGTGAGTATACGTTTGGATACTCCCCCTGAGTTTGATAAAACTTCCAAATGAGAACTAGAAGCATTGTATATGAATAGTTAGGCATACTAATTGCTCGAACAAGCTTTTGGAAGGTTGACTTCGGCAGTAACGTCTTGTAGAGGTCAACAAGGTTGTTTGGGATCGGCTTGCATGACTTCAATCTCCTGATGCTTTACTGATGTAGATGTAGGCGCAATATGTCTTGGTTGTGTGGATACGTGCGACATAGTCTTCATGGATCGTGGTCAGGACTCAACGATGGATGAAAACAACAAGTACTTCGAATATGCTTAACAAGAGCTCTCAATCATGTCTCACGTGTGGTGTAGTGAAGTAAGGTGAGTCTTGGAACGGTTTGAAGATTTCGCAAGTAAAGTCGTATCGTGGATCTCCAAGATATTGCAATATCCCTAATAGTAAAGACATAACCATTCGAGGATGTGCCTTGTGCGGGTTTGATAAGTAGCATGTGTCAGCATAACAAACAAGGCAAACATCATTTCAAGGATCAAGGGAGTCGGATCCATTCGGGATGCGTTGGGATTAGCCCAAATCCGTAGTACCTTCAGGGTAGCGGAAAAATGTTTTTAATACCAATTCAATGGCTGTGTGTAGACGCAGTGTTGCATCTTTACCAATGGATTAACAGCGAATGAGATGTCCTATCTAACTCAATGAGCTAAGTACAACAAAGCACAAAGTTGAACTCAGATGTGGAACTTCGGATTCTATAACCTATTCAAGGGTTTCATATGCATATAGTGTATAGAAGATCATAAGTATACTCAAAGGTAACACCTTCGGGGTGTAGTTCGATTAGTATACCAAAGTACTGTCAAGAGAATACTTGAACTTCAGGTCAAGGCGTAAACGAGTTTTCCCAAGACCTTTCATCTCAAATTTCGTCTTCAAGTGCGAGGCAGTTTTTTTATTTTCAAGCTCTTCCAGAGTTTTAGTGAAATTTATGTCATTGACATAAACTGTAACTCTAGCAATTCGGAATAAGACTTCATAGTTTAACACGCAATGGCATAATTTCATATCCCTAACTGATCAAATAATCACTTAGACGAGTATACCACATCTGTCGGATTGCTTCAATGCGTAAGTGAACGCCTCAAAACGAGTTGAGAAGGTGTTCCATGGTTTAGAATTATTTGAACCAGTCCATGTAATTCTTTGGGAACTTACATGTAAATCTCTATATCTATATCCCCATGGAGAAATATTAACCACATTCATAATGCTGCAGTCAATCACA
This sequence comes from Heteromeles arbutifolia, assembly GCA_024362995.1. Taxonomy (NCBI): domain Eukaryota; kingdom Viridiplantae; phylum Streptophyta; class Magnoliopsida; order Rosales; family Rosaceae; genus Heteromeles; species Heteromeles arbutifolia. Next base: position 2,419,055 of record JANCRC010000021.1, read on the forward strand.
GGGCTTTTGAGAGGAACCTTGCACTGTTAGGTGTGCATTACTTTGCACTATTTCATTCATCTCATTACGTTTTCTTTCCCACTTGTAACACAGCAGGGTAACCTAGGCAGTGTAGGATCGATAGGTCCAAACACACTTTCGTAAGGAATTTAACCTGGATTGTAATTTCGATTTGTCCAATCATTTCTACGTTGTCACTAATCAACGGAACGTGTTTCGATATCATTGATTTTCATTTATGTCGGTAGTTACCAAATAAGTGAAAACATCATCAATGATAATCTCATTTTAATTCCATTATCTCATCCAAACTAGTATATTGAACCAAAACTCCAAGTCTCGGGAGCAATCTGGATTAATCTCATAAGATGGAAATGATCTGAGATAGCGATCGAGTATAGATTCGTTGTGTGCCGTGAACTTCCTCTTCTAGGGAAGTGAATCCTATGAACCAAGTGATTTGTCTTGCTTCAGGCCGAGACAAATTGATTAGTTATTCGCTGGTGTACCGGACCGTCCAGCAGGGGCGGCACATTTTTCAGGAATGTTGACTCGACGTCTGTTAAGTACGTCTATCCTTGCAGACATGTTTATAGTTGGTATATGATCTCGTTACTTTAGTTAGATTAGATGAATGTGTCTGGAGCAACATTCTGAAAGCTAGAATTCATCGCATTTGCTTATCACACTTGTGTGGTACGGGGATCGAGATGAGACATAGTGGGTAACGTCCACGGAAATTCGCATCGTTCTTTAAGAACGTTGACATTCTTATCTCCCCCTAACGGTGAGAAGACTGTCTCATTGAAGTGACAATCCATAAATGAGTGGTAGAGAGATCGCTTGCAAGGGCTCTAAGAGAGTTCGTACGAAAGAGAATCATGATCGACAAAGATTCACATCCTTATGTGAGGACCGATATTAGTACGTTGCAGTAGCGCAACTTGGCACATGAAATGCACACCCCAAAACACGTAAGTACAAAACGTCAAGTTCATACCTAGTAACCAACTGTAACGTCGAATAGGTTGGGTGACAATGGGCATTAAGGTTGACCAACATAGCTGCGTACAAGATTGCATAGCCCTAACATAAACTGAAAGCTTGGTGCGTTCACCAAGGTCCGGGAGATCATTTAAATTGCGTTTTATGATCATTCTGCGAGGCTGTTTTAGGGTGAACATGGGAATTCGATGTTCAATTATAAGCCCAAAAGACGTGCAATACTTATCGAAAACCTTCGATATAAACTCTCCGACTGTAAACATGTAAATTTCGTTGCATACAAATGATGCATCACAAGGCTCCACATGGCATATGACTCATCACAAATGGACAAGTCATCAATGACATGTGGCACAAATCAAGCAATGAAGAATAAAACTTCCCCAAAATTCAGCAAAATGAGGGAATCTCTCCTTAAAATCGGCAAAGGGTCCAAATTGTTCCTGAAACCGGAAAGAAAGCTAAAGCATCTTCATAAAACAAGCAAGAATTGAAGGTTGCTCACAAAATAGGCAACAAGCCCTATAGATTTCGGCCAAGCAAGGGAAAGTGGCTGAAATTAAGACACAAAACATGCCTAAATTATCCCATGGACAAATCAAGACACAAATCAAGGCCAAATTCATCCAAAGTCAAGCTTTGAGAAGTCTATAAATACAAGGTCCCCAGACAAGCATAAGGGTCGATAATTTCTACATTGAAGGGCCGAAAATCTCACAAAATGAGAACCTCTACCAAATCTTTGAAGACTAATACGCTGACAAAACTCTTTTCGAATAATACACAACCAAAGCTGAAGCTTTCTTTTGACCAAAGCCGAAGCATTCCCTTGAAGAATCAACAAGCACTCGTGCCGATTCCTTCAAGACTTTGTTGCAAGCTCCAAACTTGTAAGGATGTTGTCGTCAAGACCCTTGAATCAACAAAATCTAACATCTACACTACCTTTGCAGCAGCTTTGAGGTGAAGACCATCTAAGCATTGTTTCAAGCTCAAAACTTGAAGCAATCGTTCAATCGTTCATCCGAGATCAAGTCATCGTGACCCTTGGATCAACAACATACGCATCTACACCAAATTTGAAGACTGAATCAGAGGAAAATTGTAAACAAAGATTGTAACCCTACAAATTCAATTAATACAAATATACTTTGTACACGTGTTCTTGTTTCATTCAATACAGAATTTTTGTGTTTACACCGACATTATCCAGTCTTCCAGACGTTATGGGATAATTAAGGTGGTGAACCTTTAAAGTCGGCCAGGAGGTTTAGCAGCAAAGTGTATCGACAAACATGTGACTAGTTTGTCGATTCGTCAACCAAATCCATAAGTATTTATATGGTCCGCATTTTGGTTGGATTATTCCACATATATTCCTTTGAGTCCACTGTGAAAAGAGAGTCGTTTCGTATCTTTGCGAGGGATAATATAGAAATCAAATTTCCCAAATGCGTTGGCTTGGCAAATTGTGCTTGTAAGCATATGATCCTTACTTCTGGTAAGGAGATGCGTCATAGGACCATTGTTCAACCTAAGTGTCCCAAACGGTAGTGCCAAGGCACGTAAACTGCTCAAATCACCAGGCTCTAAGCTGGCCACATATGGCGTGTCCTAGTTAGGAGGTAGCCCATTGGCCCCTAAACAAAGCTTTTCAGACTCATTTTTGGAGGTGGTGCAAAGATATTCTACTCTATTTTCTATCAATGGTTTCATTCATGATTATTGTCATCTCGAATATCCTTAAGACTCAACAACGTTTTTCAAGAACAGGGAGAATATAAGGTCTTTGAAATGGTAATTTAGTATCATTCATACAACGAGGAGCGTGTCAATGTTCGTAATCAGGTTGGATAGACTTGAAGTCATTGCTAGAGATGTGATTTAGGTATAAAATTAGTGTGCATGGTATCGCATTCATCCAGACAACTAACTTTCCCACATTTTTACCTAGTCACGTGTTTAATTGAATGTGATCACATGTATTAAGAAACATGATTCAGCTTCAAGTGAGGATCAAACCATCGCATCACCAAAAAGTGCTCAGGTGTACCTTAGAGCAACGAAAACGAAGACTTTTGAGAACAAATATTGGACCAGGAAAAAAAAAGGGCAAAGTAAAGTCTAAGCGCATATGGCACGAAAAGGAAATCCGATTTCGGTAAGACTTGATCTTAATCGTAGTTCAGATTCAAGTTGGTTTAGTGTTCGAGGACAATATCAATAAGATTATCCATAACTAAAACAAACACCAAACTTGAATCCAAGAACATAGAAAAATGTTCACAAAGTAAATGGTTTACTAAGGGGATTCGGCCAACAAGGCCATCCATGTCAAAATTCTGCTCTTCCAACAGTGTTCGGTGGAGTAAAATTAGTCTCACATATTGACTACGAGAATGGTACTCCTCAACAACATTGGTAGGGGCACGAATATGTGCATAATTAATGATCTATTCCATCGAGATGGAAGTATATTCTACAGGGTTGAAGTACAGGAATACTATCCCTATTCTTTAAGTTTTAGGTCTTAGGTGCCAAGGATCATACTTCGGGCGTGATGCCACACCTTGGCAGGCCCTGATTCTACCATACGTTGTAAAAACAAACCTTAAAGTAGGTGAAAGAGAGACATACGGGTTCAAAAAAATTTAGTCGAACCATGTGAGTCTATTCGGCACATCCCTGTCGAAGCCGGGCATGTCGTTCAGAGGCTCCAACCAAAATTGGGTTAGGCCATTCGGCGGTCTCCAGCCAAACTGGGTCTACACAGTTTGGTAGACTCTAACTGAAGCTGGGTCTATACCTTTCTCTCACATTTGTGGTAGTAATCAGATTCGAGAATTTGGTAAACTTTCACTTTCTACACTACTGCTTCAAGAGCGAGTTATAAACATGGAAGTACGAGAAATGTATTCTTCAATCAAAATTCGATCGGATTTATAAACTTTCATAATTGTACTCATTCATGGAAGTAATTATGGTGTGCTTCATGCAATATCTTTCATGATTAAACGGCCGTGGGAGCGAGCCAAACATCCATGGAATCCCTGTTCAAGAGATATTTCCATTTGTAATGCTTCGGGCATAAGTCTTCAAGTGAAGATTATGGTGAAGGCTTATTCAGCTCGTCCATGCCATTGTTGACTTTAATGGTTTCTCAGCTTCTTGATAGTCAAGTGGAGATTCACGTCTTGTACCCACATAAAGTGGTTTCGGTCAAGAAACGTCCAATTCAGTGAAATCGAACTTGTTACGGTTCGATAATCCACTGAATGGAGGGAACAAGATTGTGATTGGTGCTATGGAAATAAGATATCCATAAGCATCAAAGTTAGAACATTCGGGTTCTAAGACATGGTTTACATGAAAATTTTGGTTTTCAGGGGTGTATTGTTTTATGAAAACTTCGGGTTTTAAAGGCACTAAAGTCGAAACTACATGTTCAAGTTTATTTATGAATTTCCGGTTCATAAAAGAATGTACCTGTAAGAATATAGAATACAATATACAACTAAGTGTAGAGTGGGTTGCTTCAGGAACTCAAGTGTGAGTGCATCGGGACTACGAAAGATAGTCAACGGTTCAAAGAAAAGAAATAATTTATTGAATCGTTAATTGCCAAAAGTGGGCTTCAAGTCAATAATTTTGGATGTCATGTCATATTAATGGATTGGTGGTCACTTTGAATTAATTCAATAGATCGGACCATACATGGTCGATCGTATAAGCAAAATAATAACATTAGGGTTACATTAGCCTGAATTTTGGCTTCAGGCCAAGCAACAATAAAATTATAGCTTGATAAGCGTTAACCAATAACGTCCCAATAATTTTTTGTGTATGGTTATGAAGTGGGGATGCCAAACTATGGCATCGGGGTCGAAACTACATGCCTTACTGCAGGCGGGCCAGGTTACACGCGGGTAAAGCCCACTAAGCAGAAGTTTGGTGCAGGCAGGCCGGTGCAAGGGTAGAGCCCAGCAAGCAAAGGCTTGCTGGCGTTTTTTGGGCCAGGCTGCAAAGGACAGCCCAACAGGGCTTGCGGGCCTGTTGAAGGGCTTAAGGCTTCAGGCCCGTGAAGAATCCAACCCAGGCCGAGGCCTTGTTGTCTGTGCAGGGGCAGCAAGCCCATGAGGCTACAGCAGGGTGGTCCATGGCGTGGAAACGAAGTCGTCCTTCGTGGTGGCATGGCTGTAGGCTAGCCAGCTTGGCTCGGCGCCGCAGCGTGGAGTAGCGGCTCAGTCGCAAAAAATCCCAGACTTTTTTTTTTTCAAATTCTAAAGTTAAAAACCCTAATTGCTTCTAAATTAATTTCGATGTTTTGACTCACAAATTCCACATAGCATAATCGTGTATTGCATGAACAAGTATATATATTGACAAAATATATGAAAAACATATGCAATATATATAATTGGAAGGAAAATATAAATATAGAGGGTTCATGCATCATGGGGAATGTTTTCATGCTTCAAGGTCATTTCAAATATCTTAATTTATTTTAAAAGAACCTGATTGACAGAAAACAACTAAGCCTTTAAATTTGTAGAAGATCATTTTTTGAAAGCTGGAATTGCATCTCCAATGCATTATATCACATTCAAGAAAGAAAATTTAAATTGAATCAATAGCAGGTAGATCAATTCAACAAAACAATGAATTAATCATAAAAGGAATGATTAAAACGTAATACTCACCTGATTAAAGATCAAATTCTCTTTAGCGCAGCATTAAGAGTGTGCTGATAACGTGTTGTATGCCTAATTTACTGAACTGTATTAAGGACTGGGAGAGAGGGGGCCAGCGGCATAGAGAGAAGAGAGAGATGTGTAATTGTGAGGTGTGTGTTATTCCACCACATTGTGCCTTTATATATAGTAGTAGGGAAAGTAAATTTCTTACCCCAATATGATTACAACTCTAATAGGATAATATCTAGTCTAAGAGATATGGTAGAATCTCATAAGAATATCCCAGATATGATAGGATTTACACGATCACATTTCTAATCTAATAGGACTGCAACATATACCATATTTTATGTTTTATTTTTTATCAAAGGTGAATTTATTATCAACACCACAAATATACATAACAAGAGGCCCATATACAAGTGAAAAAACGAAATAAAAGATGAGTCCTCCAATAGAAGAAAACCCAGACAGAAATTGGGTCAGACAAAAAACAGAAACTGAGCACTGATCCAGAGTTTGACCCAGAAGTTGAAGACGTGTAGTTGATTTTCTGCGAGTATCCCTCTGAAACTCTAAAAATCGCAGTCCTATCAAGCGATCGGCATTCCACAAGAGTGCTCGTCGTCTTCGTTAGGCATCCATGTCTCTGTTAAACCAGCTCTTCAACCGAGGCGTTTTCGGCACAAAATGGTCGGTGAATCCCATCCTTTTATGTCTTTGTTTAAATTAGTCAAATTGATCATCTGGGTCTCCTTGTTCTTTTGCTTATCACGATTTAATTTCGTAACTAATTTATCCAGAATTTTTTTACTTTAATAATTGAGCAATATTTTGTCGAAATTCTTGATTTTGTGAGGTATCCAATATTCATCAAAGCATATTACCATCTGGGTTTGTTTGATTATTTCATTAATAAACCTGTGGAAATCCTTTGATCGTTTTTTTTTTTTTTTTTTTTTTTTTTTTGCATTCTGAGCGTTAGCGCTAAATGTTCATTATTTTAGTAAATTGGTTGTTTGTTAGCTCTGCCGGGTGTAAAAATTTGGAGACTTGGAGTCAAATTTCTAACTACTTTTGCAATGCTGTTGTAATAAGGGGTCTAAATCCTTAACCTTGCCGGGTTTTTTTTGTAGCAAAACATGTTTGAATTTGGGTATTTCACGCATCAAATTACTGCAAAACAAGAGAGATGTGCAGCTCAAAAATATGCGCAAGGAGATTGCACAGTTTTTGCAGGCTGGCCAAGAAGCAATAGCTCGAATTCGGGTACAACTTTCAAAATTGTACCGAAAAAATTTCGATGCCTATTTGATTGGAGTTTGTTGCATGTTTGAATTGTTATGGATAATTGTGTTGAACATTTGATAATGGTCAGGTGGAGCATGTTATACGAGAGCAAAACATTTGGGCTGCTTATGAGATATTGGAGCTGTTTTGTGAATTCGTCCTTGCACGGGTTCCCATTATTGAAAGTCAGAGGTAAATTCGTTAATTGCTGATAATAGTTTCGGCTTTAGATAACTTCTGATACTTAGCCTCTCTTGTTATTTATGAACATGTAAAGACTTGGTGCATTACTTTAAATATGTCTTTGGAGTCTGTCATTGTTGTTTGTTTTAAACAGTAGGACACGAAGACACGAAATACTAATGCAAGTTGGAATACTATGAGCATTGCGGTTTCGTTTAACCAGCAGGCATATTGGATCTGTGTTATTTTTGCGCATATTTATATCAATATATTTATTATCTAATTACAGGGAGTGCCCAACGGAATTACGAGAAGCTATATCTAGCATAATTTTTGCTGCTCCAAGATGCTCAGATGTTCCAGATTTAATGCAGATCACAAATTTGTTTACAGCAAAATATGGGAAGCAATTTGTATCAGCTGTGTCTGAGCTTCGTCCTGATTCCGGTGTCAACAGAACAGTTACGTGGTTTTATTGCATATGTAACTGTGAGTCTTTGAAGAACAGCATCATATTTGTAAAAAGAAACTGATACCACTTTTTCAATTCGTTTTATATGATTTTGGCAGATAATTGAAAAGCTTTCGGTTAGTGCTCCCTCTGGAGAGGCAAGGCTTAAGGTATTGAAGGAAATTGCAAAAGAGTACAAGCTGAATTGGGATTCTTCTGACACTGAAGCAGAGTTCAGTAAAAAGCATGAAGATCTGCTGGTAATTTTCCAACTTAAGTTCTTTTTCCTTATTCAAAGTGATCAGTTGTAGCTTAATCTTCTGACATTATTTGTGTCATTGAAACCATGATTATGCACCTTGACATATATAGTTTAGCTTTGTAATCGTCAATGGATGCAACTTCTCATGATACGCGAATACCTTGTTGTGTTGCTTGTGCTTTCAGTCACAAGCATATTCATGATACAGGAATTTCTTGGTCTTAATTTGGGATCTTAGTTAACAATTACCCTTTTTATTATTCTATATGGGATTTAGTAGTTTGATAGGGAATTGGATTTTCAATTGGATTGATTTCAAATAACATTTGAAATTGGACTCACATCATGAAACCATATGTTATTAGGAGATATTTATTTTATTTACACTGATTACAAAAATTTTGGCCTTTTTCTCATTATTTGTAGGGTGGACCGAAGCACGTAAGTGGTGCTGCTGCACCTTATCAAGCTCCCGCAAAACAAATCACATTTAGTTCCCCGCTTGCTAATGGGGCACATTCTATTGTGCCTGCAGATATTAAACAAGAACCTCAATACCTTCATGCTCCAAGATCTTTAAGCAAGACACCATCGTTCACTAATGAGATTCAACCTTCAGCGAATGATGATAAAGCAAGACCAGTTAGTGAAACCAAAGCGGAGACAAGACCACAATCGTCTGATATCCTCGAGAGAGCTCGAGCTGCCATTGCCTCTGCTGAGCGTGCGTCTGCTGCTGCCCGTCAGGCTGCAGAGCTGGTTTAGTCCTTATAGTGCTCAAGTGAATCATTTGGATACGTTACTGATTGCAAAGAAAGTGCTGAGGTTTTAACCGTACTCATGATACGATTTGTATATTTGTATATTTGTATCTTGTGACCTGAAGAACTCAAATGTTTTTCTCTATCATTTACCAATTGTTATTGTTGCAATCGCTTTTTCTACAATATATTTTGTGTTGTGATTGACTGGAGGGCACCTGCTCTGGCTTTGGCACCGACTCCCAAGATTCTTAAGCTTTAAGGCTCGTCAATGAGCCGTGAGCCATTAGTTGTGCTTGTGATTTGCATACTTTCATTCGTCAGATGGGAGTGGAAAGCCATCTGATTACATACCAGAATTAAGTCAGTTGTGTGAATTTTCCTTTTTTTCGGACTGTTTGATTATATAGACTAATCACATTCAGAAATTGTCCTTGATAATTATAATATAGACCTGGAATGCTGCAATGCACGCATCAAAATTTGGATTGAAAACGGGTGTTTGTAGCCCTCACTGAATGAGTAAACACAGAATTAATGTCTTCCAACAACACGGGATGCTATGTATTCGCTTGTTGTGCCAATAAGGTTCCTCTTTTCTTCTATTCATGTGGCTTTTTTAATAATACATATGCTCGGGCCTTGCCTAGTTTAGGGTTTTGATAACGGAAGAAAAGATTGATGTGTGGTTGGATCGATGTTCAAAATATTTGTTTCACACAAAATTGTAAAATATGAGAAAGTCTAAGTCAGTCAGGACTCAAACATTGTTTGTTTAATCAAGTAAACATGGATTACTTATTGCACTAGTAACTTGCCTGGTAATTTACTTTATTTTTTCCGAAACTAGAACCGTATATATGTATGAGGAGAACGACGGTAACATGAAATTTGCAAACATTGATTGGTTGCAAAACAACCAGAAGAAGGAAAAAAAAAAAGAAAAAAAAGAAAAAAAAAAAGATGAAAGCCAAACCCCAAACTGTAGAAAAGGAAAAATGTTTGACATGGATGATCAGAACAAACCAAAACATTCTTGTTTGCTTTCCCAGAGAGTCCGATCCGATCTACAACGACACTGCTATTTATCTACAACAGCTGCTGCCACAGCCTGATGAAACTCGATCTGAGAACCCTAGTGCCCTAGCCTAGAGGCTAGACCTAATTACACAAGGCTGCACTATTGCATATATAATATAAATGTTATATATTTAACCTAGCTAGCAGCTAGGCTAATGAGGAAAAGGATCCCCTTCATAGGGATCCTAGGAATTCCGTGATCTCATCCGTTCATCATTTATCGTGCGGTCAGTTTTCATTAGGTACTATTCATATTTAATTTTAAATTTTAAATTTTGAAATGATTTCTGACCGCACGATATAAGATGAACGGGTGAGATCACGGGATCCTAGATCCCTAGAAAAATATCGAGGATCCTTTCCCGGCTAATGATAAAGGTGACAGTGCAGTGGTAAGGAGAGACAAAGTTTACATGACCTGATGGTGGGTATAGTTGTACAGGACAGAGATCCCAGCCAGATCCTACTCACCAAGTCTTAAGGATCCGGAGATCCAGATCTTTGAAATTTGATCTAACGGTTATAATTATTATCACTTTTAGAAAGGCCCCCTGTTTGTAACTATTGGATCAAATTTCAATGATCCGAATATCTGGATCCTTAAGATTTGGTGGGGTGAGATCCGGCTGAGATCTCTGTCCAGTTGTACACACACACACACACACATATATAAATATATATATATATATATATATATATATATATATCATAGATAGAGAGTCACGCTTCTCTCATGCAAACACAAAACCCACGTCGATTTCTCAAAAGACAACGGTACTCTTTAATTAAGTACTCGTGCATGAAACTTCAGCAAACACTTCTGAAAGGCACACTTACAACAATTAGCCGTACGTTTATATTCACTGTGTCTCTGTGTCTGCGTCGTGACAAAGATGTAACATTGTTGGGTTAGCATTTAGCAGCATGCATGAGAGAGAGAGAGAGAGAGAGAGAGAGAGAGAGAGAGATATAATTAGACAGCTATTTATAATGAGGTAATATATATCACACCAAAAAAAGAACACCTGGTTTGAATCATAACATGCCATAAGAGGTGGTGGTGGTGCTCAACCGCGTGATCTTCACCAACAACCCACATTGATATTGTGGAACTGAAGAGTCGTTTTCGTCTTGAATTTCGTTTTAAAACCCTAATTCTCCATTGCTCGCTTGCTTTAGACCTCCCAGCTGTACCTTCCACTATGAATAATCATTGCATCCCCATGTGGGGATACACATATCCCCTATAATGTATCTTGACCGTATAAAATTAATAATAGGAGCCGTTTAATTTATTAATCTTCATTTAAGATCACATGTATAAAAAAATAATTCGAATTGGAGATTTTTCAATCACCTAAATGTATCAAATAAATAAACGGTTCTATATGTTACTTAGTACCTACATTGTCGATTTATTCTATACATTTAAATAATTAAATCATCTCTGATTGAAATGATTTTGAATGGGGTGATCTTCAAATGAGAATTAAGAAATTAAATGATTCTGATTTTGAAATTTGTACGATTAATATACGTTATTTGCAAGGGAAAATGAGCTCATCCCTAAAAAAGAAATTCAAACCGATCAATTCTTCAACACAACGTCCATCTTCCAAATCTAAACGCTTCACTTTATATTGAAAAAGCCAGTTAATGGTTAAATCCGATACTATCATAAATCGAGTCAATGTAGAAGAAATGTTAGTATACATATATAATGCAGATATAGTCAAATGGTAATGTTTCTCATCTTTGCTTTATTTACAAATTTCACCTTCAACAAACGTAGATTTATTTCAATAATTTTTTTCATTAATGAAATTATCTTTTTATACTGTATTTCTCGTCAAATATATACACATAAATATCTTCATATTATAAGTAACTAAATTTAAAATATATGGATAAACACAACACATGCAAAAGTACGACTTACAACTATCCTGGCCCCTAGCCTATATGGTACGTGTGGACTAACGAGGGCTAGGTGTTTGATGATTGCGAAGTAACCAAACAAAGCAGTTCTGGTTTGGTTGTAGCTATAGCTCTCACTTTGGACTATAGTTAGAACCATCTTTAGTTTTTAGTTGGCCAAATCGGTTAATGGTTCTGGTAATAGAGTATTCAGAATGTACCCTATATGGTAGAAAAATTCTGATTTAAACTCTCATAGTGAAGACAGTTAACAAATCTTAAAAATGAAGTTTCTATTCATTTTTTTAAATGCAGAAATGAATATGTATTTTTGTTCAACCCCACGCTTTCTTTGTTCACGTTCGTCTCTATTCTCTCTCTAATCTGTATCTCCACCAACATTTTCAGATAAATATATAATGAATAATGAATCAGCCCATCAACATAAAAAACAAATTTAAAATAAATCAGCCAAACCAATATTTTTTTTTTCTGAAAAAAATATTAAAATTGCAGAAAATTATCTGAAAATGAATCAGCCTCATCCAAGAGAGATTTTTATGTTTCAGGTGGATAATTTTCGAGTAATGCTAGGTAGATTAAATTTGCAAACTAAATAATGTGTCACCAATAGAAATGAGCATATCTATTAACGCTTATTAACTTCCATATCCTTTAGTTTCCAAATTTAATCTCTCTAGCATTAGTTTGTTTTGATCCGGTGTTAGGAGGGTTCCTTGAGTCAGCTGCAACATTTTCTCACCGCGCTGCTTCTTCATCTTTTCCTACGAAAGATGGGAGTTTGCCGTCCATTTTCAGAAAAGAAAAGGAACAATAGTTAGCAACTATGTTTTTCACTTTTTTTTAATGAGTCTCTCGGCAAAAAAAAAAAAAAATAATTACAAAGTATAAAGCTTCCTGCTAAGACCTCCTCCAACCCAACGCTATTTGCCAAATTTCCCCCAAAACACTACCCAACCCAAGCTAAAACATTGGGCTAAATGCCAAATGCTAAAGCTGGGCCAAATTCCCCCCTCCCAAAACGCGTGGACTCGCTGCAAATTGGGCCAGTCTCAGCCCGCCCACTTGCGGATGCGCCCCACGTGACCTACTTCCAATCAGCTCCCAACAGCGTGCGGGCCCACTGTCAGGGCCCTATCGGCCATTTCCCCTAGCCCAATGGCTCTTTTCCGCATCCGATAGCCATCATTTAAGGACCGTTACCAACGGTCCAGATTCAAATTTCATTTTTAAAAAATATGTTATTTTAAAATACGTTGAATCTAATGGCTGAGATCGAATATAATCAAATCTAACGGTAAAAAAAAGAAAGATCTAACGGCCCAAATTTAAATCCAACGGCTAAAATAATTAAAAAAATTATTTAACTCAAAATTCACCCAGAAACTCTATAAATACATATGTATTTGTTCAAACATCCACACAAAACTCAATTTTCTCCTACAATTCTTCCAATTTATCTTTCTACCATTTCTTTCCATTTCCAAATTGTTCAACATGGCAAGAGAACATATTAGAGGTCGTAATTGGTGAAAGTTGAAAGATTGGTGAAAGTTGAAGGCTTTCTTTGTGGAAAATTTAGTGATTTTTCAATATTTATCGGAATTTAAATATTTTTAGATTAAAATGTTCATAAAATTAATTTATGATAGTCTACATATTAATTTTTTTTAAATTTAATTTAAGAAAAAAATTAGCCTAAGTTCATTATTTAATAATCCCAAGCTAAAATTTTAGGCTAGAAGGGTTGGAGCAGAAAAGCTGTTTCTGGGCTAAAAAAATTTGGCTTTTAGCCCAAGGGTTGGAGATGGTCTAAGACTATGAAAGTAGGAGTTAAAAGAAGTAAAATGTTGCAATTTTGTTTTTTTTTATATTTTTTTTTAGAGGTATTCATCAATTTCCCCCTGAACTTGTGACCATTGGCCAATTTCCCCCCTCAACTTTAATTTTGGCCAATTTCCCCCCTCAACTCTCATAATTAGTCAATTTCCTCCCTCAACTTTAATTTTGGCCAATTTCCCCCTCAACTCTCATAATTAGTCAATTTGCACCCTACTGTTAATTTTTTAATTTGATCATAATTAAACAAGTGTGTGTAAGAAACTAAATAAGATGTATGTTAATCATTTTCCTATATCTTTATCCTATTACAAATAGATTAAAATTTAGAATTTTACAATTTATCATAGATAGTATTATTAGTCATAATAAATCAGTATGGAGTAATTTATTTGATTTTTGACTATACAGAATTGATAACGAAAAGGATTGGTGTGTAAATTTTTGTATGTGAATACAATTTTCTTTATAAAAGTGAAAGCTAAGTTCAAGTAAATTGCGGAGAATCGAGCTTTAGTGCAAAAATGGCTAGTCAATTCATAATTTTCTACTCCTTATTAAGAATAACCCATTTTATTGAAATAGGTCTAATCCATGAGTTTAGGATTATTATTTCTTCTTCTACATGCTTTAAACCCGATTCATAACCTTTTCTTATAATCAACCCATATCACATACTAATTGTATTATGTTTTTGTACATTTTACCCTATATTATGCAGGTGAGTTTATGTTAATTTTAGTACTTTGTTGGAAGTTATTAGAAAGATTGAAAAAAAAAAAAAAGAATAGATGGAAAATTAAAAAAAATTAACAGTAGGGTGCAAATTGACTAATTATGAGAGTTGAGGGGGGAAAATTGACCAAAATTAAAGTTAAGGGGGGAAATTGACCAATGGTCACAAGTTCAGGGGGGAAATTGATAAATACCTCTGCTTCTTTTTTATGACTTGGGAGCTGTAATTCTCCATCTAGATCAGTAAAACAACAATTAAGTAAATAAATAAGAGAACCAATAGAATCATCTATGCATATATCGAAAGTTAATCTCCAACTATTTTTTTTTTACTGTTAAGATTTCAGAACCGTTCATTGACATTACAAATATGATAGCATGTTTATGTCCATTGCGGCCGACCCATAGACAAAAACAATGATGAAATAACTTTTACGTACACGTGCTTTTTCCATAGCAAATTGTACAAATGGGTCGGGCAGTGGCACCTCCTCTGTGGGTATACTGTTGCAATCCACGATTTATGGAATTGTACTCACAAATTTCCTGCCATACATGAGCACAATTGGATTAACAAAGAATGAACAAGTTTCTTTCAATGAATCTACGTACTAACCGATCGATCATCAGAAAAAATGATAGACATACTTGATAAACCGGATCATCGATGATACAAGTTGCTGAGCCAGTTCCAACCATCGTGAGAAATTAAAAACAAAGAAAATTTAAATTACAGCAGTACCTCTAGTACTATCATCATTTGAAACACTTGCATACGCATGTCCTATAGTTTCCTGTAGCTCATAATTGAACAGGAAGATGTTCACATGTCACTATTTCATGTGATTATCTTAATTTGTAGATAGCTCTAACAAGTCAAATCAATTGCAGCTGTGTTGCCTTTTCTCCAACAAATAATGGAGCAAATGCCAAAAAGTATAAAAAGAGAAGGAAAAAAAAACAAGTAGCTAAATTTATCGTGAATAATCCAAGCAAGGCAATCCACCAAGTATTCTAAAATGTTTTTTGCACCGTTAATTAGGGATTTTTAAATGGATGTATATATAAATATTGATTGGAAATTCGGGTTACATTGATACTAAGTGAGAAAAAAATCCATATTCTAACCAAATTACTGAATACCACTTCAACCCAGCTAATATGACTTATGAAAGGGAAAAAAGGGGAAGAACTACATTAATCAACCTTGAAGATTAAACAGATGTTTTTATAATGTGGATGCACAATTATACTTCATTTTCTTAGTGTACACAAGACGGCGGAATTGATCGAAGATCGAATTAAAAAGCGTAATAAATCAGCATCATGGAGAATGCAATTTGAGGAATGGATCAAAGATCAAATCGAAAGTTGTAGATCAAACGGGTCACAAGCCTAACTCACGGCTACCGTAAAATGTGCATTTTTAGCTGAATTCTATTGTTTACTATGTTTTATCATCATTTTAAGATTTTAGGACGTTTTCGGTATTTTTGCTATTTGTTTAATTCGTTTACTATTTGAACTCCTAGAAAGTGTAGAGCTTATTAAGAGGCATTATATATACCACCTTTTAGGTTCTAGGTTGGTTTACTTGTACTTTCTGGATATCATTTAATTAATACTTTCTTTTTGTCACAGCTTGGTAGTAAGAAAAACTATACTTGCCAAACATTATTAGGAGTTTATTGTCCGGGAGATGGAGATTATGTATTGCTAGCTATAGCTAGGTTAGAATTGCTTAAAAAAAAAACAAGAGAAATTTCCAATGGTCCAATTGGTTTGCCTAGCTAGCTGCTACAGTCGCTTTCTTCTTTGTAAACACTGATGGAAGCCATTAATGCATGCACGTTGAATGGGCCGGGGCAGGGTCGAGTTAAAGTATTTTGGTACTTGAAAGAAAGAGAAAAAACCTAACTAGCTACTTTCTTTCTCTCACACAGTACCAGAGTACGCACAGAACTCGCACGCACACACAGAGACGGGGATATCTCAGACCATATCAGATCATATGATCAGGAACTATTAGCAAACCAAATAAGTGAAAGAGATAATAAAGATACAGAAACTGATAGAGTGACGGATCAGTTAGCTTAATTATTAGCTATACCTATAGTCACAGAGATCAAATAATTCACTGTAAAAGCTGATAAAATATTCAAAACAGCTTTGAACATTCTCTCAAAATTGTATGTATGTGTATGAATTAGGATCCTCGCCGGATCCATTCCCTAGGGATCCCACAATTCTATCCGTTCATCGTATATCGTGCGGTCAAAAATTATTTAAAATTTAAAATTTAAAATTTAAATATAAATAGTACCTAACGAAAACTGATCGCACGATATAAAATAAACGGACATGATTGCGGGATCCCTAGGATCCCTAGGGAAAGATCCGGTGAGGATCCTGATTCGTATGTGTATATATATGTATATTGCGTGCATAAGCAAAGCTGGTCTACTCTATCTCCGATTAGCCCGTCTTCTTTTACTGAGGCTATATATATATATTTTGTAGTTTATGCATGCACGCTCCACCTCTCTCCCATATTTTCAGTTTCAGCCTCTGATCTCTCTCTCGAGTATTAAGTTATACAATATTATTATTAGATTTAGCAACTTATAGGAGTGTAGTTTCTTGTTGGAATGACTTTTATGACATAAGTACTTTGTCACTTTAGCTTCGGTATAAATTTTACAAAAACATGTGTAAGTTTTTGTTGACATGATGTTGTATATATCATTAACACAATACACGAAGTTAATGATACACCCATGCCATGTAAAGTGCTTTCCTAATTATTGGCCTTCTCTGGTTATAAAATATCGTGGTAGTCCATGTGAAACATCCAATTATCCATGATCCATCTCTCTCTCTATCTCTCTCTCTCTCTCTCTCTCTCTCTCTCTCTCACTGTTCTAAAAAGGCGCTAGCCGGCTGGCCATCGTCCCGATTAATGCCTAGGCGTTTGAAAATTAAGAAAGGATGCATGGAGCTGCTGAGGCGCCCGCCTAGCCCGTCCAAACCTACCTAGGCACCCGCCTAGGTTGCAACTTACTTAGACAGAAAATAGATAACTTTCATTTTGCATTTTATTTTTTTCAATAAATTGTAAGAGACTTGTTGAATATTTAAATGAACACATATTATATGCTTGTTCCTCATGTTTTCATTATGTTCCAGTACTTCATAATATATACGTCATTCTATCTTGTAGCTTCTGATTAAATTATATATATTTGAAGTATAAAAAAACATTTACTTACACAAAATATAATAGATTTTCTTAAATCCGCCTCGTCCGCCTAGGCGCCCGCCTAAGCCCCGCTTAGCCGCCTAGGCGCTAGGCCCCAGCTCGCACCCCGACTAGCGCCTAGCGTCTTTTAGAACCTTGCTCTCTGTGCCCGGATTTTTGTCAACCTATACAGTCTCGTACCTTTCTTCATTAGAGATATTCATCTCTTAGGGTCGCACCAATATTGAGGAAGAGACTCGCTGTACTAATACACTTCCAATTTTTTTTCTTCTGATAATTAATTAACTTAACTTTATTTTTAGAAAGATGATTACAATTTCATTATCATCTATAAGTGACACACCCCGTCCCAAGGAGATGGCCGTCACGTGAGAGTGACGTAACCATGTGCACAGTGCAAAAGCTAATAAGATAAATATAAATACGAATAAATAAAAACCAACTACTAGCCGTACTATCCAAATAACTTGCTAGTGAGAGTCTAAGTGTATAAATACACATTCAGAGCAATAAGAACATCTAGTTGCAATCAAGGACAATTACTAAGATATAACACCCGAAGGTAAATCCTACTTTTGTGAATCTGTCAGAACACCGTTGGATCCCTCGTGGCCACCAAAGCACTGCTACTTAGAACCTGGAGGGGCGAAAAACAAAACGTGTGAGTGGGCAAAAACAAATCTTTTCAAAACCTTTTCTCTTTTCAAAGGTTCTAACCCCTCGCCGTAAAACCTGTATAATTTCCCAGAAAAATAGCATATATACATATATACTCATCTCAACTCATAAGTCAAAATCATGCCAAAAGTAGTGATATGCAAGGTATATGCCATGCCAAATATATCTCATCAAATCACATAAATATATCAGGTGAAATAAACTCATCATACATGATAACATGTCAACCGAGTGATCAGCTCGGCTGAAACTATAACTCATAATCAATCTCATCATATCTCATCATCACATATGTATCCTACACACGAGTCGAACCCACTCAAGGTGGTCTATTCGACAAGGACTGGTGTAAATAGTACGCTCTAGTGCTACAATCACGTGAAGACTGTGCGCTAATCGCGGGTCACCTACGAGTCGAACCCACTGAAAGTGGTCTATACGACAGGACTGTGCACCTAACTTAGATCCAAGATGAGTGTATGGAGCGGGAGGTGAACATCTACGTGAAAGATTGTGCCCCTAACTCTGGGCGGGAGCACTAACACCGGGGTGCAGGTTTATGAGTTTTCAATACATCTCACATAATCATCATTTCATATTAATCATTCTATAACTCACCTGATACTTACCTGAGCGTCCACAGCACCAAATACCATTATATGCAACTACTAATGCATGAATAAAATAGATATATACTTTGCAAGGCATATCATATCACATTTCACTTAAATTGATTTTCTGGGAAAAATCTCATTTATATAGGTATATACGGAAAGCAAAAGCCCACTCACAGATAAGTCGAAGGGTTATAACCCCCGAGCCTCGAATGATGGCGCTCGTCCTCTGGATAGGTATCACCTATATGCGAAATAACTAAATAAACGTTATTTAATGCACATAACCAACAATAGGTAATAACTTCTCATACAATGCTCAAATAGGATCTTTGAATATACCAACGTGATCTACACAACCTCACGAACATCCTCATATTTTTAAAATAATTTTTAGACCCCTCACGCGCCGCCACGTGACAGGCACACTGACGGTAACAGTAACGGCGTTAGAGAATATTCCGTTAAAAGCTAACAGATTCCATTAAAACTAACTTGACGCCGTTAGAATATTCCGTCAACTCCGACGGAATATTCCGTCTTCATCTCCGATGGACCTTGCCGGCGACCACCGTCCGCCGCCGTCTGAAACTCAAATTCTCGCCGGTTTCTGTAAAATTTTCAAATCTTCATATCTCAGCCATTTCTCAACCAAAATCCATGAAATTTATACCAAAATGAAGCCCTCGACTAGTAGAACAAGATCTTACCACTTTGAAGGTCCAAAAATCACGGAATCTCATCGGAAAATTCCTTGATATTCCGGCCAAATTTCAAACTTGTCGATCTCCACTTCCCGACGTCCAAATCACTTGGTTTTTCTTCTCCGAGCTTCGTGAGGATGATCTAAAGCTTCCTATGGCTTTAGAATCTTCTAAAAACCTCGCATTTACGTGTGCATGAACAGTGCCTCAATTTTTGGGTTACGGGTTCTAGGGTTTTCGAGGCTTTCATGTCCAAAAACTGGTATAGATGAACTCGTAAGGAGGAGATGAAGACAATGATGCTAAGCACAAGCTCAATCCGTGACGGAATGGGTTGGTTTGAGGTTCGTCCGTACGTTTGTACGAACGTTGCAGAAAATCGAAAGGGAGATGAGAGAGAAGGTCAACGTGTGGGTGTGTGGTCCAGCCAACCAAAGCAAAACAACAAAAATAACTCAAGTCTAAGTCCCTAATTGGTTCCAAAATATTAGAGACTTAACCTATTTGTCCACATCCAAAACTTAAACCACACAACACCACAACAAAACTCAACGTCCCAAGGGCATTTTAGTCTTTTCACATCCACGATAATTATTTCTCGAGACGGGCTGTTACAATAAGAGTGAAATATAACAAAAGAGTACACTTCTTAGGTTAAATAAAAACGCATGCATTCCACTAGGGGAACCCTAAACTCTGTTCATAAACTGCATTTATATATAGTACAACTGATTGATCCTTTTTTTTTTTTTCCGTAATTATATCTTGTATTTTAAGTTCTTAAAAGAAAAGAAATGTAGGTTTGTTTTTATCATTTGTCGTTTTTAGTTGATATACACTGCTGCTGCATATATAGCAGTTAGTTGTCAGTAAATTATTTAAAACAAATACCATATCCAATGAAAGATACCTACAAATTAGATAATCAAATGTTACTTAACTTTATATCTTTATTGTAACATTTAGGGTAGGGCGCCAGCCTCTCTACTTATGATCAGTAATTGAATGTGCTAGAACATCCAGTCTGACCTAGCTATAGCTCTGCTCTGGTTTGTGATTTGTTCTGCAAGTGAAGATTTTGAGGTGGTGAAATGTCTTTGAGAGGTTTCAAAAGTAAAGGAGAATACGTGGGGTCTCGTCGGGACAAAGTGCTAGCTTCGTCATGGCACTATATATCGGTAGTTATTCACTAATTAGCAAGTTTAGTTTCACCATGTTAACGAAGAAGCATATGAGTTTAATCAAGTTTGTTAAAACAATGTGTTCTCCCATCCATGTTCGAATTAATCTCTTTCATTTGTAAACTTTGAAAGAGAAATCCATGCTAAGGAAGATTGATAAATTACAATCAAACTAATTAATTAGGATCCAGAACCTTGCAATAGAATGAATAATATAACAAAAAGTAAATAACTCGAAGGATCTTCAGTTGTATAAATATGTGCTTGTGGGTCCAGCTAGGTTTTAGCTGCTAACCAAATCAGGTTGAACACTAGCTTGCTAGCAGTACCCAGTATGGGCCTCAGATGTAGTTCCGATAGTTAACGATGTGATTTCTTATCTGCAAAAACAACCAGCGGTAGTGTAGATGGTTGCAGTCCAGCTTAACCTTTTACATAAACATAATATAATATTACATGTATGTATGTATATACGTGTGTGTGTGTGTGCAGGTTTAGTCTGCAACAAACTAGGGTTATAGCTATATATATAGCTAGGGCTAGGGCTGCTCTTTTTGGTGTCTTCTATCTTCAACTATCTGTCTCTTATGTAGCTCCTGGTGCCCTACCCTCCTCCCTACCGATCTTCATCAGTCACTTCAAGTTGCACTTTTAAGCACCTGAACCCCTAATCGCCTTCAATCTTCAGCCTCAGCAGTTGGCCGAAAAATAGGTTGGTCTATCCATATATTTAAGCCAGCTGATTCTTGCTCCATACTCACACCATAGCTAGGGTTAGCGCTGCAGTAAAGTGTTCTGTGTTCTTCATGGCCCTGTGGCTTTCATTTAACGAGATTCTCAATCAATCCGGAATTTAAGAGACAATATGTACCCATCATGATTATTTAATTGGTTTCAGGTTCAAATTTTTTCTAAAGTCTTCAGTCCATGTCTCAGATTGCACAAGTCTTATTTGTTTTTCTCTTAAAATCAATGTGATAACATTCTATATATTAGGTCAAAATTAAAGAATCCGCATTTTTATTTTATTTCAAAGTCACTTATCCTAAAAACATATAAATTATTGCGGACATATATATATATATATATATATATATATATATATAATTAGCAAATATTTCAACACAATGGTAGGGTAATGTTTTCACATGGGAAAAGGTATAATTTTCGAGAGAGAGCAGAGTGACCGTGGAAGAAATTTAAGTTTGAGTTGAAAAAAGTACTGTACTTTCGTTAGGATGTTTTGTATTATTGAATTTGAAAATGTGTGATATTTTCATACAATAATTTATCCATATAATGTCGAAAATAAAGTTCGATGGACTTTTATACTTGACAAGAAACGTTACAGTGGAATTTAATTGATCACCATAAACAAATATAGAGGTGTCAATACATAGCTCTAGTGACCAAAAAATTATTGTGGAGTGGATTTGCATAGACAAACAAGAAGAGTAAATCCCTAAACGACTTTCACATGAACAAAACTACAAACGACACCAATATAAATCTACTCCACAACACGATAGACGCAATGAATCCAAATTGGTGACAACACCGGTCATCGCTATGAATAGCGAAGCCACACAAAATTATATCAAAACGATGGTAATTGATTATTTGTTTCATGAGAAAATTAAATATCTAGGAATTATACTGAAGCAAAAATATCATCACTTTGTAAATTGAAAGTTTTTCAAAAAAATTATAAATTTTAAAAAAAGCTTTCACTATGAGTCTTATATCACTTTGTAAATTGAAAGTTAAACCTATTTGATTAGGGTAACGTTGGATATACTAAATTTTTAAACTAAATGATGTGGTTGTTGATGATTGGATTATTACTTAAGTATTTATTAATGTGCTTACTTCCTATTGGTAACACATCATTTAGTTTAAAAATTTAGTCCCTAGCATTACCCATTTGATCAACTGTCTCAAGACCCTGCCTTCTAGCTCAGCATATATACATAAGCATTCTGTTTTTTTTTTTATCTACACTAAAGGAGAGAGAGTGGGCTTAGCCTCTCAATAGGTTAACAATAAGTGGTTCAAATTCGCCTTTAACGAGAATCAAAGCTAACAACTTACAAGTAAAGAGGAATACTACTAAACCGTAGTACTAAGTGACAACATTCTTTGTAAGCTTGGTGTTCGTAAAGGCTAAATATACATGGTATCAAAAGTTCTTACGAACTAGTGAAGCCTCTCAAATTTTCTTTTCTCAAACCCTAATTATGTCGTCCCTGGTAATTATTTTTCTTTTCTCAAACCCTAATCATGTCGCCCCCGGTAATTATTTTATTTTCACCTATTTTCTTAAAATAAAAAATAAAAAAAAAATCTACAATACTAGGGAGTATTGATTATTCCGCCACAGAAGGACTTGGATCAAATCTAACGACTGTCAAAGAAAATTGGGAAGTCTTTTGTTAGATCCCACATCAATGGAGTGGATCCTCTATGCCTTATATGTACATGCCCATCTCCATATAGCAAGAGGTCTTTTGGGAGTTCACTGGCTTCGGATTCTGTAGGAACTCTGAAGTTAAGCGAGTTTGCGCGAGAGCAATCCTAGGATGGGTGACCCACTGGGAAGTTCTTGTCTGAGTTCCCAGAAACAAAACCGTGAGGGCATGACCGGGGCCCAAGCGGACAATATCGTGCTATGGCGGAGTCGAGCCCGGGTCGGGATGTAACAATTTGGTATCAGAGCCAATCCCTGGCCAGAAGTGTGCCGACGAGGACGTCGGGCCCCTAAGGAGGGTGGATTGTTAGAGATCCCACATCGCCCAGGGGAGTGAATCATCTATGCCTTATATGTACATGCCCATCTCCATATAGCACGAGGCCTTTTGGGAGCTCATTGGCTTTGGGTTCCGTAGGAACTCTGAAGTTAAGCAAGTTCGCGCGAGAGCAATCCTAGGATGGGTGACCCACTGGGAAGTTCTCGTGTGAGTTCCCAGAAACAAAACCGTGAGGACATGGTCGGGGGCCAAAGCGGACAATATTGTACAACGGCAGAGTCAAGCCCGGGATATGGTGGAGCCCGAGTCGGGATGTAACATCTTTGGATTGTGGATAAGGACTTAAGTAGTATAGTGTTCAATATTTGCCTCGCCCATATTCTTCGCACTTTTTAGGGATTCTTCAGCTGATTCCTTTCTTCCCTTGCCCATAACCTTCCTGGTTCATTTTATGCATTGTAAGTATTTTCAACTATGACTATTTTTCTTAAGATATGTGTTAACAAATGACTAATGTACCCAAGATCGGGGAAATACCAATAAACAAGACTAATGTTCTCCGAGTTACATGCAATCAACTGATCATACATGCATATAGTTCCATTTGATATATGCTAACAGTGGGGATCTGAATTATGCTTTGGAGTTTGGAGGGGTATAGTTTAAGAGACAAGAAATGTGATTGTTTCTGGTGAGGGTAGTTGCAGCCAAAAACAAGGTGGAATTGCGAGTTTCTCAACAGGTCATATTGCCCCCTAGATTGCAAGCATGGTGTGACACTGTGACCATATATGACCCAGAAACCAGAAGACCCTAATTTTTGGGGTGGATCAGAGATTACACACTACACCAAGAAATCTAGAGAGAGAAACAGCCACCCTAATTTCCTTTGGTCAAAACGCTGAAACCATATAAATTAAATGCTCTAGGAAAAGGAAATGGAAGGGAGCAAAAGAAAAAGAAAGCTAAAGGAAAGGCAATTGATTGGCATGCAAAACGAACACGAAACGTTAAAAGGGGGTTGGCAACTTTCAGTTCAAATCTAACTTGTTGTCCCACAATCCATTTTTCTAGTTCCCCTTTTCAGACTTTTGGTGTGGAGTATACACACTCAGATTTTCAATGTTGAAATCCTTCAACAAGTTACAACAACATTTTCTTAATTTCCACTCGAAGCCAAAGTTGCTGAGGGTGTCGATGAGCTCAAAAGCTGTCCCAGTCCCCCACTGTAGAAAAATACCAAAAAAACCTCTCACTCATCTCCTTCCTCTGTCTCATGACCCCATTTGTCAGCTTGTAAAGTCTCTCTCTTTCTCTCTGTCCGTTCTGGATGGCGTGTCAAGGCAGAGACCCTAATAATAATGCTTCAGACTATCACTCACTCAACAAAAAAACAAAAACCCAAAAAAAGAAGTATTTTAATTAATATTAGAAGCCATGTTGAAATCGATTGATCGAAGGAGGAGTCCCTGCGTAGCTCCTGCTCCAATTCAATCCTTCTTCCTGATTCATTTGCAGCGATCCGTCTCTACCACCACCACTACCACTACCTCCACCGCCTCCTGGTCCCACAGGCGCCCCAATGCAAGTGTAGTTGGTGGACTCCGCCGGTGCCACTCCGTAGTTCACATTTGGGTTGCTGTATGAAGGAGTGCCAGTAGTGTTGTTGCTAAGAACATGTCCAACGTAATAGTCATTGACTTGATGATGAGGGTAATGGGAAGAAGCAGGGAAGGACATGGGCCGCGACGGAGACGGATATAAGTAGGGTTGAGGCGGTTGTACTTGTACGCCTCCCTGCGGTGCCGGTACCGGTGGCGGCGGTATAAGGGTGTTTGATGAAGAACCAGAAAAAATTCTTGGTGGGAATCTGAGAGGTAATGTTGGATCAACACAACCAATGTTGTTGCCGCCTGCAGCAGCCGGATGATGATACCCTCCTGGGGGAATCGGATGGCAGCATCTATAATAATATCAAACCCAGCACACAAATCAAATCACACTAAATAAATTAGTATATAACCAACTATTTTATTTACTTTTATACTAAAATAATCTGAAGAAGATTCGATCTTTAAGTGCGGAGGGAGAGGACACTGCCTTGCATTACCAACTAATTTGTTAAAAGAAAAGGAAGAGAAATTAAAGCATAAAATTACATACCCTAGGTGAGGAGGAGGGGCGGCTATGTTATCGTTATTGAAAACCAACTGACGAGCCCGGTTTAGTTGTTCTGTCTCCCTTTCTGATGACCATTCCAACACACAAATCAAATCACAAATGAATAAATATTATATATATAGCTACGAATCCAGAACCAAAAATAAATAAATAAATAATAAGCAGATGAACTTTAAATGACCAAGCAAGCATACCAGCAAAAGAAAACAAACGACCAAATCAAATCACAAACTTTCTTTTCCTCAAAGATAATGAAATGACTAAAGACACTTCATGGCTGGAATCATTGATGACAATATAAAATTTATGCTTTGCTGAAAAGCTGCTTTTGAATTTCTTGTAAAAATTGAATTTATTAAGAGAAACGAGGAGAGTGTACCTTGACGGTGGCGGTTCATGTGTCCCCCGAGGGCCTGAGATTTGCAGAACTTGAGGGAGCAAAACCTACACTCGTAGACCTTCCCGCTCTCGTCTTTTCCATCTTTTGCGCTGCTTTTCTTTTTTCTATAGCTGCCTGCAACTATGTGAAACCCCCAATCAACAAACAAAACAAAACAAAAGCAACTTCGATAAGACACAACCTAATCAGCTCAAACCCGACCTAATTTATTAATTAACCAACAATCACCATGAATAAATTTTAAGCTCATCAATTAATTCAAGCCCATAATCTCCTTTTAGAGCTAGTTGGGGGGGGACTTGAAAAGAAAAACAAAACAAGAAAAATGCACCCTTAGACAATAATACAAATTTAAGGGTTATTTGGTTTTGCCTTTGTTTAGTTTGGGGAATGGAAGTAGGATATCAGAAAATTGAATAGTACCGGAGGAGCTGTCGTCGGCAACTTGTTTGCCATCCCTGCCGAAATGATCCTCAGGCAAGTTGTTGAGGTCTAGTGGGTTTCCTTCGTCAGGTCGCCTGCAAATCCATAAATATATAAAAGATTCTTATAAAAAAACCAATAATAGTACTGCTGTTTAACTTTAAAAACGATATATATACACACACAAAGTAGTAGTATACAAAAAAGGGCAGGAGGAAAATTAAAGAGAAGGGGAAGAGAAGCAAGCAGCAGGTGAGAAAAGTGTGGGGGAAGACCTACATGGTACCGACAGAGAAAGACAGAAATGAAAATGTGAATGTGAGGCGAAGAAGTATATATCTCTCTCTCTCAGATGGGAAGACGGATAACTAAAGCTTTTAGAAAATTATAAGACTTTCAGTTTGAGACTGCAATATAGAGGCTAGTTGAGTGATGGTGGAAGAAAAAGAGCTTTGAAAGTTCTCTATCAGTTTCTCTGCCAAACCCCTTTGGACTCATCTATATCTTCTCTCTCTCTCTCTCTCTCTCTCTCTCTCTCTCTCTCTCTCTCTCTCTCTCGTAATAAAATTATAATAAAAATGAAAGAACAAAGCTAGCTGAGACAGTAGTACTGGATCTCGTGACTTAAAAAAGGAGGAGGTACTGTGGCGGAATGGAGATAAGAGAGAGGGCATTAGGCTTTAGGGTATCGTCTAAGTGTCATTTGGTTAGGTTGAGACTTGAGAAGGACGAGGCTCTTAAGTTTTTCCTACACTCTCAAATGTGCCCTTCTGCTATCTGTCTCTCCACATATTCCTTTGGTTTGTGTTTACAAACATACCTTAACCCTAATAAAAACATACCTAAACTTTAATACAAACTTTAATACAAACATACTTAGTACTACGTTCTAGTGGTATTTCTTCACTTGCAAGTGAGAGGTCTTAGGTTCGATTCTCGCCAAAAGCAAATTTGAACCACATTATTGCTTGCTCATTGTGAGGCTAAGCCTACCCCATCCCCCTTAGTGTAGATAATATCGTGTGTTCAAAAAATAAAAAATAAATAAATAAACCAACTCAATTGTACAACAGAATTTTATTAAATTATTTAAAAAATTACACCTAGCCAAGAGGGTTATAAATCTAAAATATTCACTAATCTATGCTATAATAGGCTTTCTATAGTACATATATTTTGATAACAATGGTGAGTTTTATTTAGGAGAGTCTTTCTATGTGTTCGAAACACAGGACAGTTGCCACATATTATCATGATTGGTGGAAAGTTTTTTTTTTCAAATGTCTTCCCAATTGTATAATTATATGTGGTGTCTCACCCTATGTTCCGTGTACACTGAAAAATCTCTCTTTATTTGGATGCAATAGTAGTCGAGTTTTTCTACAATTGGTAGACTTCGCAGCACGGTAGGGATGGCAATTCTAACCGTTAAAACCGATAACTGTGGATAACCGCCTGAATGGATTGGATTTGGGTATGAAAATTCGGGTATATTTTGGATATGAGGAAAACCGTAAATATTATTCGGTTATGGTTTTGGATATGGTTATAGGGGTCCCCAATCCATATCCGTACCCAAAGCCGAACCGAATAATATACAATATAATTATATATATATATATATATATTCATTATTCACCGAATCTTACTTTGAGAATACAAAAATTGCATTGTGTGAGTTGTATTTTGTGGCAAAGTTCAAAAGTTTTGATATGAATCAAAATCTATGAGAATTCAATGGTACTTATGGGAGATATCAAAGATCAACCAACATTATCAATGTTTAGCTTTAATTTTTATGCTCCAAAAGATTCATTAATTAAATCATTTTATACATCAAATATTTAATGACAAAATTAATATTTACTAAATTATCATGCGTCAATTGGACGAATGTATTTTTTGTATTGATAAAGATGGATATAACCGTTAACCGATGGGGAATCCGTTATCCGGTGGGTATGGTTATGGATAATACCCGATGGTTAATTTGCGATTATGGATATGGTAAAATTTCGTGGTTATGGGCATGGATATAACATTTCCGTCCCCAAACCGATCCATTGCCATCCCTACAGTCCGTTCAGTTTTCATTTTTAAAACTTGAAAACAATTATCAATATTTTTTTTTTTGAAAGCTGAAAAACAGTTATAAAACAAGTTTCCAATTAATAAAAATGTATAATATATACATAAACTAAAAATTAAAAATGAAATCGTTATCAAATGTTCGCTTAATTTATGAGTGTTATGCATATGTAATTTATTTTTCAAAGTTTAAAACTTTTTAATTTCTACTATCTTGTCCTTATATAAGGAATGATATTCCTCTAGATAACTACAAGACCAAGACCATTTTTCTTTATTTACCAACAAAAACATAGAAGACCATTTAACCTAATATAATCATAAATTTGCATTTATTGTTATTTTACCATATACTCACTGCAGATCAAATAGTTAAGCAAGCTAGCCTACAAGTGCACATCTTCTACTTACATAAGTACCTGATCAGCGGAATGTTCGTCATATGTATCAGTTAATTAATTAACATGAAGAGCATCATAGAGATTATATGGTCCACTTGTACCTAATTAAATCCCTCTCCTGGGGGCATATATATGTATATATCTTTGTACTGCGATGGATCATGGAAGTGTTACTTTCTGTGTCTGATTAATGTCAGTATTTTTATGATCCAAGTAGGGATGGGCACAACTCCACCCAATGTCTTGTTTTATTCTTTAAAAGTATCTAGTTTGGTTGATCATCTTCTTTTTCGAGCAACGTGGAAACACAAAAGAAACTAAAGCTGGTAATGTTCAAACAATTTAGACAGATGATCTACTTAAAACCTAACTAAAACTGAACGAGATCCACTTAGACTTACGTGCATGCAGTCTAACAAACTAAACGATGATCACAAGAAGATGAGCTTAATGACAATGTATAATCTAATTAATCAAGTTTTAACCTTTTTAATGAAAGTAAGATAGTGATTTTAGTACTGATTTTTCGAAACTTCCTCCACCCCTCGTGCAAGCGAATGCACATAAAAGTAAAAATAATTTGAACTGCCGATAGCTAAAAGAGAAGTATGAAGATCGTTACCCTTAACATGTTTATTATCATCTAACAATGAAAGTTTTAGAGAAATTAAATTAAATTGGATCCACTTGCATGCATGCAGTGTAATTATTGAAACGATTACAAAATAATCCGTGACATTCCAAGTGTAGAAAAAGTTGTAAATTATATGACGGAGAGTGTAGATAGCTAAAAGAGAAGTATGAAAATGGCCACCATAATATACCGACCTTAGTGTGTGTGTGTGTGTGTGTGTGTAATGGATTATATGTATGTTTATTATGGGTTACATAGATACATACATATATACTCAGGTGGGTTCATGGACCACACTAGGCCGTGTACGTCTTGACTTGAGGGGGATCGATCATTCGGACTGGTAATACAAATTTGTAAAGTCCGGCCATGCAAGCATGCATCGGCCGTGCATCCAAATACTGCAAAATTATATCCATAATTACATAAGGTGGTCCTGCATGCACTCGCCACTCTGCCAAACATCAAACATCCTCTTTCATTTTCTAAAAATCTAGAAAAATCGTATATTCATCATGATCATAGTCAAAGAACAGCACATGCATCAACAAATTTCAGAAGGGGATTTCTGCAACTCCTGCTTTATTTGTCATGGCCATTTATTATAATTTTTTTATATTCATTTTTGGGGCTGGTGGCCTGAATATAATGAATATTGACCATCAAAAACCAAATTATTAAATTGAAAAAACAAAATTTGGCACAAAAATAAAGGAAAGCAGTTTCTTTTAAAAAGTTAGGGAAACTGTGAAAGTCAACATGGAAAAGTGCTTTTGGGTTTAATTTATTCGTTCTGATTTCTGGAATGGTATCTCATCACACGGAGGCCCATATTGGCCCGTTGGATACTTCAAGCCCAATAAGTGAACTCTTGGTTGTTCATATTAGGCCCAAATGGCCCATGAAACTTGATCTGTAAATAACATTCACACTTTAAACATTGTTACAATTTGATACCTATATCCATTTGCATCTCCTTTTTTTCAATCAAATAGTAACACGTGACGAGAACATTGTTGCCTTTTAAAGGTCATTCTCGTCATTTACTCAATTATAATCTCGATACGATAAGTTATAGAGAAAATGGGAAAATTTTGATCACTGTTAAGGGAAAATTTTACTCAAGGACGAGAAATTTTTAATTGTGATAGAAATACGGGTAGTATATCACGTGTTTTTATATAAGTGATGAAAAATTTTATTTTTTAGGTTATTAACTTTTTAACACACATATTCCATCATTTGTATAGTGACACGTAGTGTACCACTTCGTGTACCGATCACACTGAAAAATCTCTCCTTAAGGACAGAGCTCCTTGGTTTCGTGTATGTATTAGTCGCGATAAATGATGGGTATTGAGTATTTCTATGGCATGTCTTGAGTTCAATTCTCAACGCTGAAGAATAACACGATGGTGGATACAAAATACTAAAATGCTTTTGTGAGTCTTCTTAACCCTGGGGAGCTCATTGCTAACCCAAATTGCTCCACCATTATTTGTTTAATGGCTGTCACCCCTCTCCATCGCCATTCTAAGGCTGGCAATTTTTTTTCCTTTTAACTTTTGTGATTTTGGAAGTTTTGAAACCTTTTGAAATGCGTTTTTGGTTGTGGATCTATAAAGTTGATTGCTTTGCTGTTGTTATGAGATTTTTGTGCATTTTTTTCGGATTTGTTTTGAAATCGGGTTTTCTTGAGTTTGTTTCTTTGAGCTACAAAGTTGTTTGCTTTGGAGTTATATTTGGATTTTATATGTGAATTTTTAATTGGGGTTTTGTGAAATTAATCGAGTTACATTGGGTTATGCTTTATGAATCGTTTTCAGGTAAAACGAATGGTGGTTAGCACGTATCAGGCTGCTAGTGGAGCTGGTGCTGCTGCCATGACAGAGCTTGAGCTGCAAACTAAGGAGGTTTCTTATTTACTTCATCACTTTCATGATTTTGGTTGTCTTTTTTTTTTTTCGGTTTCCGTTTTAAGTAATGTAATTTAATTTCTATATAAAGGTCCTGGAAGCGAAGCCGCCGACCACTAAGATATTCTCGCGGCGGGTCGGTCTATTTGTTGTGAATTATTCAAGTTTGTTGTGGAAATTAAATATTTTTTCCATGTTGCATCATTGAACCGCACGCTTGCCTTTGCCTGTTGCAGTATGCGTTTAATTTGTTTTCGCACAACTCGGCAGTTCTTTCAAAAGAAAACTAATGAAAAGGGTTTAAAAATTTTAAGTTTTAATGATAAGGACAAAATAAAGGATAAAATGAATAGTATCATAATTAACTTTTTAGTGTAAAAATGTAATTTTTCGTTAAAGTGAACAGTACCAGAAATTTTTCGTTAAAGTATTTATTTTTCAAATGGATACAATGAAGAGGAAATGAAACTAGTCAAGGAGACATGAAAAATATGGGTTAGTTTCTTTACGATTTTCATCAGTCAGAGTAATTTAATTGGAAATCAGCTTGTAAGTTTGGAGATTCTAATAACATAGGTGTTCTAATAACATAGGTGTATGTATCATTTATATGTTGTCCATTTCCTCAAACGACAATGATGTCAAGGTAACTGCCACATGTATACGAGTTCCCGTCACGCGGGCACATGCTGAGAGTATAAATCTTAAGTTTGTAGAGAAATTTTTCAGTGTGATATGAACATGGGGTGGTACATTACATGTTATTATACAAATGGTGAGATATGTGTCTTAATTAGTTAATAACTTAAAAGATACAATTTTCCACCTCTTGTATAAAAACACATGGTGTACCACCTGTGTTCCGGTCACAAGGAAAAATTTCTGCAGTTTGAGAACCAACTTGATGAGGTAATACCACAATGCTGTTTTTTTATGTAGCTTTAAGTCAGTGGTGAACTCCATTTTTATCAATACTTTCTTTGGTAGAGGCATCAATGACTTTCGCCTTACAAATCTTCAGTTAAGCATTGCATGACGATTTGTTTGTGTCTCTTGCGATTTTAGGTACTCTTGTATCCTATTTATAGTGAAGTAATGAGACATTCTTGAAGGTGTTAAGATGCCTATCTGAAATTTTATCCCTGTTTGTTAGCCATATGTTCATGCCTGAGGGACTCAGCGCCAAGCATTATTGAGTTTTAAATTCCTGCTGAATTTTCTGACTGTCTTATGAATTTCTATTTATTTACTTCTTCTTTTTTCACGTTCTCCTTAGAGTTCTAAATCTGTTCACTGTCCAGGACACAGCAAGGGAAATTCTGAAGAAATCGCCTGGACTGGTGGTTATTGATGACCGGACAGCAAATAACTTCCCTACACCATTGTAGGTGTCAAACAAAGACGATGTTGCAGTAGGCAGAATCCGCCGTGATGTGTCCCAAGAGGGGAACTATGGGTAAGGGTAACGGTACAAAATGCTCTCTTTCTAACTGTATATAGTTCGACAAGCCACTAATGGCATTTTTCTACGCAGGTTGGATATCTTTGTCTGCGGTGATCAAGTACGCTAGGGAGCTGCACTTAATGTTGTTCAGATTGCCGAGATGTTGATATAGTTAAATTTCAAGGGCGACATGTTTCTATATAAATCTATTTGAGAGGTGAGATGAAGTGATTTGAGTTGATTCTGTTTTAGTCTTCAGATGTAGGCACAAGTTGAAATCGAGCAAATTAAGGCAGTTTCAACTGTTTCATTGTTTATTTTTGTAGAATAAGATATTAACAACCGACCCCACTTAGTGGGATACGGTTTTGTTATCGTAGAATAAGATATTACGCTTATCAGTAATTCATTTTCAAGTGCAATTATTAGCATAATATCATTCCTTCTAGAGGGGGAATTTTGTTATATTTATCTTGTACTTGGTAATAAAGCCCGCGCTTGCTATGGGTTTTAAAAGTCTATAAAACATGTAAAAAGTTCTATTAGAATAGTAGTACATTGTATCATGGTGTTATGATTATAAAAAAAAGTTTGATTGGTTATGTATGAAATTCAATTTACTTATTATGGGAGAGGTTGGTCTAGGTTCTGTCCAGAAGCTAAGCAGATGCCAAAATGTGTATCCTGAAGACTTGTTGGTTCAACCTGAAAGGAAAATGAATAGATTTTCAAATTGAAATAGTGAAGAAAAATTATTTTAGTTGAACTATTGTCAAAACTGTGAATTGGGATTATCTTTTTTTGTTCAGGATTTTTACTAATTTGATTGGGCACATATTTTTTCTGCAATTTTTTAAGCAAACACAATGAGAAATTATGTAATTGCTGGATAAAAAAAGGCATGAGTAGAAAATGATAGTAGGCAACAAAAGCAAAGAGCTAGGTGTATAACAAAGCATCAGTAATGCATATTTGAATGAGAAAAGAGAGAGAGGTGTTAAAAAAAAAAAGATAAAAATTGGTACGAAGATAAAAATCGGTAGAATGATAAATTAAAAGAGCAAGTTGAAAGGTGTAATATGTGATATGATTTCATCAAATCAAAAGGTCCTGAGTTTATAACAGATGTATAAAACTACTCCTTATCACTGAAGCATAGCCAGACTACATTTTTAGAATTTGGAATATTTATCGTTTATAACCCTAAACCCCAAACAATCAACAAAAAGGACAATACCTATAAATTGATACTCAATTACCACGACTGATCATCATGGTTACACACAATAGAGAGGTCAATTTGCAAAACGAATACAATTTGGAATGTTTGATGTCCGAAAACAACGGCAAGTTTATTGATACCCAATAAATAAGAAAAAAGACAATAAACACGAATTAATTTTTTGAGATTACTAATCCATACTGTATATCAGAGGTCACAAATCGAAACCAAATAATATCATCAAAGAAATTTTATTCATACCTTTTCTATTATGTCTTTGGATTGATTGCCAACAAAATGGTCTTTTTTTTTTCTTTCTCAACTCTGTGCAGTTCAATATTAGAATCACCAAACTCTGTAATGAATGAAAATACTATTGATAAGAAAATTCCAAAAACTTAATTAGATTTAACCAATACAGTCCTAAACCTGATAAATTTGAAAAATATAAAGAGAATTCTGTAATTTTTTGTTTTTTCGTCAAATGATAGATTTATTAAATTAAACACCGATGGTGTTCGAACCAACGCCGTCATGCAAGGGCTCAACTCCTTTCCACTATTGTGGTAAAGGGCTATTTGCAGAATTATGTACTTATAACATATTAAAAATGCATCTAACATTTATTAACCCAAAAGAAGCAAGCTAGTCATGATAAACAATTTGATCAGTTAAGAAAATCTCTTTCTTTTATCATTTTACAACACTGTTGTTTTCAAACATATTTAAACAAAACGATCTCCATCTTTGAAATTTCAGTCTCTAAGCAAACCTCTCCCTATCGCACTGTCAGCAACCAATTTGTTGCCTTCGTATTCAATCTATTTTGTCACCTAAATCCATACATATACTCTCTTTAAAATTATACTCTCCATCAGTCCCACTAAGCTTTTGTCCAACGACTAACATAAGAAAACCAATTTTCTTAACCAACCATGCTCATCAATCCTTACGCTCTGTGTATACAATTTTACACATTTTCAAATCTGCATATTTTTTTAGATCTTGTAATTTTTCAATAAATTTATTAGTTTGACATTCTTAATCAAGGCTTTCAATCCAAAAACACTAAAATTGTTATGTTCACAACATCAAAGATTGCTGGTTGTCGTAGCCAGAGCGTTACCAATCATATTGTCATTTTGGATAATTTACAATTGACTTGACCACAATTCGTGCTAACTTTATTAATTGCAATGTAAATATTATTCAATCACTCACAACACACCATTTCCCTTTTTCACAAAAAGCAGAGACCCCTTTTTCATTATTTATTGAGAAAAACTATTTGCAAATAGTCAAAATTGAAATATGCAAACAAAAACCACAAAAAACTCATATGCAAACAAAACATAGTCCCTCCGAAAAAAAAAAACAAAAAACAAAAAACGATTCCATCCAACAAAAGATTCAGGAAAAAGAGAAAAAAATTATATACCTTGATGATAAAGAGCTTGCAAAGCCTAAGAAAAAACTGGAAAATTCGAGCAACAACTTTTGTTGCAACTAAAAATCAAAGCAGATCAGAAAAGTACACCCAAAGCTTGAAAAAAAATTAAATCACACACACAATTAGAAAAATAGAAAACTCACCAGTAAACGTTTGATCATATCCTTAACTTTTCCTAAAATCAAAAATCAAAACACATCAGAGAACCAGACATAAACCACGAAAAAAAAAAAATTAAAATCCCATGTGGCAAGAAAACCAAATAACTCACCAAAGAACTTTAGATTGCATAGGCAAAAAAAAAACAATTCGAATTTAACCCGGATCGACAACCACAACGAAAATCACAGAGTCCATAAGTACAAGGAAAAGCAGAGGATGAAAAAATTTCCAGGAAGAAAACGACCATGGGTAAGAGCGATGTGAAGCACGAAAACCACCATAATTAATCGGCGAGAAAAATACAACAATGGCTGACAACGACGGGCAGCAAGAACAACGGCCACGTGGAAGAGAGAAAAAAAACCCTAGATTCCTGAATAAGCAAAAGTTGAGAATGGGAAGAGAGAGACGAATGGAAAGAAGGGGGAAAAATAGACCAAAAGCACCATCGATGATAAACACGTGGAAACCGAGGGCAAACACACCATTTCAATGTGCAAAAATCGGAAAGAAAAAAAAAATACAACCATAAGCAATTGGAGGGGCGTTTTCGTCACTCTACTGTTAATGAACAGTAGCTTTTGGTTTGAGTTTTAGTATATATAAATTTCACTCTCTTGCTTTTTTTTTTTTTTGGACAAAACTATTTTCTAAACCTCTATAATGTAGAGAAAGGGAGATTTGAACACGGGTACAAGGACCAAGCACACTACTCAAGCCAACGGGACCAACCGATGTCCAGGTTCTCTTGCTTTCTTCAGGCACATAGAATTGGTGATGCTCCAAAGTAGGTTATTGACTCCTTTCGGAGCAAGTACCAACTTTCCAAAAAGTACCCTAAAAAAATTCTAATGCTTTTAGACATCCTCACTCAGTCAAGTACATGCTCTCAACCTTGCTCACCAAGGGCCAAAGTACCCTTCATGGGAGGTATTTGCCCATCTCACATTTGAGATTCTTTAAAGGTATTGGCCAAAACTTCTCCTTGGGGCTGACCTTAGGATTGGTCCAAAACTTTCAGAAGGTTCTTGGCGGTATTGTTCAATTCATCATTAGGAGCTCAATTAAGAGTTAATCACCCTATAACACCAATTTGATTTATGAACTTTTAAGTACAAAACTATAAAATTCAAACTTATATAAATACGAATTATGTTACATGCAATGGTAATACAGTTGAAATTTATTGCATGTGGTCCAATATCCTAGTGGATACAGTGTCGAATTTCCACCTATATGTTCCAAGTTCGAAACTAATACAATTGAAATTTACTTATGTTGAGTTGTAAATAAAAGAAATAGAATGACAGAAATCAATTATGCCTATACTTTTTGGTGTAGGTGCGATCCCTATCGATTTCTTTCTTTCTAACAATTAACTATCTCACTCACTCACTAATATCGTAATAATATACAAATGACAAGAATAAAACAATCCATCATGATCTTGCTACGTGTCACCATGTATAATCTTCACAATATGAGGATTTGCTGTCGCTGCGAAGCAGGAGATCATGACACTCGTTATTCTACACATTTGGCGCCCAACAGGAAGACAGAGAGGAAAGCGTACCTAGGATAACTGGGGTGACAAGGTTTCTTCTTTTATTCTGCTACAACTGCAACTACAAGTTAGTTACAGTGCATATGATGGACCTATATATACACAGGTGAGCTTCATTGGCTTTGCTCCTCACAATACAGCAGCGTTAATGTGGTTGGTAATAATCTCAGTGCTCATACATATTTCAAATTCAAGGTACCACCCTTTTTCTCGTCGATAATTCTATTTAGACATACAAAAATCGAAACTTTTTAATAGATTGTGTTAGCAAGTTAGTCATTTTGTGCGTCTAAATATCGTTACTCTTTTCTCATTTATTGTATTTCCAAGTATTTTATGCATAGGGATATTGCAAAGAGTTCATAGTTTTTAATTTCAATTTGTACTTGTGAAACAGCAGTTGCCATCAATAGTATCAACATGGTTAAGACTACAATTCAGTTGTATGGATTTTCCTCTGTCGAATCACCGGAAGCAGTGAAGGCGTTTCTGGAGGAATACACTGGAAAAGGAACTGTCTCTGACGTGAAGGTTCGTCCCCCAAATGATGGAAAATCAAGATCATCCGCCATAGTTGAGTTCACACATGCAGAATCTGCTGAAATAATAATCCCATTAGCAGATGATCGTCGCTTGTGGTACGGGGACTCTTACCTGAAAGCTAGGAAATGGAAGGTTGGTAACTTTGAACACAGCATGGGACTTGTAAAGCTGCACTTCGGATGCCTGGTTTCCGAGGAGCAGTTTTCTGTTCTTTGGACAGCACCGGATGTTCAAGTCAAGTTTGGGACAGAATTTAAGAATATCTACTTCTCGTTCTCTTATGATTCTGCTGTATACAAGCTCGAGGTCTCCACGGAAAGTATTAGCCAGATGGAGCTCCATATCGCGCGTGATCAGCTTGGGAAGTATCTTCTAATCCAGGTTTGTCAGTCACATTTTCTCAATTTTCCCTCTCTTTAGTACAATGATATAGCTGAAATTTGTGAACCATTACTTTACAATTTGCTATGAAATGTACGATTGTAACTTCTAATTTTAGTTAGTGATCAAAGTTTATAAGTTGATTAATACAAAAGTTTAATTCACCTGCATAAAAGATTCATGGTAACTTCTGATCCCACGTCGAATATCATGATACAATCTGTCATCTTTATTATAAATAGCATAATTTACTGTGTAATGTGTGACTCTCAGAGGAAATGACTAACATTTTTTCTCTACCTTTCTTCTTTCTCTTGCTAGTTACTTGGCACCCCTCGGATTTTTAAGCAAACATCTGACAATGACTGGGTTCGAGAAGTTGACTTCACTCCATCGTGCTGCATTGGCCAATCTTCTGCTGTATGTTTGGAACTTCCATATGGTTCTGTGTTTCCAAATCTACGTGATAATTTTCTTCATTACCAAGAAACTGAAGGACGCTTCGCCTTGGAGACAGGCAACCCTTTCTCCTGTAATTCAGATCTTGTTCCTATTGTCGGTCCACCTGAAGGCATTAACTTGCCGTATAAAATCCTGTTCAAGATCAATTCCTTGGTTCAGCACGGACGTATTCCAGGGCAAGCACTTGATGTCACTTTTTATAAGCTAGTTGATCCTAGCACAGTAAGAATTGACTACATAGAGTGTGCCCTGGACAAATTATTTCGCTTGAAAGCGTGCTGCTATGATCCTGTGAGTTGGCTTTGTGAGCAGTACAGAGATTACAATTCGTGCATGCGAATTCCTGAAACACCTGCTATCTCTTTAGATGATGGAATGGTGTATGTGCACAGGGTTCAAGTCACACCATCTAAAGTTTATTTTTGTGGTCCGGAGGTAAATCTTTCCAACCGTGTTCTACGAAAATATCCTCAAGATATTGATAATTTTCTTCGTGTTTCTTTCGTGGATGAGGACTTGGGTAAGATACATTCAAAAGATTTATGTTCGCATCCGCGCACAAGTAACACTTCTGCAGAAGAGGAAAGGAGGACGAGAGTTTATGAAAGGATATTTTCTACTCTAAGAAATGGCATTGTCATTGGTGACAAGAAGTTTGAGTTTCTTGCCTTTTCATCAAGTCAGTTACGCGAGCATTCAGTGTGGATGTTTGCGTCAAGAAGTGAGGTCAGCGCAGAAGACATTAGAAATTGGATGGGGGACTTTAGAGACATCAGAAATGTGGCGAAGTATGGTGCTAGGTTGGGCCAGGCTTTCAGCTCTTCCAGGGAGACTTTTAATGTCGATAGGGATGAAATCGAACTCATTCCTGATGTTAAAATCGAAAGGAGTGGAGTCAAATATTGTTTCTCTGATGGAATTGGGAAGATATCCGCTGAATTTGCTGAAAGGGTGGCAAGAAAGTGCGGGAGAAGTTCTACTCCATCAGCGTTTCAAATTCGTAGAGGTGGCTATAAAGGTGTCGTGGCAGTAGATCCGACATTGACAAAGAACTTGGCACTGAGGGAGAGCATGTGCAAGTACCAATCCAACAACACAGCACTTGATGTTCTCAAATGGAGCACGTACCAGCCTTGTTTCCTCAATCGTCAACTGATCACCCTTCTGTCCACCCTTGGAGTCCCGGATCATGTCTTTCAGAGGAAGCAAAGACAGGCTTTGAATCAACTGGAAGGCGTTTTAACTGACCCATCAAGAGCAAAAGAAGCACTCGAAACGATATTTCAAGGGGAGATCACAGACGTTTTGAAGGAAATGCTTTCATGTGGTTACAAGCCGGATGCAGAACCATTTCTGTCATTGACGCTACAAGCATTCTGCGCATCCAAGCTCATGGAACTGCGGACAAAAACAAGGATATTTGTTTCGAGTGGAAGATCAATGATGGGATGTCTGGATGAAACTGGAACGTTGGAATATGGTCAGGTATTTGTGCAATGCTCTCACCGCGTGATTTCCACTGGCAGTGCTCACAGCAACACTACTTTGAGCGAAGAGAAGTTTGTTGTGGGCGGGAATGTTGTAGTTGCTAGAAACCCATGTTTACACCCGGGAGATGTTCGTGTTCTCACAGCTGTGGACGTGCCGGCATTGCACCACATGGTGGATTGTGTAGTTTTCCCGCAAAAAGGAAAGAGGTATGTCAACTTTCTCAAATCTTGTAGCTGATGAAATTACAAATTCGTTTTGGATTGCATCTGCATATTAATGTTACTCTGTTATACAATAACTTGTTGCCTTCAATTGTGTACGTACTCACTATTATTTTTTTTCTCGCTGAATTAGACCGCATCCTGATGAATGCTCAGGAGGAGATTTAGATGGAGATTTTTACTTTGTTAGTTGGGACTCAGATCTAATTCCACCTCGGAAAGTTCAACCGATGAATTATACCCCAGCACCAACTATTGAATTGGATCATGACGTTACAATGGAGGTATTACTCAATTTATTAAGTACAATGTAGCCGCTTATCGTTACTTCAAAACATATTCTACAATCGTGTTTCTGCCTTATTCATTCAAACATTTGGTGTTCTATGTTGTTTGTTGCAGGAAGTTGCAGAGTCGTTTACAAACTACATAGTGAACGACATGTTGGGGATCATTTCAAATGCACATGCTGTCTTTGCAGACACAAAACCACAGAAGGCCATGAGTGCTCAATGTATAGAGCTCGCCAAGCTCTGTTCCTATGCTGTCGACTCTCCAAAAACTGGCGTGGTAGTGGAAGTGCCGCGTAGTCTGCGTGCCAAAGAATATCCGGATTTCATGGAAAAGGTTGAGAAACCTACGTATGAGTCCAGACGTGTGATTGGGAAGCTTTTCCGACAGGTAAAAAATGTTGAGCTTGGATCACATTCACATTCAAGCTCAATTAAATCCTTCACCGTGGAAGTGGCTAGGAAGTTCTATGATCCTGACATGGAGGTAGACGGATTCGAAGCTTACATCGATGATGCCATCAACTGCAAAAGGGAGTATGACTACAAGCTGGGAAACTTGATGGATTACTACGGCATCAAAACCGAAGCAGATATACTAACTGGGAACATCACCAGTGTGTCGAAATTTTTCAATAAGAGAAGGGACCTGGAGACCATTAATTACACTGTAAGGTCACTTAAAAAGGAAGCTAGGACCTGGTTTTATGCGAATCAGTCAGATTCCAGCACCGATGTCGATGATGTATCCACAACAAAAGCGTCAGCTTGGTACCATGTTACATATCATCCTCGTTACTGGGGTCGCTGCAACAAGGGAATGGAAAGGGATAATTTCCTCAGCTTTCCGTGGTGTGTTTTCGACAAGCTCATCCAGATCAAGAGGGAGAAAACAAGTCCGAGGAATTCTTTTCATATGTCCGATCAAAGCGGCGTCATGCTTGACAAATTCCGAAGCATGTGTTCTCCGCTGTGATTATGATTTGTAATTTGTTATGTTTGTTTAAGCTGTTAAAGTTCATGTAAGTACGGCTATCAAGGGTGCTACTTCCCTTGTCATTTGCCTCGGTTTATTTTAGTTACTTTCTGACTGATTGCAAAATTACATTGTCATTAGCATTTCTAAATTTTCATCTACATTTGTTATTCACAATCGTGTAAACGTTGTAAGCTTCCTTTTTGCTGAGTCGAATTCATTCAACTCTCGAAAATTTTCAAGCGCTCAACTCCTGCAGTTCTTTTTTCGGTTTCCGGTTGAAGTAATGTAAGTTTGCAGATGTTAATATGGATCATTTATTCGCTGTCCATTTCCTCAGAGTACCAATGATGTCAAGTTAACTGCCACATGCATACGAGTTCCTGTCATGCGGGCACATGCTGAGAGTATAAATCTTCACTTAAGCGTTGCATGCTCTTGCGATTTTAGGCTATTTTTGCTTCGGTAGATTGGAGCTAAATTTTGACGGCAAATACATGGGAAGATTCGGCCGAGGATTGGCCCATTTGGTTCAAAATGGAATTTGGCTCGTTTGTGTTGCGATAGAGAATCCTTTTTTGAACCCAAGTTCGGTCACTATCTCCATTGATTAAACTAGTTTAGAATACCACTTTACATACAAAATATACATGTCTTGCGCTTATATACTTCAACAATGCATCTATAGTTTTAGCTAGCACTATTGTATAGCAGTATTTTTCACCACGTATAAGTAAGATATTTCATGCTGAACACAGCCATGATACCTAATTATTATTATTGTATTAGAACGCATCAATATTGCTCGTCTAGTGGGGAGCTGCACACAGAATTGCTCCTTGGAAGTCCTTGCTGGGGAAGTTCAGCATGTCGTATTTTTTTGAGGTCACCTCATGGAGTCAATCTATCACTCCAATATGGGCCAAAAAGAAAAAGTATCCACCACCACTCCCTGTGGTTCCCCAAGACTAAATGTTAGTCAAAAATACAGAATTTAAAGGGTAAAAGAAAAGTAGAGTTGATTCTCAACTAACTAGTAATTTTTATCTACCATTAAAGAGGAAAAAAAGATGTAGTTTCCTAATAGAATACTTCGTTGGTTTCGAGCTAGCTAGGGTTCAGCCATCATGTCCACCACCGCCGAGTCAAAATCCAGGTGCTGCAATTAAATAAGTAATTTGGAGGAGCGAGTGAGCGATAGAGCTTTGTACGATAAATTAATTCAGGCAAGGAGGGTGGTAGACATGCACATTCCTTGGGACAAAGAAACCGAACGACTTAAAGGTTATGCATTTGCTGAATACAAGTCCGAGGAGATTACTGAGTACTTTTTTAGGTTCTTCGTTGATCTTGTCACTCTTTAAAATCGGACAGTCAAGTTTTCCTATCTCATGCCAACACAAGCAGCCCTCGCATAACAATATCAATAATACTACTTCTATGTTGACGACACCCACATCCAGTTTTCCTCACAAACACAACGGAGGTTCTCTCCCCCTGGTAGTCGCTCTAGGTCACGCCGTTGCAATACGAGCACCCTAATTAATACTTAGGAGTTGTTCTTGTTAATTTGTTACCATTAATATTCTTCAATGTATCGATCCGACGACCGAAAATTAAAAAAATTTGTGAGAAAATAAAATTGAGTATGCGGCTAGCACTACCCAATAGAATATGATTGTGTTATAGTTCATGCTTGCTGAGGAAGTTCATTTTCTGTCGTCTTCATGGAGTCAATCCACCACTCCAAAACATAGAAAAGGTATGCACAAGACAACAAGAATCATCACGTTGAGACCGGACCCTTGTGAACTACATTATTCACCTAAAAAGCAAAATTAAACATTAAAAGTGAAATTGATTCTTATTTGATAAGCGTTTTCACTCCACCATTAGATAAAATCGACGGATGTTAACCTTTGGATTTTTCTGAACGGTGGATATTAAGACGCTTGCATAGTATTACACCTATAAAAAATGCAGAGGATCCTGGTCCTGTAGGTTCCTTCGTGGCAATGGCTAATGGCATAGGTAACTCGGCAGTTTCTCTGCCCTCCCACCTCTCATACATTCTTATTCATTCCTATTTTGTGCAGTCACAGTTAAGACACGTCAACATTTTATATTAATTTTTTTATAAAGATAATAAGACAAAAAGTAATAATAATATAAAATGTTAACGTGCCTTAATCGTGATCACACACGTCATCATCACAATTCTTTTTAAGGATATTAGCCAAAGAACAATCATTGTCGCTGATATGGAAGGAACAAGGAAGTAGTTAGTAGTGAGTGAGGACTGAGTATGTGAGATTGACTAGGGATTGACAACCAACAGTAAGTCTCTCTCTCTTCTGCTTCGATCCAACTTCCAGCTTTACTTTTTTGGTAAATATTTTACTCTGATCAGACTTGAGACTTAAGGTATACTTCTCCTCTCCCTTCTGGTTCCGTTGCTTTTCGTTTGGATTTTCTCTGATCGCTTCGTTTCCTTCCTGCATCCATTGGAACAATGTGAGTTAATTGTCTCTACCCTTTCTGTTTTTTCTCTGTATTTTTTGTTGGTCTGTGATTGATTAGTTTTGTTTGATCAAGTTTTTATGCAGCTAGTATTTTTTGC
Organism: Heteromeles arbutifolia; assembly: GCA_024362995.1. NCBI lineage: Eukaryota > Viridiplantae > Streptophyta > Magnoliopsida > Rosales > Rosaceae > Heteromeles > Heteromeles arbutifolia. The sequence continues at coordinate 2,463,345 of JANCRC010000021.1, forward strand.
CCGTGTAATTTTCTCTTTGGGTTTCTCCCTTTGATAAATCTGTGTCCTTTACTCTTCCTGCATCATTGGGACATTCATTGGGGTATTTGTCCAGTTTTATTTTGTTCTGAATTTTTATAATTTTGGATGTATTGGGTATTTTATGCTTAGTTTTGTTCAGTGAAAAATCTTTACTTTTGCTCTCGACTGCAATTACATAACAAAGGGCCTCTCTTTTTTTGGTTGTTTTGCATCTTTTTTGTATAGCAGAATTATCATCTTGTTCTTTCTGATTGTTGATCCTCTAAAAAATAATCATATACTTGTTAGGTTGTTACATGTTTTGCTTTTGGGTGGCTTTGGGTTATGAGGTTCATATTTGTTCTTAGCTTAACTTTTCTTGGATTCATCCAGGCTTTCTAGTTCTTAGGGCTCGTTTGGAACTGCTTTTAATCTAGCTAAGAGCGTTTTGTGCGGAAAAATGTTTCTGGGATCAATCTTTAATAAAAATGCAAGTGATTCATGGAAGAGCACTTGAACTTTTCATAGGAAGCAGTTTTAAGTGCTTTTGGAAGCCAAAAACTTTTTTCCCAAATGCGCTTTTAGTCATTTAAAAAGGACTTCCAAACGAGTCCTTAATTTCAGAATTTCAATAAAACCATAGTAGTACATTTTACTCATATGGATTGTTTGGCAGCGTAAATACAGTGAAAAATTCACATGATAAGAGATGAGTAGAACGAAAAGGTTGTATGGATTCCCTTCCGGTGTAACTGCAGAAGCAGTTGTGCGGTGGCTGGAGAAAGAAACAGGAAAAGGATCTGTCTATGCTATGAGATTAAGAAAAGCCAAAGATGGGAGAAGATATTATGCTATTGTTCAGTTTGACACCACCGAAAATGCTGAACTTATTCACTACATGGCCAAAGCTAAAAACTTGTACTATGGCGCTTCCTATCTGAATTCTTGGGAGGTGGATCAGGATATTGTACCAAAGGCAAGAGTCTCTTTGCATACCTTTGAAAACATAAAGCTGGATTTTGGCTGCAAGATCGCAACAAATAAGCTATTTAGTTTCTGGAACATGAACAGTGTTTCAGTGGATTTTGGGATTGGATTGCGGAAACTAGTTTGTCGTCTGAAATATGACGCTCTGGAGTATATGCTCGAACTTTACTATGAAAACATCTGGCAGATTGAGTTGCATCGTCCACGCGGTCGTGCTGCTAAGCATCTTCTGATTCAGGTTCCTCACCTATTTTTAATCAGCAGTTAAATTCAAATGATTTTCTTCTCCTAATCCTTGTTCTGTTTACGATTGAATAATTTTATATCATCTGCATGGTGCATTTGCTTCTAAATATATGTGACCCTTTATTTTGTCTTTATCGTTAAAACTCAAAGTTTTCAAGCCATTTTCATTAGTTTTCCTTTGAACCTTTATCACTTAAAGGATGACATTACAGATTCGTTTCACTGTTGTCAAAGCATGTTTTGGTCCTCATTGCCATGTATCTTTTCATGCTGGCTACCGCGGTTGGCGAAAAATTATATGTTCTCTTTTATGAATTAGTAATCTTGAAAAGTTTGATGAATTTGTCTCCAATGATCAGATGTACGGAGCACCTCGGATTTCTAAGAAATTCATACGCTCTTCAGGAGAAGCATATGAAGATCGTAGTCTGAACTATTTCATGGACTGTGATGACCAGTGGGTCCGGACAACTGATTTCACTCCATCTCGTGCTATTGGGCAGTCTTTTGCATTAAGCTTGGAGCTTCCTCATAGTCTCAAACTTCCAGATTTTCGAGAAAACTTTCCTGGGTATGAAGAGATTGAAGGTAACCTTGTCTTGGAGATTGGTACCCCTTATTCTTGCAACCCGAGTCTGGGTCCCATGGTTTTTCCTCCTCGAGGTGTCAATGTGCCATATGATATCTTGTTTAAAGTACATTCTCTGCTGCAGCTTGGGTATCTTTCAGGGCCAACACTTGATGTTAAATTTTATAAGATGGTTGATCCGCGTAGAATTGATCGTGCATGTATAGAGTATGCCCTGGATAAATTATATAATTTGAAAGAGGCCTGCTATAAACCTTCAGAGTGGCTTAATCAGCAGTACATGAAGTACCTCACGTCAAAGAGACGTCCACAGTCATCTGTCATATCCTTAGATTCTGGGTTGGTATATGTACGCAGGGTCCAAATTACACCATGTCGTGTATTTTCTTCTGGTCCTGAGGTCAATGTCTCAAATCGTGTACTACGCAATTATCCAGATGATATTGATAACTTCATTCGTGTTTCCTTTGTTGACGAGGAGATGGATCGAGTTTATTCTGCAGATTTGCTTCCACGTACTTCTGCTGCCTATGAGGATGGGAAAACTGACATCTACAAGCGGATTCTTTTTATTCTCAGAAACGGCATAGTAATTGGTGGAAAGAAATTCGAGTTTCTCGCATTCTCATCAAGTCAATTGCGAGAGAATTCTATGTGGATGTTTGCTTCAAGACAGGGACTTACTGCAGCTGATATAAGAGAGTGGATGGGGGATTTTCGTCGTATAAAAAATGTGGCAAAATATGCTGCCAGATTGGGTCAATCCTTTGGTTCGTCCACTGAAACTTTAAATGTTAGAAAACATGAAATGGAAGTTATTCCCGATGTAAAAAACAATAAATACGACTTCTCCGATGGGATTGGGAAAATATCTGCCAATTTTGCAAAGAAGGTGGCCTCAAAATGTGGCTTTAATGGGACTCCATCTGCCTTTCAGATTCGATATGGTGGGTACAAAGGTGTCGTGGCCGTTGATCCAACTTCATCAATGAAATTATCATTGAGGAGGAGCATGTCCAAGTATGAATCAGAAAACACAAAGTTAGATGTTTTAGCATGTAGCAAGATTCAACCTTGTTTTCTGAACCGCCAGTTGATAACTCTTTTATCTACCCTTGGGGTTCCAGATCATGTTTTCATGAAAAAACAAAGCGCAGCTGTACAACAATTGAATGCTATATTGACTGACCCACTAAAAGCACAAGAGGCTCTGGATTTGATGTCTCCAGGGGAGACTACCAACTGCTTGAAGGAATTGCTTAGATGTGGTTATAAACCTGATGTTGAACCATTCATTTCAATGATGCTGCAAACATTTCGGGCATCAAAGTTGCTAGAGTTGCGGACGAAAACAAGGATCTTTATTCCAGATGGCCGAGCAATGATGGGATGTCTAGATGAAACCAGAACATTGGACTATGGTGAGGTGTTTGTGCAATTCTCTGGTAACAGGCATACTGGAAGTGCATCAAACCAGCAATTCATTATTGTGGGGAAGGTTGTTGTTGCGAAGAACCCTTGTTTGCATCCTGGCGATGTACGTGTTTTAAAGGCTGTGGATGTGCCAGAGTTGTACCATATGGTTGATTGTGTTGTTTTTCCACAAAAAGGACCAAGGTAAGAATGTGTAATGCATCATGAGGTCGTGAATTTAGTCCAAAATATCCATTCTGTGTCTTTATGTGTTTGCAGTAGATTATATAATGTAAAAATCAAGAACACTGATTTCGATTGAAAAAATAAATATCATCACATCTTGCAGTTAACATGCATATAACCATTATGTACTTGAGTCCATGGAATACAATTTCTGCGGATATCTTTTCTGCTGGAGATAAACCAGTACGGCTTTGCATTTTATTTGTACAAACATTTGTTTCAAAATTTGGACTTGGTTTCCTCTGTAGATGCTATTTCTTGGAAATTCTTAACTATTTCTTAGAAATTCTTAAGTTACTTACAAAGTTCTACTTTTCCTTGGTTTTTCTGCATAATCGAGTGCAAAAACTTTCTGATAAACATTACTTAATGATTGAAATATTGTTTATATTGTTAGGCCTCATCCAAATGAATGTTCAGGAAGTGATCTTGATGGAGATATCTACTATGTTTGTTGGGACAAAGAACTAATTCCTCGGAAGCAAATCAAACCCATGGATTATACCCCAGCACCAACTATAGAATTGGATCATGATGTCACAATTGAGGTATTACTCTTCAATAAGCAACCTACTAAGCAGCATCACCCGGGGGGCTACCTGCCTTTGCTAACTTTTCATGTTGAGAATTGACTTGAATTTTAAAATTCAAGTACTAAATACGAAATTCTTGAGTTATCATCATATCATGTTGCTGCTTCACATTGTAATTAAGATACCCCATCCAAATTTTGAGTCTCTCGCTCCTGGTCTCGTTCTTTTCTGTTGCTGGTACATCGTAGTATAGTACTGAACATAATACTCCTTCTAGTGGTGTTTTTCGAGTATTGAATTTGATCGTTTCTCTAGACCCACAAAAGGAAAAACTGTCTTGATGATAGCTTTGATGTTCGTTTGTTTTGTTTGACTTTGATGTTTGCTTGAAAGGGAAACTTAATTTTAATTTATTTTGATGTATTTGCACTTCAGTGATTCAAACGCTTCGATTCACTTTCCTTTTCTTTTGTCTCATGCCATACAAGGCAGTTTTCGTAAGAAACAAAACCCGGTATACTTGATCTTCATTTTCTTTTGGTGCAGGAAGTTGAGAATATTTTGTGAACTACATGGTCAATGACAGCTTGGGCATAATTGCCAATGCCCACACTGTGTTTGCAGACAAAGATCCCTTAAAAGCAATGAGCCAAGAATGTATAGAGCTTGCAAAGCTATTTTCAATTGCCGTTGACTTTCCAAAAACTGGTGTGCCGGCTGTAATACCTCCACAGTTATATGCCAAGGAATATCCAGATTTCATGGAAAAACTTGACAAACCCACCTATCAGTCATCCAATGTAATTGGAGCTCTTTTTCGTGAGGTGAAGGACATTGCGCCTCATGAAAGCTCTATGACATCCTTCACTCGTCGAGTGGCGAAGCAGTCATACGACCCTGACATGGAAGTTGATGGCTTCGAGGATTACATTGAAGATGCTATCTATTACAAGGGCAATTATGATTACAAGTTGGGAAATCTGATGGAGTATTATGGGATCAAGACAGAGGCTGAAATACTTAGTGGGAGTGTTATGAGAATGTCAAAATCTTTCACTAAGAGGCGGGATGCAGATTCTATAAAGGTGGCTGTGAGATCGTTGAGGAAGGAAGCAAGGGCGTGGTTCAATGAGAAGGGAACTGGTTTAGATTCCGGAGCTGATGATGTGTATGCCAAAGCTTCAGCTTGGTACCATGTCACATATCATCCTGATTATTTTGGTACATACAACGAGGGGCTGAATCGTGACCATTTCATCAGCTTTCCATGGTGCGTTTATGACAAGCTCGTCCTCATCAAAAAGGATAAAGCAAGTATACACATGTCATCTCTACGACGCCAATTCTGGGATGGGTTGCGTTTGAGTTGAGAAAGTTGGAAGTTTTTAATGTTTGTTTCTTGGCGATGGGGTAAGCTCGTAAATTGCTTATGCTGATGGTAAAAATCGAGTGCATTTTGCTTATTGTATAATATAATAATGGATTGATCTTCGGTTTCTTGTTTCTATTTGAAAGCTCGTTGTACTTTTCTGGATAAAACGTTTATTGAGATGCAAGTATGCGATAGCATAAGATATATCATATGTAAGGATAAATGCTTGTAATTATTTGAGTTTCAAGTTTCTTGCAATGTATGAATTGCTTTGTAAATTGATATTTTATGGAAAGTCTCTTGCAATTTATGAAATGCTTTGTAAATGGATGCTTTATGAAGTAATTTATAAAATATCCCTTCCCAAAGCATTTCAATGGCAAAATCATAAAGTTTTATGCCCCGTTTACCTAAAACAATCACACATTTCTCATACAACATTAAAATAAGTATTAAATGTTATTTCAACCTTCTTTTTTCTCATCGAATTTCTATAAAGGAGTCTTAAAGGATGATATGAAAAATTGCGTTATGTCTAAATGAATATCAATCAAATTATGGGAAAACTTGTACACAATAGTATATTGCATAAGACATGCAATTTATCACTACAAAAATAGAAAATTCCATAATGACGGTCAGTTTGAATTATTGGATTATCATGTTGTTGTACAAAATTTAGTGGAATAAAAGTTTGTTGTTGTAATGTTGGTTTATATAAACCGACAAAAGGAAAATAAATAAATAAAAGTATCTTGATGGTAATTGGGATAAGGCTTTATCAAGTACACACTAGCACTTACGTTTGGTGATGAATTCCAATCTCTCTCCTTTTGCTCCCTTTTATTTTCTTGCATAAGATGATGAAGCAATAATATTCCAGATTTAGTCAGAATACTCTTCCGAACATTTCATCGATGACCTCACTTCCAAAGTGTCTGGCAAACATCCCCTCCACTGCAGCCCTTACATGTTTCACCAAAGTTGGTATGTCAACTGGACGACCTTTCAGCCATGCTGCTGGGCTTGACGACTCCATTCTCTCTATCTTAAAGCACCCGTTTTTCTCTACTATCTTCTTCATGAGAGATTTTTCAGTGTGATCAGTACACGGGGTGGTACATTACGTGTCACTAAACAAATGGTGGGATACCACTTGTGTTCCCATCACAACTAAAAATTTTTCCTCCTCCATCTCCTCTAACGAGGCTGCATAATATGGCAAGTTGAAGGAATCCACTTCACTTTCTTCAATTATTCCCTGTGGAAGAAAAGTAAATGCAACATACTCCAACATGAATTTATGCAATTCTTCTTTTCTAGTCATCTCTGTTTTAACTGTATATGATTATGTTATTCTTTTTAATTATTATGTTTGTGGGTCAACAATTATTTTATTTTCTAAAACACCTCCTTGGGGATAAAAATTAGAGAACGAAAATCTATGATTGTGCTTCAAATATTAAAAATAAAAACTTTTTTTATTAGAGAACACTAAATAAACAATAAACGGACATTTCAGTTAATGAATTTTTGCTTTACTTAAAGATTTGTAAAAAGTTATATCAACGTATATTTTTCAGTAAAAACACTTAAGAAATTATTATTAGCACTCAAAAAATCTCATGCTACACTGACTCTCTTCACTTTTTAGAGCCCCAGCATGTGAAATTCTACTTTCATTGTTTTTGTATATTTGTGATATCCTTTAACACACACCAAAGTTATTTTAATATTTTCAATGTAAATTATAGAAGCCTATAAATAAGGGAACTTTAACGAAAAACTATCGGTATTGTTCACTTTAACGAAAAATCACATTTTTACACTAAAAAGTCAATCCTAGTACTATTCACTTTATCCTTTATTTTGTCCTTATTGTTAAAACTCAAAATTTTCAAACATTTTTCATTAGTTTTCCTTATAAATAATGAGTTATCGATTTACCTCTTTTGCCATGTCCATGAGGCTAGACGATATACAATTGTACAACATACCCGCTGGGATTTCAGAATGAGGCATCCCTTTGGGGATTCCAGACAAGATCATTACCATCATTCCTCCAGGCACAAGCTCTTCGGCCCTAACATTGAAAAAGTTAATGTCCTCGGCAAGCTGCGACGCATAAGCATCAAAGAGCTTGTGACATGATGGGTATTGAGTATTTCTTACGACACGTCTTGAGTTCAATTCTCAATGCTGAAGAATTACACGATAATGGACAGAAAATGCTAAAATGCTTTTGTGAGTTTTCTTGGTCCAAGTGAGTGAAGACGTCTTTAAAAATGGCATTAAAAAATTTGAGTACATAAACACATTATGAAGTTTGAGGATTAATTGTGGGAAGTGTTATTGACATTCCAAAAATCTCATTCTACAGTGTATTTTTCTTTTCTAATATAGAAAATTTGGAGTGTAGAATGAGATTTTTGAAGTGCTAATAACAATTCCCTTAATTGTAGATAAAATTGCACAAACTTTAAAACTCTAGTGGCATTTGTGCAATTTTACCAATAAAAAGAAGGAAGAAGATGCAGAATAAGCTTATCCCATCCGTTACTGCCACACGCTGCTAGTCTGCTAGCTCCCGCTCTGTGTCATCCATGGCAACCTCCCTGCTCTTTCTTCCTCCAGCTCCACCTCTCAGCTTTCCTTCTTCCTCTTTCAAGGCACCCTCTTTCTCTCGAGCTTTCTCCGTCTAATATTTGATATGATTTGCTAAATAGCTTGTAATTGTTTCAATCTTTACAGGGAAATGCCAGAAACTTGGTGCAAAAACTGTGTAGCGTTCCCTCCGTCAAGGTGACCGGAGCTACAGAAAGAAGACCACTGGTGATTTTGAATAAGGCGGCGGCGTCCACAGTCGGGGCTCCGGTCGGCAATGTGCGGTTCAGGCTGGACAATTTGGGCCCGCAACCCGGGTCCAGAAAGAAGGGCAAGAGAAAGGGAAGAGGTATAGCAGCCGGGCAAGGGAACAGCTGCGGGTTCGGTATGCGGGGACAGAAGTCTCGGTCCGGACCCGGCGTCCGCCCTGGATTTGAAGGCGGTCAGATGCCGCTTTACCGTCGACTTCCCAAACTTAAGGGAATTGCTGGAGGTAGTTACATTATCTCGTCTTTTATTTCTTGATTGCGAATGCACGCCATGTGTTCGTGAAAATGCTTCAGTGACATTTGTTCGTGCATTGCTCAAAGCTTGTTTTGTTTTCTTGACGAGGTATGAGTGCGGGGCTACCGAAGTATGTCCCTGTTAACTTGAAAGACATAGAAGCCGCAGGGTTTCAAGAAGGTGAAGAAGTGTCATTGCAAACTTTGAAGAACAAGGGTTTGATCAACCCATCCGGAAGAGAACGGAAACTCCCTTTGAAGGTATATACTTTAAATTGTCTGCTCTACACAATGGAAAATGGTCGAATGGTCGAATGCTCAAATATGATATGCTGCTTTAAACTTTAAACTTTAAACTTTAAAGTATGGATGGATAAATCAAACCTTGAGTCTTACACCTAGTGTTAGTATTTAGTCATCTTTTCCGTTTGTTAACGTACTAATGTTGCCCGTTTCTCCCTGTAAATCTGGCCTCTATACCTCTGTTGTGCCGCTGCGCCTTGCTAAATGAGACAGCGAGCCTTGGGAAATGCAAAACAGTGATGCTCTTAACTGAAAATTCCGTTTTCAGATTGTTGTTTCTTTTGTTTTTAATGATAGTGTAACTGGCAGAGAATCATAGTATAGAACTTTCAGCCTGGATGATTTTCTTTTGTTTTTATTTAATGAGTCACCTACTGCGATGATATTTTGAATCAGTTTTTTATTAGTCGGTTTCTAATTACTAGAATTCGTGTTTTGGGTAAAGCATCCCAACTGCGATGCATTCTGGCCAAAACTTGGCAAATCCACATGTATGATCCAGCACTTATGCAAGTGATAGTATATTAGGTTTTCTTTGTAATTTTGTAAAAATGGAGTATAAGTAGGCTTATTTACCTTATTCAGCAGCTGTAATGCGTCCTTTACGATTAAAGTATCTGGATGATACAGTGAGATTTTAATGGAAAAACTATAGAACACGGTTCTAAAAGTCGCTAGGCGCTAGTCGGGCGGCGGGTTGGGGCCTAGCGCCTAGGCGGCTAGGCGGACTAGGCGGATTTAAGTAAATCAATCTATTTCGTGTAAATAAGTATCTGCTTATACTTGAAATATATATAATTTCATCATAAACTACAAATTAGAATGCATATTATGAAGTATTGGAACATAATGAAAACATGTGAAATAAGGATATAATGTGTGTTCATTTAAGTATGCAACAAGTACATTACAATTTATTAGAAAAAAATAAAATGCAAAATGAAAGTTATATATTTTCTGTCTAAGTGAGTTGCGACCTAGGCGAGTGTTTAGGCGAGTCTAGGTGGGAGCCTAGGTGGGCTAGGCGGTGCCTCAGTAGGTCTAGGCACTCTTAGCATTAATCGGGGCGGTGGCCAACCGCCTAGCGCCTAGGCGGGGATTTTTAGAACAGTGCTATAGAATAATAGAAATGTGGTACAAGTACTAGGGCCACTGCAAGCTTCATGTGGCCTGATAATTCCTAAGCTTGACAGGAACGTTACAAAACTTAGGTATTTATCACTGTGCACTGCTCGTTAAGCATCTTTACATAGTAAAAGAATAAAGTTGCCTGCTCTCTTTTTTTCTAGATTCTTGGTGATGGGGAGCTAAGTGTGAAGCTGGATATAAAGGCACGTGCCTTCTCAGCAGCAGCGAAGGAGAAACTAGAGGCTGCTGGCTGCAACCTCACTGTATTGCCGGGTAGGAAGAAGTGGGTAAAGCCATCGGTTGCCAAGAACCTTGCACGTGCTGATGAATACTTTGCCAAGAAACGAGCTGCTGCTGCTGCTGCAACTGATTCTGTGTCTGCATAGACGACTTCATAATCAGCCTGTACGAGACTGTAGGTGAAGTAGTACGCGGTAACATTTTTTTAGGCATGTTAATCTTCTTTCCTGTTATTATCATTTTACCTTGAATTGGCCGTGAAGTAGTGGTCTATAGGTCTTTTGCACCTAAATTTAGAAACGTTCACATTGTTGGCATCCTTAACTAGGAAATTATCTATGTGAGTCGTTGATAAAATTGATCAGCGTCACCGTTGATTTGCCTGTTTTTGGTGAATGATATACGTCATGCCCGGTTTTGATGAATGATAAGAAATGGGCATGACTCAAATAATTTTCCGTTAATTTGTCAAAAGATTTTGATTTTTTCCTCTAAAAGGCAAGGGCAGGGAGGGACCTAAGGGAAAATGATGGTGATTACTTTTCGGAGTAGGGATGACAATGGTTCGGTTCGGGGACTGAAATGCTATATTCATCCTCATAACCACGAAAATTAACCATATCCATAACCACAAATTAACCATCATATTATCCATAACCATACCCACCGGATTATGGATTCTTCATCGGTTAACGGTTATATCCATCTTTGTCAATACAAAAAATATATTCATTCAATTAACGCATGATAATTTAGTAAATATTAATTTCGTCATTAAATATTTAATGTATAAAATGATTTAATGAATGGATCTTGTGAAGCATAAAAATTAAAGATAAACATTGAAAATGTTGGTTGTTCTTTGATATCTCCTATAAGTACCATTGAATTCTCATATATTTTGATTCATATCAAAACTTATGAACTTTTTCACAAAATGCAACTCACAAAATGCAATTTTTGTATTTACACTCAAAGTAAGGGATTTGACGAATAATGAATATACATATGTGTGTGTATATATTTTAATACTTTAATATTATGAATAATTATATTTTATATGATTCGGTTTGGATTTGGGAACGGATACAGATTGGGAACCCCTATAACCATATCCAAAACCATAACCGAATAATATTAACTGTTTTTCCCCATACCCAAAATATACCCGAATTTTCATATCCAGATCCAATTCATTCGGACGGTTATCCACGGTTATTGGGTTTAACGGTTAAAATTGTCATCTCTATTTCGGAGTAACCAAGCCGGCTTTTAGGCTGTTGCCCGGTGATTAACGACTCTGTCGCAGCCAAGGTCTAAAAAATCGATAATATCGGCGAAATATCGCCGATATTATCGTTTTTTTGGATACCCGATATTTTCACACATATACACTTTAATTTCGTCAATATATCGGGATATTATCGATAATATCGATAATATCGCCGTGGTTCTTCGCGCGGAAAATCTGGGAAAATAAACCTCCGAGTTGTTTCTCACTACAACCTTCACCAAAGCACCTAAAATGAGTCCTAACTAGAGTTTGATCGATCTATGAGAAAGATTAGAGAAAGTTCCGAAGCTCACCAAGGTCGAGGGACGATAAATCTCGCCGGAGAAGGAGATGCATAGTGGCAACGCCACGGCACCACGAGAACGGGGAGGTTTTGGGTGTGCTCCATCATTGCTCCAAGTTTCCTGGATCACACGGGGAGGTTTTGGTGAGGGTGGATGAGGTGGTGACTGTCAAAGGGTGTGTGTGTGTGTTTTTCGGGGAAGAGGGAAGAAGAGAGCACAGAGAGTTACAAAGAAAAACAGAAAGAAAGAAGAGAGGGAGGGAACCGGGAAAGAGAGAGAGGGAGTACGGGAAATGGGGACAAAATCAGGGGGTGGACCCCTTCGGCTCACCAAATAAGAACCAAAATTATTATTTTTTAAATAAAAGTGTAAAATATTGAACCTCATAGGAACTCTATGTGGTACTAAGTCACTCATGTATCTTACCATGCAATGTATAAAGTGTAAAATATTGTATTAATTCATTATATATAAATGATTATGGTGTGTTTAAACTTCTTTAATTAATTACTACATATTTTCTACAATCACAATGTTTGCCAGCTCGCTATATAATCAACTTAAATCAGTTAAATCCATCATGCAATGCATTTCCTTCCATTTTTTTGTGATAAACTAATAGATAATTGACTAAATAAACATCTTGCAAAGTTTCAATGAAAATTTTCAAGTTTTTCTTACAATTTCCGTGGTTTCCATATAATTTTTATCGATATCGATATTATCCCGATATTTCCATCGATATTTCCGTGTTTTCGGACTACCGATATTACCGATATTTAATACCTTGGTCGCAGCCATATATAGAAATGGAAGATAAGAAATAGACCGCCAAACCCTAAACCCAAAATGTTGTTTCAAAAAGGGTTGTACTAAACTATATTGCATTAACTTGTAAATAATGTAAACCCGATTCTTTAAGACATACCAAAATTTACGAAAAGTCAAGTTTGGTGAACCTCGTATCTAAAATCGTACAATTCTCTACCTATATTATTTTCATTAGCGAGTTTGTTTGAAGTAATTTCATAATAACACGTTGAAATTTCCATTACAAAACAAGTGTTATTTTTGAGAGATCCAGCGAGTGTTTTTCAAATAAGTGCTTTCTTGTGAAGCAATTTTAATTTTTTTCCAAATGGCACGTGGACAATAAAGTGGTGGAGAATTCTCTCTCTAATATCTGGAGCAGAGAGATTTTTCAGTATGACCTGCACACGGAGTGGTACATCACGTGTCACTATACAAATGATGTGATATGTGTGTTAAAAAGTTAATAACTTAAACAATAAAATTTCTCATCATTTACATAAAGACACATGGTGTACCACCCGTGTTCCCATCACAATGAAAAATTTATCGTCCTGGAGATCGAAATCGAAGGAAATTGATAGCGGGTCCAAATGCTATTACATAATATGATTTGGTAGTTGTCAAATTGCTCCACCTCCCAGACTCACAATTCTAACTTTCTCAGAAAGTAACGTTAAGGCAAATGCCCCTAACTACTAAATTATCGATCTGTGTTCATGTTTCGCTTTAGAAACGTGCCCAAATGCGTCATTTCAGTCACAAAAACTGCCTATGGCTGCAAATATTTATGAGTTTTGGTTTAATTTGGGTAAAAGTTGGTGATGACCTAACCCTACATCTTATGCAACTAATTCTGTGGACGGGTAAAGTAGAAATGTAAAAGCCCAATCAAGCTATAACTGCCTCCAACCTAAAATAAAACAAAGTCACGAGTAAACCTGACAATTTCTTATACAACCGGTTAACGAGTCAGGTCGTTATTGGATTACTCGTTATGAATTCAATAAGATATCATTTGTCATATTTAGACATTAAACGTGACAATTTTTTGCATGACTCGTTAACCCGACGCGACGCATAACGAATTAAGTCACCTGTTAAAAACTCATTAAGATAACGAGTTTAACACAATACTACCCGTTAAAATAATGAGTATGACACAAAAACGATACGAACACAATAAACACGACTTGTTTGCCAGGTCTAACCACGAGTTGAACAAATTTTTGGATGCCTATGAAAAAAATGACATGGTTGTTGGACTATCTGCACAAAACGCTCCATCTTCTTGTATTTGAGTCTCTTCCATTTTTCAATCGGACCTCCTTTGCCTAGTGCTCTACACAGACGTACGAACACAAGAATCTCTTCATTTGTAGCCTACTTGGTTTGTCCTACTAAATCCTTTGCACCTTTGCATGTCTTTTCATTATCATTGTTATAAAAATCTCCGCCTAGGCGCTAGGCAGTTGGTCACCACCCCGATTAATGTATAGGCGTTTAAAAATTAAGAAAGAGCACCTACACCTACTGAGGTGCCCGCCTAAACCGCCTAAGCACCCGCCTAGCCAGTCCATACCCGCCTAAGTTACGAATCACTTAGACAGAAACTATATAACTTTCATTTTGCATTTTATATTTCAAATAAATTGTTATAGACTTGTTTAATACTTAAAGGAACACACATTATATACTTGTTCTCTATATTTTCATTATGTTCCAATAGCTCATAATATATATGTCATTCCATTTTGTATTTATGATGAAATCATATATATTTTAAGTATAAACAGACACTTATTTATACGAAATATAATAGATTTAATTAAATTCGCCTAGATGCCCTCCTAGGCCCCTCCTAACAGCCTAGGCACTAGGCCCTAGCTAACCGCCCAACTACCACCTAGCATTTTTTAGAAACGTTGGGCACGTATCAATTAAATTTAGTTGCGCAATTGTCGACATAGTGTTCGTGCCTTGTATCATCGAAAGGAAACACATCACATGCTTACCATGAATCATACCTACAAGTATAGGACGACACTTCCCACTTGCAAGGTTTTAGTTCCACCAGCAAATCCAAACATGCAAAAACCAATTTCCAAACGCACATCGTGGATCATGATCCGGGACAACATCAGAAAATGCCACAATTCAAGCTGCAACAGTTTCCTTGGTATTTCGTCAACGCACTCAAAATATTGTTATGTTTGTTTGAGTGGCATCTGTCTTGCTTTAGGCCGTTTTATTTTGTTTCAACGCCGGCGAAGATACCAACTGTGTAGGGGATATTTATGGCGGGAATGACGCTAGATATGCGGCTATTTTGCCGCCCATTTGCAATGTCAAAGAGAAAAGGTGGCCAAATAGTGGCCGTCACCACTTTTGTCTTGAACAAGATTGGGAATGAGAAATGTCACCTTATCATGTTCGCTAGAAAAAAGGACTTTTGTTTTTATTGGTAAGCACTTCAAAATTCTCGTTATGTATTTTACGTATGTCGTTTTCTAAATATTAAAAGGTCGGGAATAAAAGAGTGTAAAATCGTATCAATTTATGTTTTTCGTATTTTTGATTGTAGATTCTCAATTTATGACGTGAAAGATGTAGACATGTTCGTAGCAATGTAAAAGTCACACTTTAATTATTAAATCCCAATCGTGCGATTAGTTGCCATTTCTACATACGAAACATAAATTAAAGAAAAGTCGAAGCCATATAACTAATTTTAGTCCATGAGATGCAGGTGTGGCTTTCAAGTCAAGTAAAAAGCGAGGCCCCTACTTACCATATCACCAATTTAACTTTGCATTAAGTAGTCAAACAACTAAAAAACAAATGTTTAAAATTGAACTTTCGTAAACCATATTTGTATTCTATCAATGTAATTAATTTGGCTTTTCAATGAACGAGGAGAAGTTCCTCTTCAAGATACTTTGTTATCATTTCATAAAATTTTATATTTATGATCAGAATTGTTTATATTATAAATTAATTTATAAAAAAATATAAAATAATTTAATCATAAAACTGTATAAAAATAAATAATTAAATACATTAAACGTACTTGAACTTATCTATCTATTAGTTACGATTGATTGTGTAACCGATACTTTGAGGAGGAATTTCTCTTTTGGCTTTCCACTTTGTGGAGGGGTGAAAGAGAATATAATTTTGCGATTGAAGCATCAAAATATACAAAAAAAAAAAAAAAAAAAAAAAAAAGCTTAGATGCTGGATACACGTGACACGTGGGGGTTGCAGGTACAGTAAAGTTAAAAAAACGGGCAGCAGTTTGGTGTTCCAATGGGTTTGGGTGCCGATATCGATGTGATTTCTCGCGGGAGGCACCGCCTGCGTGAAACAAATAAAATATTATTCCACCATTTCCTAACACCTTGACAACCCAAGGAAATATATTTTAATTTTTATTAAAATATTAAATTAGCAAAATATCAGTATTTAATCAGAGAGGAAAGAGACGGGAGAGCCTCCGTCGGTCTTCTCTCTCCTTTTTTTTCCTTGGATTCTTTTTGTGAAGGTTACGAGGATCTTCAAATCGTATTTGTTTATTGTATATAATATAAGTTTTTGTTGAATATTATTTATATTTAATTTAAAATAAAAATATTTAAAATAATTTTTTACCGTAGATGTAATGAACACGATTTGAGAATTTTCAAAATCTACACAAATAGCATGCAGAGAGGATCGTCATTCTGTTAAACCTAATTTCCATTCCTCTTCGATTTAATTCGAATTTAATATTTCTATTTTATATTATTATTTTTTCTCTATAAATCGGATGGACGCTCCCTTCTATTAACATTGTTTCCTTCCGTCCGTCTTCTTCCTCTCGCCTAATTTTTGCTTCCATTTTCCCTTTCTGTTGTGATGTCTCTGTAGCAATTAGGGTTTCCTTACACAGGCAAGCCAAGCCAAGCAGCTCAACTCTTCACCCCAACTTTAGGTATTTACATCTATTTTTTTGCTTATTTTTTTGTTTTGTTTCAATTTTGTTCGTCGATCTGGTGCTTCTGATTGTTCGGAAGCTTGCGGTTCGTAATTTTATAGAGAAATGATTTGATATCAGTTTATGAATTTTGATCTTTGTCTGCTCAACTGACTGGAAAATTTCAGATTAGATCAGATCTGTTCAGTTCGCATCTAATTAAGCTTGTTTTAGATCGATTAATTTTGATTAACGATTTGTTTGATTAGGTTGTACGACGTCGTTTCCAAGCGAGGAAGAAATGAATCACTGTGCGATTCAGCAAGGAAACGCCCTCTCAGCTTGCGACGACATGAGGACTTGTTCCAGTGACTCGGTCGTTTGTCCCAAACCTCGCCGTTTTGGCCTCCTTAACGTTAACCAGAACGATCCCGTCAGATCTCTCCGATGGCATCTCGGGTAATTTCCCAATTTTTCATTTTTTATTATATATTTGTCTATTTTTTTTCCTCCAAAAGATACTATTCGTCTAGGGTTTCAAATTATGCAATTCTTTTTATTGTCTTAAATATCGGTTTTAATTCATTGTTTGAATGAATTTCAGCCACCAAGCGGAGCTCTATGATTCGAAAGCAGGGTCTGAAATTTTGGACAACATTCTCTCAAAGGTATATAAAATTTTCCGGATCTGCAGTTTTTATTACAAAAAAAATTAAGAATTAAGCTATTAGATGGGTTAATTTAGAAATGATTAGCATCTGGTTCTTAATTATTTTGTTCATGTTGGATTTTCTGCAGGGATCTTTTGGTGTTGAACAATTATCGTGTACAGAAATAGCCTCGCCGCACCCATTTTTCAGCGGGTCACCGCCGAGCAGAGTAGCTAACCCATTAATTCAGGATGCTAGATTTGGGGATGAGAAACTCACCCCATTGTCACCACTGTCGCCAACCGCTCCCCCAATGGACCTTTCGTCGTCTCCTTCATCATCTGCTAGGAAAGGAGGCTATGCTCGGGCCAGTTTCGGGAGCAAACCAGCAGTGAGGATCGAGGGGTTTGATTGCCTGGACAGGGATCGACGTAATTGCAGTATCCCTACCCTGGCATGAGATCCCAATTCAATGGATGAAGGTACATAGGAAAAGACTGAGCTTAAAGTTTGCTATAGCCAATCACATTACTTTGATAGCACTGTGAGGAAATTTTGAAATTTCCGAACTACGACGATCCTTCTACCTTGTGTATATATGTACGAGGGATCTGTGTAAATGAAATGTGTCAGTGTCGTGTAAGTAAATGAGATGTTAACCAAATAATAATAGGGTTCATAGATCGTGTCTAGGAGTGGTTACGAGGGGGTGGTGTGTTCTAACACACCGCCCCTCTTGTATTGTAAAAAAGGTAAAAGAGTATTGTGGGAAAATTTTCGTTGTGTTTCCATTTAGGTGTTTCGGAGTTTCATAGAGCGGCTTGTGAAGCGAATCTGTATAAATTGAAGCTGCTGTTGAGTCGATCTAAACAGTCGTTTAGTGTGTAAATAAAGCATTTGTGTTTTAGTTCGTCTTCTGCTGTGTATGACATACATTTAATTGCTTTGCATTTCCCTTTCTTGATCTGGTTATAGTTTTGTGTTCTGTAACCCGCGTCGCTTGAGCGTGATGCTGGATTCCGGGATGCCGGATTTGTAGTCCGTCTGACGAGTTTCATTTTCGTTAGTGAAATGTTCGGTTTGTATCACTGGAATCCACGGACATGCTTTTTAAAGCCGAGGATGTATAGTCTCTGATCTGCGTTCCTTGGGAAATTTTATTCGAAAAGCATCTATGATCTATGTAGTTTTGGTTTCTCCTTTATGTGGGCGATCGACATTATTCAAAATTTGAAAAATAAATCCTGGGAGGATAACAAACAGGCCCGAAATATTTTGAATACACATTGTTCCATCATCTCCCGCGGTATTTGTTTTATGGTAATGTAATCTTTTCGTCAATTCACCTTAGATTTATCTCTAGGATTCCCACAGTGAATTCAGAGAGGGTTCTTTTCCATACTGTTGATCTTTGTTCTATGTACGTCTAGCAACCACTGACAAGGGCGGTGAAGGGCCAATGAAGGCACTAATCCGGATCCTCTATGTGAGGATCCCAGGAATCCGTGAATCGTGTTTATTTATCGTACATTATGCGATCAGTTTTCGTCAGATACAGTTTGTGGTCAATTTTAAATAATACAATTTAAAATAATTTCTGATCGCATAATATACGATGAACGGACACGATACACAGATCTTCGTAATCCTCACAAAGAGAATCCGGAAAATATCCTTGTTATGAAGGCACATGGCACTTCTTTTAAACAATGAAAATGCTATTCGTAACAATATATATTTAAAGGAAGTCTTTAAGAAAAAGATTTTCATTTCTTTATAAAAATGAGGATTAGTTTAGGTCCACACCATAACATTAACGATCCGAACTGTTCAATTTTCAAGTTGCATTTCATAGATTATCTTTGCAAAATATTAGTCAAATCGGAAATATTTGAGGCATTTAATTGAGTTTAAAGAAATTGATGAACACCTTGTTTTCTAAAAAACATTAAAATTTTATCGTGATAATTAAATAGGCAAATGATTTCCTTTTGAATTGAATGTTTGTAAGGATGGTCTATAAATCAAGATTTACAAAATAGACAATTCAGATCATTGAAGTTCGATATGGACTGAGTCCCACAAATTGGAGATCCTTCTCTTGAAGGGGCCAGTATATTTAAATGGCCATTCATGCATGTGTTTTGGCTAGTCTACTGGATAATCCAATACTTTTCTGGTAAATATTTTGTTATAATGTACATTTTGGGATTCTTCTCTAAAAAAAAAACTTGCATCCGCCTATATAGTGTAACACATTGTCTATCATTTGCGACTAATGTATTTTTTACAAAAGTTTCATAATCGAATGTGTAGATTTTCTTAATTCTCATTTAATCATTATTTTTAGACAATATCAATCTAATTCGAGACAGTTTAGTAATACGTACGTATCATACAAATATACGATCTTAGTATTAATGACATATTGATGATCAATCGTCCACTTGTTTTGCATATTTTTTTTTATAAAAATAATTAACAATTAAGAAAATGAATAGTTTTTGTTAACGAATTTGTACAATTAAAGTACAGTAATTGAAAATAGTCGATGAGGAGATGATGTCCCTCATGGGGTATCCATGCAAGTGTGTTGTCTTTTGTAACTACTTGTATAATTTTTGTAGTTTTAAGTAATTCTATAATTTTTATGTTCAAAAGAAAAAATACTTCTACAATTTTCTTTCGGGTTATGTTAGGGAGATTAACACTCAAGTAATAATCAAATCATCAACATCCATATAATTTGATTTACAAAATTTGGTTTAACAAAGCCTTCTCGAGTCGAGGACTTACATGTCAAGAGATACACAATCGTTGTAATGTAAATTCAACTTTGTAAATCTCAACAACATTGAACCTGAACGAAATTTTAATCCGTAGAAATAATATTATTAACACAAATTACCACATCAATTGTATCTGTATCATATAAGCAAGGTCTAAAATATCGATGATATCGGAAATATCGGTAGTCCAAAAACACGGAAATTTCGATGGAAATATCGGGATATTATCGATATCGATAAAAATTGAATAAAAACCATTGAAATTGCAAGAAAAACTTGGAAATTTTTATTGAAACTTTGCAGGATGTTTATTTAGTCAATTATCTATTAGTTTATCATAAAAAATTGGAAGGAAATGCATTGCATGATGAATTTAACTGATTTAAGTTGATTATATAGAGAGCTGGCAAACATTGTGAGTGTAGAAAATATATAAATATTTTAGCATATTTTCACAAAAATATAAGTGATATGGTGGTCAATGTGTTGAAGGAGTAAAATGGGAGGGGTTCGAATCCCCTTGGTGTTAATATAGAAATTTAAAAAATACGAAAATTTCGATGGAAATATCGATGACATCGAAAATATCGGTAGTTCAAAAACACGAAAATTTCGATAAAAATATCAGAATATTAAAATATTATAAATATTTTAGACGTTGCATATAAGTTACATACTCGCAAGTTCCCACACATCTCACATTCCTCACTTGACTTCTCTCTCTCCCCGTTGACCCCGCTCATTCCCAAAATCTCTTCTCTCCCCTCAATTTTTTTATTAATTAATCACACGATTCTTTGTTCGCTCTCTTTTTATGTTGAGCCATTGGCACTATAAATTCGATGGAGACTCTCCGTTGTCAACCTTCTTTCCTTTCCCATTTCCTTCCTCTCCAACCAAACCCCTTCCCTTTACCCCCTAATTTTCCATTCCATTTTTCCCACCTGCAACTAAGCAGCTGCTAACTTCTTCACTCAAACTCTATAGGTGAACTCGCATGTATTTTTTTTTAAATTATGATTTTTCTTGTTTCCATCAAAATCTTCGGTAATTCCAATCTCTGTCGTCGGATCTGGCGTTTTTGAAAACAATCCGACTTCTCCAGATCTCCTTCCTCAATTTTTACGCTCAAGTTAAAATCCATTTTCTGTTACAATTTATCCAGATCAAATCTGTTAACTTTTCATTTACTATGCTCCATTTTTTGGATTTATTGCAGATATATATATATATATATATATATATATATATATATATATATATATATTATAGCTCCTTCCCTCGAGTTTTTAATTTCGTTTAATTGATTTGCTTGACCAGGTTTTACGTCGTCGTTTTAAACCGAGCGGAAAATGAATCACCGTGGGATACAGCAAGGCAATGCGCTCTCAGCTTGCGAAGACATGAGGTCTTGCTCCAGGGACTCCGTCGTCTGCCCCAAACCTCGCCGCCTCGGCCTCCTCAACGATTCCGTCAGATCTTTCCGATGGCATTTCGGGTAATTCGAATTTTTGAATTTCTTTCTGTTTGGGAATTTTTATTTGTGCTTTCCTTAGGGTTTCAAAATTCAAACTGTGAAATTTTGTTAGCTTGGTTTTGATTTTTAATTATTTGAATTTCAGCCACCAGGCGGAGTTCTGTGATTCAAAAACCGGGTCCGATATTTTAGACAATATTCTCACTAAGGTACTTCTCGATCTGCAATTAACTGAATGCTAATTAGGCAATTATGGTAATCAAGTCAGTAATTCAATGCGTGTGATGTTTAATTTATTTGTTCATGTTTGATTTGTGTAGGGATCCTTTGGTGTTGAACAATTTTCGTGTACAGAAATGGCCTCGCAGCACCCATTTTATTGCGGGTCGCCACCGAGCAGAGTAGCTAACCCATTAATTCAGGACGCTCGATTTGGGGATGAGGAGCTCATCTCATCCTCATCACTGTCGCCAATACCTGCCCCGTCAGGTCGATCATCGTCTCCTTCCTCGTCCACGAGGAAAGGAGGCTGTGCTAGGACCAATTTTGGGAGCAAACCGGCAGTGAGGGTTGAGGGGTTTGATTGCCTGGACAGGGATCGAAGGAACTGCAGCATCCCTACCCTGGCATAAAGAGCCCGATTTTGATCAACGAAGGTACATAGGAGAACATTAAGCTAAAGTTTTCTATACTTGATAGCATTGAGAGGAAATTTTGAAATTCTCGGAGAGTGAAGGAAGTCGATCCTTCTGTCTAGTGTAAATATGTTCAAGGGATTTGTGTAAATAAAATGTGTCGTGTAAGTAAGTTAGATTGTTAACCAAATAATGAGCGGGTTCGTTCTTCTTGTTTAGGAGAAAGCTCTGAGGGGGTGCGGCATTTAGTAGAGAACAGATTGATTGTGTTTTCTACCGCACCACCCTTTCACTGTGTTTCTATTTAGGTGTTTCGGAGTTTGGCTTATGAAGCAAATCTGTACAAATTGAAGCTGTTGTTGAGTCGATCTAAAGAGTCATTTTCAGTGTATATATACCATTTGTGTTTTCGTTATCTTCTGCTGTCCACTGCTTGCTTCGTGTTTTTACTTTCCGATTGAGTTTCTTTGATTCTCTCCGAATTGCGCTTTGCCAAATCCTCGTGGTTTTTGTCCCTGATCATAATTCAACAGCTATGTGATGGTTTTTTGTGTTCATTCGTACGACTCTGTTTGAATCATCCGATGATCAAATCTGTTTGAATCATCGGAAATTGATCATCGATGCTTTTTTTAAAGAAAGAAGAAAAACAGCTTCAAAGAATCGTTCAGCTTATGATCCACACAACTTTATTCGAAGGGATGAGCATCTATATCTTGATGCGAACCTTTTTGTGTGGTTGAAGCTTGCAGAGTGGACGTGTTTTGCGTAGTTGAAGCCAGTTGGGGGTTTTGATTGAGGAGATTCTCTCGTTACAATTAAGACGTAGTCTTGGTATCTTCCTTTCCTTCGTCCAATAGATGATTATCATGTATTCAAATGAATTCTCCTTTCTTGTTGCATAAGAAAATTTGAGTTTAAAATCGTTTGGCGGTGAGATAATGATATCCATTTTATTAATTTAACCCTGTTTAAATCCTCCATTAAGACATTGATCATGATAATTTAACACAAAAATTGAACTAGTCTCATCAAAACAAAATCAACAAAAAGATCTTATTAAACGAGTAGAAAGACTTGGCGTCTGCTTGAATTGGTTACAAGAGGGGACCCACTTTCAGAGACAGGATTTTATTCCAAATATTATATTAAAAATTAAAATACTCTCATCTGTAAGTCGAATGGTTAGGTTAGTTGGAATCCAGATTCTCGTCAGATTTTCTTTGTAAGGATTCCAGATTCGTGAATCATATTCGTTCATCGTGTATCGTGCTGTCAGAAATTATTTTTAATATTTTTATTTAAAATTAAATACAAATAGTACCTAACAAAAACTGACCGCACGATGAATGAATACAATTTACGAATTCCTAGGATCCTCACCAAAAGGATCCAGAGAGGATCCTGTTGGGGTTAGTTGCATAGGACCTGACATTGGGAGCGGGGTGATCCACACTGGGTCCCAACGAGTTCCGTGATGTCAAGTTATTATTAAGCAGATTATCGGTTAAACTATTTATTCTTAAATCCGTTACCATGTTAAATTATCAAATAGACAAGTCAAAAGCAACTTATGACAAAATCCATATTGTTTTCAATTTATTACTTAACACTTGCACAAGTGGGAAACAATATCAATTTTGTTGTAAGTTACCTTTGACCCGTCTCATTTAGCACTTAACATAGTCAATGTAAGATATTTTAACACTTAACTCTTGATGCAAGTGTTTAGGTAAAAAGACCTAACTGACTGGTGGGAAATTTGGAAAAGTAACCAAATTTTGGACTCTGTATAGAATTATAACCACCTTTCAAAATTTATGATATGATTAACCAAAATGTGATATGAAAGTACTAATTTATCCTTAATGACTAAAATTCTTGAACAAGGGTTTGTAACTGTAAGGGTCTCCTCAGCTCGCCATGACTTTAATTGTTCTGCAACTTGAGTACAGCAGATATGGGTTCCTACTTGAGCAATATTGTATACGAGGGAGACATAATTTAAAGCTAAAACTTATCCATATATCCGCACAGACACATATGATATATATACATATACTAGAAGAAAATGAGTAGGAATATTGTCGGGGAAACTGAATTTTCATACTGTTAAAGAAGAAGAAGAAGAGGAGGAAATGGTTCGTATTTAGGCGTTGGAGGATAGCAGGAGAATATCGGTGTTAATATAAGAGGTTGTGGTGGGAGCGGCGTTTGGGTGTTGTGGCGGCAAGAGCATCAGCTAGACTTAAATGGGACTTAGATTTTTCACCGCCCCGCCCCGCCCCACAACCACCATATCCAATTTTCCACAACCACTACCTACACTGCCCTCCCACTCTTAGTAGATCCTCAGTCCCATTCTTCACCAGACCGTCCTCCTCCTCCACAGCACAGGCGATATCCGGCCTTGTAAAGGTAAGGTATTGTAAGGCACCCACCAAACTTCGAAACAAAGTAGGATCAGATATTAAGTCACCATTATTCTTTAAAAACTGTGTATGTGGCTTACATAGAGTTGGACATGCCTTGCAAGATAACATCCCAGCTTTCTTGATCAACTCTTTAGCATATTTAGCTTGGGAGATAAACAAATCACCATTCTCCTTGTATGTAATTTGAAGTCCCAAAAAGAAAGTTAGTATGCCAATATCCTTCATATCAAAAATTGAATTCAACTCATCAATGACTTGCTGTATTAAAACATTATTAGAACCAGTGACAATAATGTCATCAACATAGAGAAGAAGAATGATGACATCTGAACCGTGAACCTTAACAAACAAACTGGTGTCTGATTATGAAACATTAAACCCCAAAGTAGGCAAATAGGATGTAAATTTGGAATTCCAGGCCTTCGCTGCATGTTTTAACCCATAAAGAGACTTTACTAATCAACACACGTAATCAGGATGCTGGTGATCTTGAAAACCTTGAGGTTGTTTCATAAACACCTCCTCGTGTAAGTCACCATGAAGAAATGCATTCTTCACATCTAGTTGTCTCAAATTCCATTTGTTAGCAGCAGCAATAGCTAAGACAATCCTCAATGTGCTATGCCGAACAACTGGACTAAACGTTTCTTCATAATCCAAACCATGTTTTTGACTAAAACCTTGAGTTACAAGCTGAGCCTTGTACCTAGAAATGTTTCCATTCTGATCTCGTTTAAGTCTATAAACCTATTTCCTCCCAATAATATTCCTATCTGAAGGCATAGGAACC
The DNA here is from genome assembly GCA_024362995.1 of Heteromeles arbutifolia. NCBI lineage: Eukaryota > Viridiplantae > Streptophyta > Magnoliopsida > Rosales > Rosaceae > Heteromeles > Heteromeles arbutifolia. Next base: position 2,488,628 of record JANCRC010000021.1, read on the forward strand.
AACTCCCAAGTGCCTTGTTTTTGAAGAGCTGGGAATTCCTTTGTCATAGTTTCTCTCCACTGAGGATGAGCAATAACACTTTTAAATGAATTAGGCTCAGTAGGTTCATTGATGTTCAACACAACAGTATATCCAACAAACATAAGATCTTTATCCACAGAAGACACAGCAGAATAATTGGCAACACCAGAGATAGCAAAAGGAACATCACAAGGAGAATGAATACCAGAAGATATAGCACCAGAGGATATAGCAAGAACAATAAACTGTGAAACTGCAGAATAGTCACTATAATCTTTTCTAGAAATTGCACCGGATTTCAATTTGGTATTCATAGAATGCACAGAATTGGACATAGAATTGGAAGCATGAGATAAACCAAACACATTAGGAGCTGTTGAATCTAGAGAGAGAGGTACCTCTAATGGGGCATAACTTTGGACATGCAATAAAGGAGGAGCTGAATGAGAGGATTGTGGAAAAAAGTCTGTATTAAAGAAGCTTGAGATGAACCAAAATCCAATGCAGGAGTCAAATCACATGTACTCACGGAATTATCACTATGAACCATAGAAAATGTATCATGATGTCCAGAACCAGAAGCTTGTGCTTGAGTGGTAGATGGTATTGTGGTTGTGGTAGAATTTTGAGTTGGAACCACATAAGGAACAATAACTGGATGTCTCAGTACTGACCCATTATTGTCATATGAATGCTGATTTATAGGACTGGAATGAAAATGAAAGACAGTTTCATCATGTACAGCATGCCTTGAAATAAAAATTTTATTATTTTCTCTTTGATAACACAACACTCCTTTGTATACTAAAAGATATCCCAAGAACACACATTGAGTGGTCCGAGGTTCTAACTTATGATTGGTATAAGGTCGCAGATAAGGGTAAACAGCAGTCCCAAACACCTTAATAGCTGTCACTACTGGATGAGAACCAAACAACTTGTAATAAGGAGAAGTCATTCAAGTGATTGACAAGGCATCCTATTGATAAGAAATATAACATGTGAACAAGCATGCATCCAAAAATTATGAGGCAAAGAAGCCGTGGTTAACAAAGTAACAACTGTCTCAATAACATGCCTATGTTTCCTTTCAGCAATACCATTTTGTTGGGGTGTATATGGACAAGAAACCAAGTGAATGATACCTTTAGACATAAGGAATTTCTTAAATGCCACACTCATGTATTCACCACCACCATCAGATTGAAAATATTGAATGAAAGTATGAAAATGATTTTGAACAAAGGCATAAAAATTCTCAAAAACTGAAAAACATTTGAGACTTGTGCACAAGAGGAAATAACCAGGTAAACTTGGTGTAGTCATCAATAAAACTGACATAATATTTATAACCTTCAATCGATACAACCGGTGAGGGACCCCAAACATCACTACAAATTCTTTGAAATGGCTTCACATATACATGTGAGCTAGAAGGAAATACTTGTCTAGACATTTTTCCATTGAGACAAAAACTGCATACATGCTTCTCTATATCTGATTTATACACAACTTTAGAATGAGACAACATACTATGTAACACAGCATTACTAGGATATCCTAATCTGTGATGCCACAAAGAAGCCTTCATCATTTGCCCAAGAAATGTTTTTGGATTAGAAACACCCTGCTGCTTATTCTGCTTGAAAGATAAACTCTTTGGAATGTAATACAGACTTCCACTACTCCTTCCTCTCATTAGGATTGCCTTTGTTGCCTTGTCATGCACCCAAAAACCATATTCATCCAGAATTACATAACAATTGTTATCTTTACATAAAGTATATACTGATAACAGGCTAGTAGCTAGTGAAGGAACATGCAATATAGTAGCAAGATATAACAGTTTAGAATTAGTTTTGAGAGAATTGAAACCTGTATTTTTCACAGGTAGGCACTCCCCATTGCCAACATTGATTTTCTAATCCCTTTCAAATGGTGTCAATAGTTGCTGATCATTAATGTCTCATGTCATATGATGAGTCGCTCCAGTATCCATAATCCAGGCTTGATTGAGATTGAATTCAGAGGGAGCTTGAGCAGTTATGGCATTAAGTGTAGCAGGTGGAGATGCTCCATGATAGGCATGTTTGCTGCGACGAAAACAATTAAGAGCAATGTGCCCTCACTTGCAACATATCTGACACTGAGGAATAAGATCAGCAGACACAGATTATGGCTCATTCCTATAGTAGCAGTTAGGAGTAGTGTGACCATGCTTATTGCAGATTTGACACTCGGGAATAATAGAAGACTTAGTGCCATTGTTACCATTCCAGTGAGACCAATTTGATCCTCTTCATTTTGAGTGAAATTGAGAGCCATTGGAACTACCATACCCATTTCCAAAGTTCCTGGTATTGAGACCATTACCTCCATTGAACCGTGATCTGTTATTGTACCTTTGACCACCAGAGGGACCATTATTACTATGAAAATTTTGTGGTATAGGAGCCTGAGTAAAACTACATCCAGAAGAGCCAGTACCATTAGATCTTTGATACTGTCCAACAAAACCACTACTACCTCTAGTGAAAGTACTTCTCTGTTGACTTCCAGCATTTGAAGATTCCCCATGATAGAATTGTCTGCCACCAAAACCACCTTGCAGTCCAGAATCAAAATGCTAATCAAGATTAGATGATTCTCCACTAGTATACATTCCAGCCATCAGAAACTGAGTAATGCTCTGAGACTCCTCAGCTGTTCTCTCTGCACTCAGTAGCTGTGCTCGGAACTCCTTGAGAGATATAGAGGACTCCCTGGCCACAATAACTGTCTTGATCATATTATACTCAGAGGGTAAACCGGCTAAAGCTGCCACAATCAAATCATTATCTAAAATGGTTTCTCCAACAGCAATTAATTGATCCTTCAAACCTTTAAGACGAAGCAAATATCGTTCCACAGAGTCTGACCCTTTTCTTAATAGTGTGAAGCTCGGTCTTAAGATGATTAATTCGAGCCCGAGACACAGAAGCATATTGATCATTAAGATTGGTCCAAGCCTCAAATGCAGTTTTACTGCTCATTACATACTCTATTGCTTCATCTCTAAAAGTAGCTATCATCAAGCTCAACAAAGCCTTATCAGTTTTAACCCAATCATTATATGCTTGTGTCAGTTCCTTAGTCACTACATCTTCCAAAGAGATCAAATACTTAGGAGGACAAACATTTGTTCCATCAAAGTAATCAAACAAATCATAGCTTTCAAGCACAGAACGAAACTGAAAAGACCATTTGGCAAAGTTGTCTTCTTGTAATCGAAAGGTAAGCATGCCTAACAGACCATCAATCTTGAAAGAGGAAGAAGCCATGATGGAAGAGCAGACATATCAATCAACACACAATCACTAATATATAGAAAAATACCCTCAGGCTTCGTGCCCTAATTTTGTCAAATTCACAATTGCAGAGGCAGAGAAAATTATACATAGGCTTCGTGCCCTAATTTCGTCAAATTCACAATTTCAGAAACGAACAAAAAAATTGTACACAGGCTTCGTGCCCTAATTTCTTCAATTTACGTCAATCAAGACTCCAATCAAACACAATCGTGCCCAAATCGCAACATATTCATCATTTCCAGAGACAATTTCATCAAATTATAACAGTTGAACAAACAAGATTTAGCTTCGTGCTCAAGAATCTATCACAAATTCAGATATGGTTTTGTGTCGCGAATGAAAAAGAAAATCGCAAATTTGCAAGTCTAAAGTAAGAACAGAATACCACAAGATCTCCGATGACTGCTTCACTTTCCAGAACCTCCACCGCTTCGACTTTTAGCCACGCTCCTAAGGATCCACAGCTAAGGAACCTTGACTCTTGATACCATCATAACAGTAATTAGAAAACTCGAAGACTACATCTATGGCGGAAAGTGAGAGAAACTAAAGAGAGAAGAAAAAAAGATTCCATTCAATACAATTCAGAGTGTTCTTACACAATTATCCTTTCTACATATTTATAGTAATGAGGTAGCTTAATGAGTAAGCTAACCTCCTAACTAACTACATCTCTAGGATCATGACACCTGTCATTACATCTTAACAACCATAACTAATGCCACATCATCACTACATATCATATGATAGCTCAATAGAGTTTATGTATTTGCTAAAATAGATTGACTAAACGATCATAATTTTTAATTTATTTTTTACGGAGATGATCTTTACAATGTAATACATAATATAAACAATTCTAATCATAAGCACAAAACTCTGTGATTCAAACATCAATAATTTTGAATAGAAATTCATACCCATATTTAAATACCAATATCTCCCCTATCCATATACAGCATGGATGTGACCCTCCTTTCTCTTTCTTTCTTTCCTCATATATTTTTTCCCTCCAAACTAAACAACCAACTTTCAAATATCAGCTGCAGTCTCCAACAAAAAGTAGGTTGTTACATAAAACACCTACCAATCTTAGATTACGTGCAACGGTGTCAAATAAAGCTAAACAAATCAATTGGCTAAAAGAAGAAAGATGGATCCACCTATCCAAGTTCAAACCGTTCTCAACCCCTCCATCCTCTCCAACTTGGTAAGCACTACAACGACGAGATGTTTTCACTGTCACGAACAGAAAGATAGAGACCAGTTTAACCCAAAGTGTGCGTGTTATTTTTGTCGTTTGACACCCAACTTGCAGTTTTAGGTTAGGCCAAGGGACTAGTAGGTCAGCCAGACAGCAACCACTCTCCGACAAAGGGCCCTTCCAAAGCTGTCACTTCACAACACCACGTGGAACACTTTGATCCTTCCCACCCTTTTTTTTCTGCCAGCAACTCACACTACCACAAGCCACACTTTTTATTCCAGTGACACCATATGCATCTTAACCTAATTTTTTGAACTGTCAAATATGACAGCGCATCGTGCCTTGCCCCAACTTAAAGATCTTTTGAAGTCCGTCTTCTTTTCCACAATTGAAATACATGCGCAGATTTGGTCACGTCATCTACCATATATTTTTCCTAAGTGTGGGCAAACAGGTTGATACTAGTCAATCACAAACTAATTAGTCTTACTCATTTTACGATAATTTTGCCCGATACGAGAACTGCTTTAACTAGACAATTGTAAACTAAAATCTCCTTTCCAAACTTTTGAGAAATTTTTAGTTGTGACGGAAACACGAATGGTACATCACGTGTTTTTATGCAAGTAGTGAAAAATTTTAATTTTTAAGTTATTAACCTTTTAACACACATAACCCATCATTTATATAGGGACACGTAGTATACCACCTCGTGTGACGGTCACACTGAAAAATCTCTTCAAACTTTTAATCGGCAACTCGTATTTCACCGAAATATACTAGTTTTTTAATTGGATTTGCGTTCTCGTCAATCTACTTGTCCGGTTGCCCTTTGGGGAGTCCGGAAGTAGAAAAACAAAAAAATATTACAATCACAACTTGCCCTTTTGGGTGCTCGGTAGAGGGCAAGGTTCGAAATGCCGATATTATCGGCGATATTTCGCCGATAAGGAGTGGAGCTCTGCTTTCAACGGACCCGTGTCCATAACCTCAGAATGTGGCTTCTGCTCCACTTGCAAAACCCGACCCTTGCAAACGTTTGTGCCTATTCGACATGATGGTTCATCTAAAACAAATGTCCAAGTTGGCATTTGTGCCTATCCGAGCAATTGTGGCAGTAGATCGTGCACTGGGTATGCCTACCTGTTATGTAAAGATCTGTGCGTGTGTGGTCTGTGCGTGTGTGTGTGTGAGTGTGTGTGTCCGAGAGAAAAAAACAAAACGTGTGTGTGTGTGTGTGTGTGTGAGTGTGTTATCCGAGAGAAAAAAACAAAACATCCAAATAATTTTGACAACTTTTGGAGATTTATCACTTGATGACTACTCTTCACAATACACTTACTCTACACAATAGTGAAAATTTTGAACCTCATAGGAACTCTATATGGTACTAAGTCACTCATGTATCTTACCATGCAATGTATAAAGTGTAAAATATTGTACTAATTCATTATATATAAATGATTATGGTGTGTTTAAACTTCTTTCATTAATTACTACATATTTTCTACACTCACAATGTTTGACAGCTCGCTATATAATCAACTTAAATCAGTTAAATCTATCATGCAATGCATTTCCTTCCAATTTTTTGTGATAAACTAATAGATAATTGACTAAATAAACATCCTGCAAAGTTTCAATAAAAATTTCCAAGTTTTTCTTACAATTTCCGTGGTTTCCATATTATTTTTATCGATATCGATAATATCCCGATATTTCCATCGATATTTCTGTGTTTTTGAACTACCGATATTTCCGATATTATCGATATTTAATACCTTGGTAGAGGGCAACTCTTTGAAAAAGACAAGGTAAAGTCACGTGAACACAGAAATTCACAGCTGCACGGCCTGCAGCCATGAAACTACTCGAGCACTCCAAGTTCCAAACCAACTATCTCTGCCTATATAAACACAACCCACCATCAATATCTTTTTCAAGTCTCATTCACGAGCTCCTAATTTGCTTTTCCTTTTTATTGGGGTTTAGATCGCTGCTTTGCTTATATATAACAAACCCAGTGTTCTGTTTTTTTGGAGAGATCAAATTCACCGGGAGAAATGAAGAGGCGGAGACGTAGTGGCGGAGGCGGCGCCGGCGTTGATCACGCTCCGAGTTTTGAAGTTACAACGACAAAAACAGTGGCGGCTGCGAGCAAGAAGGGTAAGAAAACTATCGACAAGAGCGTGAAAGAAGAGGCGAGGATCGAAGGAGGAGATGATCAGCAATTGGGTTTGGTGGCGGCTGATCAGAATCTTATGGCTGGGGATGAGAATTACTGGGGGAATTTGGGTGGTGGTGTTGCGGTGGATGAGCAAATGTCCTGGGGGTCCGTTTGGTTGCCACTTTGGGATGTTGAGTTTATGGAAGAGTCGCATTACCGATTGTTTAGTGATGTGATCTGGGACGATGACATTTGGGGATTGAGAACCACAAAAGAGATCCCAAATCCGTGAAAAAAGACGGAGGGAAGATTTGTATTTACATTGTTCAGTTTATGTATAAGATTCTGTAGCAACAACGAAATAGTCATTTTCTGCAATTGTTTTTTCCGCTATCATTGCCGTTGTTAGGATGCGCGAAAATCATTTCCCGTATGGAATTTCAGAAATTAATTAACTTGCATATGCAAAGTTGTCGAACACAAACTCTGTTTAGATATAGAATTCAAATATCACAGAATAAACGGAGAATTACAGAAAGAAAAAAAAATTGGAGCTACAAAACGAATGGTACAAACAGAAACTGCCAACATGGCTCCTCGAGCTCCTTGCCGCGGCGTAGCTTTTTTTAAGAACTTAGAAGCCTGGGGGCTTGTAAGCAATGAAACTGACGCAGTGTGTTTGGCGGATGTTGTCGAATCCGATGATCCGGATGAAGGATTCGGGGTAGGTGGTCTTGGCCTCCTCCAGCTCCTTGAGAACTTGGGAAGAATCAGTGCATCCGAAGAGGGGAAGCTTCCACATTGTCCAGTAGCGTCCGTCATAGTACCCTGGGGAGTTGCCGTTCTCGCGGTAGACGAATGGTTTCTGCATTTATTCATTCAAATGTATTAAACACATGTCAGCTCAATCTTGAGACAAGAAGTATCACTCGATAAAAAAATAATATATTACATATTAATCGAGTTTAGTGGTGAAATGATACATGTTTACTTACCCCTAAACCTTTTTATGGCTTGCTTACTACGAAATTCCCATATTTGATCAAAAATTAAATAAGATTAGGTTTTAATTATGGGTTTTTGGGATCACTAACGGTAGGTCGAGAAAAACTATGTTTTAAGTAAAGAATAACAATTTTCACACCCCCCATTTTTTCGTATGAATTTTAAATTGAATATTTTATATTTTTTTTTGTTGCATTTACACGAACTAAAGAGTGATTTGTGAATGTTAATTACCTCCAACTCGAATTCCAAGGTGGGAGCCCAGTTGTTGCGGAGAAGGTAGTCTACTTCCTTTGCCAATGACTCCGAAGACAAGGGAGGACGTAGAGAGAGTCAAATTTCTTCAGTCCAATTGGTGGCCACACCTGCATTTTTTACATCAGATTAAGTTACTTTTTTTCTATGGTAACTTTAATTAAAATTAAGTAATGAAAATAACCCTAAAGTAAGAGGGACAAGTAAATCAATTGGCTAGGGTTACCGGTTACCTGCATGCACTGGACTCTTCCACCGTTGCTGGCAATGGAGGTAATATCGTTGGCCTTCCGGGTCACAGGGAAGGCTGAGGAGGACTTAAGCCCGTTGAAGGATGCCACCATGCTCGCCTGAGCTGGGGAGCTGGTGCGGTGATTGGCTTAGGTGGATGAAGTAAACTTCTACAATGAACCAACGGAAGATATGCTTCAATTTTACAAGGAAATGGAAGAAGTGGAAACAAGTAAGATATGCTTTAAATTTTTTAGTAAATTTGTTGTTAAATGGTTTTCAATTTTAATTCTTCTTGCTACTAATATGTTTTCTTTGTTTGTAATGTAGGCTTGACACAAACTCAATCTTCTACAAGTTCAATGTCTCCTCCAAAAGCTTCGACATCTCAAACTTGAAGAATTGATCAATGAGTTTTACTTTTTGAAATTTAGTTTCAATTTTCATTTGGTTTGAAACTTTAACTTCTATTTGGATTGTAAGCTTAATTTTCATCATGAATCTTGATGCATCATTTGAATTATTGTGTGGGTGAATTGTGAATGATGAATAATAAATGAATTTAGGCTACAATGTATGAGATAAAGGTACAATAAAAAAGTTTTGCCCTTGAATTGGGTTAAAAAAGCAAAAACAGATTTTGTCCCAAAACAAAGTGGCAATGGTGCCAACCGAACATTTGGCAATACCGAACTTCGGTATACAGAAAGTTTGGTTTGGTAATAGTAATAGATTTTACCAAACCGAAAGTTTGGTACGAAAATTTTAGTACGGTAACCGTACCGAACCCATCCCTAGCTCCAGCCGCTCCATCTCGATCATCAGCAGCTTGCTGATTTCCGCTAGACCCGTTTCCTTGCAGACTCGGGTACAAGTCATCTGGGTCGGGAACATTGCAGATTAGTGCCAAATTATTGATGTTTGACCTAGTTGCAAAATCTGGTTGGATTTTGGGCCGGTTCATGGACCTTTCAACTTGTTACGGGTTCTTGCTTTGTTAGGCCATCTCCAACTGAAGGGTCCAGAGGGCCAGAGGGTCGAAAATAGCTCGAAAATCGTCTCCAACCAAGGGCTAGGCCAGAGGACTCTGGAATCTGGGAAGGCCCCACGAAATCGGAGAGGGCTGGAGGGCTAGAGGGCTGGCTATTTTTTTTTTTTTAATGTTTTGTTATTTCTGTTGGTTATAACCGACAGGAAAACATTGTATTACTAATATAAATGTATTACTGTCGGTTATAACCAACAGTAATACATTTATACTAAATAATATAGATGTATTCCTGTCGGTTATAACTGACAGGAATTCTTAAGGAAAATTTCAAATGCAACGGTTAGTAGCCGTTGCATTTGAATTTTTTTTTTTTTTTTACAGTTTTATTATTATTTTTTATTTACAAAATTTTTCATATAAATTCTATTTTACAAAATTTGTTTCATATTTTTTTAAAATTCCATTTTTTCCTAAAACTTCTATTTCACAAAATTTGTTTCATTTTATTTTAAATTCTTTTTTTTTCCTATAACTTCTATATCACAAAATTTGTTTCATTTTATTTTAAATTCTTTTTTTTCCTATAACTTCTATTTCACAAAATTTGTTTCATGTTTTTTTCCAATAACTTCTTAAGCCATTATACAACATTAAATTAAATTAAGTAACATGAAACAACATTAAACAATATGAAACAACATTAAATAACATTAACCAACATAAAACTTAAACATTTAAGTTGTAGTTTTTAAATAATAAATTATGTTTGACCCTTTGACCCTCGATTGGAGACGGAGGCAAATATGACCCTGTATTGTTCATTAAAATATTAATATCTTGGAGAATCTTGGAAGACCAGAGGGCTAAAACGAGCCATCTGGCCAGCTCTCGGTTAGAGATGGCCTTTTGAGACGAACCGCCCGAGTCTCTGTCCGTAGACACGTGGCGTATGTCCCCGGATTTGTGAGGAGGATCCAGGTTCGGATTCGTGTTCTGCTGCAGCGCATCCGCATGAATTCCTATTATGGGCGATCCTTCAAGAACAGCATCAACGGCTGCCTGGCATTGGTCCCAGCTCCCGGACCACATCAAGCCCACCGAGCCGTACGTTGGGTTCACGATTCGTCCACAAGCCTCGTATAATAACGAGTTGAAAATAGCTAATAAAAAATCAAACTTGAGCTTAGAAAATTCGTTGTATTTCAAAAAGAAAAACAGTACAAATTAATTGAATGGGCGATATTATTCTAGAAATCATTTTCCAACATCATTTTTTGTTCATTTTGCACACTCAACACATTTCTAGTTAATTTTGTCTTTTAATTTATTCAACTCAAAATTAGAAATAAACAGGATGACGTGACGCAAGAAAAATGTGTGAAAATTACTTTAAATTATTTTTGGAAGGCAGATCTAATCCACAAACATTAATTCATGGTTGTGATGTTCTAACCAACTGACTTATCTCACATGTGCATAGTAATATTTAAATGAATTTGGATTAATTTTTTCTTTTACCGGGGCGGAGGTCTGGGGAGCCAACATTGATGAGATTGAGGAGGCTCGTGCGGCCATAGAATTTGGCAAGAAAAAGAGTGGCGTTGGCTTGGGAGTCGGAGGATTCGATCCATTCAATGCAGGGTCTAATCTCGCATTCATCGTTGCACCCTTTGCGAAGCACCCTGCATCCATTGCAGCCCATTCTCATTCCTTCCAAACTTCAATGTGAGAGAGCGTGAAAGGCATGAGGAGATTGGGAGTGTATTTAACAGCAGAGTTGATGAGGGGCATTTTCAGTTTTTCTCCTGTTCTGCTTAGTGGTTTTTGGTAGGGGTGGGCGCGGTGCGGTTTTGAAGCCAAAACCGAAATGAAACCAAACCGTTTGGTTCGGTTTGGTGCGGTTTCAAACGGTTTCGGTTTGGTTTTTGAGAAAAAATGTGCAATTTAAAATATACACCTATTTACGCATAAGAAGTCAAGAATGAATCGAAAGATGTTGATAGGATAGATTAGAAAATACCCATCTAAACATTACAAAACTCTTAACATCATAAATTGTTTGGGCCATGTTTATATAGATTATTATCTCGTGTTTATCATGTTGGATCTTTCTATATCAAGCCCCACTGTGCTATGTCCACCTGCGAGTTTTTTTGGAATCATGATAAGTAATTGGGCCTTGTTAAGCTTGTTGAGCTCATCAACTCAGCTCAGAATTGTGGCACAACGCACTGGGTTGGTTAAACCCAACATGTGAAGCGTGAAGACAAGGCTGTGTGATTTCTGGGGTGGCGCATCTCTTATTGATGAATGCTTAGGTACACAGAGGTGAGTATCGGCAAAAAGTTTAAGGGCATTGGTTTGCTTATTTTCCTCATATATTAATTAATGAACATACAACAAAAACAGCAACAACAATGCAGCAAAAAATAGCGGCAAAACAGCAAAAAAAATGCAGCAAAAAACAGCAGCATAAAAATGCAGCATAACTACAGAAAAACTGCAACAAAAAAACAGCAGCTAACCTGTCGCAGAGATGCAAGCAGCCAGGTCGTAGAGATGCAAGAACTGAGGGCATTGATGTCGACTGTGGAAAAGATGAAGATGAGTTTTGAGAGAGAGATGAAGATGAGTTTTGAGAGAGAGAGACAGACAGATGAATATGGTGACTCGAATAATGTAGTTGAACTAATTAAAAGTTAAAACATAAAATTTAAAATATATGGCGCGGTTTCGGTTTCGGTGCGGTTTTGAAAACCCAAAATTGAAACTAAACCGTTTTCTTTGCCACGATTCGGTTTCGAAACATCAACCGTTTCAAAACCACAAAACCAAACCGTTCGGTGCAGTCTGATTCGTGTTTCGGTTTCGATTTTCGGTTCCAAGTGCCCACCCCTAGTTTTTGGAGGAGTGCGAGGAGAAAATCAGCAGTTTTGTGTTGCCACTTTCCGGGTTAGTTTAAAAGGCATGCAGGGAAAAGTGGAAAATTAGCCGACTGTTTTTGTGCTTTCCCCTTTTACTTTAACCCTGCGTGCAATCTTATATAACCAACCGACCGTGGTAATAGAATATAAAACTAATCTAATTTTATATGTGGGGTAAATTACATTTTATATCTTCAAGTTTTTATCTAATTTTAAATTAATCGTTACGTGATGATGTGACAGATGCATGACCTATATTTTTAGGTGACTAACACTTTTGATAGCAAATGAAGTCAAAATATTAGACTTAACGACTAGTTCTAAAAAAAAGGATAAACTATAAATTACAAAGACTTAGGTTGTGTTTTGTGTACCTAGAATAAAAGCTGGTACACCATGTGGTACAACATAAGCGGATGAGAGTGTTAATATGTTCCACTTTTGAATATAGTTTTCAATGTCTCTCCACTTCTAATATAACATATAGTGCACCACCTTATGAATTTGTAGATAATGTAGTCTTGTGTACTACCTTTTAGAATTTTGATTGTTTTAGGCTACACATGGATTATGCTAGATTTCGATGGGTTTCTTTTTTGTTATTTGTGTGGATTATGCCCGTTTTAGTTTAGTTGTATTTACATTAATTATTTTGACGTTATATTAAGAATTGTGATTTTGGTCGGTTTCTTTTGTTATTTGTGCAGATTTTGTTCACTTTAGTTTTGGCTGTATTTACTTAATACTTTTGCAGTTATATTAAGATTTGTATCTTGTGTACATTTTGAATATATTGTTAAACTTTATTAGCAAATTTTGGTCCCTTTCTAATTTTGCTTTACTATTAAGCATCATTTTATTTTGTAAAGGAAAATCCATAAAATTGTATTCCCATTTTATACGCAGAAATGTAATTTTAGATACAATACAGGGGCAGAATGTGTGAAAGCAAAGAAGAAGACAACCGATGAAATTAGGACAAGGAAGAAGGGCAAAATGATTACATGGCACGTGACACGCACGTGCTCTGGACGGCCTCACAGTTACACTCCAGATTGGCAGGAGCCCGAAACCAAGTTTGATGTACGGATTGCCTGGGTTTAATTCCTGGACTGGACATTGTGAGTGGCCCATTATTTTGGGCCAGTGGTTTTGCAAATCCTGATGACCCGCCCCATATTAACTAATTTCATTAATTACATTAATGTGTCACTGATTACTTTCCATCTTTGGTTGGATTGCTACATTAAGTTTCTGGACTAAATGCTAAGGAGATGTCACCTCTTGTTTTTGGTACAATATTTTATAATATTAGTACATAAATTGTGCCAAAAACATGAGATAACAGATAATCCCACTTTGAGATAATCTTCTTAGCATTTCTCATAAATTAATAATTTCTGGATGCATAGTGTTTGTGATTTAACTATGAGGTGCATATGACATTTTATTGCAATGGCAGAAAACAATCATCTCTATGCACATTGGTGCAGGTTCGATTCCCTTCCCCTTAATCATTAACAATTTTTCTCCATATGCTTAGGATGCTTCGCCGTATAATAGATCGATCCAATTCCTTGTCTTTTCCATAATATATTGCATTACTAAATTAAACACCATGCAACGATGAAACACATTTCATATAAGTTGTCCTTTTAACCGCATAATAGTTGAGTTTGACCCATTCATGATTTTGATTTTGGTCCCAATTAAATAAAAAGGGTAATGGTATGGAGACCAAATTTGAAGGTAAAATTTGCAAACTAAATGATGCGTTACCTATAGAAATGTGTACGTTTATCAATGTTTAAGTAATTAACCAATCATCAACTTCTATATCCTTGAGTTTTTAAAATTTAGTGTCCCTAACATTATTCAAACAAAAACTAGGCAAAGGACAAAGGAAGAGTAAAATATAAATAGGAGTGGCAGTGAATATTGCATACGATGGTGGATTGGAGGGTCAAAATGTATTATAAATTAATTATATACCACATCCAAAAGCTAGCAGACAAACGAGTCTGAAGTTTTACCATCCTTCGCCGCAGAAGACGTGGCGTTTCTCACATCGGTCTTCTCCTCCTCCACCCTCCTCCTCCCCCTAAAGCACCCAAAATACCAGAAAACGAGAACCCTTTTGTTTTGCTTGTTAACTTGACCATATCCATGTCCAAACAACATGCACTATAAAATCGAAGAATTAATATCATAAAAATTATGAGTCTGCGAAATCTGTCTCCATGCACTTCTTTTGCAACCAGACAAAAGTGCTTTTCAAGAAAATCACAAAGTTGAATATCACAAACTTTCTGTGTTACACTACTTTACAGACGCTAAAGTCCATCCAACATTACTACCCTTTTTCCACAGTTCAATGATCATTTGAATATACATCCATCTCTCCTCTTTTGTGGCGTTCTCCTGGATGAATCCCACGTTTGCAAATCCCACTCAAACCCTAATTAGTTAAATCTTAATATTATATAAGGCAAGTTTTGCTTTGATCAAAAGCACTTCTCTATGCATGGCTTTCAACTCCGGAAAACCGCTTTCTGAAAAAGCTAAAAGGCGATGGCGAAATGTGATGTAGAAAAGCCTTAATCCTGAAGTTTGAACTGTTTAATTGTTAAAAGACTACTACAAGAGAGTCAACGGCTCAGGTCCTCGTGGCCTTAAAATATGTAGCCAGGTACAGCAACTATTCAGACTCCACGATTAGAAAGTGCGACCAATGTTACAACTTACACGATATGAGATGACTTGGAAGGGCATCAAATCATATATTATATCCAGTTTGAATGGACAATACTTGAGTTTATTCTACGAATACATGGAATCATTGTTAACGTAATTTCATCATAACCGTTTGTTTTCTTATTTATTATTTAAAAATTATTTGTTAATATTCAATCAAATTAAAGATTATATAGGTACATATGTTAGATGATTTCAGTAATAACTCTCGTAATTAAACGTTCCTATATTTGCAGTGATTGATATTTAACGAATAAAAACATAAAGGGTACCCAAAAATAAAATGATTCCAATTATAGTATCTACAATTAAATACCTTAATAAAAACATATGGACGAGTAGGTGTGTAACTACGCGATGAACACAACAATTGTCCATATTATAATACGGGGTGGTGTTGTAAAATATAAAATTTATTGCTGGTTAAGCAGCTTTAAGCTTTCTGAAAGATGGAAGATTCAAACTTTTTTCTTTACCAATTTAAGAAATAAGACAGGAACGAAACCCTATACAGGTAAGCAGAGGAAAACCCTACCGGATACGCCAATCCCAGAGACTATAACATTTATTTGTGATTTGTCATCAGAAAAGGCAAACAAAATCACAGACTCATTTAATAATCCCAGAATAATAATATTTGATCGATCGAGATCAGAAGAGCTAAAAGCTTTCACCAGAATAAACCATTCACTTTATTTCAGGGATTTGCTAGGAAGCCGTTAGGTTGTTGATCAAAATTAGTATAACCAAGATCTAATTTTTTGAAAAAATAGAATGTACAAAATGCATTTGTATTGTTTCTGTTGGAAAGCGAAGAATCTGTGTGTTTGTAATTTTGGAAAAATATTTTTCTGCTGCCAACACTCTTTCTCTGATGACGATATATATTCGATATTCTGAATATCTCAAAAAGCAAAGCTAAAAGATCAAAAGATGTATAGGATCTTGGAAAACTAGTACATACGTAGGAGATTCTGCTGGTAGCTAGCAAAGAAATACTAGCACAAATTCCTAAACTTTTCTCTGTACACATCATGATTTGTGATCCATTAATCTTAAGAAATAAATTAAAACAGATTAATCTACCAAAACACCCCCGGTTTTCTCACTTGATGAATTACAGAAAGAAACCATTAAAAGTTGCCAAACGATATGAAAAAAACGTGGGTGTTTTGGTTTTAATTCCAGAAATATTTCCCAAGATAAAAAAGAAGGAAATTTGAACAGTTTTACTAGTTGTGGAGTTGATCTGGGCAACTGGGCACTCTTCTTTTGGATTCTTCATACCCTTTTTCTGTTTTGTTGAAGTTGGAACTGGAAGTGCTTCCGCCGATGTACTTATGGAATAGGGCTTCTGTGCTTGTCTTGCTCTTCTTCTGCATCATGTTCCTCTCCGCTTCCACCTGCACCTTTGATATTACAGTATCTGTATTTCCCGGGAATACCCGTATTGCCCCTGCCTTGCAGTCGCAGCAGACCCAAATCTGTAACGCCGAAACGACCAGAATCACCACCAGGGAAGAATGCAGAAGCCTCCAGCCGCCGGCGAACGACATTGCCGGAATATATATATATCCAGCTACATAAATCACCAAAGCCCTCTCTCCCTCTCCCCTTTCTCTTCGTCTCTCTCTCTCTTTCTCTAATTTGTAAGAGAATTTGATGAGCTGTTTAAGCTAATGTTTGACTGTTAAGTTCTGAATTCTCTCTCTCTCTCTCTCACCGCCCGTCTGTCTGTCTCTCGAGGCTATGACTTATGAGCAACGGATTGACGGCTATTATATGTATAATGGAGCCTAGTATTCCCCCCCCAATCCCCAGTGGTCCACGTGAAGAGAAAATAACAGCAGTCTATGTCTCTGCTCTCTGTATTTTAATTTTTAACTCTGGTTTTATTTTTCTTCTTTTAAAATAAAATAAATTTCAACCGTTACTTCACTATTACTCAATATCAGTACCATATGTCTTCAACTTAATTACTTACACCGTTAACATGTGTATATACACTTTCGTTACAAAATGTTATATGAATGTAGTATTTTAGTTTGTCGGGTTCTCCGTTTGAATGATTAACTACTAATCAGCACACATATTGTTCTCAATTTAGTGACATGGGGCTTAAGTCCAATAGATGTGAGATTCTATTAAACATTTGCTTCTATTAGTAGTCAAATTACTAGATATATATTGTATTTTATTTTGCCAATTTTCGATGCTAAAATACTCACAATATGATATTATTCGACAACAAATTTGTAGTACTGGTACCTCAACTCTAACTCAATTAAAGTAATGATCTCTCAACTAAAAATTCATGACCATTGGTCTCTTAACTCATCAAAACATGTAACTATGGTCATTTTCGTCAACTTCGTCAAAATAAGTCATGTTGGAATGACCATTGTTATAATTGGATTGAAGTTGATGGACAATTGTTACAATTTTTCTCATTCGGTTTTCCATATTTAGCTCTTGATTCAACCTCACGTGCGTGGCACATGACTCATTTTGATTGAAGTTATAACGGAGTTAACGTAAAAGATCATAATTGCATATTTTGATGAGCTAAATGATCAATAGTCATAGATTTTTAATTAAAAGACTATTACTCCCCCTAGGTTAAAAGTTATGGGAGTAGGATTCTCTCACTTCCTATTACTATCTCCTTTCATCCTCTCCTCTCACGTTCTTCTTTTTGTCTTATTCTCTATATAAAAAATTCAAAACAAGATATAAACGTGGCGTAATCGCAACCATTTAAATAGAAGGAGATTATCGTTGTGGTGAATCACTGTTGCACTGCTCCTGCAGTTGCTGCAAATATCGGTGCAACTATGATTACCGATGCATTACGTTAGAAATCAGCATGTCGGTGACGCAGTAAGAGAAATTGAAAAATTAAAAGTGGAAGCAAAGGTCACACGCGCTTTGAAGAGGGTCGCTGTTTTTATACAAACAAATCTTATAGTGGGATGGCTAGCCAAGAACCACACTCGACCATGAGAACGTGAGGCAAATTTTGAGAATTCAAGTTATTTAACCACGCGGGGATGTGAACGGTGAATTACACCATCCAATTACTCGTACTGTAAATGGTAAACAGTAAAGAGATGGAGTTTCGACTTAAAAAAGAAAGAAATGCATGGGATTGCGGAGGAGGAGGAGAACGGCCGGGAATCCCGCGGCGGTGTTGGCGACGAATATTTGGGTGTAGTAGGTTAAAAGTCTTAAGAGTCAAGAGTCGTACGTAAACATGGAAACGTGTATGCAAAAGTAATAGTTCTCTCTCGTACGTTCGACCTAATTAATTGTTAATTACTATTCTAAATTACTAAAATTAGGTGTCAACTTTGATGCAATCTTGTGAGCTCCTTGAAGACACAATTGTCCTCATAAATCACTTGGGACATGTGATTGATAATGTGACAATGTTTTAGTTGTGTGGCATTATCTAATCTATATTTGGGTTGCGTAATTTACTATTTTTTCGTTGCTGTATTTGGGCAGATTTTTGGGTACCATGTTTTAGGTTTATTTTGTCACGATTTAAAGTTGTCATTAGCTGGCGGATGACGCTTTAACGCAGCGACGGAGAACAATAATGTCTATGCAATGTGGTCGAGTGGGAGAGATTGAATGAGAGAGAGACAAGTCGAAAGGGAGAGATTGAGTGAGAGAGAGATAGACACTGAGATAAAATCAAGGATAGAAATTGAATATCAAATAATTTGGACGGCGAAAACAGTTCGTACCCGCCCCTCCCCACGGGTCCAAGACTTGTTTGACCGCCCCTACTTCTAACCACGTTGTTGATTAAGACATTTTCATATATGTATGTGATTTTCCTGCTTTCATTTGTGTGAGAGTTGTCCTATTCATGTTAATCAAGTAAGAAAGTGGACCTCAAACCTACTCAAATAAATGGCCAGCTTGCATGTCATTAATCATTTCTAAACAATAGCAATTTTATGATGCATGCCAACCACAACATTAGATCCGTTCTCTTAGATTCTATGATTTTAAGAAAATTACGGTCATACACCGTCTGGTCTTAATCTGATAATACGTGATCATTTAATTTTTATTGTTGTACTTTCTCATCTACCGTTGCATTAAGATCGAATGATGAGTGAACACAATTTTATTTGAGAATAAGATCTAGGAGAATGCAACTCGTATTAGATTACGACATTATTAACTCATCAATTAGCCATGATGAAGCATGCAAAAAGGTCTGGCATTCAAGAAAAATGAAAACAAGGAACAAAATTAAAAAAAATTGCGATTATCATATCGGATTTTCTCAGAAGAAAATTCCAGTTCTTGGTAATACAAATCCATCGTGTTCTTTTTACCTAGAAATGGAAAAGCGGAGACAAGAAAGATAAAATGTGGAAATCAATGTTCTTGGCGTGTCGATGGGAAAGGTACGACTGGCATTCAGGAATGGTCACTTCCATGCATGTTAGAAAGACTTGACTCTTGAGGAGGTAGCGATGGCATTTAAACGTTTCAATGCTACTTGGTACGGTCAAAACTTAAAACTGAATTATTATTACTTTAGGTGAATTCAATCACACTGTGCGGTTAAAACCGAACGTTTGACGCTCCGTTTTTCAATGCAGGACAAACACTGAAACATGATAAAAAAAATTCTGCACTGTAGTCCAAAGTTGATGAGCGCGTGAGAAACACGCTTTTAACATGGAAAGTTTAGAGTTCGTTTGGAAGTATTTTTAAAATGATTATAAAAAAAATTTTGATGAAAATATTTTTGAAACCAATTTTTCGTAAAAATCCAAATGGATTCTGAAAATCCACTTTAAGTGATTTCTGTAATAAGCACCGAAAAACACTTAAAGTGTTTTTGGAATCCAAAATCAATTACACCAAAAGCGCTTTCAATCATTTTAAAAACAATTCTGAACAAGCCCTAAATTACCGGAGGTGCTTGTGTTGTTTTGGGTTGGTCCTAGAAAGAGAGGAGGTTGAGAAAAGTAGGTTTTGTTTTGTGGCTGAAAAGAGTGACAAGGAGGTAACTCATAGTCTCAGAAAAGGAAAAGCCTATCTGATCTGATCTCCACGTCCCTCTCCCTCTCCCCGTCCCCCACCGGGCCACCCCAACCCCCACCCCGCCACCCCTTCATCTGCATACAATAAAGTGGACAAGTTTGAGCGTGTGGTTTGGACTTTTGTCAATCCTCTGCTATTCATTTTTGCCGTTTTCTTATCCCCTCTTTTATTGCATTTGCCATTTTCTTCTTAGCCTCAACCCTCAACCACCTACTACTATTTATTTCCCCTATTTCCTCTCTCTCTAACACAAACATTCAAATTCCACCCGCTTTTCTTTGCTTCTCAATAGGGTAGATTCTGTTCGGTTCGCTTCACCCTCGAAAACACAAACCTTTTTTCACTTTCACATACTTTTTTTAATTTTTGGCTGTTTAATCAAATGACATAAAGTAACAGTATGTAGAAAGTAAAAAAGGATGTCGATAGCACCACCCTACAATGATTCAAGTTCTGCATGGTTTGTTTTGTCACAAAAAATACCGAGAGAGAGGAAAAAGGGAAAGAAGAAAAAAGAGTTGCAAATGGAGAGCGAAGAGAAAAAGAATGGATACAAGTGGCAAAGCCAAGAGCTGAACCGATCTAAACCAAATCCCATGTGCAACGGGTTTGCACAATTTGCAACCGGTTCATTTCGATCTAGTTCACTAGTTCAAATCTTTTTTTTTTAAAAAAACTAATGAAAAAAACTTGAAAATTTTGAGTTTTAACGAAAAATACAAAATAAAAGGTAAAATAAACAGTACCAGAATTGATTTTTTAATATAAAAATATGATTTTTCGTTAAAGTGAACAATACCATGATCTTTTCGTTAAAGTTCCTTTTTTTATTTTTGGGCAAAAATTGTAAAAGGGAATTTCCCCTAAAATAGTCTGTTCTAAAATTAAGAGTATAGCAGATTTAAAATTAATTTGGAAAGTGAGTCGTCAACCACCAAAACTTAATAATTCTGCAACTTGCATTTGCAAGCATTCATACAGGCACTTACATACATTCACTAGATAAAACCAATGTAATTGATACACTGATAAGTATGCTATCACAGAGGCATCCCATACCATAACATCAATATGCAAACTTGAAAGCTAACTAGTACTACGAATTGATTCTATGCATACCCAGTCATCCCGACAGTTGAGCTCGAACGATTTGCTTTGTGAGCTGCCTGAGCAGCAGTTGCCTTGGTGAAGTACATGTAGTAATACACGTTGAGAATCATAGTCACAACCACAAATACTGCTCCAGAAATGAAAACGCCTTTTCGCAATGCTTCACAGGAGAAGTTCTGAGCATATATCATTTCCCTGTACTTGGTGTGATACGCATTTTTTGTAGCACCGGCAATGAGACAAGCTTCCGCAACCAGGAAAGTTGTCCTGGATGTGCAAAAAATGCAGCAAATTATAAAGGTGGAATTTAAACTGCATGAGTTGACTGAAGAATAATATCTTCAATCAATTCGTCCTAAGGCCAAATGAAAGAGACTAAGCGAATACCCTATCACAGGCTATGATTTCATATGATAAATCGTTTATACCAGGTGCAGGCATACTAGGATTTGCAACAGGTTGGCAATACGGAAGTGTTTGGCAAACTTTTTAAAGAAAACAAAAGAAAAGGGAGCAAAATATGATGGGCAGGTTAAAGCAATCGGGGGATCGATGTTATAATGTTGCCTTGTTCAAGATGGGGTTCCTTAAGAAACATAGGACTGCTCACCATGATGAAATAAAATATATAATGGACCAAGCTCGATTTCCACCAGGGGCCAAGGGTCTGCCAAAACACATGCATTTCGTGACACCCATGAGGAGTGATTCGCCTGAGAGAAGAAACAAGAAACCGCCTACTCCATAACCAGTTGCAACATCTGAATTATACACACAGTACGTTTCATTCGTTTGAACATCTGTACGTATTTCACCCTGCCAGGAAATGAAGTTTCTTTATAAATTGCTGTTACAAAATATGGACCATATACACAAAAATCAACCCAAGATTCCAACAAGCCAATCGGTAACTCCAAAAGTAAGCAAGCATTCAAAGGATAGAAATGGAAGTATCATGCTACCAATAACACATACCTACATTGATATTTTAGTAATGAAATGAAGTCAAACCATCTTCATTTCTATTTTTGTAATTGACATCCATTACCTTTTTGCATTAAGTTATTGCACGAAGAAATAAAAAAAGGAACTAATCGTTAAAAACCCCTTCAGTCTAAAACCTCATCACCAATCCCATCAGAAATACGTTTTACACGAGAAAAGGCCAAAAAGCTAAAAATCAACCAGTTGACTATAATGCTCAGTTTAGAGCAATTTTTTAGATGAGTAAAGACCTTTCTCTGTTGAAGTAATCAGAATGGTTTGATCAACCGAACTATGAAACATCACCAATCAGAGATGAGAACTAACCAAGTGGACCAAGGAAACTGTAGCCTGGATCCACACGTGCTTTTAAATTTGCAAGGCTTCTAACATTGCTATAAGATGAAGATATATTACACTTAACGAATGAAGCCTTATGCAATTGGTGTACATCCCTACTTAAACAAAAATCCAACCTTGCAATGCCAAGGGTTACGAACTTTTAAATTTTCTCTATTTCGCACTTTTTAAATGTTTGAAAATTCATCATGACACACGAATATACAGACTAATAAACTCTAATCCAACTGACGCATGAATTGCCTCTTCTTATACGCCCACATGATAATGCATAATTCTTCATAAACAATTTCATCCCCTTAAAATAAAGAACACGGTGATTGGTACAATAGGAGAAACAAAATCCAAAGACCAAGAAAGCATGGTACATTAACTTCACAAAAGAGAATGTTCAAAGGATAAGTACTATTCTAACAGCAGTGAGAAGATCAAATTTTGTGTGGGCAACCCTGAATCTCGTTATTGTGCGATTCAGGATGATAGATCACCTATTCATTTGTAATTTTACTACTTTAATGATCATGCAACTAAATACCCATTTACTTCCAGCAACTTTTACACAATTTCAAATATAGATCCACGTTATCAATGAGCTGGGAGATGCTCATTCTTACTGTAAAAGTTTCATAAGATAATCTCTTTTTGCCAAGATCACAGATTGGCAATGGCAACAACTTAACCGCGAAACGGAGAGGAATCGACTCCAACCACAGGCACTACAAAGCAACAATGCTCATTCTTGTGGTAGCAATTCCGCAAAAAATTATGAAAATTAAATCATAAAGTAAATGAACTCAATCGCATATGGAAAATGCCACCCTCAGAATCTTAGAGAATTTCAAAAAGGGGGTAATGAAGAACAATAACCATCAAAATTTCGTACTCTTTTTGGCACTGTTTGGTAATTGAGTGAAATTCAGAATCCTCATTTGTGGAATATCCTAGAAAAACCCGAAACCGAAAAAACAGTCTCACCATCAACAAATCTAACCCAAAAAATGTGAACAAACCCACTTTTCCAATGCACCGATTACCAATTCCACGACATCCTTAAAAACCCTTGTCTTTTACAGAGCACAAACAGTACAGAACAAACCACCAAAGTACAGAACACAGAATCATGAAAATTAAACACAAAAAACAGATCAAGATACAAGACAAAGACTTGTGGAAAATAACACATTCAAAAACCAAATTTAATTACATCTCGAACTGTAAAATTAGAAAGAAAACAAACGGGAAAGGAAAAGTAAAGACGGCTCACCACACTTCTTTGTCTCTCGGCAGCAATGGCGAACCCGAAGGCCACTAAGCTCAGAACCACCACCAGCAGGTGCACCAAAGTCGAGCCCTTTCCTTCTCCCATTGCTTCCTTCCTCTCCCGTCTCCCCTCTCTCTCTCTCTCTCTCTCTCTCTCTGTGTAGGAAAGTTGAGTACAAAAAAGAGTGAGACTGAACAAAAAGTGACAAACTTTCTTTGGACGCAGTGCGAGTTGCAAAGCAGTGGAAGCCGTTTTACCAAAAGAAACCTCTCCGAGACCCACGCGATCATCTAAAAGCGTCAGAGACACGTCCCAGTAAAAGAGTCAAACTATCGTTGGCTGTATGGCCCCTAGGTCAGTGTTTTTCACGGTGGGGAGTCGCAGGTCATGCGATTATCATGGAATACGCTGTTTAAAGAGCTTCGAGATGCTTTTGAGGAGAGGAGGGAGCGTTCCCACTTTTATTAATCGGGAATCTGTTTCTCTAGAAAATTCTACAAATGCTACAATATTATGTAAACCCTAAATCTTATAATTTCGGCTAAATCTAAATGAGTTGATATCTCACTCTATTGCAAAAAATCATAATTTCTGTTGAAGGCAGTCGATATCATTATGATCATTGATATTCCTATAGATTTGTATGTCGATATTTTCATAAATTTACATATCGATATTTCCGTAGTATACATTGTTCCTCACTCATCAGTCCTGCTTTTTCCATGGCAAGTAGCCCAAACGGGTAGAGTTGTGTAACACATGGAAATCACCTATAGATTGTTGACTGTTTGCATTGAATCCCGCATAATATCAGCCCATTACCAATCCAAATGACCCAAAGCAGCCCAACAGTTGAAGGTCTCAGGGGGTCCAACATGATCCAACAGACAAATGAATTAGGTTATAAATATGGCATAAAATTTAACTGCAGGAAGGAGTTACAGTCATTTCTGTCACAGTCCAGGTTTTGAAAGACGCGAAGATTAGGAGTAAATTTTTTTATAAAAAATCTAAGGCTCACAGACGACAGGAGAAAAAAAAAATCAAGGGCTGAGAAATAAAGTTACACAGCATCATACAAATAATTCAAGTAGTGATTCCGATAAGATATGGGTGTTTTCCACCTGTCACAACCTATGGAGTGCATAACGATAAGGCAAAGTTTTTTCAGAAATATCAGTTTTACACCGCTAGATTTTTAGGTTATGGTAACACAGGCTAAATTTAGCAGCGACGTTATTTTCTATATATATACATACATGAAGGATGAAGCGACACTGTCAAGTCCCCTTTAGCTGATTGCATCTAGTTAGAGTAAGTCCACCCCTAAGACTTTGCGCCAGCACACAGTGCATTTATCCACTCAAATGAACAGTAATAGACCACAGTGAACAGTAATAGACCAAAGTATCTCCACCCCTAAAAAAATGCGCTAGCACCCAGTCTAAAAATGCGCTGGCACAAACAATCTCCACCCCTACAAAATGCGCTGGCACCCAGCCCATTTAAAATATTTTTAAATTTTTTCTAAAAAAATAAAAAAATAAAATAGTTTTAATTTCGGATATGATTTTTAACCAATCTCGTCAAGCCACGTGTCATTATCCTAACGTACTTTTTTGTGAATAGATTTCCGTTAAGATTTTCAACCAATCCCGACACGCCACGTGTCACTTCCGGTTTACAATAATTTAGCCAAGATTTCGATAAGATTTTCAACCAATCACGTCATGCCACGTGTCATTATCCGAACGTACTATTTTGTAGATAGATTTCCAATAAGATTTTAAACCAATCCCGATGCACCACGTGTCACTTCCGGTTTACAATAATTTAGCCAAGATTTCGATAAGATTTTCAACCAATCATGTCATGCCACGTGTCATTATCCGAACGTACTATTTTGTGGATACGTATCACTTCCGGTTTACAATAATTTAGCCAAGATTTCGATACAATTTTCAACCAATCACGTCATGCCACGTGTCATTATCCGAACGTACTATTTTGTGGATACGTATCACTTCCGGTTTACAATAATTTAGCCAAGATTTCGATAAGATTTTCAACCAATCACATCATGCCACGTGTCATTATTCGAACGTACTATTTTTTGGATAGATTTCCAATAAGATTTTCAACCAATCCTGATGCACCACGTGGCATTCTCCAGAACCTCATCCTTTCTTTTTTTGTCCATAAAAACCCTACATCTCTACATCCATCCTCACACCAAGCTCAATCCTTCTTTTTAGCTCAGAATCCTTGTTCATCGTTTTCAAATCTTGAGTTCTTATTACAATGTCTTCTTCAAGGAGAGTGTATAAACAGTTACAGGAGCAACAGAAAAGGTTGTTGGCACAACAGGCAGAATTGGCCAATCTCGAGGAAGGTGGATGTGGAGATGAGGCTTTCTTCATGGAAGAGGATGAGGATGATCACCATAGAAGGCAGAAGGCCTCACATTCCCTCCGTGTCATTGAAGCTGTGGGTCAGTTAGCCAAACCCAGACGTGCTGCAAACCTCGATAGAAAAAGGGAAAGACGAGGTAAATATCTGTTGGAAGATTATTTTATTCCCAACAATATATTCCCTGATTATGTTTTTAGACGTCGTTTTAGAATGCAACGAAGTTTGTTCGATAAAATCATGAGTGCTATTTGCAACCATGATCCATACTTTGTGCAAAAAGAGGATGCTTTTCATGTTCTAGGTCTTCTTCCCGAGCAAAAAATTACGGCTGCCTTGCGAATGCTTGCAGATGGAGCATCTGCAGATCAAGTTGATGAGATCGCCAGGATGGGAAGAACAACTGTTCTGGAGTCCCTGATGCGGTTTTGCTATGCAATTAAAGCTCTCTACACCAATGAGTACCTCCGGATACCCACTCCAAGGGACATGCGAAGGCTTCTGAGGAAGGGTAAGATGCGAGGCTTCCCTGGCATGATTGGAAGCATTGACTGCATGCACTGGACTTGGAAAAACTGTCCAAGTGCGTGGCAAGGAGCTTATGGCGACAGAAAAGGAGCCAAAAGCATCATTTTGGAAGCGGTGGCTTCATTTGATACATGGATTTGGCATGCTTTTTTTGGTGTTCCAGGAGCTCAAAATGACCTAAATGTCCTTGCCCAAACCCTAGTGTTCGACGAACTGCTGCAAGGAAAATCGCCGAGATGCACATATTGGGTTAATGGTACTCAATACGAGGGATCATACTACCTTGCAGATGGCATTTACCCAAGGTGGTCAACTTTTGTCAAAACAGTGCCACATCCACAGACTGAAAAAGAAAAACATTTCGCAAAATGTCAAGAAGGGTGTAGGAAGGATGTCGAGCGTTGTTTTGGTATCCTGCAAGCTCGTTGGGCGATCGTCAAGGCTGCAGCTAGAATGTTTGATGTTGAGGTTCTTCGATCCATCATGATGACGTGTATTATTCTCCACAACATGATTGTTGAAGATGAGTATGATTATGATGTCGTCGATGAATACGAGCCAGATCTGATCAACAACTCACGAACACGTATCTACTGTGCTCATGACAATACCGAAGATCCCGTGCGACACGAGCCGTTGGAACGGGATGGACGTTACAATGAATTGATCGTTCAGCGGTACACGAACTTGCAAGAGCCATACTGGCACGTAACCTGCCAGAATGACTTGATTGAGCACCAGTGGGGATTGCAAGAAGGTGAAGATAATTAAAATGAGGCTTGTGGTTGAAGAATAAAGTGTACTTTTTTTAAGTTTATGTAATTCTATGTAGTGTGTTTTGTTTTTAAGTTTATTTGGTGAGTTTATGTAATCTTATTTCATGTGTTTAAATAAAGTACAAAAATAAATAAATAATTACATTAAAATTGCATAATAAATTAAATAAAAATAAATAAAGTTCTAAAAATAAATAAGAAATTACATAAAAATTACATAAATTAAATAAAGTTCAAAAGAAAAAAAGAAAAAACATAACAATTACATAAGAAATTAAATAAAATTCTAAAAAAAATAAGAAATTACATAAGAAATTAAATAAAGTACTACAAATAAATACGAAATTATACAAAGTCTCTGGAGCTAGGATATGTGGTGCTAGGATCTTGGTTGCTATGATTTGTGTAGCTAGAACCCCCTTGACTTGTTTCCGCATCTCTTGCACGCCTCCTTCGCACGACATCTCTTTTTTCCGATGTCCAAAAATATTTTGAATTGGGAGACATTCCTACTAGAGACTTGCTCATAGTGTCACGATCTGCTTAACCCATCCTTTCTTCTCTAAGCATTTCATTTTCTCAATTAAGTGCTTCTCTAACCAGCTCATTCTCTTGATTAACTATTTCTCTTTGTCTCTCAGCCGCCGCATCACGGGCCTCAGTAGCTGCTATTAGTGCTGCCATTGTAGCATTTTTTTCCTCATCTCTAGCCTTTTCCCTCGCTATGGTCAGTTCACCTTGGCGAGCAAGTTCCTCCATATATTTAGTGTAGTCATTTTTGGAAGAACTGCCTTTTTTCTGTTGGGTCTCGGGCACTTGTTCAGGCATCCCTTCCGTGTCTTCAAATGTGTCGGCTTCTTGTTCGGCCGTGTCTGGTTCTGGCGAACTATGTAGACCCATGCTGTGCATGACAACTTCTGGACCGGTTGCCACAATTTTGTATTTAAGGCAATCTTTGACAATTTCCCAACATTCCCATTTGTTGAATGATTTGTTCTGGTTCTTTGAATTGTAGAATGCTTGAGCTTGTAGTCTCTATAAAAATGTGGGATAAGATAGTGTTAAAAAATGCAAGTGTAACACAAATAAATAAATTAAAATATTGATGCGGGTGGAATGCATTTAAATTACATAAAAATGACATAAGAAAAAAAAATTACATAAGAAATTAAATAAAAATTACATAAGAAATTAAATAAATTAAAATATTGATGCGGGTGTAATGCATATAAAAATTAAATAAGAAATAACATAAAAATTACATACGAAATTAAATAAATTAAAATATTAATGTGGGTGGAATGGATATAAATAAATAAAAATATTGTCACCTGATCCGCTAAACTTGTCCCACTACGCAGGTTACCGGAAGCATGAGAGATGGCGTTTTTCCAACAAGTAAATGATGCGTTGAGTTTTTTCCAACGACCTTGAAGACCTTGACTACTTCTGGCGTCTTTTCCATGTACATCGCAAAACGCTTTCGTAATTTTACTCCACATTTCTTGCTTATCCATCTCATTACCTGTAATCGGGTCATGAGTTGTGTGAACCCAACATTCACACAACGTAACATCTTCAATGAGCTTCCACGAAGACATTTTTCTCTCTTAAAGTGTAGAAAATATTGAAATGTAGATAGTATAGAAAGTGTAGAAAATATTGAAATGTGGTGTAAGATGGAAGATGAGGGTTACGTATTTATAGAAAAAAAAATAACTTTTTTAAAATTTTTCTGTATTTTTAAAAAAAAATTCTGTATTTTTTAATAATTTTTAATTAATTTTAATGTATTTAATTAATCTGGACCGTTGGATTTGAAAAATTTTCAAATCCAAGAGCCAAGGAGCTGCCACGTGGCCAACGGTAATAAATCTTACCGTTGGGCCTTTTTTTTTTTTTTTGGGGAAAAAACGTGGACCATTGATCAGTGATCGGACGGTCCAGTTTAAAAGTAAAATTTCAAATTTTTTTACCGTTGGAAATCCAACTGTCTAGAAAAACTAGCCGTTGGAAATCCAACGACTAGGAGAATGCCACGTCACTGATGATCCGGAGCACAAGTGGGCTGGCAGTGTCACTGCCGCGTTGTCGCCTACTTGCGCCCACGCGCGATTGTCGTGCACGCGCCAGCCAAATAGGCCGGCTCTTGGGTCTGTCAAAATTGGGCTAGGCTGTTGCCTGGCTTGGGCTGGGTGCCAGGCAACTTTGTGGGCTGGAGCAAATAGACTGAGGGCCAGCTTGTTTTTTGGACTGAGGGCTGGGACATTGCTCTCCCGGTGGACTTGCTCTTAGTTATGATACTTTAACGAAGAAAAAGAGGAACTATGGCTTCCTCTATGGTTTCGTCAGCCGCTGTTACCTCCGTCCACTAGTACACACTAATGCCTCTATTATTTTAGGAGTCAATGATGCCCTAAAAGGGTCCATAACCCTTCTCCCTAGGCTAAATGCATTTTCACTAGCAACGGTAGAAGTGGGGATTGCAAAGATATCCTTGGCTATTTGTGAAAGAATTGGGAACTCTTTGTGTGTTTGTTGACCCTAAAAACTACCAAGTCTACGTGGCGCGCAGGCCGAGTAATCTATAAGCTAACTACGTATTCGGTTGTGTGCGGGGTGTGCCAACTCGACGGCCGAGCTCGGCCGGTGAGTAAAATTTGTTGATATTGCGTTGGTCGCGCTGCTGACTTCTTGATCTTGCGACTGCGGCCAGGGAAGGAACAATTCTTGGCCTTCGGGTTCTAGAGCCTGAAGACAAGGCTGCTAATTTGCGAAGTTCAATATCAAATTCAGCTTTCAGTGTGCTGAATGTCGTAACCTGGTAACACCTCACTTCGCCGAGAAGGCTGATGAGATGACCTCTGCCAATAAGGATTTGAAAATCCTTCCTGACCGAGACTTGGATAGGTAACCAATCGGCCCCTTCACATTGCTGTTTATCCAAACTGAAGGTGTTCCGCGGTCGGCTGATTCTACGGCTATAGTGCTGTTTATCCAATCTAAAGGTATCACCGGTTGCCTTCACAGTGCTGTTTATCTAAACTGAAGATGTGTTGGCGAAAAAGAAAATAAAAATCTCAAGTTTGTTGAGAGGTTTCGCGTAGAGCAAGGGTTTGCGCATGGCAGATTTGTGTGTTGAGTTTGAGAGAGCGCTGAATGGTGCATAGCCTCATGTATTTATAGTACGATTTGCCAGCCATGCTGAAGATTATCTGCCGCGGTATCCAGGCTATCAAAATAATATTCTGAGGAATATTATCCTTTAAAACCACGGATTGCTTTTCAATCTTTATCTTTTGCATGACCAAAAGAAACCATGTCCATTTCAACCTATACTTCCCGTCAGACAGTACCGTAATCATCACCAATTATTTGCTTGGTCAATTCTTATCTTTATCCATGCAGCTCATCCATGCAGATTATGCCAATCCCTTTAAGTCCTTGCTGATCACTCCATACATGCATGCATTGCATGAAAAGTCTTTCACCCATAAGCATATGCATTATGCATGGAAGAAAACTGTAACACCTTGGAGTCTTGAACTACAAATCAAACAGCCAGATTTTAAGATAAAACCAAGTCCAAATATTTTAATATATTATTAAGGAATATTATCATGACCAAAAAATCACAATATTATTCCCTAATAATAACTAAAAATTATCCTAACCAAACCATCTAACGGTTAGAACTCCACTCACTCAACGGCCTCGATCGCTCGGGCCGATGGTGTAAATTTGAGCCCAAACAGTGTTTGATTTCCACCAATTCAAGAGATCAAAGCCACCAACAACAATGCTAATATAAGGAGCAGCGAAGTACTTATCAACTTCATTGGATATCTCCAAAAGGCGTTGCTCCCTCCTTTCTTGTATAAGCTCCTTCATCATTTCAATTTTGTTCTCATCACCCCCCACAAGCTTGAATTATGTACTCCTCATTTAGTTCCACATCTCCCAATGGAGCCTCAATGGTAGTAGAAGAACCCCTCATATACTCATTATACAAATCAAGCAAGCATTTTTTAATCTCCATAAGCATCCAAGCTATCTTTCTGTCATCCCATCCAAGTGTTTTGAGGCTAATGGTAATCATTTGAAGTTTATAACAAGGGTCTAGAACTTGGCCAAGAAACATAAGTGGGTTCACATTCTCAAAATTTCCCCAATACTTATTAAATTGATATATTATAAATATGTGTTATATAATTATATATTATATAATTTATAAATTATATATTATATTATATGTTAGGTATGGTACGGTAATACCGTGGTAATGGTATCCATTACCAAAATCGTACCATGAAATTTCGGTACAGTACAATACCGTACCATTACCGATTGGCACAAAATCGGTATGTCACGGTTGGTACGGCAATATGGCAAAAAAATCCACCCCTAGCTGGAGCTAGCCCTTGGTCTTGTGTTACCTCTTCCAACCAATGTTAATTAATTAATTTATTATTAAGATGTGGATGCTTGTGGGAGTGACAAGTGGATTAGCAAATGTTTTTTCCTTTTTAATTTGATTAGAAATGTTAGAATTGGTTAGTGTATTTAAAATTGGTATGGAAATGTCTTATTAAAGAGTTTAGAGTGAATTGGCAATTTAACTTCTGAATTTTCACCTGAGTAAAAATTAGTACCTAAACTATTTTTTTTCAAAAAAATCAGTCATTGAATTATAAAAATCTACCAATTACATCCCCAATATTATATTTGAAGCTATTATATTCAATTTTTCGTCAATTTAAGTCACGTTACTTGCATGTGATACACATTGGAGGGTAGATTGATAATTTTTTCATAAAGAAATAGTGTATGGAGTTAACTTTGAAGGGTAAATTAGACGTTAGATTCGCAATCTATATGAAATGTTAAGGGCTTATAGGTGAGAAAATGACGGTATTACTCTTTAAAGTGTGTGAAGTGACTTAAGTTGACCTAATTTTCACTGAAGTCATAGTTCAGGGATTAAATCGGCACTTCACCCAAGAGTTTAAATTTGTCCTAATCAGTTTGGGATTAAAACTTTAAATGAATCCTAATACTTAGCGCTCATAGTTGAATTGGAATTGTGTGTCAATTTTCTACACGGATTTATATAGAAGAATCATAATGATTATTTCAATATAAATAGTGACCAGTGCTCTAACACAAAAAAAGTCATTATTGGATTTAGACCTTGTAAGTCAGCATATTATTTATGTTAGAAAAGAGAAGCTTACTATTAAAGTCGAGTATGAGTTCATATTTTTCGTTTGTTAAAAGTCAGATTAATTCTTACAGATTAGGCAAGCTGAATTGCTGAACTACATGCAAAACTTATGCAGAACCAAAGTTCTATCAAAGCCTAGCTACCTTTCCCTCGGTTTCAAGAATTGGAGAGAGCCAACCCCTGATATAACACCCCCTCTCCTTCGTAGACCCAACTTAATTAGCCAAAATAGAAGAAACATGCATTGCAATCATCAAATATATAAACCCCTATAGGCTATAGGGCTACCACCGAGTGAATTCGCATCCAAATTATCGGATGCAAATAATTGCTTTTTTCTAACAGAAAATTGGGTATGAAAAATGTTACGGTTACGAACAACGAAACAAGATGAGCCTACATCCGTAAAATTTTGACCCATGAGCTATATATATACATACATACATATATATATATATATATATATATATATATTCAACTGAGTCAAAAATGTTTATTTGAATAATAATTGATGTACATGCTTGTGCATGTATACACAAACTCAAGTTTACTATGAGGTAAACTATGGACTCAACCACCGGGCCGGAGGGACGTTCATTTGGCAAGCACGGGAAAAGCAGATCCTGCAAAGGATGCTCTCTTGACAAACCTCCCTTTCATTCTTGGTCTCTTCTCGGCATTCAGCTTTCGAACTTCGTACCTTATTTTCTTCGAGAACAGCCTTGTCCTCCTCTTTTCTCTATATCTCGACACCCTCGCCTCCCTCCCTCCGTCCGCCATTGCCGGGTGAACTCCAAGCCCGTTCATATCCCCATAAGGGTAATGAGGTTCAGTTCCACATGCACCCTGAGAGGTTCACAAACATATTTGTTAATTACTAAGAACTAATTATAATTTGGCACTAACTCTATCTGCTTATGAGTTAATTAAACAGAAATTAATTGTTCTATTTATTGTATCCCTCCACATATATAATCAATTATAGTAATTGTTTTATTTATCAGTTATCGATTTTTATTTTTTTTAAATAAACGATCAATTTTCGACTTTGAACATAAATTTCTTTCACTTACATATATATATATATATATATATATATATATATATATATATATATATCCATATGACTTGTACTTTATACGAAAGGAAAAGTATTGAAGATTTAGGGCAATAAGTACAAACCATGTAGTCAGGCAAGCATTCGGAGTCGAAATCCGGGCGGTCACCGGAGGTCCACGGGGAGCCATCCCAGGCTGTAATCACCGCCTCGTAATCCAGCCTCAAAATCATCTTCCTCTTCTTGCTGTTATCTCTTGCATCGTCGTCCGCCTCCTCACGTTCATGATCTTCTGTACTACAATTACTATATATTCCCACTCTCAGTTTGTCATCCTGCTCACCGCACGATGCAGGCGAGTTATCGTAATCTTCAAAATTCAAAACAAACGGCTCCCTCATCATGTCAATCTCACTCTCCCCTAATTGGCACCCCATAAAATCAACGTCGTCTGCTCCCTCTTGATCATAATCCTCCTCAAGCTTCACTCTACCATTCGATTCCTTGTTTTTACAATCCATCAACCCTAACCTTTCCATCCCAAAACACTCATCATCATCAAGGCCTCTCCCCAGCAAACTATCCACGTCAGCCGCGAACTCCGCAAGATCCATGTCGCTCGGAGGCAGAAACCCATCGTGGCCGTTAAAATTCGGCAAAGACGAAACTGCTTTTGATTCGCTTCCGACATGATCAGAAAGAGTAATAAGATTGTTAGCTTCATAATTAGGAACTGCATCTTCGTTAGAATTACCAGAGTTATTGCACAGCTCCGCAACAAACGGATCGAATATCGGAACCCTATAAAGCAGCTGTTGGTCCTCTTTATTTTCTTCATCGTACGAGTTATTATCATCTCCCCCAACTTCCGGAACCTGCGGAAACAGGTTCCGGACGCCATCCTGGGATTTTCCATGATGTGTCATGGACTTCCCGCCCCTCGGTGTCCGTGCCTTCCGCGTGAACCCGCGGTGCCAAGACGGTGCCGTCGAGGTCTCCGAAACAGCGCTCGCTCGATCATCCTTGTTGCTAGGTTTGAGCGACGACGCCGTCTTCAAGAGAACCCGTTTGTGCAGATGGGCCAACTGGTTGGCGGAGTGCACGGCGGAGTCGCAGGCTTGGCATAAGAAAGCGTCGTCGGCAGCGCAGTACCAACGAGCTCTCTTTTTTATGCAGCTGTCACACGCCCGGGCAGTTTTACCGCCGACGGCGTGTGCCACTTTCTTGCTAGAATTCATCAAAGAAAACAAAATTCGACACAAAATTTGAAGTCCCAAAAGTTTTTCTGAGAGAGTACAGTTAAATAGTGCGAATTCGAGAGTAGCAACTGTCTGATAAAATGCACTTTTATATAAGTGAAGAGCGCAAGAAATAATTAGGGCGGGAGTGCGTGCCCCACAACCGGCGCTTTTACAGAGCATAAAACAGCGAAGGCAGCTCTTGGCTCTGCACTTTTGGGGAGGAGAGAGAGAGGACTGTACTTTCGGGCCCGCAGAGAGGCTTATCTGTTTCCCAATTGGTCGAGTTTACAAATTCGATCCAAATCCCCGGCTTCCCATTGGCTACTTCTCCCCTTCGACAGATTTCTTGTTTCGTAGTAGATACGGGTCATCTCTCGCTTTCTTCTTATCCGAATTGTAAAAAGACCGTTTTGTTAGTTTTTCATCCCTGCCCCATATAGTCCATCGGTACTAGTTTAAAGGGGTGTGATATCCACATATCACTTTTTACTTCTTTCACACATTTTTTATTTTCGGCCGTCGGATCAGATAAATTGAAGAAGATCAACGGACATAAATTAACAAATGGTATATGAGAAGTAAAAAGGAATGTGTGGATAGCACACCTCTAGTTTAAATTTCGGAGTTTTGCATTTCCCTCCAGCATTGCGGTCCTCCCATGATCCACGTGTCCTCTAGAAAGGGCTTGGCTTCTATCCATCGTAAAGAATGAGGATCCTCTCCGGATCCTCTTTGTGAGGATCCTGGGGATTCTCAAAACGTGTATATTTATCGTACATCGTGTCTTCAGTTTTCGTCAAGTACTATTCATATTTAATTTTAAATAAAAGTATTTAAAATGATTTCTGATAACACGATGTATGATGAACAGACACAATTTGAGGATTTCTAAGATCCTCACAAAGAGGATCCAGAGAGGATACTCATTCCATCGTAAATCCTCTTTGGAGTATGATAGGACCAATCAGCTAATAATATCCATCCTCATGCATAAAGATCATTTTTTTTCACCCTAGAAGGGTGGTACTCATTAAAACAAAAACACAGGATAACGTTAGAGAGAGACTAAATTTGTAGATAAAATTTGCAAATCAAAAGGTGTTCACAAATAAGAATGAGCATGTTTTTCGATGCTTAAAGTCGTAATCCAATCACCAACTTTCATGTCATTTAGTTTACAAAACTTTGTCTGTAAATTTAGTTTCTCTAGCATTACCTAAAACATAGATCTAACTCTAACAGTGAATTGTGGTATTGCTGCGTATATAACTCTCAAATTCTATGCCACTTTTATCATTTAGATTACAAGTTAAGTTTGTGTAGGAAGTGATTTATCGACTTTTATTTTCTTTTTCAAGTTGATGGATAAAAAGTCACTCTTGACTAGTAGTAGAAATAGATGGGTTGGATTAAGAATATGAAGCCAATTGAGGCACGACCTTGACATACAAAAAATGTTTGAAAAGAGAGGTCGTTGATGATTAGTGGTTTGAATTCACACGTCTCCTAGCTAGTTAATTAGATAAAAGGATAAGTAATAACTGTGTATGAATAAAAGGTGATGTAGAGATCGCATAAATTGCAGAAGATTACCGCAAGGGCCAAAAGGTCGTTGAGAATTGAGACTTCTCTCCGAGAAAAATATGTCGACATAGTATTATTATTCCTTGTTTTGGTTACGTTGAAAAGTACTTCCGTGTAGCTATCTCTGTGTAGGACCTAAACAGTAATAGCCCATCCCTCTCCATCTCTGTCTAAAATAATTTTAGAATCTCACTCACTTGTGTATGTTTGTCTACAACTGTACAACATGTCAACATGTATGTATGGGATAAGGTTTTGGTAATTTGTTTTGTAATATTAGGTATCGGTATGTGTGTGGGAGAAAATGATGAATGAAGGATTATTGGAGGAGTAGGAGAAACGGAAGATAATATGTCAGAACAAAAATTTGAAAGTAAAAACAACTTAAAATTATTACAAGTGTTTAGTTTTTAAATTTTATATTGTGTGTCATTGCACTTACATTTCTTTCTCTACCTTCCTTTATGTACTTCATTTCTCGTCTCTACCACATAACGAAAAACAATGAGAGATGTATTGACTTCTATTGGATTTTCCAAAAAATACTTCCCACCACATGAATATAAGAAGGGATATTGCTAACCAATTTTTACATTCCACACACTCTTGTTAATCTTTGGACATTGATCATTTTCTTCGATCAGACAACCAAAATTTAAGGGTGTGTGAATAGCACTACCTTTTAAGAAGTAATATAGGACTCTTAACTAGTGAGTTAGAGAACTTCAATTATGAAAGAAATGAAAAACCAAACGATGTACTTAACTAATCAAATAGATAATATCGACAATTCAAAGTATCTTTTCTATACAACTCTATATTTACACTAGGAGTGCGGATGTGGTATCACACTGAGAGAGGAGAATTTGGGTTCTCATGCATTGAACCCATCACAATAGATTAATATTGAACTCGTCATTCACGATATTCAAACTTAAGACACTGATAGGTGAAAAAGAATATTACTAGACTACAGTACTAAGTGCAAGTGTGTGCGAAATTTTTTTATTTTTGTTTTTGAAATAGAAGGAGAGAGGAATAGATTGATAGAGAATGTGGGAGTGGGAAGTTTTTATTTTATTTTATTTTTAATTAGAGATACGTTAGGATTACATGTAGGTGAGGCTTTGAAAAAAAAAAGCAAAATTTGGTTGTGTGAAATTACATTTCTGTCCCATATTTCTTATTCACGTTCTGTTTTAATTAAAGGGTTAAACTGGTAATTTCATAGGGTTTTGGTTGTAAATGAGTGTTTTATTAATTAGTAGAGATTAGTAGAGATATAATGTTGGGCTATTGTTGAAGTCCACCTTTACGTCAATCACTGGGCCTAAGGCCCATATTGATTTGTAACATTTTAAGTTCGGCCAAGAAGGCCCATTAACGACCGAAACCTGAGAACGTTAAGCTTGAACTTTGAAGGGGCAACAAGGGCAATTTCGTCATTGAGAAATCCAATCGCCTTGTTGGGTGTAGGGTTGGTTGGTAATCTGCCGAGCTGCTGAGGCAAACCAGTGTTCCCGTCCAAGATCAGAGGCTCGCGCTCGGTCTAAAGGCTCAACCTTTGTAAGTTTTTGCTTGAAACGGTGTCGTTATTTGTCAATTTACAGCAAGCTCTGCAACTTTCTTCGCGCTCTGTAATTTTGCTCACCTGCATATATAGATTGATGTTATCTTCGCCATTAATTTTTTTCGCATGAAATTATGGATGCAGCTTTAATTTTACTTAATCAAACTTTAACATTGGAGTTTGTATTGATTCTAATTTTCGTTCATTAATTATATCTGATTATGGAACTCCCAAGTGCAATTAAGCAAAAGCATGTTTCCAGCTTTAAGAATTATACTTCTAAGTGAAAGTTTTGGACGTTTTAGAGATTGGAATGCAGAGTTGTAGTTGATGTAATCGAAAACACCGAAACCATTGATGCAGTTCAAAGAGGAATTCGAGGGTAGTAAGTTATTATGCAGCGTGATTATGCACTTAGAGGATGACAAAGACCTTCCGTTACAGTTTTTGAACGAAAGAGGGAATTCGGGTTCATATTTTTCACCGAAGATGGTTCATTAGGTTTGCCGATAAAAGGTATTCGAGGATATATAGTCCTTTTTTTTCTATTAGGATGGGATTCTATATATATGTATTAGAGTTAGTTCATTGCAAGTAGTGAGCTGATCGCACTTAAGATGGACGTTTATGATTTACTATTTTGTAGGTGTTGTTTGCGATTCGCAAGATCAATTCAGATTATTGATTACGCTCCTAAGTTAGAAAAAATAAGGATGATTAAGCAATATTCTCTACATCGATGCGTATTTAAGTGCTTAGTGTTGAATTACTTTGAGGAGCTAATTGATTAAGCAATATTCTCTACATTGATGCGTATTTAAGTGCTTAGTGTTGAATTACTTTGAGGAGCTAATTTGACACCGATATATGAGGTTTTTATTTCTCTTTGAAAGAAAGAGATAGGAGTTCATCATTTGAGGTTATTTAATTATCATGTATAGCCGACGTGTTTGAGACTTGTTACCTTTTAAAGTATTGATCCGTGATCTGATGGAAATGGAATCCATTGTAGTACTCCATACATCTTAAATGGCGTCATTAAAACAATCGAGGAAGCATGGAATCAATGAAGAGCAAGGATTTGACGTATATTTCCATTCAATTCTTTTGTTTCGGCAGCTCTGTTCCTTGAACAGCTGGACCAAGGATGATGTTTCATCTTCTGTCCTAATTTATGTCTCCCTTGATCATACTGAACTAGTGTGATGATGGCATCATTACTGCAGGATCTCCTGATGTCAGGGAGAAACCGTGTGTCTCGCCATTCTAACGGTTATCGAGGTTATCGTGATGATGCACGACCTGTCATGAACAGAGGGCCGGGATCCTTGTCTATTCACCTTGCAGCTTTGGAAGAACAACTTGCTGCGCAGCATAGAGAAATGCAGCGAATTATTGCTGAGAACCGGCTTGTAATTGATGATAATACCCTTCTTCAAAGGCAATTGGCAGATGCGAAAGATGAAATTCATAGATTGGGGCAGGCCATACCTAAAATCCGGGCTGAGAAAGAGGCGCGGTCTCGGGAGTTGATTGAGAGAGGATTGAAGCTAGAAGCTGATCTCCGTGCTACAGAGCCTTTAAAGGCAGAAGTTGTGCAGTTAAGAGCTGAAGTTCATAAATTAAATAATTTACGGCAGGAACTGTCTTCCCAAGTCCAAGGTCTGACACAGGATGTTACTCGGTTGCAAGCGGAGAATCGGCAACTAATTGCCATGAGGGCTGATATTGATGGGATGCGAAACGAGCTTGTCGAGACCAGGTTTTAACAATGAATTTTTAATTAGTTTAATAGCCAAAATAGTATCTTGCTCTTCTTTTCCTTTTTAGGAGATGGGTGCACACATTAGGAAAACGCTTAATGCGTTTCCAATTACGTTAGCTGCTGCTCTTTTGTCTGCATGTTTGGATTGACTATGCAACTTTTTTAGGAGAGCTTATGAATTTGAGAGGAGAGCCAATGAAGAACAAGTTGAACGAAAGCAAGCAATGGAAAAGAACCTCGTTTCCATGGCTCGTGAAATAGAGAAGCTAAGAGCAGAGCAGCTGAATGCCGACAGGAGGGCACGAGGACTAGGTGAATCTCCCTCTCTCTCTCTCGCTCTTTCTCACCCATGCGCGCGCACCCAAACACACAGAACTCTAGCGCTCATGGACCTCTTACTCCGGCAGGCAAGTTGTTTTGACTGCTCTCATGTTTATGTATAGGTGGTGGGGGGGGTTACGGAATGATGAATGGAAGTCCCGAGATGAGATATTCAGGTCATCCATATCGCAACGGCCATAGCACTGGTTGGGGACCCTATGATAAGCGTGGATCACGGCATTAAGTTGTCCAAAGAATATCGAATGCTCTGGAATTGGTAAAAGAAAAGAGAACTTGGCCATGTATTTATTTTTTTACTTACGATGATATGAGACGTAGGAAGTGAGTAGTAGGCAAGACAGATGTATGAAAGGGAAAGCGGGGTTGTGTCTTAGGGTCCATTTTGGAAGTAGACATGGATAAATTAATATCATTTTAAGGGGGTTTTTAGATTGCTTCTGGAATGATTACTGATTTATGACAATCAAAAACCCTTTAAACTAGTTGGATGGTAGAATTTGTAAGTGTTGGCTCATGGAAGCACTTCAGGGAGAAGCACATTGTCACATGTCTTATTAAGGAAAAACTTCTAGATACTTTGTCAAGAATATTTGGATTTTCAATAGAAATTCCAATGTGCACATCTTCCAGGAGACTGAATTTTTTTTCTTCTAATTGTGGATGGTAGCTTAGCACGGGTACATTGCTAACGTGAAATCTTTTACCTATGTCTTGTAAAAGTCACTTACGAAATTATATCCACACATCCCAAATTACTTTTTCCACACTTGTTTAATTTTTTAATATATCTATACATCACTAACATTTGACAGAAAAATATTAAAAAATTAAAAATGTGTGGGAGAAGTAAATTAGGGTATGTGAATATAATCTCTCGTTGGATTATTAACATAAGGCATCACAAAAACCACATATCCGTACTGTATAACTTTTTCTTTTCTTTTTTTAAATAGGGACAGCTGGTGGTTAGCCACAATTATCCACCAATTTTGTACTATATAATTCATTATCCTAAAGGATTATATCCATGGTTATCCACACATTTCATACTATATAACTCATGAATATCACAAATGTTCAAGTATAAAAAATCAAATAAAAAGCTTTTTATTTAAGATGTTGGGTTTGACTATTTAGCATTTAAGACGGGGCCAATAGGTTATAGGCCCAACATACCATTGGTCTAGGTTGGGTGCCCTGTCTCAATATGTGCAGTGGAAATTTGGAATTAATTATTTGCCACCGGCCCAGTAGGGCCGGCAACATTGCAGCATCATGCATGACTCACTACTCTGTCTCCATCGTGGACGGTACTACTAACATGCTATGTTTTAAATTAAAAGAAAAAAGATAAGGAAAATCTCAATAAATTCTAGGCCAAAAGTTATTTTTCTGACCATTTATGTTAGAGAAAAGAAGAAAGTAAAAGTTGAAAGGGAAATGTTTGTTATCTCACTAGCACCGTCTCTTTAAAGAAAAACGAACTTTTCAAAATTCATTTTGTATCACCGCATTCTAAAACCGTTAAGTTTTCCATCTACACAAATCACGCACATCTTCATGACCTTACCTCTCCCTCGCACCTACCCTCACCCTTCTATCTAGATCAGGAAGAATTTACTAGAATATGGAAATGGGTAGAGCGAGGTGATAAAAATCAAGTCAGACATTTGGAATTGGTGACATACACAAACATTTCCTAACGTTAAATTTTTGGTTTAGTGTAGGGAGACACCTGTCGGTTGGAGGTAATGTGGATGATATTTTTGCATGCAAGTATGCAAACACCCAAATTAACTGTTTTACAGTTGACTAGCTAAGTCTTTCTTATACGACAGTTAATTGGGGACGACAGTTCATGGCATGCATGCCATCATGGTTCCACAGTCTCGTCGTCTGCAATGGCCAGTGTTGGCTCGCCACTGTATAATTGTTGTAATATTAATGGCATGTGCAGCTCTGCGTATTTATTTAATAACTTCTTCACCCTTGCATCCACAACCATGAAGTCATTCACCAGTATATATAGGCATACACTGCTCAGCGTTTCAATTGGTCAGATAACGAAATTAAAGAGAGACGACCAATGTGGCAGCAATGAAATCCCCACTATATATATTATATATATATAATTAGAAATTTGTAGCTGAAGCCTGAAACATTGGACAGATGAACACACACACACACACATATATATATATAGGTTTTTTTTCACAAATGATCATTGAAATTGAAAATCAATCAATATAGTCCCTAAAAATAGGTGTGGCAAATCAATATGGTCCTTCCATCACAATTCTGTTAAAAATTCAGTTAAGTGCTGATGTGGCACATAAATGGGCCCTACAAAATTTACGGATTTTTATCACAAATTGTCCTTAAAATTGACCCACACCATTAAGATGGCTCCTGAAATTGAGCCACACTATCAAGATGGTCTTTGAAATTGAAAATCGATCAATATAGTCCTTGAAAATAGATGTCGCAAATCAATATGATCCTTCCGCCACAATTCTATAAAAAAATTTGTTATGTGCTAATGTGAGTTTAATAATTAATTAAAATAGTTGTCTACATACCTTTTTGTACAATGAATTTTTTTTTTCTTATATGAAGGCCTACTCCGAAAAGAGATCCCTTCCATAAATTCTCAAAGGTAAGAGGGGGTGTGGAAATAGTTTTCAACCAACAATAGACGCACATCGGGTATAACCTCATTATCTCAAGGCAGACCTCGATGTTCTTTGCATCCCCAGACCACCATAGAAGCGCCGAACAAGCTCTCCAAGATTAAGATTGTGTGGATGTTGATCTCCTAAATGTTAATAGTGATGTCCCAGAAGTCGTTGTCAATCGGCCAAGCCATCACCAAAGGTGATCTCGATCTAGGTTCAATTCGGTGAAAGGTGTTGAAGTGTGTAAAGATGGGTATATTGAGATTTTTATTTCGAGAATAGAGAGCAAAGGAGGTAGAGAAATGTGCACTGGGATCAGAGGTGATTGTAGGATTGGGTTTTTGGGTTGACAATTTTTTTATTAACTACTAAATTATTAAGTGTATTTGTAATTTTTTTTAAATTTAATTAGACTTGTATGACTCATTTATGTGTCACATTAACACATACAAAAATTTTGATAAAATTGTGACGGAATGACTACATTGATTTGAGATACTTGTGGGACTACATTGATCAATTTTCAATTTCAAGGATCATTTTGATGTCGTGGGTCAATTTCAGGGACCATTTTGATGTCCCGAGTCAATTTCAAAGACCATTTGTAAGAAAAAATGACTTATGGGGCACATTTATGTGTCACATCAGCACTTAACAGAATTTTTAACAGAATTGTGACGGAATGACCAATTAATTTGCAACACTTATTTTCAAGGATTACATTGATTGATTTTCAATTTCAGGAACTATCTTGATGGTGAAGATCAATTTTCAAGACCATTTGTGATAAAAATCCATATATATATATTAATAAAAATTTATATATGTCTTAATCGATCATCTGTCACCAGTCTGCTGGTCCCATGCATCGTCAATAATCAATCCAATATATATATAAGCAATATTAATGTTTGCATAAATTAACTGGGAACACACTGATAAAGTTATAATCCTTGATTTTCAGTGCTTCACATTCGGGAAGAACAGCCCTAATTTTCAATGATCCAGTTAATTACTGAAAATAATCATCTGTTGGCAATAAGTAAGGGCACAGTATATGTTAACAAAGTTTCTACAGCATTTCAAGAGTATTAAATACCAAATTTTTAGAAATTTACAGCTTTAATTGGACAAGAAAGATTAATTAGCCATGCATCCACATTAACCTCGTTTGTAAATGATGAAAATTTCGAGGGCTAGCCGCTTCCATGGATCTGCTTATTAATCCAGTCGCGAGATATGGATCTTTCTCTCCGTGTGTGTGTGTGTGTGTGCATGTACATATACACTCACATATATCTAACTTTAATTTATTAATGTGCATTTGTTTACCAGAAAGTTCAGGCTTCAAATGCATTCACGCACTTATAGTTTACATGTAGCTAGGGTTAGCTAACCCAGAAATTAGCTTTTCCCTCCTATGAAAGATTTCCTTTCATATTTTGGACCTGTAGACCCGT
This sequence comes from Heteromeles arbutifolia, assembly GCA_024362995.1. NCBI lineage: Eukaryota > Viridiplantae > Streptophyta > Magnoliopsida > Rosales > Rosaceae > Heteromeles > Heteromeles arbutifolia. The sequence goes on from JANCRC010000021.1 coordinate 2,532,952, forward strand.
AGAATACACGTATAACCCGCCAGGCGCCACCAACTCTAGCTACTATATGCATGCACGGGCCAGAAGCTTCATAGCCTTAAATCCAGGACCTCTTATTTTACCTGCATTTTGGATGGCGGTGCAACAAAATTTATGAGGCTATACCCTTTCCAATTTGGTGGTCCTCAAAGTCCTTGTTTATTACTTAATTGGCCAGCATATTAACTTGTGTAATAAACTGAACAAAAAGATACAGGAACATTTGTCTTGAGGACAATTTTGTAAGTTAACACTACGTGTTGAACAAAAATTGCATCTAACATCACAAAAGCAGGTACACATATTTTCTGAAAATTAAGATTAACTATCGTCGAGTTTGACTATTATATTTTGTATATGTTTGTATATGTTCCATCAACAATCACATAAAGTGACATATCACTGATCAATCTCTACTTCTTTTTTTTGTTTCCCTCCAAAACATTAGGCGGGTAATATTAAATACAAATAGAAACATTTACGTTAGATGTCAAAGTAATAGACAACTAAATTAGCATATCCAGCACACTTCAATTCAAACACGCTTATTCTCTACCTCTATATATACAAATGTGAACAGAATTTTTTTTTCCATGAATGAAAGGTATATAATTAACCTTATTCTCTATCATCATCGTCGTCATCGTGGTCATCTGCCTCAAGGTTCATTTATGGTCGGGACAAGTTTTCATTTCGAGGAGGATAAAAATGATTTCGATGTAATGTTTATTCCAGTCAAACGGGACCTTGAACAACTGTGTTAGTTTTGCACCAATATCAGCTGTGGAGTTGGTTGTCCTCCATTTATTTTCAGAAAAACAACCAATGCGTGGTATCTGCAAATCCAGCCTAGCTAGCTATTACTTCATCAGATTTGACGATCATCCTATCCCGTTTCTTGTTACGTCATATCTTTACAATTTAAAACCGAATCAAATGTCGCTTATTTTGGTTCGGTTTCTAGACCGCTCTCGGGTACACACGGCAGACTCGTATTAGGTCATCGATGGCGCCAATTCATTAATGTATGATACCAAATTAAAATAAAATGGCAGCACGTACTGGTCGAGTTTGACAATCACTTACAGATGAAAGTTGGGAACGTTGAGTTAATGTTGTGTATCGTCACGAGTGGTACACCACTTGTTTTTATATAAGTAGTAGAAAATTTTAATATTTAAGTTATTAACTTTTTAACACACATATATATTTAGAGTTCATATCTTCTGCACTTATTTTGTGTGTGGCTTCTCTGTAGCCTCTATTAATGATTGACATGTGTTACTAAAATTAAACTTCTTTAACTCTGTTGTCATAAACTTAACATGTCAATCAATGGTGAAGACCGCAATGCTGAAGATTTGATCTCGTACATTTACAGAAGAAGAAAAAATCATTAATAATTGAGGATACGATACCACTTCCTTTCTAACATTTCTTTCGCTGTACATATAATCAATCAAATCAAAACCATCTCATGTTAATTTTGTATATAAAAGTTACCCTGAAATTTAGCGATCTTGACTGAGTTGAGATCTGTAATCTGTTAAAAATTCAAAAATCCGGTAACAATAAGTTGTATTGTGTTTTCCTTACATGAAAGACAGTATTACATCGATCAAAACCATACTCGAGCCAAGGTTACAAATTCATATAGAAAGAAGATATGCGAAAAAAGATAAAGAAAAAGAAAATAGAGTTTTGCTATGACACATATTTAAAGGGCGTGAAATGATTTTTACACTTGCAATTGAAGGAACAAAAGAAAATCGAAGCACAAAAACAAAGCGAAAATTGCAGAAAGAGAATACCAGATGTTATAATAAACAGATGAAAAACCATATTATATATATTTGAATTGAACAAATATTTAATTAGTTATAGTTTTATAACTGGATCAAAGAAAAGGCACCACAAAAAAAAAAAAAAAAAAAAAAAAAAAGCAACCACCAATCCCATGCACCATTTCATTCTGAATTTTGTTTGTTTGTTGTTTGCTTTGACTTTAGAGCTTGACCACCTCAGGAATATGAACCGGGTACTTATGGACGCAATCAGCCCAGGGCCCATCCGACGTCGCTGTGATGGTCCGATTGCACTTCCAGACCGCGCTGTTGCACTTAAACCCGCTCCCGAACGCAATCTGCCAAACCCTATCACCTTTTTTCATCCTACCCTTCGCCTCGATGTACCCCAACTCGTACCACAGCGACGACGACGACGTATTGCCGAACCTGTGCAGTGTCATCCTCGACGCCTCGCAGTGCTCCGCCGACAGCTGTAAATTCTTCTGCAGCTCGTCGATCACCGCCCTTCCGCCCGCGTGGATGCAGAAGTGCTCGAACGCCTGTCGGAAATCAGGAATGTAGGGCTTCCATTTCGGGTTCAAGATTTTCCGGCCGATGAGCGTGAAGAGAAACAGCAACTGCTCCGACGCCGGCAGCACCAGCGGGCCGATCGTCGTGATGTTCGATTTCAGCGCTTCCCCCGCAATCGCCATCAGATCTTTAGAGAGTGAAATTCCAACTTTGCCTTCCTTGTCTTCTTCCTCGAACACGCACCTATACGCCTTGTCATCGGCTCCCTTGTGTGTCCTTACTACGTGGACCAATCGGTATTTTGCGCGGCGGTGCTCGGACCTCCTGTTTGATAAAAGCAAGGCGGCGCCGCCCATCCGGAAGAGGCAGTTGGGGAGGAGCATCGCCCTCTCGTTGCCTTGGTAATAGTTCGGGGTGATGATCTCGGTGCTGACGACCACCGCGTTGGAGTTGGGATGCACCTGGAGGAGGTCGCGCGCCAAATCGATCGAAATGAGGCCGGCGCTGCAGCCCATGCCGGAGAGGTTGAAGCTCTTGATGTTGCTTCGGAGCTTGTACTTGTTGATCACCATCGCCGAGAGCGACGGCGTCGGCGAGAAGAGGCTACAGTTAACAATGAGAATATCGATGTCTTTGGGCTTGAGCCCAGTCTTCTCGAACAGAGAGTCCATGGCGGAGAAGATGACGAGCTCTGCCTCGCTCCTAGCGGCTTCCATGGTGGGGTTGGGCGGAATGTAGTGAATCGCCGGAGGGAGGCAGGTCTCCTCCCCGAGGCCCGAGCGCTCGAGGATCCTCATCTGGAACTCGACGCTCTTGGGGTTGTTGCTGAGGTTGAGGCGGGAGTGCTCCATGAAGGTGGAGAAGGGGACGCGGCAGGTGACCGGAGGCTTGAAACAGGCGTAGTCGACGAGGTAGACGGAGCGGGGTTTGGACGTAAAGTAGACGGTGGCGATGAAGATGATGAGGAATGAGGAGCAGAGGATTTGGACGAGGTCGAAGTGGAGTGAGTCCCAGAGCTTGAGAAGCTCGTCGGGGCCGAGGCGGAGGACCTCCAGTAGGATTCCGGCCATGATGGGGATGAGAGTGAGGGTAAGAATGTGGTTGACGAGGTACTGGTAGCCGAGCTTGACATACTTGAGCTTGACGGAGTTGGAGAAGTCCGGCAAGATTGGAGGCATGGTTGGATGCTAGGTTTTCGGCAGAGAAGGAGAGAGTTGAGAAGAGATGACGAGCAGTGGTGGTGGTGAGAGTTGAGGGGGCGTGGTATTAGGTGGGAAAGGGGGGTGGGGATTTAAAGGCAACGGGACCGGGGCAATGAAGGTGGCAGATGAGGGGATTAAATGGGGAACTTCACGTCACTCAACGCTCACTTAACTTTGGTATTAATAATATTTTTCGCATACATTTCTTTTCCACGTGTAACTAAACCCATGCCCTAACATATATAGCTATAGCTACTGGACATGGATCCTCTTCGGATCCACTAATCATTGAAATTTGATTCAACGACTACAAACAGAGGCTCACTTTAAAAGTTATAATAGCTTTAGCCGTTGGATTAAATTTTAATGACCTGAATGATTTAACTAGGTGGATTAGGACAACTAGATCCGCAGAGGATCCAAGTCCATAGCTACTACCAGATTTGGGCTTTAAAACTTTACATGTATATCTTTCTTTTTTGGTTCCACTAATCATGAGCTTCCCCTCCTGTAATTTGTCAAACATTAACAAGTCGGATAATGTTAGAGATACCAATATATAAGAGCTTGTTTAGATGTATTTTTGAAATGACTACAAGCGCTTTTGGTGAAAATGTTTTTAGAATCAATCATTAGTAAAGATGTAAGTAAATCCTAGAAAAACACTTAAAGTGCTTCTTGGAAGAAGCACATAACTGGTGCTTCTTGCAGAAAGCACTTTAAGTGCTTATGAAACTCAAAAATATTTTCTCTAAAAGTGTTTTCTGTCATTTTAAAAGCATATCCAAACGAGCCCTAATTGTATTTTGTGAATCCTCTCTTTAAGAAAAAAAATGAGCAGAGGTGTCCGGCCATGTTATTGTAGGACTCGTTTCAGAATAGCTTGAGACCCTTTGTGTTTTAGTTACAATCGGCCTCATGCTATTTTCACTTATTGTGAGAATTGTTCTAAATGCATTACCAAATATATTTTATTGGAAACTAAATAATTAGTTTCATATGTGCGATCTTTATAACCTAATTTATCGACACGATCATACAAAACGAAAAGAGATAAATTTTTGGTTCTGTCATATTAAGGGGTGGTTTAGGTATACAAACTAAACAGAATTTAATTTGATGTGTATTCTCAACTACATGACGAAGATGTTATGAATTTGACTTCAAACCATATCCTAAAAGTATATATAAAATTTGGAAAAAAAAAAAATTGAAAATGAAGTCAACTTAAGTCAGCCATTATAGTTAGGAAAATTAATTTCCAGTTCCTAATTAATGTGGTTGTTAGTTGTTATTTACTTGAATTGAAAAACAATTTTAGAAGGAATAAAAGATCTACAGGAAATGCGAAGGAGGCTTTCAAAAGTGAGATTCTTTATAGATTCTCTATAACCTCATATTTTTTACGGAATGTTTTATAATGTTGACAAAGAGTCTATAAAGAGTCCCACTTTGAGAGAGTTTCCTTAATACTTCTCAAGATCTTATATTATAGTATATTTTTTTTCAACCAATTGGATAAAAGTATCTTATATTTCTTTCTCCTCCATTTTCCCTCTTTGGAAGGGTACATTAAACCTTTCTTGAAATTTGCCATGGTGATAATCTATAATTTTGTTATATATATTTGCCTTATGTGTGTATATATATATATTTTTAGAAAAACTAATGAAAAAGACTTCAAATCTTTACTTTTTAATAAAAAATCATCCACTAACTTTATTTAATGATAAGGACAAAAGAACAAAAAAAAACATAAAAAACCCAACTTGCGCTGGGCGCATCCCCCCATATAAACTGATACAACAAATCCTTCATCCAAACATCCCAGAAACAAGAGCGAGAGAATGGATGCATTACCAACACCAGCCGACTTCAAATTCGACGGCATTTTGCTGGAATTTGTCATCGTGGTTGGGGTTCGTATGCGAAGAAGTTGCAAAGGTTGAAACCCTCGAGAATAGAAGACAAAAATTGAATTCGTCTCCACATCATGTCTAGGTACTCGGAAGACATAAAAGCAACCTCGCTGGTGAAGTTGGCACCTTGAGTGTAGAGTTGATAGCAATGAGGGTATGACGCCAAGCAACATGCGTATGCTTTTCCATCCAAGCATATAACTACCAAATGCTTAAGCAACCATTTTGTGTTACTTCCGATCTCGAAACTCTCTAAAAAGAGATCGAATACCCAGAAATTCAAAAGTAAGTAGAGACCTCACCTGGGTTTGAGTTTGAGAGCTTCAAGCTCTCGGGCATTAATGGTGCCAAGGTCCACACTGCATCGATCCCACATGTAAGACCACCATTGTGATCTTTGCATCCCACAGACTTCGAATATGCTAAGTTTGGGGTTGATTTGTGAAGGTAAGTGGGAGAGTGAGAGCTTTCTTCTCTCGGTGCTAGAGAGATTGAGTTCAAGAGAGGAGAGAAGAATGTACTACCATTAAGTTTCATAAACAGTGTATTAAGTTTCATAAACAATGTTATAAGTTTTCATAAACAGTGCAGTAAGTTTCATAAATAATGTCGTAAGTTTCATAAACAGTGTGAGGACGAATGGTCCGTGCGTCATAATTTTTTTTAATTTTTTTTAATATTAAAATTATGTTATTTTCATTAAAATTTAAGTTTTTTTGTCCTTTTTATTAAAATGGAAGGGTTTTTCATTAAAATTTAAGTCTTTTTCATTAAATAAAGTTATAGCATGGTTTTTTTATTAAAATAAACTTAATCCAAGCTCTTTTCATGAAAGTTCCCTATATTTTTTATGTATCTTTTTTATAGGTAGATAGTGATAGCTCGATATCTGCAATTGTTTTATATCTCTTTTGTACGTAGATGAAAATGTTAAATATTTTTTCATAAATAGAGCTTATTATATTTTATTCCAACAAAAATAAATGTTATAGGTATCGTATTATAAGTAAATCACATGATGATGGTCAGGAGAGGCTGAAATGCCTTTGTAAGTCTTCTTGGCTTCCGGAAGGGTGGATTGCCTAGGAGAAGCCACCAACTAGTTCATTTAAAAAAATATATAATGTTTAGTTATATATCTTTATCTACAAGTAAGCTCATGAATGTCATACACTACGATATTTAAATACCATGAGATGTCAATGGTCACGTTAAGAGCATCAATAGAAAATTAAGAACCTTCAAAACAAAGATATATAGTTCGTATATGCTTTTTCCTATAATTTGTAAATTAATTGTAACAAAAATATAAATGTCAAAATACAAAAGTGAAACCAGGATATACGTAATAACGTAGATGCTTGGCCAAATATATGAATAGGCAATTATGCATGCATGAAAAGTTGATTAGAACTAATAATGGCAATGTTGAATTTCTGATGGTGACGATGAAGATGGGAGATCGATATACAACTAGATAACAGTGACAGTGGTCGATACTCAACCATGCATTATACGTGTTAATAAATTAGTGATGATGGGATGTCAAACCCTAATATTGTTGCGGTGTCTCCATGAACGCAATCTAAATTTATATTTGCTTATAGAGTTAAATGTATTGAGATGATCTTTAACCACTTTGCTGATAAATTAATATCTCTCACTATTATTTGAAAAATACTAACGAGACTCTCTTAAAGTATAATTCTCCATGGACACTGTTATGTCACATTTTAACGTTAATTCTCGTATCAATGTTATTGCCAAAAATATAAAGTCGTAGAGAGTCCATGAGAAGTCCCACACTTGAGGGAGTTTTCTCTTATTATTTTTTGTTCATGTTTCATATTTGTTCTCCTTCCAGTTCATCAACGAAATTATGTATTGTTTTGTTTATGAAATGAATTGGTTAATTGTCGGCAAAACGGACTAGATAAATTGATTATTTTGTAAATAATGCATTTCATGCTGCAAAAACAATTGGAACTATAAATGTTCACATCTATTGAGTACGTTGGAGCTCATAAGGGTATTTAGTTAACCCTAAAGAACAAGAAGTGGTATCCTGTCATCGTAAGTCGTGATCTCTCATGCCAATAGTACAACGTAAGTTTTCTTTTACAACGTTATATCATATACGCTAAATATCATAATAGTGTTACCTATAACATGTAAGTTGCTCTCTTTAATAGCTTCGAAACATTATGTTTCCAAGTTAATCCTAGAAAACTTGGAGTTATTTTCTGGGTGGGTTTTTATCACAAATGGTCCTTAATATTGATCAAACACATCATTTTGGTTACTGACATTGAAAATCAATAGAAATTGTCCCTGAGATTGATCAAACACATCACAAATGGTCATTCCGTTAAAAACTCTTTGGGCAATTTTCAAAGATTCGTAACTCAATCATTTCTTAACCAAATTTGACCCATAATATATCAAAATAAAGATAGGAAAGTGTAGACCAAGATTATATAGGCTCAAATGTGACTGGTCCGCGGAAAAACTGGAAAACTCGCCGGAAACTGAGTAAACTTTAAACGTTCATAACTTCTTCAATACTCAACGAAATTGAGTGATTCAAAAACGAAAATCATACTTCTCGACGAGAAGAAGAGAATGGTATCTTTTTGATGGTTAACTCGCCGTAGTTTGGCCGGAAAATGGCTTGAAATTGGCTAACTCGAAAATGGTTATCCAATTTCGAGCCGTTTTCCAGCCAAACCATGATGAATTAGCAGTCAATAAAGGTACCATTCTCTTTGTCTCGTCGAGAAGTATGATTTTCATTTTTGAATCACTCAATTTCGTTGAGTATTGAAGAAGTTATGAATGTTTAAAGTTTACCCAGTTTCCTGCGAGTTTTCCAGTTTTTCCGCGGACCAGTCACATTTGAGCCTATTTTCCGGCCATCTCCGGCAACCATTGGTCTTCCAAATAGTATAATCTTGTTCAAAACTTTCCTATCTTCATTTTGATATATTATGGGTCGAATTTGGTTAAGAAACGATTGAATTACGAAGTTTTGAAAATTGCCCAAAGAGTTTTTAACGGAAGAACCATTTGTGATGTGTTTGATCAATCTCATGGACCATTTCTATTGATTTTTAATGTCAGGAACCAAAATGATGTGTTTGATCAATGTCAATGACTATTTGTGATAAAAATCCTTTCTGGGTTTATGAGAGAAGAAGAAGAAGAAGAAGAAGTAGAATCACGAGTAGGTTGACTGAATGGAGTATGTCATGTTTGACATTTGATCTTTGACAAATAGATAAGAGAGAGAGAGAGAGAGAGAGAGAGAGAGAGAGAGAGAGAGAGAGAGAGTATTTACGTGGGCAATGACCAAGTCAAATAGGAGCAGTGTGGAAGGAAGTTATGGAGGCAACGCGCGCAACCGTAGGCTGGAGAAATTGGGTAGGTTGGTCACAAAAGTTGAGATAAATTTAAAGAAAACTAACAAAAATTCAAAAAAACTTTAGTTTTAATGAAAAATGATAAATAAATGTGTAGTAATAGTACCAATAAAAGGTAAAAATATGATTTTTTGTTAAAAATAAATAGTACTGAAAATATTTCGTTAAAACTCCTATAAATTTAATGGTCGCTTCAATGGCGGCATTGCATCTCCATTGCATCTCCAGTCTCCATGATGTGAGCTTGTAGGACGACAGTGCGGCCCATTTTGTAAGCATCACGTGGCCCATTTAAAGCTTTTGGATATCTATTTTTCCCAACATCTAAATCCACAACCACAAACAAATTAAACAACATAAACGCTTTCAATAGGTCATTGGTAGCTAGGTTTGGCAATTTCTTACACAATCCACAACCCGACATAAATTAACATGAAAATAATGAGTTTTGGGTCTACTTGTTAACGAGTGGGGTCGTTTGTTGCGAAAATTAGATAATCGAAATTAGGCTCATTAAGTCTCGAATTTTTGTGCTCGCAAGTATACGAATCAAATGATAGTATAACATATAAGCACGGATATCGTCCCACAGCGATCGAATTGATTCTAAAAATCTTACTAACTAAATTGAAACAATTTATAATTGGGAAGCTTTAACGTAAAAGATAGAAGATTTGAATTAAACTAAAAATGAAATATGACTTTAAAATAAAATACATGAAATAATAAAATTATAAATATAAGAAAATAAAACCTAGGGCGTCCGAATTCACCGTAACCAATTCTACTTAATTCCCTTAATATGTTATGCTCAAGTAGTTCTCCAAAATTGATGATCGATTTTCCCTAAATTATTCGACGGCCATGACATTTGGTTACATCAAAAGTATCCTTACATGTTAACTCTCTATGGCATCTAGATGGATTTAAACAAGTAAGAACCCACTAAGCTCTATGAAAATTGTTGGAAAATCACACAAACCCTAATTGTATGGCATCTACAAATAGGTGGTTATGGTATCAATTGCAAGAAGCTAAACCCATGTTAAGTATGGCATCTACTCTAACTTGCATCAAATCAACCAAATTTAAACCTAGATGGTGATCAAGCATCTAAATAAAAATCAAGCGCATTACGAATAGCAAAAGATACTCAATAAAGAAGAAAAACATGATAGTAACAATGCCACAAGACAATTAAGTATTCATGATTAGGCTACATCGTAACTCTAGTAAAGAACAAAAAAACTATAAACTTCTCTTCCTCTTCCCTTCTTTGCCGCAGCCCCTCTATGGTTTGATAAGAATTGTGTTTGGTGGCTGACCCCCATATCATAAGAAGAAGGATCTCCTTATATAAAACAAACAGCAAGCAAGTGCTTAAAGGCAATTAAAAGCATACTAATTACTAATCCTAATGGACTTGATGTCCTTATTTAAGAAATAAAAAATAAATGGAAATAATAAAACTAATAATTATGTTCTCTCCTAAATTCCATTGAATAGCACTCCTATGTCCATTTGATTTCCAAAACCGTTGCAGTCTCATCTTCTTGTTGTAACGCATATGCCTTGATGCAGTTAATTAGCCTCTTGCTCCATTGGAATTACTCTAGACACTGAAATCTCCATTTTTCACTTCTTTTCACGTAACTCTAGGGATGGCAACGGTTCGGTTTGAGGACGGAAATGCTATATCCATCCCCATAACCACGAAAATTAACCATATTCATAACCGCAAATTAACCATCGGGGATTATCCATAACCATATCCACCGGGTAATGGATTTTCAATCGGTTATCGGTTATATCCATCTTCGTCAAAAAAAAAAAAAAAAAATTATATTCATCCAATTGACGTACTATAAATTTTAGTAGATACTAATTCCATCATTAACTAGCAACATCCAATTACAAAATACATAACAATATATTTGAAGTTGTTCATGATAACATGCACCAATTTCTTGACAGTAAGACTCTTGAAGAGAGATGAATTTGATAAACTTGGATCATTTGATAATTGATACATAAAATGATTCAATGTATTACTTTGGTTGAGTATAACAATAAGATTATTGAATTGATGAGGTTGTTGGTATGCCCCATGCATGATGTTTGGTGCATAATAAAGATAGTGTAGGGTTTGATGCATGCATAATGAATTAGTATAGGGAGGGTTCGGTAAATTCAATAAAATTATATTATATATCAAATATATATATATATATATATATATATATATATTCGGGTCGGATTCGAGGACGAATACGGATTGGGGACCCCTATAACCATATACAAAACCATAACCAAATAAAGTTTACGGTTTTTCCCCATATCCATACCATACCCGAATTTTCATATCCAAATCCAATCCATTTGGGCGGTTATCCACGGTTATCGAGTTTAACGGTTAGAATTGTCATCCCTACGTAACTCCCATATTGAATGCCTATAAATTAAAACAATATAAATTAGTGCATTTAACCCATTCATATATACAAAATCCAAAGGAAGTATATGATAAAAATATATGAAAATATGCACCCATCAAATACCCCTAAACTTAGATTTTGCTTGTCCTCGAGCAAAACAAAAGAAAACACAAAGACTCAACAAAAACAAATTATTAATAGCTAACTTCCCAAAGTTTAATATTTAAGATAACACCAACCATGACATAACTTTCAAGAAAGAAACAGTAGTTCAAGACATTATCCAAGAGCTAACCAAATTTGAATCAAACCAACTTGAAGTGTAGTGTGTGTAATAGCCATGTCAATGAAATTCCAAGCTTTTTGAAATCATCATATGCCAACTCGTGAGCTTCTCACAAGGCATACACTCATTCACTCATATTTGTGGGTTAATGTGTTTCACTCAAATGATCTCACAAAACATGCCACCATATATGCTTGCTTGTCCACCTAACTCGCTATCAATATCAAGTAACTCCTTGGATCAAAAGGACTTTATTGCGGTTGTAATGGGATTAAGGATGATAGGCTAATGAAAGAAAGGTTATGGAAAAACATAAAGTGTAAATAGCTTGTAGAGCTTTACAATCGAATTTGAGATAAATGCTTAAACTCATGAAGCTCATCAAAACGGCACAAAACGTGAAATATTTTTCATTTGATTTGATCTTTGGAACACCCCCTTTTTTTTTCGTAACAAGCAGTTGATTGTTTTTTTTTTTTTTTTTTTTTCTCTTTTACAGCGATCATCAACTTTTTTTTTTCTTCTTTTCCTTGTCCATAGCAATATTTAGCCCCCAAAACTTTGAACTCTCATCTCTTAAAGAAATACTCTACAAGCCTTTAGATTGATTTGAATTTTTTTTCTCGAGGCTAGGTAGGGACAATTTAGGTTAAAGAACAAGAAAATGCTCACATAAAGGCTCAATGGGGCTAACTAGGAAAAATAATTGTAACGGTTGGCTAGAAAGGCTCAAACAAAAGAAACAAATGCCTAAATCACTTCCAAGTTTTTACATGAATTGATGAATGCAATGAAAGGTATCAAGCAAGTTCTAGAGATACATGTAGAATGATATCGTGCGCACAAGAATAAATGAGATTGATGGTTCAATCTATTTTAGGCTCAAAAGCTCACAAGAGTCACATAAACTCACTAGATTCACATATGAAACTTTAAATCATGCTCTAGTTTCACACCAACAAGGCTATGTGCATATATATTTTCCAAGTCATGATCATAAAAAATATGGTTAAAACAAAAATAATGTAAATAACTAATGTCAAGCTTAAATTTCTTGAAAGTTATGAAAAAATTAAGACCGAATCTCATAATTGAATTGGGAAGTAGCTACCAAAAAAACAAGACTCAAAGAAAAATAAAGTTTTTGAGTTTTTCAAAAGTATATAATTTTTATATTTTTTTTAGAACTAAAAGACTGAAAAACAACTAAGAATAACGAAAACCTAACTTAGCTAGCCAACTAACTAGGGGCCTTATTAATTGAAAGCATCGTTTTTTTTTTTTTTTTTTACATATTGTTCATGCCAGAAAAAAAAAAACACGACAGAGGGAAAGAAAAAAAAATAAAAAATAAAAAATATAACTCTTGGACAAGGAAACTTCCCGGGTTTAAAGGAGACAGGCAAGCGAAGATGTAGATGGCAATCCACCCCCAAACTTGAATTTTTGTATAGGCAACAAGGTAAAGCGGCTTTATTTTTTTACAAAAATAGAAAACAATGGGTAAGCTAAACAAGAGACTTAGGAAATAATTTATTATTGAAAAAAAACTAACAATTAACATTAAAGCTAAACCAACTACAAGATGTAACAATCCAATTAAGTAAGTAATAGATGACACACCCCGTCCCGAAGGAGGGCATGCTGGCCGTCACTCTCACGTGACGGCCAGCATGCCCTCCTTCGAGACCCGAACCCGTAGGTAGGGCGTGCTGGCCGTCACGCCCTACCTACGGGTTCGGGTGTGTCAATAGAATCAAATTTGATCCCCGGCAACGGCGCCAGAAACGCCGGAAACTTGTTGCAAAAATTAGATAACCGAAATTAGGCTCATTAAGTCTTGAATTTTTGTGCTCGCAAGTATACGAATCAAATGACAGTATAGCATATAAGCACGGATATCGTCCCACAGAGATTGAATTGATTCTAAAAATCTTACTAACTAAATTGAAACAATTTATAATTGGGAAGCTTTAACGGAAAAGATAGAAGATTTGAATTAAATGAAATATGACTTTAAAATAAAATACATGAAATAATAAAATTATAAATATAAGAAAATAAAACCTAGGGCGTCCGAATTCACCGTAACCAATTCTACTTAATTCCCTTAATATGTTATGATCAAGTAGTTCCCCAATATTGATGATCGATTTTCCCTAAATTATTCGACGGCCATGGCATTTGGTTACATCAAAAGTATCCTTACATGTTAACTCTTTATGACATCTACATGGATTTAAACAAGTAAGAACCCATTAAGCTCTATGGAAAATCACACAAACCCTAATTGTATGGCATCTACAAATAGGTGGTTATGGTATCAATTGCAAGAAGCTAAACCCAAGTTTAGTATGACATCTACTCTAACTTGCATCAAATCAACCTAATTTAAACCTAGATGGTGATCAAACATCTAAATAAAAATCAAGCACATTACGAATAGCAAAAGATACTCAATAAAGAAGAAAAACATGATAATAACAATGCCACAAGGCAATTAAGTATTCATGATTAGGCTACATCGTAGCCCTAGTAAAGAAAAAAAAAACTATAAACTTCTCTTCCTCTTCCCTTCTTTGCCGCAACCCTTCTATGGTTTGATAAGAATTGTGTTTGGTGGCTGACCCCCATATCATAAGAAGAAGGATCTCCTTATATAAAACAAACAGCAAGCAAGTGCTTAAAGGCAATTAAAAGCATACTAATTACTAATCCTAATGGACTTTATGTCCTTATTTAAGAAATAAAAAATAAACGGAAATAATAAAATTAATAATTATGTTCTCTCCTAAATTCCATTGAATAGCACTCTCATGTCCATTTGATTTCCAAAAACATTGCAGTCTCATCTTCTTGTTGTAACGCATATGCCTTGGTGCAGTTAATTAGCCTATTGCTCCACTGGAATTACTCTAGACACTGAAATCTCCATTTTTCACTTCTTTTTCACGTAACTCCCGTATTGAATGCCTATAAATTAAAACAATATAAATTAGTGTATTTAACCCATTCATATATACAAAATCCAAACGAAGTATATGATAAAAATATATGAAAATATGCACCCATCATTGTTATCGGATAATCTATTAAGAACTCGTTAACGTGTTGGGTCGTTATCTGATAATCTATTAAGTACTCGTTAACGTGTTGGGTCATCATCGGGTAACCTATTAAGAACCCGAAAAGATACCGTTTTCCAGATTTAGACATTAGGTATGATAATTTCTTGCATGACTCGTTAACTCGACACGAAACCACCCGACCAATTAACGAATTAGGTCGTTATTGAGTCACCTATTAAGAACCTGTTAAGATAACGGGTTTGACAAGACACGACCGGTTAAAATAACTGGTATGATACGAAAAAGACACAAACATGACAAACACGACCTGTTTGCCACCCCTATTGGTAGAAAGTACTGCTGTCATTAGAGTTTTGCTAAAAATTTGTTAAAATTACAAATACACTGAAATTTAAATTAAGAACTGAAGTGCTTTTCAAAGAAGCACGTATAGTTCATGCGAGCACTTTTTATAGGTTATGAAAGTAGGCCGGTGAAGGAAGTCATGCCTATAATACCCAATTCATGTTATATTTGGATACCATGCATACACACAAAAAGATACCATTTTGAAGAGTAATATGAGTGCTAGCTTATACTTGTCCCACATTTGTACGTCCTAAAGTCTTTCAGTTTACAAATCTGCAAGAACACGACCCACCTACGTCCGTTGTAAATGAAGCTCCTTTTTGCATGTTTTTTATATGTAAAAAGTTTAGCTTTATTAATTTCAATGTACTCGCACGCCAACAAAAACTGATGTAAATTGTAAAGGGACACGAGGGGTCGAAATTTTTTCACAAGGCCTAAAAAAATTGGGAACTTTAACGAAAAGCTCATAATACTGTTCACTTTAATGAAAAATTATATTTTTACACTAAAATGTTAATCATTGTACTATTCACTTTACCCTTTATTTTGTCCTTATCGTTAAAACTCAAAGTTTTCAAGCCATTTTCATTAGTTTTCCTAAAAAAATTTCGTAGTTTCTACAGTGATACAGTACTTCAATGTAATCATCATGATAAAAATTTTATTAAATAAACCTCCATGGTAAATCCTGGTAGTAATTGAGGTTCAAATCCAAACTCCCATAAAATAAACACACATCTTTAATATTAGAAAATCAGAAGAAGAGTTTGGCGTTTCAAGGCTTCACAAAAAATAATTGGACTATAAAGCCCCTCAAACAAAAAAAATCCACAACTAGCTGAAAATAATACAAACAAAACATCAGGGATAATTTTGTCATAAAAACAAAAACAAAAAATTAAATTAACAAAATAGTAGAAGCAGTTTTCTTCCCACTACCTTGCGAGAAGAACACGCGTAATGGAAGGAAACTGCAGTCTCACTCAGATCCAACCGCACCAGCAGAAATACAAACCAGTTTTCTTCCCACTGATTCACTCAGATCCAATAGCACCAACAACTTTCATGTAAGCTTTGATCTTCCTCTCACTCTATCTCAGTTACCCATTTGTTATTCATATGGATCTTGCTTCGATTAAGCTATTTGTGACCGAAACCGTCGCCTTCATTGCCATCTTCTCAAGTACCCAACTTCCCAATTTAAAAAAGTAGGGTTCATTTTTGGGGTTTTTTTTTTTTTTTTTTCCTGTCGTTAATTTGCGAATGGTGACTATCTTACGCAATGGGTGAGATTGTGTGTGTTAAAAGAGATTGGGCATCTACAGAGCCACGGAAAATCCCCAAGTTCTGTTCTGATTTTTCACTCTTTTCATTTTCTTTGTTCCTTACAGATTCGTTAAAAGGATTGGGACTACAGAGTCGAAGCTCTGAAAAATTCCGTGGATCACAAAAAAGGAGCAGCAGAGTAATTGATCACACTCTTCTCTTTCTCACTCTTCACCTGTAGAGATGTTGTCAGGTACGACGATGATCTGTGCTTTTTTTTTTATGACCATGATTGTTATTCAATTTTCCCATTTCATTTTTAATATTTTTCAATTCTCACTCTTCCCGGAGATTACATCTACTTCAAGTCCCAGGTCCCTCTTCACAAGATCCCAGTACGTTTCTTTTCACCTCCACTTCTCCATTACCCTTTGGAATTTCTCCATTTTTTTTGTGATTTTGTTCCTAGGTTTGATTCTTTAGTTTGATTTGACTGCTGGATTTTTTGTTCTTTTGGGTTTAGTCTCACCTTTTTATAAAACCCAATTGTAAGATAGTTCCTATGTTTGTGCATAGTTTTGTATTTTCAACTGTATTATGACATGGGTTTGTATCAAGTTTGAGAATTTTGATGCGGGGTTTTTTCTAATTTGCTCAATTGTGCGTTGAGGTTCTGCATGTAGAGCTTCTTATGTATGTACTCTTTTTGAGCTGTAAAGCTACTTGATTAATCAATTTTAGGTGTGTTGATAAGCAGGTTTCTGCTTAATTCTGTTTTCTTATTGATAAATGGGTTTACTTTTGAAATACTCTGTAAGTTTACATTGAGATACTGTGTATGCAGATTGGCACGAAGCAGTGGCGATACTATGATTTTGGCCCGAAAGCAGTACCTCTTCTTATTTGTCTTCCTGGAACAGCAGGGACAGCTAATGTCTGCTAGAAGCAGATCATGTCATTGTCCATGAAGGTAGTTGGCTAGCCTTCATGTAATCTTCATTGTATGTATCACATAAGTCTTTGCATTACTAATATCAATTCTCTGTCTACATTCTCCTCATTTTAACCAAACACATTAAATTTTCAACACGACGGAACAATATGAGTTCATGCTATGTCTTGCTGTCAAGTGTATCAAGGTCAATTGAAGTTCTTGGATTGTTTTTATACCTTTTATTTAGCTTTTAATTGCAACTAAATTATAAGGATCTTCTCTGTTATTTATTACTTTTTTTTTTACATGTTCTAGACAAAATACTTTAAATTCCTGCTTGTGTATTTAGAGATGCTAATCGCCTTTATTTTATGTTTCTATACATTGAACCAATCCTCACATATAAATACACGTAAAACGTGTAAGTCGCACGTACCGCGCCGCGATTCAAAAAATGCCTTTCGTACGCGCGTGAGCGCGTGCAGGAAGGCTAGTGACTATGAAGTGGAAAGGTTAAATCAAGTTAAGAAGGCCAGGACATCTGTCGCAAGTTATAGTAGACTTATAGCGCGTTTACGTAAGGGTAATAGGAATCCAAAAATGGAATTGAATTCCGATTACGGATTACTCCGGTGTTTACTAAATACTGGAGAATCAATAGTGTGGTGGACCCCACCCGAAACAAGGAATGCAATGCAATTCCTGAAATTGGAGGAGTGAGATTCCCTAGATAGATGAGGTATTTGAATTCCAAGAGGGTGGGGGAATCAGGAATGCATTTTTTCTTTCTATTATGCCCTCATTCACATTATGCACAACTCCATGCATATGCCGAAGAGAAGAAACTAGAATTTGAGCGAGAAAATTTAAATATTAAAGTAAATACTTAAATTTATAAAATTAAAAAAAAAAAAAAGCATTTTAGTGTGTCTATGAAATAAAAAAAGCAATTTAATTTTTTTCTTACTATTATATATTATATCAAATTTTATTAAAAAAAAGTATATAAAATTTGTGAATTGGGACAAGGGCATTTTAGTATATATAAAATTTGTGAATTGGGACAAGGGCATTTTAGTAATCATACTGGTTTATATTCCGATTCTGCTGAATTAGTAAACAACTTTATGGAATTAGTGTCATTTCTATTCCGATTCCAGAACATTTAAGTAAACAGCTTCAACAGGAATCCGATTCTGACTTCTCCTAATTCAAACTCATCCTCAATTCAATTCTTCCTATTTTCATTACGGTTACGTGAACGCGTCATTAGGGTTCAACTAAAGTTGAATTTGACAGAAAAAATGAGGCTTGAACGACATCGAAGACCTTTGATGGAAAATCCTGATGTTTTTTTTTATAAACCATTGCTGTATGCATTGCCTACCACGATTGATTTATGGTTTCCCTCAATTGACAGGATCTTATTGTCTCATTGCAACACCACCAAAGCCTCAAGAGGCAGAAACAAGAAGGCAGGAGCTCCCAAATGGGCACCAAATTGAATATATAGGCACATGCATATGCTTAATGTATATAGAATATAGATACACAAAGAGAGAGACAAGCAACACCAAAACGCTATAACGATAACTAAAAGCAACGGAAGTCCATCTCTTGCCAATACCAAAACCAAAAAGGGAGCGGGTTGTGACACCCAACGGATTAGTCTCACTCTCGTGTTTGCTAACGATGCAACCACTGGAGTTGCTCAATTTTCCTTGCCGTCGGATCCATTGCCAGGTGATGGAGGAGAAAGAGGTCATTATCCATATTTCCACGGGATCCATCACCAAATCAAACAATAGATTTCTGACCTTAATTTGGATTGAAATGACCAAATTTAACCTCTCAATGTGATAGTCACGTTGTTTATTGAAGTGTAGGTTTAAACCTCAATTGCTAAGGGTTCACCATATGACCAAATTAATAGTTTTTTTCATCACGAAAATCACATTGAAAATGCAATTTCACCATAGAAACCATGAAAAAAATTTGAGCATATAAAATCTCATGTGCCATGTGTTCGGGCAGGAATTTCGCTGGGAATGGTTCCTAGCTTGAGCACACAGCTCCCCGAGGAGTTGGCACTTTGGTTGGTTGTCGGGCTCCTGCTTGTTGAGAAGCTGCAAGAGGATGACAGAGTTAGTTCTGAAATGTGCCTTTGTGGGGCCTTAGGTGTAGGCTTTGAGGCTCGCAATCAAAACTAACTAAGTGCTAAGGTGTGCCACTGCCATCTCAGTATGGTAGATGTAGAATAAGTGTGTTTAAGTCGATTACTTGTGCCCCAAGTTATTCTGACTTCTTGTTTATCAAAGGATTGTCGTAGATGGGTTAAGTCTACATTAAGTTCTTTTATGTGCCTTGAGATCAAGGACTTTTGGTTCTTTACCTTGTATGCTTAAAGGGTTTAATTCCCATTTGACAATAAAAACCACTAAATGAACCATATATGAGGACCAATGAAACTTTTGATCATCGAATGACTGGAAATGACTTGAATACAAACTGGTGAATACATCATAATACCAGATCTACTAATTGAAAGACAAGACAAAGAGAGTCGGGCAAGATTTCACCTTGTCAGGCAAGGTGGAACGTCTTGTAGTCCATTCTCTTTGTGGTTACAGAGGGTTGTGTGCTAAAAGGTGATGGATGGTGAACAAGTTTACACGAGGGAATTGATACTACAACATCTAGGAAGGGTAGCAGAGCTTTTACAATGGACAAAAGATGTCTTTCTAAAGGAACTATTGCTAAAAAAGGGGTTGGAAAGTACGAACTGGCTTGAGAGCAGAGTTTGCATGCTTGTTTGTTTGATTGGTTAAGTGTCCTTGTCTCTGAGCCCTGTCTTCCCTTTTATAGGCATTTTGCCTTGGCTGTTGCAGGCTTTGCCCAAAAGCACTTCAGTGAGTCATCATCTATTTTTACTTGTTCTACCATTAGAAAGTGTTTTTGGGCTGAGAGTAGGTTGATTTTCATCGGTAGTCACTTCTCTTGTAAGCATATAGCCTTTCTATTAATGAGGAGCCGTCATATTGTCTTGGGATGGATGACTGGGCTTCGTACTGGGCCTCTGGCAAGTTTCTTCACTTTAGTTCTTTTGAGCTCTCATTCCTTTAGGCCCAAAGTTCAAATATTAACCCAAACAGTGCCCCATTTAATCATTGCTGAGTCTGCGGCCCAAGACGCTAATAATGATTAAATAGCCGCCCACGCAATCACTCGGGACTTGTACCATTTTAAACAGCCGTTACTAGCTAAACCCTTGCATTACCCTATGAACTCCAACTGTTAATTAACCATCTCATTATATAATCCTCACTTAATCCCTTCAGCAAAACTCCAAAGCCATCTTAAGCCTTAGAATTTCCAGAAATTCTAGTATGATCTTGCCTCCTTAATTCTTCAATTATTGCTCCCTAATCTCAACCTTCCGCATCTTTTCCTCAAACTTTCCCAATGGTACCTAAAGTTCTTCTAACCCAATCTTCCTGGGAAACTGGTGAGGGGATTTCCATCATTCGCCGCTTGCTTAACGGCCTTCATCGTCCTCGGGCAGGTCTGCAGACTTCTATTTTCTTCGAGGAATGAGGAGTACACTCCTTGGGACCTACATGGACTTCAGTGACATCGAGGAGTAGCCAAGCTATTTTAATCGCACCGGTAGATTATTCCTATGAATATAAAGCTATTTTCTCTTGCACTGATCTCCACAAGCCCAGACTTCCACATAGCTTCTGCTTTCTTGATCACTTCATCATCATAGGTGTATGCTTCGGGATTAACTACTCCGATTTTGTCAGTCAAAACCTCGTTCGAACCTATGGGGGAAATCACTGCTACGGAGGCAAGGACTACATAAGTATCTTCCGCGACTAAGAGGTGGGAGAAGTAACTATCAGTACCAAACAGCTTTACTAGAAGATTTGAAGAAGTCAAGAAAGTAAATGTTGGAGTTGAAGACGTTGACGCTTAGTTAGCCATTTTATGATAACTACCTTAGCCAAGGATGTAAGACTATTGATCTGTTTCTTATGTAACTTCAACCTTTGATGAAATGAAAATAACTTCTTCAATCTTCTTTAACTTGTATTTCCTCCTTGAAGTTTGGCAATGATGAGCATATAAACTGACTTTGGGATCCCTTATAATTTTTTAAACTTCCTCAATGTAACATTCCCTAACATCCTACAAGGTTGGGTGATATTTCTTTAAAAATTTAACATTGACTGGGTTTCTCTGCAATCTTCCTTCCAAATCTGTCAAGTAAAATTCTCATTTATCCAATACTCGGTTGATAATGAAAAGACCTTCCCAAGTCGGGCTCTACTTCCCAAAGCTTCTAATCTGAGCTCCCAAAGGCAGAAGTGTTTTCCATACTAACTCCCCTTCTGTGAAGGTTTTCAATTTCACCTTCTTGTTGCATGCTCGGGCAACATCTCTCTTCCTCTCTTGGATTTTATCTAGAGCTTCAATTCGAGCTATATCTAGATCTTCAATTTCTTAACATATAGCCTGAATGTACTCTTCACTATGTAGCACGAATTGGTTCTGAATCCTGATAGAACTCACATTTATCTCCATAGGGAGTACAACATCATGCCCGAAAGTTAGAGCATAAGAAGTAGTTTCAGTTGCTATCCTCTTAGAAGTCCTATAAGCCCATAAGGTATCTTCCACTTATACCACTTCTCTGGATTATCTGCCACCATTCTTTTGATAATGTTCACTTAGTTGCTAGCTTCTGCATGACCATTTGATTGAGGATAGTAAGGACTAGACTGAGTCATTTTAATCTTGAATCTGTTTGCAAATTCATCTACTTCCCTTGAAATAAAAGATGGCTCGCGATCTGTGACAATTATCTCGGGCACCCCATATCTGTGTAAGATCTTGGTTTCAATGAATTTCTTGACCGCGGTTGAGGTAATAGTCTTCACAGCTGAAGCTTCTACCCATTTGGTAAAGTAATCTGTTACAACAATTATGAAAGTGTGTCCTTTGCTAGAGGCTGGGTGAATTTGCCTCATGAAATCCATTGCCCATCCTCTAAAGAGCCAAGGCTTGACCACGGGGTTCAAAAGTATTGAGGGCACATGTTAGAGTGGTCCATGTCTTTGGCATTCTTCACACCCTCGGGCATAAGCTTTGCAGTATTTCTCCATCTTGGGCCAGAAATAGCCATATCTTGTAAACAGCCATCTCATCTTAGTTCCAGCCTGGTGTGCTCCACAGATGTCTTCATGTATTTCGGCCATTACCCTCATTGATTCTTCCTGGCCTAAGCACTTCAGTAACAGTCCATCTGGAGTCTTCCTTATCATAAATTTATCCCACATGACATATTTAGTTGTTTGATGTCTAT
The DNA here is from genome assembly GCA_024362995.1 of Heteromeles arbutifolia. Lineage (NCBI taxonomy): Eukaryota > Viridiplantae > Streptophyta > Magnoliopsida > Rosales > Rosaceae > Heteromeles > Heteromeles arbutifolia. Next base: position 2,555,557 of record JANCRC010000021.1, read on the forward strand.
TCTTCTTACTTGTAGGGAATGATGGATCTTTCAAATACTGAAGGATAGGTGTCCTCCAATCTTCTATCTCTATTTCTTCGGTCAACACATCTAGGCTAAATCCCCTTTGAAAAATAGAAGGGAGATTCCTTCTCTGAACCTCTATATCCTCTTCAAATTTCATTTCTTGGATCTGTGCTCTCGAAGCTAATTGTGCCATTTCATTGGTAATCGCATTTGACTCTCGAGGGATATGCTTACTGATATTTTCGTACCCCAAGAACTCAATAGTTGTGTAGATGCTAAGTAGTAACCTGCCATGGTGATGTGTCTGCACTTGTATTCTCTATTCAATTGATTGATCACCAATTCTGAATCACCGAATACCTCAACTTCAGTTGCCCCTAATTCTATCAAGATCTCTAAGCCAATTATCAATGCCTCATATTCTGCCTGATTGTTGGTAGTCTCTTGATAATCCAGGAAAAAAGAATACCAATGGTGAGTACCCCTAGGATCAATGATGACGATCCCAGCTCCAGCATCATTTTGAATGCAAGAACCATCAAAATACAGTTTCCAATGAGTGATTCAGAGGCTAGCTACTCTCTTTATCTCTTGCTGGATCCACGCATCTCTGCCCGAGAAGGCTTTGTTTAGCGGGATCCACACACTGGCCATTTCCAGAGTTCTTGGGATGTTGATAATCTCTTCTTGAGATCCTTGGTGCTCGACCAAGAAGTCTACAATTGTTTGTCCCTTGATTGCTCTCTGAGGTACATATTGAAAGTTGAACTCTGATGGTGCTATAATCTATTTTCCAATTCTCCCAGTTAGCATTGGTTTTGACAGCATGTACTTAATTACATCTGTCTTGGCAATGATATAGATGTGGCAAGGTAACATGTAGTGCCTTAGCTTGCATGCAGTGAAGTATAGAGACAAACACAATATTTCCACTAGAGTATATCTAGTCTCTACCTCAGTAAGGATTATACTGAGGTAGTAGATTGCTTGTTCTTTCCTGCCTTCATTTTTTGAGCCAGCAAGCTTCCTATTGACTTTTCAGAGACATAAATATAAAGCCTTAAAGGCTTCCCTCTTTAAGGCGGCATGAGCACATGTGGATAGGCCAAGTAAGTTTTTATGCTGTCGAAAGCCTCTTGGTGTGGTGGGCCCCATTCAAACTCTTCTTTGTCTTTTAATTTCAGCAGAGAGGTTAGTGGCTGAATTTTGCCTGCCAAGTTAGCAATGAATCTCCTCAAGAATTTGATTTTCCCTAGTAGCCTTTGCAGTTGTACTTTATTAGTGGGAGGAGGTGATTCCATTATTTCCTGAGCTTTGTTTTTGTCGACCTTCACCCCTCTTTGATGAACAAGGAATCCCAAAAAGTTGCCCGATCTTACTCCAAATGCACACTTCTTTGGATTCATCTTTAGCTTATGGATCCTCATTTTTATCAAGGTTTGTCTAAGGTCCAATAGAAGTTGCTCTTCAGTTTTAGACTTCACCACGATGTCATCAATATATACTTCCATGCTATGGCCAATTAAGTCATGAAAAATGGCGTTCATTGCTCTTTGATAGGTTGCACGGGCATTTTTTAGCCTGAATGGCATTACCAAGTACTCATATGCTCCGACATAACCCGGACACCTAAAAGTTGTTTTATGTATATCTTCTTTAGCCATTTTTATCTGATTGTATCTCGCATTCCCATCCATGAAAGAAATAACTTTATGTTTGGCAACTGCATCTATGGATAGGTCAGCCATGGGCATGGGATATTCATCCTTAGGCGTGGCTCCATTAATGTTTCTAGCAAACCACTGATCTGTATAGGTCTCGGATCCTCCTCAGTTCCTAACTCGATGGTCTCCAAGGGGTCTTGTACTTCTAGAGCCGATTTGTCAGGCTCTGCACACAAAAATTCAACCAACTCTAGACTCTGGGGCAAATCCTCTGGCCCTTCCAGATTATATATACACTCAGCCATTTGGATGGCTGCTTCTAACTCATTCCCAAAAAAATCTTATTTACTCGTCTGGCTGCTAGAAGCCTTTTTGTTCCAATCATTTTCTTCCTTGGCCGAGTTCTCCCTCTCTTGTTTTTTTTCTCTCTTATACACCAACAGTCTTTTATTAAGGACCTGACTGCAACCACTTGGTCCCTCCTCTTCTGTTCTGACATTACTGGTGTTGGGGAGTTAGGATGATATGAGGTATATCCCATTCCTCATTGGTGAAGAACAACCCTTGTTTCAGAAGCTTTTGGGTAGTCACCTTAGTCGGGCGGCCGTTCTTATCAGCTCCTGAACATTGAAGAATCCCAACACTGGGATCGTAGAAGTTGGCTTCTGCAACATTAGCTGTGGCGAAAATGGCCATGACTCAGCCTCTACCATCTCCCAGAACCCTAGTCCCATATCTCATTCCTCATGGTAAACTGCTACTTGTTGATACAGGGTAGATGGCATCGAGAGACTCTGATTAATCCAATCTCAGCCCAGTAAAGCTTCATAAGTGGAAATGATGTCCACCACGAAAAAGGCTACCATGATTTGCTTTGATCCTAAGTCAACCTCTAAAGGCAGTATCCCATAAGTTTTAGTAATGGCTCTAGAAAAACTAGAAACTGTTAAATCCGTGGGGATGAGATCTTCCTCATTTCCACATATCTTCTTCATATGCTTGTATGGCAACACATTGACCGCAGCCCATCCATCGATCAAAACCCTTTTAAAGGGTATTCCCTCCAAATGAGCAGTTACATAAATAGGCTTAAGATGGTTGGCCATGGTCAAATTTGGGCGACTGAAGACCATCATGTCTGAGTACATTCTTTCGGGCTCTTTCTTTGCTGGTTCGAGCATACCTACTCTGCCCAACTCCTCTTTTCCCGTTTCGTTAACACTAACATGTGCCATCATAGGTCTTGTCGCCAAGTAATCTCTCTCCATTATGGTAGGTTGATCAGGCTCAGCACAAAACATGGTAGATAAAACATACGTCATGTTTACGTGGAAGTTGATGGGTCCAAGTAAGTCTTCATTCTTGCCCCCAATATGGTTCATGAACTCATCTAGCAAATCTCGTGCTTCTTCTGGCAACATTAGCTCGGGCAACCCTTTTTCCCGAGTCACGCCAAAGTTATGCGAATGCACTAGGCTTTTGCAGAGAGTATCAACTAGTAATGGTGGGGGCATTCCTCTCTCGGGCGAGATAGTTCCAAAACAAATGGGTTATGGGTTCCATCTTGGCGTTGGCATCATCATCATATTTTCTTGAGCTCTCTTCAGGATTCTCTACTTTCCTGGATGCGGGTTTTGTGGCACATGATCCCATTGCCTTCCCTTTTGGCCTTGCTATTAACCTCAGGCCAACATGATGATCCGTGTCGATCATCATGTTGGCCTGAGGTTTTTCCAGCAATAGATTCCCTTTGACAATGAGGTCTTGTATCCAGTCTATGACCTGGACGCAGTTGGTTATGGAATGATTGAAAGTGTAATGCAACTTGTAATACTTCTTCCCTCTCAGTTCTTCTGGCTTAGGCAGCTTTTTGGTACTGTCGGGCACAATCACTATTGCCTGCACCAACTCCTTATAGATTTCTGCTGCCTTGGTTAGATCGAATGAATAGCTTTGATACTTAGGGTGTTTCATTGGCACAAATCCACCATCATTCATGACCACCTTCTGGTCTTTAACCGGCTGGACCAATCCCTTCACTATCAAAAGTTTGAAGGGAGTGGTCATCTCTGCTGCACACATATCAATTCCACATTTTCCACAACCATCATTCTCTTCTGGCTCCATCCCTTCGAACTCCATTTAATGAATGGCAGCCTTGTTTTGGTAAAATTGGGGTATTTTAAAGGAATGTTTTGCTTGTTGTTCCTCGATCAACAATTTCTTGTACTTGGTGGCAGCAATCACCAGTTCTTGCAACTCATTAAACTGCACATCGTGAAACTTCTTCCTCAAGGCATTCTGAGCAATAGCTATAAGCTGGGCATGGTTGATAGGAATCTGGCATCTCATCATTGTCTTCCTAAACCTCATCATGAAGTCCTCAGTAGATTCATGCTCGTATTGCTTCACCTCAACCAGATCATTAATGGTCATCTCTGGCTCCAACCTGTAAAACTGCTCGTGGAATGCCATCTTCATCTGTCCCTAGTTGGCAATAGAATTATGGGGCAACACCGAGTACCACTGAGATGCTAAGCCTACCAAGGAGTTCCCAAACAGTCTCAACTTGTAGTTGGGGTTGTCTTCAAATGCCACACAATGGTTGGAGAACTTGAAGATGTGATCCTTGGAAGACACATTGTTATCTTCCCCGCTGAATGTTAGGAATGCAGGCATCTTGAAGTTAAAAAGAAAAGGATTCTGCTCATCAATGAACTCCGGGTAGGGCTTTTGATAGGTGAACCTAAACAGCGGGCGAGCTTGTGGCTAAGCATTTCTTACCACCATTTTTCTTAACTCAGCCAACTCATCTCTGAGTTACTAGTTGGCTGCATTATTATGTGGTATGTAAGAAGCTCCCTCATTCGGGCTAAGATCATTGCCCGATAAGGCTTCCTTCTTTGATTCGAGTTGTCTCCACTTAACATCTCATCCCTTATTAGCCATTGGTGGTGGCCTATAAGGAGGGGGTTTGTCTGTAGTTGCGGGCTCTCCATTCCCACTACATTCTCCAATTAGCTGAGGCATTCCATACTTCTTTATTTCTGGCCCGCACTGCCCCTACTATCCAATGAAAATAAAAAGGGGTCGGGCAACTCTAGTTTTCTGATTTCTTCTAACACTGGCTGATCCACTCCAAATCCTTCTTTATTCTTTCCCTTATTCTTTTTTTCCTTAAGCACAGGAAACAGAAAAATAGCTGGCTCTGTCACAGAGCTGGCTTCTCTCATCATCTCTCTAGTACGATTATTTTCTAGGGTAAAGTACTCCAGATCTAGCCTTCTTTGCAAATTCTCTATTAGGGAACAGAGTCTGCTTATTTCCCCTCTGGTTTCTAGAGATATTTTCTCCATGCTTCATAACATAGCTACCATGGTAGCCTGCAGGTCTTCATTTGTGACATTTCCTCCTGATTTCTTAGAATGAGTCGGGTTTTCCTTTAGGATAGATCCTTGCAGATCTTCAGGGAGGTTTGCCATGTTTGATCTCAGTATGTACTGGGGTGGTTTTTGTTATGTTTTCCATCTGAATGTTTGCTCTTTCCTTAATCTTTTTGGCATACAAGGCTTGTGGTCCCACCAGGCGTGCCAAAACTATGTTCGGGCAGGAATTTCGCTGGGAATGATCCTTGGCTAGAGCACACAGCTCCCCGAGGAGTTGGCACTTTGGTTGGTTGTCGGGCTCCTGCTTGTTGAGAAGCTGCAAGATGAGGACAAAGTTAGTTCTGAAATGTGCCTTTGTGAGGCCTTAAGTGTAGGCTTTGAGGCTTGTAATCAAAACTAACTAAGTGCTAAGACGTGCCACTACCATCTCAGTATGGCAAATGTAGAACAAGTGTGTTTAAGTCGATTACTTGAGCCCTAAGTTATTCTGACTTCTTGTTTATCAAAGGATTGTCGTAGATGGGTTAAGTATACATTAAGTTCTTTTATGTGCCTTAAGATCAAGGACTTTTGGTTCTTTACCTTGTATACTTAGAGGGTTTAATTCCCATTTAGACTTTCATGACAATAAAAATCACTAAATGAACCAAATCTGAGGACCAATGAAACTTTTGATCATCGAATGACTGGAAATGACTTGAATACAAACTGGTGAATACATCATAATACCAGATCTACTAATTGAAAGACAAGACAAAGATAGTCGAGCAGTCGGGCAAGGTGGAACGTCTTGTAATCCCTTCTCTTTGTGGTTACAGAGGGTTGTGTGCTAAAAGGTGATAGATGGTGAACAAGTTTACACGAGGGAATCAATACTACAGCATCCAGGGAAGGTAGCAGAGTTTTCACACTAGACAAAAAATGTCTTTATAAGGGAACTATTGCTAAAAAATGGGTTGTAAGGTACGAACTTGCTTGAGAGCAGAGTTTGTATGCTTGTTTGTTTGATTGGTTGAGTGTCCTTGTCTCTAGGCCATGTCTTCCCTTTTATAGGCATTTTGCCTTGGCTGTTGCAAGCTTTGCCCGAAAGCACTTCAGTGAGTCATCATCTCTTTTTACTTGTTCTGCCATTAGAAAATGCTTTTGAGCTGAGAGTAGGTTGATTTCCATCGGTTGTCACTTCTCTTGTAAGCATATAGCCTTTGTATTAATGAGAAGCCGTCATATTGTCTTGGGATGGATGACTGGGCTTAGTGCTGGGCATCAGGCAAGTCTCTTCACTTTAGTTCTTTTGGGCTCTCCTTCCTTTAGGCCCAAAGTTCAAATATTAACCCAAACACCATGTGGGAAAACAAATAAGCATTTGTGAGTGTCATGGACCATTACTCGCCAATCCTCATGGATCACCGTGCGGATAAAACTTTGAGGGAGATATTGACACATCTCGTCACATATTGTTGTACCACGTGACTTCTTGTGGCAGATGAGTATCTCACGTGGGTACTACTCTTCCAACAAGTTTGGGTTACCGGTGTAGAATGAACTAGAAGTGACACATGTCATTATATCGTAATTAATATATAGAGTTAATTTGAAAGATGAAGCAACCCGGCCAACCACATTTTACCTTCCCAGGCAATCGTTAACAACTCTATGTTCTTCTAGTTTGATATGATTCGACATTTTAAGCATAGCAATTTAGATTTAGCACCAAACATGAAAGAACATTTTATTCTACTTTTGAAAAATTAAAGAAAACAATATATAATTTCATGCTTGTCTATATTATAAGAATAGGAAAAGGGACAAATCACTTTACCATCTTTTACCATTGTTGCTAAACAAGAAAATGCCTTCTCAAACTTTATGTCTATCTAATTCAAGGGATATAGTAGCTTTGTTGAATATAAATACGTGTGTACGTCCATACTCAAGAGTGCGACTTTAGTTAAAGTGGATATAATCCTCGTTATACACTTTACTTCAAATGTACTTCTGCTCTATTAAGATTAATTTAAATTAAAATATCGTTTCTATAAAATAAAAAAATGACAGATGACCGTTTGTACAATCAGCTAGCCTATTTCAACTTGCCCCCTCTATCGTCCTCTCTCTCAATCCTGCCTCCACGAATATGGGTTTTGGGTATACAATTCACCCCCTCCGCCTCTGCTCCATATGCTCAGTATCTCTAGGTTTTGGGTCTGGGTTTACGGTGATTTTGAAGTGGCTGATGTCATGATGAAGTCAGCATGATGTCAGATGGCCCTCATGCGCAAGGTCAGGCAATCATGGTCCAATTGAGCAATTCGACAGTGTGGGGTCCAGTGTATTGAGAGTTGTCCCACATCGGTGAGGGACAATGTTTTCTACGTGCTTATATGGTCTTGGGTTACTTCCCATATTGCCAATTGGTTTTATGATGGAATACCAATTTCATCATGGTATCAAAGCGGGTTGTCCTTGTGTGAAGTCAAACGACCACACGCGCTCCACGTCACCCAGTTGTTGTCCATGTGTAGACTTGAAAATCCGCCACACGTGTGGGAGCGTGTTGAGAGTTGTCCCACATCGGTGAGGGACAAGGTTTGCTATGTGCTTATATAGTATTGGGCTACTCACACGCGCTCCATGTCACCCAATTGTTGTCCATGTGTAGACTTGAAAATCCGCCACACGTGTGGGAGCATGTTGAGAGTTGTCCCACATCGGTGAGGGACAAGGTTTGCTATGTGCTTATATGGTCTTGAGCTACTCCCCATATTACCAATTGATTTTATAGTGGAATCCCAATTCCATCACAGTGATTGCCCAACTGCTTCGTATGGGTTGGGGCAAGGTTTTTGATTTTCTGGGCAATAACTGGCAATTGGGTGTGGGATGGAACTGCTCTTAGCCCACTGCACATTGCCGAGCAGCAAATAAAACTCTAAACGGTTGAGATTCAATGTTCAAACTGATCCTATAAAAAAAGAGAGTGCAAACTGGGAAGCTTCATTGGGCTTGTGGTGGAGACACCATGAGCTTAGATGGTTCACCCCATATAAGAGTATATTGCTACCCAGCTTGAGTCAGCCGAACCTTTTTTATATTTCCTGTAAACAATAACGATACACATACACACAGCTCGTGCCGTTAAAGAATGGCAACAATGAGTCAGCCCACCTGGCAGGTGGAATGAGTTATCTACCAACTTCAAAATTAAAGATGCTACGTGAAAACTACTAGTCAAATGAAAAATGCAGACCACATGATCCTTTATTGTTTGTTTTCTCTTTTTCTCCGAAATTCTCACTTTCTAACACCACTTGATACATAAAAGCATACTCTGATAAGTAAACCTACGCAAACAAATTCGGATCTTCTCCGAATTCTCCTGGTGAAGATTTTAAAGATATGCCTGTTTATCGTTCATCATACAGTCAGTTTTCGTCAAATACTATTTATGTTTAATTTTAAATAATAAAATTTAAAATAATTTATAACCACACGATATACGATAAACGGACACAATACACACATCATCGGAATCCTTATAAAGAGAATCCTTATTCTACACAAACATCCACAAAACCTGGTAGGTGGAATGAGCTATCTACCAACTTTAAAGATGCTATGTGAAAACTATTCGTCAAATGAACCCTTTATTGTTTGCTTTTTCTTTTTCTCCGAAATTTTCACTTTCTAACGCCACTCGATACAGAAAAACATAGTCTGACAAGTAAACCCACACAAATATAACAAAACCAGACAGAGAAGATGCCAGAGTACTGTGTAACTGGAGGAACAGGCTTGATAGCTGCTTACTTAGTGAAGGCCTTGCTAGACAAGGGCCATGTTGTCCGCACCACGGTTCGAAACCCAGGTATCTACATTTGCAGTTATCAGCTACTTCCATCAATTTCACAATTTTTTTCGTGTGTACAAACGATATTCTACTTTAAATGAATTTAAAGTTGAAGAAAAGGGGATTCTCGAGTCTTCTTAGAATTTATAATTTTAGGTTGTCCCGTGATTCCATCTATGTATTTAGATATGATTAGTGGCGGAGTTAGAAATCGAAGCTAGCAGGGGCCTCTAAGCCGTATGAAAGAAATTGGACAAAAAATTATATAACTAATGCAAGAAAAGTTCATTTTTGTAGTGGAATGGAAAATTTTAATCAAAAGAGAGGAATGAAATCGTGAAGAAAAAAAAAAGATTGAGATAATTATATCATAAGCACCGAACTTTTTTATAAGTTCATACGTTGAATGAACAAAAATTACTGCACCGAACTGATACAAATTTCTTTCTCTATGCCATATATGCGTGGTTTCAGTGTTCAACACATCATGCAAAAGGGTGACAAACCAAGGAAGACTAGTTGATATAAGGATTTGGTTTCATAATAATACTACTGTAAAACACAATTTTTTGGTCAATTAGTGAAATATAATAAAGCTAGCTGAAAGGAAAAGTATATAAATCAAAGAATACAAAGTATCCAACCAAAAGCACACAAACAAAAATTAAAAGTGAATAAACTTCATGATAGCTAGCATTTACAATTGGTAGTGTTTTATCCTTTTGGTGACAGAGGATGGGGGCAAGGTGGGTTATTTGTGGGAGTTGAATGGAGCCAGGGAAAGGCTCAAGATGTTGAAAGCTGATTTGATGGTGGAAGGAAGCTTTGATGAGGCTGTACGAGGCGCCGAAGGAGTCTTTCACACTGCATCACCCGTTCTTGTTCAATACGACGACAATGTTCAGGCAAATTAAACTCTTCGTTTGATCTTTTTGTTCTCCTTTCCCGTTGTTAAAATTCGTTTTATGTAATTCAATCATGTTTTTTGATCGACGGGAGAAAACTTGAAAGCTTTCAAAACTGCATTGTCCAAAAATGTGGTACATTGATGAAAATATTCAAGCTAAAACGAAACTTTGATTGATTGATTGTAGGCAAGTTTGATTGATCCATGCATAAAGGGCACACTGAATGTTCTGAATTCGTGCTCGAAAGCCCGTGTGAAACGGGTTGTGCTCACCTCTTCTTGCTCTTCAATAAGATATCGTTACGATGCCCAGCAGGCCTCTCCTCTCAACGAGTCACATTGGAGTGATGCTGAGTACTGCAAACACTACAATGTAACCACGTACAAACCCTTCCAGTCCATGTTTAGTTCCAGATGCATCATAAAAAACAACACGTATATGTTGAATCGACGTTGAAATGCCATATTCATGTGTAAATTATTGTTTGTGTACAGCTCTGGTATGCTTATGCAAAAACTACAGCAGAGAAGGAGGCATGGAGAATTGCCGAGGAGAGCGGAATGGATCTCGTTGTGGTGAATCCGTCGTTTGTAATTGGTCCTCTGCTAGCACCACAACCAACCAGCACACTGCATATGATACTGTCTGTAATCAAAGGTTATACCGTGTGATGATGTTCCAGTACCGAGTAAGTATTTGTCCAATTTGAGAATAAGGATATTCAATCTGCAATTTCCGCGACAGGTTCAAGAGGGGAGTACCCGAACACGACAATAGGATTTGTGCACATAGATGATGTGGTAGCTGCGCACATTTTAGCAATGGAGGAAGGCAAAGCATCGGGAAGGCTGATATGTACGAGCTCGGTTGCGCACTGGTCGGAGATCATTGAGATGCTGAGGGCCAAATATCCATCCTATCCATATGAAAACAAGTGAGTATATATAAAAGGCGACCCCAAGCCAACAAGGCTTCACGCTTTCCAGGAGTTGGGGGGAACGTTAATCGTATATATATAGTTTCCTAAATTTCCGTTGGTTTAATGTGGAAAATTATAAATGGAATTATCTATGTATTTTGCAGGTGTAGCAGCGTGGAAGGAGACAGTAATCCACATAGCATGGATACCAGTAAAATTGCTCAACTGGGATTTCCACCTTTCAAAACGCTTGAAACAATGTTCGATGACTGCATCACTAGTTTCCAACAGAAAGGATTTCTTTGAATGAATCGCACAAGGCTTTGCTTTTGAGTGCGTTCCAAGTTTCGTTTTTAGATATAGTTTGAGCTTTCATCCTTGCACCCGAGCCCTAAGTTCGATTTTTCCCTCCTTTCACTATCACTATAAATAATAGGTGGGGAATGAGCAGGGGTGATAAAGCAGGATCTCCATCCTTACTTGTGTTTTGTTAAGTTCTTTTCCTTTGATTTCAATTAATCAAAAGGAAAGAGACATTCCTCGCTTTGATTTCAATCCAAAGAGAACCGTTAATCACGGTTTCTTTTTGTTTAGTCACAATTTGTTTGTTTACATAGATTATCATCTAAAATTCTAAATTACAAAATCTCATCAACTAAACACGCATTTAAGCTTCTGGAGCTCACAGTAAGCACAACAGTGTTTCCGTTCTTTTTGCACATAAGTCTGAATCTCTCTAACCGTGTTAGTGCAGTCTAAGATGCTTTAATGAACCGTAACGTTAGTGGCACAATTATGCAACTACATAATAAGCACTTTCAGACCTGATCGAGTTAACATATTATTAGGGGAGGTTCACTTATTATTCATAAGTAATGGGAAACGATTGCTCTTCTTTTGTTAAACAAAATTGATATGACAAAGGCAACCCAACAATCGAGAATTTATCATATGTAATCAAAATTTACACTCTAATTTCGTAAATATTAGTTTTTATAAAAAAAACTATCAAATATATCCAAAATTTCAATGGAATAGACTTCAATACCCTCAAAGTTAATAACCAACCCTAAATCCAAACATTATTAGATAAAATTATGGCAATTCCACCTGTTTATGGATGAACCTGAATTAATTTCCAAGAAAATTTGTTGTTTAACAATACCATCTGCACCTCACGGTCTAATCCCCACCTCCCAATCAATCGTAAATGTTTTGTTTTGTTTATGATTTTGGTTTTGCAATAAAAACTGGAATTTGTTTGCTTACATGCAATTGTGATGGGCTTTTGACAGAAGGAAGAGCTCCTGATGATCGGCGAACATATGGCAACATGCTGCTGTGGCTCCCAATTACCCAGACCCTTTTCAACTTTGCCAATATATTTCCTTTTGATTTGTTAGGTTTCCAAGGCATACCGAAAGTATGAGAACAAAATTTAATTATTATTTTAAATTTTTTAATTGAACATTTCAAAACAATATGAAGGAGAAGGATAAGCAAAGGCTAGAAGGGCAGAGGGTTGCAGCAGTGGTTGGTTCGGTGACAGCAATCTTGTTGTGAGTTTGAATGAAAATGAATTCCAACGATTTTAGGTGTTGTGTAATTTGACTTTAATTTGTAGGGTAGTTTGGTCTATTTAAGCATGTTTCAATGGGATCCTCCATCAACTTGCGACAGTCAGCTATGACAACTTGCCCCCTCTGTCTTCCTCTCTCTCAATCCTTCCTCCACGAATATGGGTTTTGGGTCTACAACTTGTCCCCTCCGCCTCTACTCCATATCTACCGATAGCTTTTGGGTTTCTGGTCTAGGTTTACGGTGATTTTGAAGTGGCCGATATCACGCTGAAGTCAGCATGACGTCAGATGGCACTCATGCGCAAGGTCAGGCAATCCTTGCCCGATTGAGCAATCCGCTAGTGGAGGGTCCAGTGATTGCCCGACTGCTCCGTATGGGCTGGAGTAAGGTTTTTGGTTTTCTGGGCAATAATTTGCCCAATTGGGGTGGAACTGCTCTTAGCCTACTACACATTGCTGAGCAGCAAATAAAATTCAAACCGGTTGAGATTCAATGTTCAAACTGGGAATCCAACAAAAGAAAAGAGTTCAAACTGGGTAGCTTCCTTGGGCTTGTGGTGGAGACACCATGAGTTTAGATGCTTCAGCCCATGTAAGAGTATATTGCTGCCCAGCTTGAGCCAGTTGACCTTCTTCTTTTTTTTTTTGAGAATTTTAATGAAATATTTTCGGTACTGTTAACATTTAACGTTAAGGATATTTTTACTTTGAAAAATCACTCCTGATCTTATTCACTTACACTTTATTTTGTCTTTTTGATTAAAACTAAAATTTTTTAAGACTTTTCATTAGTTTTCCTTTTTCTTTTTCCTGTAAACAATAACGATACACATGCATGCACGAAGCTCGTGCCATTAAAGAATGGAAAAAATGAGTCAGCCCACCTCGTAGGTTTGAATGAGTTATCTGCCAACTTCAAAGATGTGAACGAATAATCAAATAAAAATTTCAGAGGACGTGACTCTCTCTTGTTTGTTTTTTCTTTTTCTCTGAAACCATCACTTTCTAACACCACTTGGTATATAAAAACATACCTTGACAAGTAAACCTACACAAACTTCCACGAAACCAGACGGAGAAGATGCCTGAATACTGCGTAACTGGAGGAACAGGCTTCGTAGCTGCTTACATAGTGAAAGCCTTGCTAGACAGGGGCCATGTTGTCCGCACCACGGTTCGAAAGCCAGGTATCTATATTTGCAGTTATCAGCAACTTCCATCAATTTCACAATTTTTTCATGCATACAAACGATATTCTACTTTAAATGAAATTAAAATTGAAGAAAAGGTGATTCTAACTATGGTACAATACATTCGAGTCCTCTCAGAATTTATAATTTTAGGTTGTCCCGTGATTCCATCTTTGTATTTAGATATGACTGCAGTTCATGTAGCTAGCATTTACGGTTGGTAGTTTTTTATCCTTTTGGTGACAGAGGATGTGGGGAAGGTGGGTTATTTGTGGGAGTTGAATGGAGCCAAGGAAAGGCTCAAGATGTTGAAAGCTGATTTGATGGTGGATGGAAGCTTTGATGAGGCTGTACAAGGCGTCGATGGAGTCTTCCACACTGCATCACCCGTTCTTGTTCCATACGACGACAATGTTCAGGCATGTTAAACTCTTCGTTTGATCTTTTTGTTCTCCTTTCCCGTTGTTAAAATTCGTTTTATGTAATTCAATCATATTTTTTGATCGATGGGAGAAAACTTGAATGCTTTCAAAACTGCAAAGTGCTAAAATGCGGTACGTTCTTGAAAATATTCAAGCTAAAACGAAACTTTGATTGATTGATTGATTGATTGTAGGCAAATTTGATTGATCCATGTATAAAGGGCACACTGAATGTTCTGAATTCATGCTCAAAAGCACGTGTGAAACGGGTTGTGCTCACCTCTTCTTGCTCTTCAATAAGATATCGTAACGATGCCCAGCAGGCCTCTCCTCTCAACGAATCACATTGGAGTGATGCTGAGTACTGCAAACACTACAATGTAACCACGTACAAACCCTTCCAGTCCATGTTTAGTTCCAGAAGCATTATAAACAATAACACGTACATGTTGAATTGACGTTGACATGCAATATTCATGTGTAAATTATTGTTTGTGTACAGCTCTGGTATGCTTATGCAAAAACTACAGCAGAGAAGGAGGCCTGGAGGATTGCTGGGGAGAGCGGAATGGATCTCGTTGTGGTGAATCCGTCGTTCGTGGTTGGTCCTCTGCTAGCACCACAACCAACCAGCACTCTATATATGATACTGGCTATACTGAAAGGTTGAACCGCGTGATGATGTTCCAGTACCGAACAATTATTTATCCAAATTGAGAATAAGGATATTGAATTTGCAATTTCTGCGATAGGTTCAAGAGGGGAGTACCCGAACACGACAGTAGGATTTGTGCACATAGATGATGTGGTAGCTGCGCACATTTTAGCAATGGAGGAAAGCAAAGCGTCGGGAAGGCTGATATGTTCGAGCTCGGTTGCGCACTGGTCGGAGATCATTGAGATGCTGAGGGCCAAATATCCATCCTATCCATATGAAAACAAGTGAGTATATATAAAAGGCAATCCCGAGCCAACAAGCCTTTACGTTTTCCAAGGGTCGGGGTGGAACGTTAATCGTGTATATAGTTCCTAAATTTCAGTTGGTTTAATGTGGAAAATTATAAATGGAATTATCTATGTATTTTGCAGGTGTAGCAGCGTGGAAGGAGACAGTAATCCACATAGCATGGATACCAGTAAAATTGCTCAACTGGGATTTCCACCTTTCAAAACGCTTGAAACAATGTTCGATGACTGCATCACTAGTTTCCAGCAGAAAGGATTTCTATGAAAGAATCGCACAAGGCTTTGCTTTTGAGTGCGTTCCAAGTTTCGTTTTTAGATATAGTTTGAGCTTTCATCCTTGCACCCGAGCCCTAAGTTCGATTTTTCCCTCCTTCAGTATCACTATAAATAATGGGTGGGGAATGAGCAAGGGTGATAAAGCAGGATCTCCATCCGTAGTTGTGTTTTGTTATGTTCTTCTTTTCCTTTGATTTCAATTAATCAAAAGGAAAGAGACATTCCTCGCTTTGATTTCAATCCAAAGAGAACCGTTAATCACAATTTCTTCTTGTTTAGTCACAATTTTTTTATTTACATAGATTACCATCTAAAAATCTAAATTACAAAATCTCATCAACTATCTTTTCAATAATTAAAAACGCATTTAAGCTTCTTAAACTCACAGTAAGCACAACAGTATTTCCATTCTTTTTGCACATAAGTTTAAATTTCTCTGACCGTGTTAGTGTAGCCTAAGATGCTTTAAAGAACCGTAACATTAGTGGCACAATTATGCAGCTACATGATAAGCACTTTGGGACTTGATTCAAAACATAGGGGAGGTTCACTTATGAATTGGAAACGATTGCTTTTCTTTTGTAAAACAAAACTGAAATGACAAAGGCAACCCAACAATCAGCCCCGTTTAATTAGGTTTAATGACGTAATTAAGCTTAATGAGTTGGGGACAAAATTTAATCTCAGTGACTCATAACGCATTGTCCAAAAAGCAAGTATTGTGGTCCTGTACCTACTTTTTGAGTTAATTACCTTCTCTCTAGACTCTCTCTCTGTCTCTGCAGAAGGAAACCCAGAGAAACCCATCCCATAGCCGCCGGCCAAGCCTTTGGCTTTAGGGTCGGTGGCAGCCCCCTAATTTCTCTTGTTTTCTGCTTTTCTTCCTCCCTTCTTCTTCTATGTTGTCGTCTGAATTTTGTTTCAGCTTTCTGAGCTCGTCTCAGTTTTGGACTTTCTCCTCCCTCAATGGTAGTTCATCGCCAAACCCACCTTCCCTCCCCAGCGCACCCCGCTTTCCTTCCTTCCCCTTGCTCCACCTCATATTTCCCAACCTTTAATCAAAAATTGGGTCTCGAGGTGTTGGGCTCTGTCTTGACTCTAGTGCCAACCCACACAGCTCGCTGCCGATCCGGCTTGCCGGAAAAATTGGACGAAGTGCGGAACGATTCACGATATGTATTGGGTTGTTTGCTCTTTCTTTTCTTACTTTGTCTACGGACCTAAGTGTAATTGGGCTTCTCGATATGTATTGGGTTGTTGCACTTTCTTTGCTGGGGCCTGTTTTTATTTTATGTCTTATTTTTCTTATGTAGGGTTTTATAATATTTAGGAAAATTAATAAAAATGTTTTTAAAACTTTAAGTTTTAACAATAAAGATAAAATAAAAGGCAAAATAAATAGTATTATAATTGACTTTTTAGTGTAAAAATATGATTTTTCATTAAAGTAAATAGTACCGAAAACTTTTCGTTAAAGTGCCTTTGATATTTTTGTGTTTTGGTTGGATTTAGGTCTATCTTGCACAGATTGTAATCTTCTTTTCATTAATGAAGCTTTCTTTTTTACCCAAAAAAATGACTCATTACGCATTGGTTGAGGACAGCGACTGAATCCCAAAATACAATTTTATGGCGGCTTCTAATGTGCCAATAATTGGCCCTCTCTTGATTTGTCCAAATGTAAAGTCCACTTGTGTTTGATTTTGACTTGTTTAATCCCCTTAAGTTTGGCAAAATTAACAACTGGAAAAGACAATTACAACAGATAAAATTGGATCGACCCACTGATGACATAGACCACCAATAATACGCTTACTTAAAGTACAGTGATGATCATATGTGGTTAGGGATGAATTCTAGACTTTGTATTTTATACGGCAGGATAGGGCAAGTACCGAATTCGATTCCAACGCATGTGAATCACACATGGATGGACGGAGAGTGATTGAAATGTTTATGTGATTCTTTCTGACCTCCAAAAGTGTAAACGATCATAACAAATACGTTAATTGATTCTTTTAAAAAATATATATATATGTAGTGAGATATATTTACTTACCTGGAACAAGTCTTAGTAAAAAATCATCTCTTGACAAATATATTTTTATGAGTCTTTTTGGCCTCTAAAAATATAAACCATCGAACAAATCCACTAATTGATTCTTTTAGTGACAGTAACACATCATTCCTCGAATTGAACTAATCGGTAGAAAAAGCCGTGGCACGTGATGTTAAGGGATCTTCATTAGGACACGTGGCAAGTAAGCAGACGCATTGAAGGCTGTGAAGCTGTGTCACCAAACACCCATTGGTTTGGTAAATGAGGACCGAAGGTGGCTGGGGAGAGCAATTGGAGTACAGCTAGCTTCAGTACTCCAATTCTGCTACAGCCTCTGGTTCAAGATATGCTTTGTTTGGCAAAAGAAATCCAACCAGGGCCCACCACTTCTGCTACAACCTTCAGTACGTTTTCACCCAGGAGGATTATCTCCTGATTCTCACGTAGATGCGAAGAGAATTCTCAAATCTTGTCTGTTTTCGTCAGATACTATTTATATTTAATTTAAAATAAAATAATTTATGATCGTATAATATACGATAAACAAATACGATTTGAAGATTCCAAGATCTTCATAAAGAGAATCCGAAAAGAATTCTCATTCCGTTTTCGCCACAATGAAGAAAAGAGAGACTCTCGTACCACAGCCGTGACGATTCATTCTAATATATTACAGCTCACAATTGCCGAGAAAAATTAACATTGTAAAATTGTATCATTGATTTAAAACGTCATGGTAACATTCCTTGATATGAAAGGTTCCAATCAATTATCCCACACAATGGTTACATTTCAAGATGGTGAAAACAATTTATCCAACGCCATTCCATTCCAAAAATTAAAACGCACATCGATAATGCGTGTTAGATTTGAGACACCGTCGCCTTTTACTAGGTTATAGAGAGGTAAAGTAGTAACTCCGTAAAATAAGGGTCACCACCTACCTTTATATCAAAGAACTTTAGTCATAACTACTGAAAAGACCTGAGAATAAAAGGGCGGCACGGGCTTTGTGCTCCTCCTTTAAAGGATAACAAACCACACTCATAAAGCTCCATGGAACAACTCCAAGCAGAAACCATAAATGAAAATACAAATCAAACTTCCAAAATCCACTCAGCATTTTAAATTCTTTGCGGAAATAATGTAAAGTAATTAGATTAAATACGGAGAGATTAGGTAAAGTAAAATTCATTGCAGAAACTTCATAGTACATTTACCACATCACGGAGATAAAGGAGAGCAGATAACGTTAAACCCTTCTGCGACAACAAATCAGATCGATAACCCTTTGGACGGCTCTGATAGCACAAGAAAACCCAAGGATTCACACTTTAACACTACAGCGCTTATGCCGCTAATCACCGTCTTAATCTCTCTTCAAACAAACAAATTAATTAAACTCCCACGTAATTACCACTCTCACTCGAGAACTCCCATGTGTTACTTGAGAGTTCATGATATTACGCCTAATTGCTGCAAAACCATAAACAGAGATTTAACTTAAGAAACTCTCCTAGCTCCAAAATTTATTGGCATACAATGTTGAGGGGTTCATCCAACCAGCAAGCAATGTCATCCTTGCCGAGATCCTCAAAGTCACAGTCGGGTAGACTGCTCGGCTCATCGCTTTCGAACCCGGGAATCTGTATATCCTCAATGCTGCTGTAATTGTCGAAGAACTGCCCAAAATCCTCCAAGTACAGCGAATCGAGCTCCGGTCCCAAGTTTAGCTCTTGATCAAAATGAAGAGGGCCCAATGTCTCATCAAGAAAACCCAAATCGGGTATTTGCAGCTCTTCAAGATTTGTCGACTCATCGGCAATCTCCTTCTCCAAATCAGCACCATTCTGAATGTTATTGGAAGCAGATGTCTCCAAATCAAGCACACAAGAAGGAGACCTCTGAGAAACGACAGAGGCGGAATCCTCAGAAAAAACAGGTTCAACGTTGTTGTAGGAATTCTTGTTGGAAACGACAGCTGAAGCTGAGGTAGCAGCTGCCAACATTTCTTCAAATTCGAGCCGCTTGTCCTCATAGGCCTTCGAGGCGTCCTCCGCAGTATTGAAAGTACCAAGCCAGATACGAACCCCTCTGAAAGGATCACGAATCTCAGCAGCCCATTTCCCCCATTTGCGCTGCCTCACGCCTCTGTAAGCAGAAGAGGACTGCCGATGGGACTTGGTGAAAATCGCCTTCTTGCTGGGTTTTGGGGTTCTGACTCCATTGCTGTCCTGACTTGAGCTCTCCGGCTCTGCGGTGCCTGGCTTCGGGTGCGCGGATGGCCAGAAAGTAATTTCACGAACGAAGCGTTTTGGGTTTTTGGCAAATCTTCTATCTCTTCCTCCTTCGTCCTCGCTTGAAGACGAGTCATCAGTGGCGTCGGGATCGTAACAGATAATGCGAACTTTCCTCATAATCTTGGACTGATCAGCAGGAAATGGTTCCCTCTTGGACTTTCTCATTCTGTTTCGCTGATTCAGCGGCTGTTTCCGAGGCACAGCCATTTTCAGAAATTAGTTTCAGAAAACGGCTAAAATCTTCTAAACCCCTCAATACCCAATATAAAAAAAATAAAAAAAAATTTGAGATTTGAGTTTGAGATGTGAGTGGTATCAGGTTAGATCCCCTCTCAGGAATAAGAAGAGGGAAGAAAATCGTTTTATATGAAAAGCCCCAAAATATTGTGATCCAGAACAAGTCCTGCAAATTTCGAAACAAGAACTAGTAAGATTTTGAAAAATACAAAATAAAAAATCAACCCAGAAATGAAAAAGAAAAACCCACAAGGGTTTAACAAAGATTTAGAGAGAATAACCAAAACCCACATACCTTTTTGGTCTCAAACTCATCGAAACGGGTCGAATCACCGGGTTGAATCTCTGCCGGAAAAAGCAGAGAAGCATAAAGCAGACGGCAGAGCAAGCAGCAGTTAAAATCCAGAGCTTCGACGGAGCCCCAATCACCACCAAATCAAAGCTAGCCGACATAAAATCTCTCCACGCAGCCTCCTTCACTCTCCTCCGTTCCTCAGAGAAAACCCGAATCTTAAAACCCTCTGTAAAAATCTGTGTGAAATGCTGGAGAGAGCACAAGCAGAAAAGGAAGACTATTAGTGGCGGGAGTGATAGCCAGATATAGTCGCTGCAAAACCCCAAAAGCTTCAGACGCTTTGATGGTCAAAAAAGTTAGAGAGGATTACGAATCTACGGCCACGATTTAACGAGACAGGGATCAGAGAGTGTGGTCAAATTGTTTTCATCGATTTCTACAGAACAAAAAAAAATTTAAAACATAAAAATGACCTTCAATTTAAAAGATTGAACAACGCAAATCTCTATAAAATTAAATTATCGAAAAATCCCAGAAACAAAGATTAAATAAAATATTCAACAATTTGAAGATACCTTTGTGGTGCTTTCTCGCTCCTCAATATTCTATTCCTCCTTACGTCTCTCTCTGCCTGCCTTCCAGATTCAGTGTTGGCTTCTCTCTGCTTCTCTCTCACACTCTCGCCATGCTGCTTTTTCCCTCTGCGGTTAAAAAATTCATATAAAAAAAGAGATGGCGAGCGTGTGAAAAAAAATATGATATCCACCGCGCACCTTTTTTTACTTCTCATACGCTTCTAATTTTCGACCATCAAATCAGATAAATTTAAAAATTAATAAAAAATATGTAATAAGTAAAATAAAATTTGTGAATAGCATATTAAAAAAAAAACCAATTTTGGAAATTAATAAATACCATTTAATTAAAAAATGATGAGCTGGCATGCGGTTGGGGGCCCATGACCATACATGATGCATGACCCTCCCATCCCAGGTTCATGCATATCACCCCCGAGTCCTTCGTCACACTCCCGCTCGCCAGCTGTGTTCCACACTGTTCAATCGTACGGCTCTGGATGGCCTATCTGAGCGGGGTTAGGTGGGAGAGTCGGTCCACGCAGTGAATTGGCTCGGTTCTTGAGAGAATTTCCAGGCACGCGCCTCGGACGGGGCGTGGTAGACTGTGTGGGTTTTTTATGGGGCAAACGCAGCGCCGCGAGTCGGCAAAAGCGTATTTCTTGTGTTGTAGAGCGGTTTTAGGTAATTTTCCCGTTTGGTATTTAGGTGCCAAAATAGGAATCAATATTTGTCATATGAAAAATATAAGGAACTATTTTAAAGTTATAATCTTTATGAACTCTCTAATTTATGGAATTAGTACGGAAATTATGTCAAATATAATATGACAGATAGTACACAGAAAGTTCTACTTTTGAGAGATTATTGTTGTATTTTTAAGTATGAAGTTGGTTTTTGCTTTTTTCTTAAGTTGTTTTCAGTTTGAACTCGTTTGGAAGAAAATCTGGACCCTGATAATTCTGAATTCACAAAATAATTTTTGTTTGGACCCTTCCCTTGTAAATCAATATTCATATAGTAAGTTTTACCTACGAATCTTTTTTATTAATTTTGGAGGCCAAACTTTTTTATGAGTGAATCGATTTGACAAAAAATAAAAATCGGGTGTAGAGTACTTAATTAGAATTTTGGAGGTCAAATTTTGAGCTCATTTTTATCCTTCACACACTCTTGTTATTTTTTCACCCTCGATTTTCTTAACTTCATTCGATCTCACTATCGAAAATTAAGTTATCACGTAAGAAATAAACCAGGCTGTTGAGTACTTAATTAGAATTTTAAAAGGTTTTAAAGATTAATAAGGGAACTAACCTGTTATTAATTTGAAGTTAATTAGTAAACATATTTTCTTGGTCAAATAATTATCAGTCAACTAAGTTGTGTTGACGGAGAAACTTATGCCCCAAGGAACGTCAATTTAAATGTCCTATCCATAAAAACTAAAAACACAAATACTAATCGAATCAGGATCCTCTCCAGATCCATTCTTTAGGGATCCTAGGGATTCCACAATCTTATCCGTTCATCATATATCGTGCGATCAAAAATTATTTAAAATTTAAAATTTAAAATTCAAATATAAATAGTACCTAACGAAAACTGACCGCATGATATAAAATAAACGGACATGATTGCGGGATTCCTAGGATCCCTAGGGGAAGATCCGGCGAGGATCTTGATTCATACTAATCATAGCACCACCCCTCGTTTCTACAATCTATGGGTCCCAGCAAAGAGCGCTCACACAGCACGTGACAATGTGGAGATCGCTTTTCTGGAGGAGGAAAAGTTGATCCGACGGTCCGTCGTAGAATGTCTGCCCAAGAAAAAAATGGCGCATGTATTTTTAGGTCCCACGGCTCAAGCAACCATAGATTTTTTGCAAGGGGTGTTTTGATATTGGCACCTCAATATTATACCATAATTCATTTCAAAAAACACTTTTCATTACTCAAATATAAGATTTCATCAAAATTCTAAAATACAACAAACATCCTATTCACTATAACGTACCAATTATGAACATGATATCTGAATGCACATATGTATTAAACATAATGTACCATAATTGGTACATTATACAATCTTAATTTTGGTATGTATTAGTATTTTGGTACATTAGAGATTAACATAACGTACCATAATTGGTACATTATACAATCTTAATTTTGGTACGTGTTAGTATTTTGGTACATTAGAGATTACTAAGTTTGGTACATTATGTAATTCTTGTTTTAGTATGTACCAAGCTACTGGTACAATGTATTAACCTAACTTTGGTACTTATAAGCTAATGGTATGTTATGACCCTTTAAAAAAGATAAATTTTCATATTAAAACTTTGAACTATAAATTTGATATAATAAATTCATGCCAATTAATTATTGGGATAATGACTCAATTAAAATTTTCAAACTTATTTTCTTCAACGAATTTAGGGATTTTAGATCTGATCAGTTTCAATATAATAAAAAATTAAAAAAACTTTTTTTTCATTTTTTTATTTTCTTAAAATTTGCTTAAAATGATAAGTTGAAAATTAGAAAATGATATGGATAAAGATGGAAGCATTTTAATCAAAATTCAAAGCGTTTTAATAAAGATTTGAAAACCCACAAATGTTTAATTAACAAGATGTAGAACTGGGCACTTTTATCTAATTAATCCTTTTTGCAATGGTAGGTAACAGTCTATTACACTAACGCACGGTCCATTAAGTCTATGACCTATATTCCACTTAAGCCTTCTTTCTTTTTTCTTTTTTGGGATAGACACTTAAGCCTAGTTAATATGCATAATTACGCCACTCAGTATTATGATCTAATGATATTTCTTTTTATTTAGAAGTGAGAGATTTTAGGTTCGAATCTAATGAATGGCAAATTTGATATCAAATTAGGTTACTTATTGTGTAGCTTAACCGAACTCATTTCCCTCGATATAAAAAATATCAATGTACTAAAAAAAAATGCATGATTACGACTAATTTGATGTCTGATAGCTCAAATGATTCACTTCCTCTGTCACATTTAGCCAGATGATTGGGTTGTAGGGTATTCTTTTCATTTAAACCAAATGATGTATAACTAATGAAAAATAAACACGTTTATTTATATTTAATAAATATTTCAATCATCAACAACTATGTCATTTGTTTTGAAAATTCAGTTTAAAAATTGAGTAATGCTACGTGGATTAAATTTGCAAACTAAATGATGTGTCAAGAAATAAGCACATTAAACATTTCAGTAATAATCCAATCATCAACTTTTATATCATTAAGTTTACAAAATTTTGCCTCTCTATCATTACTCTTAAAAATTTAATTTCCCTAACATTATAATATGTGAAAAAGAAAAAACACAATGACGTGTGAATAATGTGAGGACGTCTCACATTGAAATAATAACAACAAAATATTATTCTACTAAGTGGGATTAGCTCTATGAATCGTATAACTTTCTTTACGTACCAAATTTTTCAATGGTTCCAAGTATTCCATATTTTATTTAAAAGTCCTTTTCAAGTTTTCTTATAACTTCCTTCACTTCTTTTATCCTAAGCCTCTGTCTCCTTATCGCATTTTATGTGCTTCACATCGAAAGTGTATTAAAATTTTGCACGTCTTTAATAAATTTGAGTTAGGGTTGGTTTGATACTGCTGTGCTTTGAAAAAAAAAAATTTGATTTTGATGGGCTGTGAGAATAAGATCATTTTTACTGCTTCACGTTTTCAGTTTTTTTTCATCCAAAACTGTAAAAATAAGCTGTTTTTAACTGTTTACCAAACATATTTTTTAGCTCAACTTCTTTTTATATCCATTTTTTATAAAAGCATGTCAGTACCAAACCTGTAGTTAGTCTTATGACTTAATGGAAGTCTCCCTAACCCTAAGTAATATTCACGATCAATGGTCAAGCATCATGTAACGCGTATAAAGTGCAAGCATGGACATGACGGCATGGCATGTATGGTGATGTTCATCATGATGTATATATCCATGGAAATAACGCATGCAAGTTAACGAAAAGTAGATGTCAGAGATGGCCAAGTGGGCTACGCAACTTGCGATGAGTGGACCCAAGTCCGGTTCGCCTCCGTTTCCCGCCAAAGGTGCCCACAATCCCTGTTTTTCCCGCCAGATCACCCATTGCCCCGAACCAGATGCTGCCACGTGTACTGCGGGGAGACAAGTGTCTTCGCGCGCTTGGGTTGTCCCGCAACTTCTAAGAAAGCCGGCTCATCGCCCACCTTTTCCTGTAGCTCCCTATCTGCAATATTTTGTTTTTGGCCTGAGATTTGGATGATTGGATATAGGTCCTCAGTATTTCTAATTTTAAGCAATTTCAGAATTTCGTTTCATTTTTTTGGGTAACTTAAAATGATATTCCAGGGCAAAAATTCCAAAACGTACAGGGAAAAGCCTACAACGAGGCAAGCAAAAGGTAACAAAGCAGTAATAAACAGTGTAGAGGGGTACATGAAGGAAGGATGCTGCAACCATGCAAAACGTCGCCCCCTACACTGTCAAAATATATTAATGAGGACAAGGTAAACCATCATTATTCAACACATGCATCAAAGAAGATGGGAGTCCGATCAATCCAAATAACATCTCCGGATTGTTTGCAGTCGCAGAATTTCGTTCCGTTCGTGGCAGTTTCAGCAATAGGAGTATGTTTTTATTTGGTACGTTTCTTAAATAGACGTAAATACTTGTGCTACATATGTAAAATTATTTATTTCTAGGTTGCTAGTTTCTATCTGGGGCTTTGGTTATTTGGGATTGAAAAATACGTTCCACTCAGCTACTCTCCTGTTAAGACAAATTAGAAATTGATACGCACGGGTAGTGCTATCAACCAGCTCATTTTTATTTTTAACATAGATTTTTAATTTTTTCGGCCGTCAAATCGAATAAATTGAAAAAATTAAAAATGGTGTATAAATAGCACTATGCTATGTTTTTCTTTTTGTTTGTTGATATGTGCATTGTTACAGCAACATCATTGCACAACGTAACTAATTCACATGTTAGTTTGTACGATAAATAATGTTCTAAAAGTCGTTAGGCGCTAGTCGGACGGTGGGTTGGGGTATAGCGACTAGGCGAGGCCTAGACAGAGTAGATAGATTTAAATAAATTTATTATATATCCTATAAATAAGTGTCTATTTATACTTACAAACATACATAATTGTATTGGAATATAAAAATTACAAAATAAAATGACATAGATTAAAGTATCATAACATATTGAAAATATGGGAATAAGCATATAATGAATGTTCATCCAAGTATTCAACAAGTCTATTTCAATTAATTAAACAAAAATAAAAGTTATTAATTTATGTCCAAGTGAGAGTCGCCACATAGGCAAGTGTCTAGGCAGACTAAACGGGCGTCTAGGCGAGCTAAACGGGCACTAGGCGATAATTTTTAGAACTGTGACGATAAACCTATCATGTGAAAGTCTATATATGTATCATGTGTTTTAATATTTTTATTAGGTCAAACGTCTTCAACTCGACTCGATGTACTTGTCGAACGATATTTTTTCATGTCATGGGCTTAAAATATATGCACATATTATAACATGAGTGAATTGCACAACAACAAACACATTTAAACACGAATACGAATTCAGTACGAGTGGACAAGTTTAAATTTTGATGGGATGGAGACTTTGGAGTCGTTCGGGAAGCAGAGAAACGGAGGGTGTGTTTGTTTGCCCTCCTTAGCCCTCACTAGATTGGATTAGACTAACATCTAGTCTAATTCTATGTTTTGTTAGGAACAGGGATTAGTTTTAGTGGGATTAGGAGGGACTCGCCTTCAATAAAGCCTTCACTAAAGGGTCTTAGCGAGACCCTCCAAAAACAGCCGGACTGCTAAGACCAACTTTGTTCGCTCCTCTAATCCTCTGCGAGCTTCGTCGATCTCGCCCTTTCTGCTTTCAAAACAATGGATCTCGTCCTTCGCACATCAACAACAACAGCGGTCTCGCACTGTAGATGCAAGACAGCGATCTCGCATTGCAAAATCAGGACAATGGTCTCAACCACATGCTCCGACTGTAGACCAAACATCTCAACCTTTCCAAGAATTTACAAACACGAAAAAATGAAAAGAGAAACTGACGAAGCAAATCAAGTCAAGGGCAGATATAGGCTTTCCTAAAGCTCATTTGAAAATGGAGATAAAATGCTACTAAAGCAAATGATTAAATAAAAGAAACATCTCAGAATTTCAACAACAACGATTGAAGGAACAAAGCCAAGCAGTAATAACTTGATCAGAGGGAGAAATAACCCATCAGCTTGTTTATAGGGAATGTGAAATTTTGTAGAAAATAGTTTTGAAGGATCTGGAATTTTGCAGAAAAAAGATGGAGAAACGAAGAGAATATGATTGGGTCAAAGAGGGAGAAAAGCAGATAAGTTTATAGGGAGAGGGAGAGTTCTTAAGAAAATGAAAAATGTTGCATAATAATAAAATATTAATAAGTATGTATTAAAATATTAATAGATATGTATTAAATAATGTAATATTAAAGTTTGTTATTATTTTGATTTTTAGTCCGACACTGCACCAAACGCTTCATTAAGTTAATCCAACTTAGTATAGTCTAAGCCAGTCCAGCTTAGTTCCTGAAGCTAGTTCAGTCCAAAACATTCCGGTGCAACAAACACACCTAGAAACTCTTAATAATTGCAACAGTGGACTTCTACTTGACTATCAATTTTTATTAGGAAAATTAATGAAAATGGTTTGAAAACTTTGAGTTTTAACGATAAGGACAGAATAAAGGGTAAAGTGAATAGTACGAGGTTTGACTTTTTAGTGTAAAAATGTGATTTTTCGTTAAATGAATATAACCGCAGGCTTTTCGTTAAAACTCCCATTTTGATTTTGATTTTTACTATTATATTAATAAATTAAAAGAAAATGATTTATACCAAACTTGACTTAGCAACCAAAATTAATGCTTACTCAAATCTACAAAATATGTGGTGACATTTGATATTTGTTGGACGACCATCTTGATAAAACACTAGTAAGGCTGCGAAATCTAATTCCAATTCAACTTTTGTTCAAACCAATATCTTCTTTCGAAGAAGAAAATTTTTGCAGACATTAGTGTAGTCACGTTGCATAGAGTTTTTGACCGTATTCTCTTTTGTGCACGTGATTTTAACACCTAACTTCTTTTCGTGCAGTTTAAATTAGTATAAGACCATTGCTTGTATAAGGAAAACAAATGCACCTGAAAATTTTGGTTACAAGAAGCATATGCCATATCACGTCCCTAACTTTAGGCAGCAGGGTCGTTTTTTTTGGTGAATAGACAGCAGGGTCTTTGATTCAGAGATTAAAGAGAACTGATCTTTTTGAATTGAATAGCAGACTAATTACCACATGTATGCTGACCTTCCAAGGTACAGATCTTTGAGAGAAGAAACATGGTTGTTCAAGCCGTGACAATTTTTCAACATAACACGTTACATCTGGTGGAGTTTGCATGAATATAAGACTTGATGTGCGTAATTAAAACACGATTAACACTCAACTGAGATTATAATACAAACCATTTTTATTTTTCAGATGAATAGTCTGTCAATGAACTTGTGAATTGGATGAATGTGACACGGATATAAATAAATAAAAGAAAACTAATGAAAATGGCTTGAAAATTTTAAGTTTTAACTATAGGAACAAAATAAAAGGTAAATTGAATAGTATCAGAATTGACTTTTTAATGTAAAAATGTAATTTTTCGTTAAAATGAACAGTCCCAGAAACTTTTCGTTAAAGTTCCCAACAAATAAACCAGAGCACGATTCATTGCTACCCGATGCGAACATAACTAGAGCTTGGGCTGGTTGTCAAAATAAAAAGGAAAATATTTGGGATGGTTACCGGCCCCAAAACCCATGAAAGGATTGAAGCAGCAAGGCAGCAACACAGATCAGAGAACAGGACTTGAAATTTTGCTTTATTTCGTACAAGCTAAGCAACAATGGAAGAGCCTCTAAGCAAACAATAAACCTCACCATTTTTCGCTTTGTTTACATGGAGAAGGATGAGGATATCCTTAACTCATCTCGTCGCCATCAACAACCGCGATAATAACTCTAAGGACATCAACTATTTCCACCCGAATGGCTGCAGAACAAGTAAATTAACTAGCTAGCTCAAAATAAAGGGCACATATCGTCTAGCAAATCAAGCCTTGATCCCCATTTTCCAGGACATGGCAAAGTTCTTCCCAACAGGAAGGGACAGACCGTTAACCTCCACCATTACGCTCTTGGTCTGCTCTCCGTCTTCTATCTCATTGAGATATGTCTGTTCTGAAGCAATCAACTCTACGCTTGAAACGCTTGTCGCTTGGTTTCCATCAACCTCGAGAGAAGATGTTGCTCCGCTTCCATCCAGTCCTAACACACTCACCTTCCCAACAATCCAACCTTTACTTAATGCAAACTTACCCTCCTGAACTTCTGACCACACTTTCACATTTCCTCCGCTTACAGTTGCATAGAAATCAACATACGTGGAGTAACCGTTTCCAAGATTCATCTCGGGAAGCTCATCGTTGTCAAGGAACAGGTTCCCCTTGGCTGTTGCATTGCTTGCCCCAGCTGGGAACGCGACAACGAGGCTAAAAGGGGTTGTTCTTGCTGCTTTAGAGATCAGTCCACCCTGCTGCATTGGTAGAATGGTATTCTGATACAGATGCACATTAACAACATGCAAAGGCGCATCAAGCGTAACATACTTCCCCTTTGTTGAGCTAATGGCCTGCGTCATATCAAATAAACTGTACCAGCTTCCTGGGGGAAATAATGCTTTAACGTTTGATTTTCCCTGTTCAAGCACTGGTGAAATCATAACGCTGCTCCCCAACAAGAATTGAGTACTCAATCCATACGTTTCAGTGTATGTTGGGAATGAGAAGAAAAGTGGCCTGGCAATTGGGGCTCCGCTGATGTGAGCTTCGTAGCTTAATGTGTACAGATAAGGGAGGAGTTTATACCTCATACCTAGTGCATTTCGAGCAGACTCAGCTACAGACTCCCATTGATAAAGCTCTTGTCTCGGGGAATAGAAGTTCGCATGATCCCTTGAAAAGGGATAGAAAGCACCTACTTCAATCCAACGGTTGCAAAGCTCTTCAGTAGGTGCTGGATAGAACCCACATATGTCTGCACCAACCATCGGCACTCCAAATATTCCAAAATTGAGCACAGTAGTGATTGATATCTTCAAATCCTCCCAAGTTCCCTTGTTATCACCTGTCCAATGTGCAGCATACCTGCCTGAACCAACATATGTGGACCGGGTTAATATAAATGGTCTCTTGCCCTCAAGCCCTTGAAGAGCTTTGTGAGTTGCAATGGACTGGGAAAAGCCATAGAGACTGTGAGCATCGTACTCCAAAACGCCATTGTAATGAGATGCACTAGTGGCTATGGTTTTGTATCCAATGGGGACCTGCAACCCTGAAGCGTTGATCTTGTAAGGTGGATCATCCCATCTCGTCTTTGTAATGTTTTTGCAATCCAAGCAACATACCCAACCAGGTCCTGTACCCGTCGGACACTGCTTGTTTGGAATTTTGCACTTCCCAGAACAGAAATTTGAAGCTTCGTTCATGTCAATCCATAAGCCATCAACAGGGACAAGTTCATGAAAGCGGCGGACCTCATCACCCCACCATGAAACAGTTTTGGGGTTGAGGAAGTCGGGGAAGTTTACAGCCCCTGGCCAAACTTGGGCCAAGTAGGGTTCACCCTCATATTTAATGAAAACATCATTCGCTAAACCTCTTTGGTATACACCGTAACTGGTATTAACACCAATTCCAGGATCGATGATGACAATGTACTTCATGCCTATCTTATGTATTTTGTCTAGGAATGCCAAGAGCTTTGGACGAGGGTAGTTTTTGGGGTTGAGGGTGAAGTCTTTGTGTCCGTCCATGTGATCATCGTCATTCCAAATGACATCTAGCGGGATTTCAGCCTTTTTGTAGTTCGCAACAACGTCTTCAACTACTGATAAGTTGTGGTAACCCCATCTGCATTGGTGGAATCCTGTAAAAGCATGATGACAGACTGTTAGGAAAAAGATTTCATCTGCTTTGGTGGAATCCTAAATTAGAAACGTAAGTACACAGCTATTCATTCAGTTAGACCACTAAAACGAGACATTAGCAACATCTAGTGGATCAAGTTACATTCACTCACTTACTTAAGTTGAACTTTTGTTTTGTTTTGTTCTATTTGTCATATTCAATCGATAACCGTTGATTTAGATGCAGCACCCCAAATGCATCAATGCCAACTTACCATCACTCAATAAACATTTTTCCTTAAAACTGTAGAACTACATGAACGCCCAAAACAGTACTACATAGAAACAAGCATCCAAGTCACAAGTGAGATCTGAGGCAATGAAAGCATTACAAAAGGCACTGCTGTAATGGTATCAGTAACAATTGTTCTCCCACCAACCAGACAACAGCTAATGCAATGGCGGAAAAGTTTAAAGTCCGTACAAGCAAGTATGGTCACTCAAAAGTCACAAGTCATGGTAGCGTGGGTAAAACCTTCACTTTCCATCTAAACAACCACAAGTAACTCAATACAGTATCTATTAAAACTTCAAATCGACCACAAGTAATGTTCCCCGAACAGAGGAACGATCCAAAAACCTCTAGAGTCTAAACCACAAGTTAGATCTGAGGCAATGTCAGGGAATGCCTTGTGAGCTAAAACAGGTAAAAGGCACCACAATTACAAACTCGCATTCCCCACGAAACGACGATAGCTATAAATGTAAGACGGGGAACATTAACACGAGGCAGAATGCCTTACAACTAAACATGGTCTCACTCTCCTAAGACATGGCAGTGAGAGATGCAGAAGTACATCACAGCTTGCAATATAGTTTGGAAACGGGAATTTAAACTCCACCTCACACAGAGGAGATAATATTTGTAAGGACATGATATTTTTCCAGGATTAAGCAACAATATCGCAATCTGTGATGTGGAAAAGTGTAAAGGCTTGGAAAAAATGGCAGAAAAAGCAGAAATATTTGACTCGTTAGTGAGATGATTAGAAGCCTCCAACTTTATGTAAAGATCATATCTTTAATGTGGAAAAATTGTTTCCGCGGCGATAGTTGTGTAAAGAAAGAAATGCACGAAAAGATGAAAACGAAAAGGGACCCGACCAACCCACCAACCAGCAATTTTCCCACATACTATAATAATGCTCAACTAGTCATAGTTTAGTTCCTTCAAAATCTAACTCATTCCTAATTGTGATATTGTTTACATTAGTATATTGGTCTCCCACAAGACACAACAAAGTTTGTGGAAGAAACAACATCCACATTCTTTTTTCTTGGGTGAACTAACCAAACCATATTATATACTAAAACGACATTAAAAATCATTCACAAAATCACAACAAAATAGAACAGAAACATTTCTTTTCTAAACAAATACACATCCGCTAATCTGGGTTGGGTAAGTTAACTAAAGCGGCGTGCTATTAATATAGGATATGGGTTATAGCTAGCCTATTGTGAGGATTAGGCGATTAGCCAACTCCTCCATACCGTGTAGATAATATCGTTCGATAAAAATTAAAAATAAATGTAAACCGCTTATACAAAAACTAAAAAATATACACATTCAAAGCTTTCAATCTAAAGCCAGAAGTAAGAATAACTGAGTAAGTTGATGAAAGCAAAGCAGAGGTTAGAAAGCAGAACATACCAAGAGACCAGTAGGGCATCGGGGCCGGTCTGCCGATGAACGCCGTGTACTGGTCGACAACGCCCAACGGCGTCGGCCCGGCAAAGAAGTAAAAGTCGAAAACACCCCCAATGACCTTGTAGGTGAGAGAAGTCCCTCTGTAAAACACATCCATGCCATTGCTGTTGAGCAGCAGAACAGAGTGTGCGTAAGCCTCGCTGCCCACATTCCGGAGATCCATGTAAACCGGGTGGGACCCGTACAAATCAGTGTTGAGATTGATCGCCGAGACGTCAGTGGTGAAGAGGGTGTATGGATCGTTCGGGTAGAGCTTGATCCCGTGAGGCTGAGAGTTCTCTCCGAGGCCGTATAGGGAGGCGTCTTTCGGCAGTCGGGTGGATATCTCGAGGTACTGGTCCTTAAACACCAGTTTGCCATATGGGTCTTTCGATTCGGAGCTCGAATTGAAGAGGACCTGCCCGTCGGACTTCCTCTTGACGGCGAACCCAAATGGGTCGGAGATGTAGCTGAGAATGAGCTCAGAGCCCGAGTACTCTGAGACTTCGATGGGGTTCTTCGTCTTCCCTGACGGCGTGATGGTTTGTTTCAGAGACGGCGGCTGCTCCCTGGGGAGGAGGTTGTAGGGAACCTCCCACCTCTGCTTCTGAGCGTCGGTTATGTGGACCCTCAACCGGTCCTGCGTCTCGTGCCTGTAAAAATCACAAATTTAATCAAATGGGTAAAGTGGGTGAGCTGCATTTAGGCCTCTGATTGAGACTGAAAGAAGCACTTTTTTTAAAAGCGCTTTTAACAAAATTGCTTCTTTTAGAAAGATTCAAGTTCTTTCTGGAACTGCAGTTAGAAAGTTCTTCCTGCTCGGAAAATGCTTCTTCACATACTGTAACAAACGTAGTAAAAATTATTTTTAGAAAGATTCAAGCATGACTTTGGAGTGTAATGTGTGTGATAGGGAACACGTACTTGACATAGAGCTGCAGGAGGGGGATATCGGGGCCGTAGGTTTTGGACTTCTGTTTGAGCTGGAGGAAGCCCAGAAGGCCTCCGTCAGGGGTTTCTTCGATGGAGATGAGACGGTAGCCTTTGCCTTTGATGGTGGGGTTAACGGTGTCAGCTGAGCTCACACCAGAGAAACAGAGGATTAACAGCACTAGAAGAAGAGAAGAGAGACATTGGGAGGAGAAGGAGGAGGAGGAGGACATTGCTTATTAATTACTCTCCTGCCACCGAAGGAGGAGTGAGAGAGTACCGAGTGAAGAGTGAGAAACTGTTGGGACTCGTCGGGGTCTAATATAGAAAGGGGATGAAGACTCAAGACTCGAGAGAAACAGAGCGAGAGAGAGAAAGTGATTGGATACAGGTGAGGTGGATGAAGATGAGACCATCTTCACCATGTGATTGATCATGTTGTGTGGGCCCTACTTCCTTTACCCCCTTCAATCGTGCCGTTCGACTACTTCACTTGCTGTGGACCTGGACGAATCTTCCGATTATACGTCGATGTACAGTAGATGTTACGTTATTTTAAGTGACTTAAGTTCGTTGGTTAAGGTCTCAGCAAATGAGTACATATCTTCTCTAGATCTAAAAAAACGAACTCAATGATCAAATGATCCGGATAATTAAAATTTGATTCAACGGTTACAATTATTATAACTTTTAAAGGGATTCCTATTTGTAGCTGTTGGATCAAATTTCGACGGTCCGAATTATTTGATCATTGGCTCTTCTTTTTTTAGATCCGGATCTATACTCTCAGCAAATCTCAAATAACAATCTTATCATCGAATTCAACAATGTGTA
This sequence comes from Heteromeles arbutifolia, assembly GCA_024362995.1. Lineage (NCBI taxonomy): Eukaryota > Viridiplantae > Streptophyta > Magnoliopsida > Rosales > Rosaceae > Heteromeles > Heteromeles arbutifolia. The sequence goes on from JANCRC010000021.1 coordinate 2,589,785, forward strand.
TCATATACGAATGTACTCTAGAATTTTTTGGCCAAGCTAATAATGTGATCAATATATGAGTGCGGAAATGGCCTTTTTGCAGTTGTTGGTTAATTTCTTAAAATTAAGAAAATATTAGGAGGGAATAAAAAGACAAAAGAAGGCAACAACTTAATGAGATGTATAGAGCAAAGAGACTTATTAGCAGTCGCAGAGGGCAGAACTCATGAGAATGCTGTCACTTTGGGCTTTTGTTATAACAAAAACAGGGCAATCATAATCGTTGATGATGAAACAAGGTTGGCGAAGAGAGATGAGTATTTTAAAAGAAATTGTAATAAAACATTTTCGGTACTGTTTATTTTTAACGAAAAATCACATTTTTATCTTTCCTTAATACAATTCACTACACCTTTATTTGTCATTTTTTGTTAAAATTAAATTTTTTTTGAATTTTTCGTTAATTTTCCTTATTTTAAAAGGGGTGCGGCGAAACTTAGGGGAAGCCAGTGACGGAGTCGAAACCGTGATTCGCGCTGTTTCCTTCCATATCTTTTCTCCCACGTGTCCCTCTGTGAACTTGTTCGTCCTCAGTCTCCTGATTAAATCCGCGGTTGGTATCTTATAAGTAGGGTTATCAAAATCTCCGCAATAATGCGTTTTATTTGTTCCAGGGTAAACAATTTTAAAGAATTATTAATGGACTTTTACGGTAAATAGCAAAGAGGTGATAAAATTTGAGTTTCATGAAGTTAAAAGTGAAACTCGAGTTGAGTTGTCATGAAGGTTTTTTTTTCTTTATTTTTTGGTATTTAATTAGGAGTGATATCCACATATCCAATTTTACTTTACATATATTTTTTTAATTTTCGGCTATCGGATCGAATGAATTGAAAAAAATCAATAAACATAAATTATCAAAAGATATATAAGAAGTAAAATGAAATGTATGAATAACACACCTCTATAATTAAGCTTTTAAGTTAACAAATTGTGGCTCGGTAGATAAATATATTGTAGAATAATATAATAAAAATAAAGTACAATTTAGTATAAACTCTCATTTATGTCATTATCTAGCATCTACCACATGGATTCAATAAAAGATGTCCTTCTAATGGTGTTCTTGCAAGAAACCCCACCGACGGAAAAGTAAAACCAACCGATCATATGTATAGCAATATTTGCTATTGTTATGGAATGTCGTGATAATTATTGCCTCGAATATCTCGATTCATAAGCAATGATTGCAAAATGATTTAGAGCTTATTTGGATGTGCTTTTAAAATAACTGAAAGTTCTTTTTGTGAAATTGATTTTGAGTTCTGAAAGCATTTTAAGTGTTTTTTAAAAGAAGCACCAGATATGTGCTTCTTGCATGAAGCACTTAAAGTACTTTTTCATGATCTACTTTTATTTTTACTAAAGATTGGTTTCAAAAAAATTTTCACCAAAAACGATTTCAATCATTTTAAAAACACATCTAAACGAACCCTTAATCGAAACAAGCAAATGTCCTGAAATATGCGCGTACAAGTAAAAGAAATCCAGCTCCTGATTGCTTGCTTAAGAATTACATACCAGTAATACAAGTCGTGAGATTCAGAAAAAAAAAGACAAAAATATCTATAAATTAAGCAGATAAACGTGACGGTGGTCCCTTGTGTATAAATTGATTCATATATATACATATATATATATACACACACACATATGAATATGTACATGCTGCAGATGCAGATGATCATGCGAAAACATGCAAGATTTTGTCTGATTTCATAAGAAAGCGCCGTGACAGTGTCGCTAAAAAATAGAAACCTGGACGTGTTTCCGATTTCTCTCCCTCCACGAATATGCGTTATATAAAATGTTATCTTACTGACAAAACCAATTAATATTTTAATTACGTATGTATTTTGTTTTTTGACAGTATGCCTTTAAAGTGTGAGCCAAACTTACCAAAAGAAAACGAAAGGAAGCAGGTTTAAAACTTTGGATCACTCGCTGCAGGCTGCAGTTCCTTGGAATCTTGCTTATGGGTACCACAGATATTGTTTCTACAGATCAAATAATGCCATGAGTTTAATTTGGTTTTATTATCGAATTGCGTCCTGTTTTCATTGGAATGGAAAAACCCTAACTAGCTGGGGTTTTTGAAATGTTGAATGTTAGTTTGGCCGACAGTCTAATTTCAAAAGATCCCCAATGGCAGTAAACACTCACAACTGGGTTCGGGTGTCGAAAATGTAGTGTTGATAAATAAAATTAAAATTAAAAAAATATATACATATATATATATATATTGGGATTAATTTTTATTTTGTAAAAGGAAGAAGAGAAGGATTTTATATGTGCAGATGCATGGTTAATTTGGTTATCTCAATTAATCTCAGTATGCGAGCCAACTGCAAAGCACAAGGACAATTTGTCTAAACACTTTCCTTGGATGCTAAATCGTCTTATTACAAATTAATTAATAGTCAAAGTTATCCGGTAAACAAAAGGATGAGAGAGAATTAAGAATATTTTTTTTTTTTGGTCAATAGAATTAAGAATATTTGGTAGCACGAATCAAGCTTAAAATCCAACAATTATTACATATAAAACTATAAATTGTGGGGCATCGACCGTAGGCACGTGAAGACGAAAATCATCTTTGAATTGTCCATGCATGCATCTGCATGGCCCCTCGTACACCGAAGGAAATACATACATTATTTGTTTGTTTATACGATCAACATATTTTTTATTTTTTAACAAACGATATTATTTACACCAAAAAGAGAGTGTGGTCTTAGCCTCACAATGAGCTGGCAATAATATGACTCAAATTCATTTTTGACGATAATCGAACCTAAGTGACGACCAGCACACTTCTTACAATATTTGCTTTGTGTGTTACTAGCTATCCTTTTAACAATAGAAAATAACTTATATGGCAAGGGTTTATCATTACAGTGGCATTCCGTGGATGAGATATTAGATTGTCACAACTCATTCGTCAATGCCAATACAACTTCTTGTGCCACTAAAGCACATTTAACAACAATTAACAAGTTCCCATCTAGCTGCCTAATTAAAACACAATTTACAAAACACCAAATTACTGCAGGCCGTTAAACCATAAAATTCTCTGTTAAATATTGACGGAATGGCTAAACACCAAAATTACCAAAATCTTTGTTGAACAAACCCCCTTATGCACGCACTCGCAGCACTGCATGAGTCAAGAAACTGAACTTCCGGTTTACCTAGTGTTGTTAGTCATTTAAGCTATGACCAATCGAGAAGGAGAACTGTTAAAATTGTCCAACAAAGAATTAAATCCGACCGTTGATTTCAACCCTTTAGTAGATACCAAGAAAAGTACCTTGCAAGAGTTTGTGGCGTGGGTGGTTAATTGGTGAATGGACCATATGTGTAGTCAAAACTTGGGCCCAATATCTTTGGAAGATCCAGGCTAATGCAGATGGGTGTGGGCCTGAAAAATGTGGGGTGTATCTTTGTAATCAAAACTTGGGCCCAATATATCTTTAGAAGATCCAAGCACAATCATAATTTATGAGCTTATTTGGAAGTTTTTTTTAAATGATTGAAGACATTTTTCGTAAAAAAAAAGCACTTCAAGTAATTCCTATAAGAAGTACAAGTTACTTCATGTGCTTTTGGAACCCAAAAACGTTTTCTTTAAAAGCGCTTTAAGTCATATCAAAAGCACTTCCAAATGAGCCCTACATGTGCTTGTAAATATAACGAAGCAACACATCTTAAAATCAGAAACAATCTTTTATCCCCGATTTTTCCCAAGAGGTTTTTTTTTTTTTTTTTTTGAAGGAAACGATAGATGTTATATATTAGGAAAAGTCATTACAAAGTTCTCTCATGGAAGAGATGCATCCTCGAAGAGGACATCCAGTAAAATCCCTGGAGGGGTTACATCCCAAATACATTCATGAACTACAGTAAGACCAAACCGAGCAAGCCTATGCGCAGCTTGATTGGCGTGACGGCGAGTGTGGGTAAATCAAGCTTCAATGATTGAGGAGTAGAGGGCCTTGATGTCCCCAGTAATCTGTCCAATAGGGGAAAGATTAATTGAAGGGTCCCTAAGAGCTTCTACAATCTGAAGTGAATCGTTTCAAAGATAATATTGTTAAATCCCCTAGAAATCGCCCAAGATGCTTGATGCTTGATGCTGATGGACTCACCAAAAGGCACCCTTTCATCCGCATGCACTTCGATTAATTGACTAATTGGTCCTCCAATTTGAACTCAATTGCACGTCAACAAGAGCTACGTACACTAATCGATCACTACAATGGTCCCATACCTATATTACCATCAACAACCTATACTTTCTATTAGGCCGGCCACGAAAGTGACCAAAAGTCATCCTCTTTAATAAAATAACAGTAGAAAGGAAATTGTAACTCAAGTTGCTAAAAGTATTTAATTTTGCACTCGAGGCCCCGTACGTACATTACCATAAACAGCTTACACTTTCTTTAAAGGATTTGTAGCTCAAGTTGCTGAAATCATCTAGCCATGTATTCAATGACTCATAATTACATTACCACCAACATCATCCCCCGTCGGCCGGTAACAAAGAAGACCAAATATATTGTCCTCTCATTCAAATATCAACAACAAAAAAAACTTATAACTCAAGTTATTAAGAACATCTTACCTCACATCCTCTCGTTCGTTGACGTCACACTCCTCTCACAACCAAACTCCCCTGAAAAATCCGGAGCAACTCATACACGTGGATAGAGTAACCACCAAAGAGTGACTCAGTGGTTAAGAACAAATTATATGCATGTACTTCACATAGCTCATCTTGTATTCGATTCTCGTCGTTGACGAATCATACGATAATGACGGAGGAGGTTGAAATGAGTCTTCTAGGGCCCAAAACCGGGTGGACTGCCCTTTTTCGAATAAAAAAAACACGTGGATAGAGTGTTTCCAACGGGTCACCAATAACACCCAACATTTCTCCATTTCATTCCACCAAAGGAACCTTCCTACCATACCAAACGGCGCATATATCTCGTCTTTTCTAATTTCTTAAGCAACCAGGTGACAGCGATGTTTAACGGAAAAGAAACCGAGGCAGAGAAGAGAAAGCAGCCGGACAGCGACGGCATCATCTCAGGGAGGCAAAAGCAAAAGAAGGCGCGGGATGATAAGGGAGACGTCACGGCAGTGAAGGAGGACGAGGTTGAGGAGTTCTTCGCTATCCTCGGACGGATACGCCGGGTGGTCAGGCACTTCAAGAATGCTGATGGTGGCGGCAGCCTTAAGGTAGCGGACGGAGGATCCCGATTGAGGGCAATGCTCGAGCGTGATGAGGAAGCAAACGACGTTCAATTGGGGACCAACATGCAAGATTGTGGTGTGGAGGAGAATATGGGCTTGGATTTGAATGCAGATCCGAATCCGGAATGTGATCCAAGTTAGATGGGTAACTTGATGGCCTTTGTGCAAATGTGGATATATGATTAGGCGGTTTCTTGTGTTGTTGATTGCAATTTGCAAAGCTTATGCTTAATTTGGTGCATGTGGTTCTCCACAAATATCAAATTTCTTTGGAAATTATTTGACCCTCCTCTTTGTTTAGAAATCGAAATTTTGTGTGTGCAACAACCATAAATTTTGTTGGTTTAATGAACTATTTGTGTTGTGCTATTATTTCCTTTATCAAGGATCTTGAGTCTCCGTATTCAGCTTTTGTGAATTTACGCATTTCACTAATCTCCACCATTATAATAATTCAACGATTTAGAACATGACAAATCATCTTTAATTAATTTTAATTACATTTAAGTCTTTCTTTTTATAAAAAGGAAATAAATTTTCCGACGTCTGTTAACTCTCTTTGGCATCCACCATGTTTTCTTTTTATAAAATCTAAAACTTAATTGTAATCGTTGGATTATTATAGTGTGGAGATTTAAGGAAATGGGCAAAGACTAAAGACAGTATATTCAATTGAGATTTTGAGAGATTGTGATTCTTGTATAACTGAAATTAATTAAGGGCAAAATGCGCAAAAGCTAACTGCGCCGAAAGTTGATTTAATCAAGTTCACCTTTATGCCTAAGTGTCCACGTACAACAATTGGTAAAAAAATTATATATATATTAGAAAAACTAAAATAAAACTTGACAACTATAAATTTTATAAAAAGAAAACTAATTAAAAAGATTTGAAAATTTTGAGTTTTAATGATAAGGACAAAATAAAAGGTAAAGTTAATAGTACCATGATTGACTTTTTAATGTAAAAATATGATTTTTCGTTAAAATGAACAATACCGGAAGCCTTTTGTTAAAATTATCTTTTATAAAATACACTTTCAATAGTTCATTTGAAGGAACAAACTTCTCAAATTATTCGGTTGTCGTACTTTAATTGATTCATAGTTACAAAATATTTAGGTTCCAGTTTCCAAAAAAAATTATTTAGGTTCCCTTACATAAACATAATTAATCTCACATGGTACTATAACAATATGTCAATATTGCAAATCAATCACCCATTTTAAGCTCATATAATAATATGTAATGTTGGGATAAAAAACAAAAAAAATATGTAATCGAATTGAAACATCGAGACAGTAACCAGTGAAATCTGGCTAGGCCGCGGCATGTTGGAAGGTTTGAGCTGGCAAAGTCCAAAGCCGTCCGACTCGCGGTTACACGTTTCAAAGTTCAAACGTCACTCCGATGACGCAACTCTCTCAAATGATACCCGCATCACTTAGCACCCAGCTCATTGGTTATTTAATTAAAAAGAAAAACCAAAGCAAAAGATTAAGGGAGTATTTTTTCCTACCACCATTTAGTGTGGTATATGCTCATCACTTTATTTATTATTATTAGATGAATTTAAAATTCGAGATTCGTGTAGTCGATAGGAACAAATCTTAAAATTCAAACTCATCTAACGGTGATAAATAGGGTGATGAGCATTCACCATACTAAATGGTGGTGAGCAAAAATGCTCTCAAAGACTAATCAAACGTTAGAGAAATCAAGGTCTACCAATATAAACAGCAAGAATAACATTAATTATACGCAACCTCGTCGATCTAGATCTCGAGCTGTATTGTCGGCATCACCATCCACGGCGTCGTATTGTCAGATTATCATGCAATGGATGCGGGTAAGCGGAAGCGCGACGACGGAGGAGAATTAGAGGGGAAGAGAGCGAGAGTAGTCGAGGAAGATCATAACAGAGATCAGGAGACGGTAACGGAGGAAGAGGTGGAGGAGTTCTTTGCGATACTGAGGCGGATACAGGTGGCAGCCAAGCACTTCGGCAAGACGACGTCGATGGAATGGAGGCGCTCTTTCGAAGTTGAAGATTTTGAGGAAGATAACGAGTCTCTTATGATGAAAGACCAAAAACAGGAAGAGAAAAAAAAGGAGGCGGAGGCGGGGGCGGATACAGGTTTGGATCTTAACACACATCCCGTTTGATCCAAACAAAGCTGAAACTGAAAGAATTGTCTTTCATTTTATATCTTGTTGTAATTTATAATGTTTATTACAACAACATTTTATATATCTAAAATCAAAGAAATATTGGAACTAATAATACAAAGTTGTTGTTGATATGTTCTTTGTATGGTGAGTTAAGGCTTAACAAAGATTTACCTTTAAATCTGGAGTAAATTGTAGAAATTGTTCCTTAATTTTAATTAAATTGGAGCAATGGATTATCAACTTAAAATTCATTACTATTAATCCATTAACTCATTAAAATGTGTAGCTATGGTCATTTTTCGTCAACTTCGTTAGAATTTTGTCAAAATAAGTTATGTTGGAAGAATCATTGCTACAATTAGGGTCCCTCAACTCATCAAAACATGTAGTTATGGTCATTTTCGTCAACTTCGTCAGAATTTGTCAAAATGAGTTATGTTGGAATGACCATTGCTACAATTGGGTTAAAGTTAAGAGATCATTGCTCCAATTGGGTTAAAGTTGAGGGATTATTTCTCAAGTTGGATTAAAGTTGAGGGACCAATGGTAATGAATTTTTAGTTAAGGGACCATTGCTCCAATTGAGTTAAAGTTAAAGGACAATTACTACAATTCACTCTTAAATATGACGTGATAGGCATTGTATAAATGATCATATGTTTACGTTTTGATCTCAATTTTGGTATTGTAAAAAGCTTGTAGCTCAATTAATTGAAATCATTATCAACATGACAAGTTGAAACTGCAAACCTAATTCCTTACTCGAAAGATGAGTGATATTACATTCGAGGGCTCGAATTTAAATTTCACCTCCCGCATTACTTGTGTCGTATTAAAAATCCTCAACTTAAATCTAAAGTTGAGTTGGCATGCAATCCACAGATTCTTGTAACTTTATTACGCAATCAATAGAATAATTTTGTTTCATTTTCCAGCGGAATTTATGCAAAGAATGTTTTGACAGGTGAACTACTTGCAATTTAAATAAATAAATAAAACAAAAAACTAACTGCTATGACTATTAAATTAGGGTGCCTTGTTTCTATTTATATGTCGGATGGACTAATGTTTTCGTTAGGACAGATTTATTGGGATTCATACGAACCCAATAAATCTACCTTGCCCAACAAAAGAAAATCAAAATGAAAACAATTTTTTCAGCGTTCGATTTTATGGATGAAGATCGTTGATGCTGTATAAGTTGTAGATATTTAAAGTCGACATTTAATTTGTGTATGAAAAAGATTTTGTATGTCAAAAGCACTTTACACGTATCTTGCTGTGTTATATTTGAACACGTTTTAAGATATCAACATTGTCAAACACCTTACACCTAGAAAATTGTCGATGCATTTCTAATACATTTTCATAAAGCAATGCAATGAAGAATAGCAAAGCAAAATAGTGGCTCCATCACAATAAAAAATGTTCAGAAGCATATTGAAAATATACATTTTCAAACAAACCAAAAAAACATAAGAATGAAATATATTATTCAGTATATTAGTACAGTTGTGTTAGCATCCCATTTTTCAACAGTACCATGTTTATTTTTTCAAGTGGATCTTTGCAGTTATATTTCAATAATTAATAGACATGATAGAAAAGTGAGACGTAAGTGATCAAATTAATTAGAAATTTCTATGGAAGAACGTATCGTTATGATGTTGGTATTGAACATTGTAATATTATTTTGTCTGTAGGGTGTGTTATTATTGTGTGTCTAATTTAGGGGTGTGACGATATAAATCGTGGTTCATTAAATAAACCTTTCCTGTGTTATGCATCCAATTAGAGTGATTTTCTGTCATGTAAATTTGTAAGTGAATCGCATTTGAAAACAAGAAGGCACAAATTGCGCGACCTAACAGCAGTTTATAAATAGAAATAATAATTATTTATTGTATGGGCTAAATATTAACCCAATAAGTATTTTCGTTTGCTTCGCATTGTGCCAACTGGCCCACAATGGGCACTACCATTAGTAGCCCATGGAAGGAGGTCCCCTAATATTTTCGAGAAATTTTTTCAGTGTGTCGAGAATAAGGTCCGGTATATCAATGTAATAATATAATTAGTTGAAAATTTAAAAATTTTCTTTTAACCCATTGTATTATGACACTTGATGTACTGTATACTAAATCGTCTTCTCGGCATGTTGAAAATTTTCTCCATACCCTCGGGCTATAATAGTTCAATCCAACACATACAAACACTAATTTCCGAACACCGGCCGTATAAAATTAGAAACCGGCTCACCAGTGGCATTGGCCGACTTCCTACTCACATGTCTTCGGGCTGGTTTGGTATTGCTGTGCTTTGAAAAAAAACTGCTTCTGCTGTGCTGTGAGAATAAGCAGCTGTGAAATAAAGCAGCAGAGTGTTTGGTAAACTTTTTTGTAAAAGTGCTTTTGAAAGAAAAAAAGCAGTATTATAGTGTTTGGTAAACTTTTATGTAAAACAGATCTGAAAAAAAGCCGGTTTTTCAAAGCTGGGTTTTGCAGCTTCTTGTTTTTGGCTTTTTTTCACCCAAAACTGTGAAAAAAAACTGAAGCTGAATGTTTACCAAACACCAAAAACTGTCACAGCTTTTTTTCATAGCAGCTTTTTTTAAAATCACCTCAACCCCAAACTGGGGCTTCATTCAATCAAACACCAACCCACATTGGAACACACGGCACACTGACCAATCCTTTTACTCACTAAATTATTAAATTAAAAACACATCTAGATTACTAAAGACGTTTTTGACAATATTAAGTATATAAAATAAATATAAATAAAAACTTCTGGATTCAAAAAACACTAGGTGATTTACTAATATTCTCTTACATTTTTATTAAAATTATCGATGTGCTTCTAATAAAAGTGTTGTGCTTCTAAGTAGAAGTTTGTTTTAGTAGAGTATTACTAAAGCGACCCTAAACTTTTACCAGCGAACAAATACAATTAGGAATTACTTATATAATTAGACAAAAGTAAAGGATGCCGTTCTCATTCCCCACGTCAAGTAGTCCAACCCTAAGAAATATTCTCCGACTCAGAGAGTTTATTTCTAGGCAAAAAGATTAGGGCACCAGTCAACTACAACAAAATCCTCTTTGGACGCTACCACAAAAACAAGCTTTAACAATTAGAATGTCCACAAAATCTCCACATCTAAAAGTTGGATCGTGCATCCATTGTTCTCTCCGATGTTTGGTGTGTTCTCTCAGACCTATAATTCTTTTAAAATATTGAACCGTCCATTTGCCAGTTTGACACAGTTGCATAGTAGGTGTACCTTTTATTTCAATTAAAAAGAAATTATAAATGATTTTTAGTATGAAAATTACAATGTCATATGAGTTGGAAACTCACGTGTAACGTTATACGACACACCCCGACTGAGATCAAGGCGTGCTGGCCGCTACGTGAGTGTGACGTAATCATAAGCACAGTGCGGAAACAAGATTAATAAGGGAAATACGAACAAATTTAAAACCGAGCAACTAGCAATCCTAGTTAAGATAGCATGCTAGTGCGAGAATAAGTGTGAATTACACAACCAGAGCTTAGCTAGCCTAAGTGCAGTCAAGCCTAAAAGTACTAATTAAACAACACCCGAATGTGGTCCTACATGAAGGATGTCTGTCAGAACCTCCGTTGAATCCTCGTAAGCCACCAACAAACGCTACCTAATACCTGGAGGGGCGCAAAACAAATACCTGAGTGGGCAAAAACAAAGGTTTTCTAAAATCATACGATATCAAAAGCGCTATCCCCTCGCTGGAAAACTTGTATACTTTCCCAGAAAAATAGGATACATATATATATATGTATATAAATATAATTCAAAACCATGCTCAATGTATCCAAAACCACATAAATATATGTATGCCATGCCCAATGCCTCATAATATCACAAATGTAAGCCAGGTGATGCAATTCAATATAATTCATATACTAGCCGAAGTCACCTGACGTGATCTATACGGCGAAATCTAGAACTCATTTCAATCATATCTCAATCTCATATCTCATCACATAATTCATCATGTATATACGTCACATATCTCATCATGTATATACATATCTACACACGAGTCGGAACCACCTCACGTGGTCTGACCGACAGGACTGGGTATAATAATAATAATAATATGCTCTAGTGCTACGATCACGTGAAGACTGTGCGATAAATCGCGGGTCACCTACGAGTCGAACCCACTGAAAGTGGTCTATACAACAGGACTGTGCACCTAACTTGGATCCAAGATGAGCGTGTGGTGCGGGAGGTGAACATCACGTGAAAGACTATGCCCCGAACTCTGGGCGGGAGCACTAATACCGGGGTGCAAATTAATGAGCTCAATATGCATCACAACATTACCATTCATCTCATAATTATTACCAGCATGATATACTCACCTGTAGCTTACCTGGGCCTCCGCAGCACCATGCAACAATATGCATAATTATGGTAATGCATATGCTAATATATAATACGAGCATGACATGGCATTTCAAATCACATTTCCTTTAAAATACGTTTTCTGGGAAAAACGTCAAGTGTGTGTGTGTGTGTATATATATATATTGAAAACAAAAGGCCACTCACTGATACATAGCTGGGTCGTAACCCCCGTGCCTAGCATGGTTACGCTCGTCCTCCGGATAAGTCTCACCTATATGAGAAACAGCTATATAGGCGTTATTTTAAAGCACATAAACAAAATTAGGTATTAACTTCTCATACAATGCTCAAATTGGGTATATGAATATACCACCGTGATCTACACAACCTCACGAACATCCCCACATTTTTAGAAAAAAATTCCGACCACCACGCGCCGGCCAGATGCGCCCCCACGTGCGGCCACGTGCCAGGCACACTGACGGCGTCAGTTAACGCCGTCAGGAATATTCCGGAGAATATTTTGTTAAATCCCAACGGTAACAATTAAAACTAACTGACGGCGTCAGAATATTCGGTCAAACTTGGCGGAATATTTCGTCGTTTTCAACCTCTGGACTCCGACCGGAAACTGGAAATTTTTAAAATCCTTATATCTCCGTCAATTCTTAACCAAAACTTATGAAATTGGTCTCAAAATGAAGCTTATAACCAGAAGAACATATCCTTACCAATTTCAAGGATTGAAATCTACGGAATCTCGACGGAGAAAGCTCGAACTTCTGGCCAAACCTTGCAATTCGTCGATCTCGAGTTTTCGACGTCCAAAACCAATCAACGTTCTTCCCCGAGCTTCGTGAGAGTGCCCTAAAGCTTTCTAGAAGCTTAAAATTCCCTAAAAATCACGCATTAAAAAGTGCATGAACGGAGGTTAAGATTTCCACGTGAAAACAAAGCTACTCTTACCTGAAACTGGTATCAATGAGTTCCTGGGCTTGCAAGGAGTACAATGGTACCTTCCTCAACCTCAATCTACCAAGTTCCAAAGGGTTTTGGGTGTGTCTGTACGGAATGGGAGAGAGAGAGTCTGCGAGAGAGAGAGATAGGGTACGGGAGTGAGAGAAGAGAGAGAAAGGAAGTGAGTGGTCCAAATGCTAACACACTAACCAATCAAAAATAACAATTTCCTAACTTCTCATTGGTCCCCAAAACTAAGGAAATTGTATAATTGGACCAATACCTTAGCTAAATTTACAAACGTACCTCAACGCTCAAGGGCAAATTTGTCAATTCACATCCTCGTGAATAAATATTTCGGGACGGGCTGTCACATTATAATATGAGTAGACAATAATTAAAATTATCATGTAATATAAATAAACAAACATGGTGTGTGTGATAAACGAGTAACATGATATCACGTATGTGAGATCCCACATCGTCCAGGAGAGTGGATCCTGTGAGCCTTATATGTATATTCTCATCTCTACCTAGCCGAGGCCTTTTGGGAGCTCACTGGCTTCGGGTTCCATTGGAACTCCGAAGTTAAGCGAGTAGCGCGCGAGAGCACTCCCATGATGGGTGATCCACTGAGATGTTCTCGTGTGAGTTCCCAGAAACAAAACCGTGAGGGTGTGGTCGGGGCCCAAAGCGGACAATATCATGCTACGGCGGAGGCGTGCACGGGATGTGATGGGACCCGGACCGGGATGTGACAACGTCACAATTTGATAATCACGTTGCATAAATTCTCCATTTGTGCACGTTTTATACAAAACGAATAGAACAATATTTTGGATTATCGTAAAGCATCATGGACAAAATTAGACCTTGTATTTGATCTTGTCATGCCATGTAATGTAAGCTAAGCATGCACCTACTTGAAGGACCACGACGACTCCTTCGATTGGAAATATTACTAAAAGCATATACTATATATTTAAGATACAGCTTCTCAATTAAAAAACCAAATTAATATAACCTAAACAATATCCCTGTATTGAGGGCACAGCTGGCCAAACCCTAAAACAAAAACTCGATTAGGAAGTAATCTAATTAATTAAGTACAGCTAGATTTGCGGGTTTAGGTACCTAACAAAGACTATGCTTTAAGCAGAACAAGTCTAAACTTTTTGTGTCCGTCCATCTGCATGTCGTGGGTGGGGACTTTATGCGCAAAGCATGTTTATCTTACACGAGCTAAGTTCAGTCTTTGCTTTCTAGAGAGTGGTTCCTGTTTGCATTATATTACTGATTAAATGGATTAGGCGATCTGCTTTTTTAGGTTTCCCATTTATTTTCTTAGTGAGAGGTTATTTTGAAAAAAGAGTAAGTTGGGTTTGAATTGTTAATAATAAAATATTTGAAGTTTGTTAAAATAGAGAGTTTTATTGGAAATGTGAAGTCAAACTGGGTAACTAAGTTTAACAAAAATGTAAAACTTCTCTTGGGGATGCTCTAACAATTAGTGGTCATTTTGGTTCCGATCCCTAATCAACTTAATTGTTAAACTGAAACCTTGTTTGTTTAAATATTTTGATTGAGGTCCTTAACATCATTTAAAAGATTTAACTCATGCATTTATGCATTTAATTTCGCACAAATTATGAAATTTAAACAAATTCAAATAATATTTTTTAAATATAATAAATACTTAAAATTAAATATTAAAGTAATATTGTTCTTCACAAAATTATAGCAAATAATGTACCCACGTAATTATTAACATATTTTAAAAAATAACTGTTGATATAGTTTAAAACATAAAATAAATACATATAATTAGCATGGGTACATTCACCAAAATTAAAAATGGGTACAAATATATTAAAAATAAAGGTACAAAAACAAATAAAACTTTAAAAAATACAGGTACAAAAAGAAATTAATATATGGATACAAATTAAAACTGAAAAGAAAATTGGTACAAATTAAAAAAGGGTTGCAAAGTAAAATTGGGTACAAAGTAAATATATCCATATATCAAATGTAATATTTCTAAAACTAAATGAATATATTTAGAAATAAAAAATATTTTATTATTGAAATAATTAATTACGTTTATTAAAACCTAAGGACCTTGATCAAAAATTAAAAATGAATAAGGTTTTAATCGATGAAATAGCAAAAAGAAAAATGAGAACCTAATTTATCTTTTAATAAATTATCATCGTTGAAATATAATAAAATAAACTAATTAATTGTCGGTGATTGAGTCACATCATAGAAATAACTTATAAAATGTCCTTGTTTTTCTTAACTAAGGACATACTTGTTGTGAAAAACCTAGTTTAGAATTATTTATATATCATCTAATAACAGAAGTTCGAATTGCCAAGAGGAGAAGAAGGACAAAGTATTATGCGAATCATTATGGTACTAGCAGGGCCGAATTGGATCGGAAAAAAGTTGGTAACAAAAGTAGTTGTACCAAAATTTTGAGGTGTTGGCTTAGTGGACCGATAGAACCTATTAGCTAGGGACCTCGTTGGAGATGCTCTTAGGCAATTATTTTATCCTAGGATTAACAAGTAGGAAGATTAGATCAAGGGTTAATATGTAGTTTTTTTTTTTTTTTGAACAATTGATATTATCTACACTAGGAGGAGGGGGTAGACTTAGCCTCATAATGGGCTAGCAACAATGTGGTTCAAATTTGCCTTAGGCGATAATCAAACCTAAGACCTCTCACTTACAAGTGAAGATGAATACCACTAGACCGTAATACTAAGTGACTTAGTATGTACATTTAAAATGATTGAAAGTATTTTTAGAGACAATGTTTTTGAGTTTCAAAAGCACTACAAGTGCTTTTCTATGATTTACATGCATTTTTACAAAGAATTTATCCTAAAAATATTTTTACCAAAAACATTATGAACTATTTTAAAAGTATTTCCGAACGAGCTCTAAGTTTCTTAGCAAAAGAAAAGAAGAAAAATTAGGAAGATTAGCGGCGAGCAACCTAAAATATTAATATGGGAAATAAAGTAGGAAGATAAGTAGGAATTTGTACCTTGCCCACTCCTAAAGAAGGAAAAAAAGAAAAAATAAAGAAGAAAAAAGGACATTATGCAGCTATGAATTGCTTTCAAGGAATTTTCGTGATTCATAAATTCTGTACAGTGGATTAACATTATAGATGAAAGGTATGGGCCCACCACGTTGTATTTTTGTGTTGGATGGGATTCCAAATTTCTTGAAAGCCAAGTAATTTTTTTTTTGGTCTAATCGAAGGCCAAGTAATTAATCATTCAGAAATTGTGACCGACATCCATGAGGATTGGACAAGTCACTCGACTTGACAGTCAGAAACTGAAAGGAGCGTGAGAGAGATACAATAAGTATGTAGATAAAACCATACAAACCTAGTATCATCATGTATGTTGGAAAAACAAGAAACTCGTAAAAGGTTGTTCCCTTAATAAACCTACAATAATACTGCACACAAAATTAACACACTTAAACGACATGCGCTCTAATAAAGATTTTTCAATGCTACCATTACATGTGAATTTCACGTGTATTAAATAATTTGTTAATTTTATGTGTCTAAATAACTATCTGAGATGAAAAACTTATGTATACATATATATAATTCAGAAGTCTTCAAAGCTAGGTTTTGGAATAGCACGTGTTTAACGTGTTTCTTGATTTTTGGTAACAAATATATAGCAAGACGTCTTGGTATGGTCCACGACATTATAACCTAATACGAAATGCATGTTCATAAGAAAAAAACTCTAATGCATTATGTTCTATACATTTTTAGTTATTATTTTTCTTACTTTTTCATGTGATCCTAGTTTAATTAGTTTGAGGCTTTTTTTATTTAAAATAGTCTCTAAAATTGGCATAACTCCTCAATTTGATTCTTGAGATTTAAATCGATAAAAGTAGTTCCTGAGATTGTGCACGATCAATCATTTTGGTCATTCTATGAGAAATCTCTGTTAAATTGAGGGTACTTTTTGTCAAATCAACTCCTCCCCTTGAATTTGTAGTTTCTTCAATTTAACGAAAAAAATTTTACATAATGACCAAAATGATTTAGAACGAACAATCTCAGGGACAAATTTTATCGATTTTAAATGTCAATGACTAAACTGAAAAGTTATAACAATCTTATAAACTATTTTTACTAAGCCTTAGTTTTAAATAGATAGGAATAGACAATGAAAACGGCCACTTGTTTATGAATTTAAACTCCTTCCATTTGACGGTCGAAGCTGCTTGTTAAGCAGCCGCCCGTTCTTTGTAAATATCTAGCAAAGTATACAGTGTTTAGAAGCGACAGGCCAGCAAAGCAAGACTTGTGTATTATATACTTTCGTATGGACAGCTTATTGATGTCGTTTGCGAAAGGGAAGTACTCCAATACATAATAGGTATAAAAAACACTATACATGTGATCTATTATTTCACGTGTCATAATAAGAATATATAACAAGATCAATACTATAATTTAAGCCGAACAGTAACGTCACATGATTGTGTTCTAAATACATAAAAAAATTACCTTCAAAGCACAACGACTTCCTTTCCATTTTCTTTCTACTACTGCCTATTGGTCTACATTGACTTATTGTCATTTGCTGAATCTCTCACGTTGTGGTGTTAATTTACTTTAGTTTTATACAAATTAGTTGTTGCTTGTTGCGCAAGGCAAGGCAAGGCATGTGACTATGCATCAATTTTTTATCATGCATGACATGATTAGAAGATAGTAGATACCAAACAACACTAGACAGCAGCCTCCTCCCAATAAAACGAAGGGTAGGCGGCAGGCCATGTATACGACGTTGATTATTTATAGTGTTGATGATATGCAATTCCAACAACCCAATTGAATATTTCTTCGAATCCGGATCCTCGCCGAATCCTCTTTGTGAGGATTTTGAGAACCGTCAATCATGTTCGTTCATCGTACATTGTGCAATCATAAATTATTTTAAATATTTTTATTTAAAATTAAATAAAAACAGTACTTGATAAACTGACCGCATGATGTACGATAAACGGATACGATATACGGATTCCCAGGATCCTCACCAAGAGGATCCGGAAAGGATCCTGTTGGTATTTCTTCAACTAATTGGACTTGTGCAATTAGAATTTTCCCAGGAAGAAATGCTGGAAACCCCGAAAGAATCAAACAAGAGAAAGGAGGAAAAGTAGGCTCTCCAATATTACAAACCACGACTAAAATGGATAATAAGATTAATTAATTGTACTAATAAAATAATAATAACATGGATAGAAGTGATTAGTGAGAGGGAGAGAAAGAGCTAGGGCTTAAGCTGGTACGTACTGTTGAGTTGTTGTTGTAGTATAAAACACAACACTAACGCGGGAAAGAAGAAAATAAAATGTCACAAACGTTTCCTTAGTAATTGGATCAATATTGTCTTTTAACTCTCATTTTTCTCTATGTATAACCAAAAAGGCATGAATAAAATTGAAAGTTTAACTACTTATTAAATACTGTATTATAAACTGCCAACATGATCCTCTCTGGTTCCTTTTGGTGAGGATCCTAGAAATTCGTAAATCGTGTTTGTTCATCGTACATCATGCAATCAGTTTTTATTAAATACTGTTTGTATTTAATTTTAAATAAAAATATTTAAAAGGATTTATGACCACATGATGTACGATGAACATATATGATTCATGGATCTCCGAAATCCTCACAAAGATGAGCCAACGAGAATCCGAATTCCCTAAACTGAACTCGCGAAAATATTTCTAATTATTTAAGTTACAAATATGTTTCTAAATAATTTTCTATGCCCACTCATATCTTTTCGTTTTGAGCTACTTAATACTACTATCTATAAATATTCTTTTTCATTTATAAGTAAGTGTTCTTAATTTTGATTCTCGTCAAAAGAAATGTATTAACTCATTGTGAGACTTACCCTACTCTTCCATCCTAGATAATATCGTTTGATATATAAAAAAAATGTGCTATCCACACCCTCCTATTTACTTCATACACAACTTTTTAATTTGCAGCCGTTGTATTGATTAAATTTAAAAAAGATCAAAGAATAGACATTAGTAATGAGTGTGTGAGACATAAAATAGAGTGTGAATCCAAAAAAAAATCTTCTCATCTTCATGGGCGGCATAATACTATGCGCACTAGGATCTGATGAGTCTTCATGGGCACGGTCGGGAGAAACTTTTTATTGTGACGGGAACATAAATGATATATCAGTTTTTTATTGTGACGGAAACAAAAATGGTACATCACGTCTTTTAATAAAAGTGATGATAAATTTTATTTTATAAGCTATTAATTTTTTAGCACATATATCGTATTATTTATGTAGTGACATGCGATGTACCACACCTTGTGTACAAGTAACATTGAAAAATCTCAGCACGATCGGCGACGGCACACGCACCCAACTCCAAATTCGTCCTCGCGAAGCGTGAAAATCACGACATAAATAATGCAGTGTGGGGTCAGATTAGACCTCCGGCCCCTGCATCATGTGATTGCTCTTAAGACCCACCTACACGTGCGACCCTCTGCGGCCGACGCATCACTGCCTTCTGGATCTCCCATCTTCTACAATTATTAACAATGTAAAAGCAAATAATAAAAATCTGGCGCCAAAAGCAAGTAAATAACAAAAATAATGGAAAGTGCGGTCACGTGGAAACGTGGAGGCAGACGTCCCAACGCCAAGTTGACAAGAGATTTTTTAATGTGACGGACATACAAAATGATATTTTATGTGTTACTATATATATAGTATGATATAAATTATGGGATATGTATATTAAAATGTTAATAATTTAAAAAATAAAATTTTTCATTACTTATATAAAAATACGTGATATACTATCTATATTCTTGTCACGATGAAAATTTTCTCAAAGTTAGACAAACAAAACACGAGAAACAAAGATAAAATGTATTAATCGAGGAGCGGCTAAATAAACAGGGCTGGCCGCTGGCCTACGCACGTACGTTTAGACTCGGAGGTGTCATGCAACCAGCTGCCGGCTGCGCGTACTATGTAATTTCAACGATCTCTTCAATGAAAGCTGTCCTTCGTGTTCTTTTTTTTTCGAGAAGGATCTTTTTCCTAGAATTCGGAAAATTATGTGATCATGATCGTTCATAGTATATCGTAGGGTCAGTTTTCATTTGATGCTATTTATATTTAATTTTAAATTTTAAATTCAAAATAATTTCTATCAATTTTCGTAAAATACTATTAATATTTATTTTTAAATTTTAAATTTTAAATGATTTCTAACCGCACGATGTACGATGAACGTTCATGATCACAGAATCCTCCGAATCCCTAAGGATCATTTTCCCATTTTTTCGCCATTTTATCGTGTATTAGAGTTAGATTATTTTACGTGTGAAGTTTAACGATTACAGACTCGCATACATTTATAGTATTATGTTAATATCGTGTTAAAAATAAATCGCACATTAATGAAAAGAGAGATATTACATTGCTTATAAGTAAGTAAAACTACTCTTCCTCTTACCCGCTAAATCTACAATAAAATCTCAATTTTCTTCTAATCTATAAGGATGTCTTCATTGACGTGGTTGTTTGATTCAGGAAATTTCTAAGACGCTCCTAGTTGAATCATGCTACCTTAATTAATTAATGAGTGGTGTTATTTGTTGACTATTTTGTCGAGAAGATGGATTCTTATTTACATGGCAAGAAATTTCCAGATATTGAAATATATTCTTATCCGAAACAATATTTTGTTCAATTATTTCGTCGGCATGATCCATGACTCCATTAGGCTCCTAATTAATTAGTGGATTCTCAAAACTTTTCGAACGCCTTAAGGTATTTTGACTTTATTGTTTTTTTAGTGTAACGCGTAACTTATTCACATTCGTTGTCTATTATGAGTGGGCATATATGTTAGCCTTGTAATATAAGATACCTTTTTTTTTTTAAATGAATGACAATTTTTTTTTTCTTTTCAAAATGATGGGTATGAGTATGAGATGTCTTTTTTTAGAAATGAATCCTAATATATAGAAAGTTTGTAAAACTTGTTTTATGTAGATAGTAATTATGCGTGGTTTTGGTGGCTGAATCAGACTTTTAAATGTTAAGCATTTGATTTGAATTAGTGATGTCTAAATCAAGAATTTTATATTTGTTCGTTATCAAAGCGTTGTTTAGATGACTAAATGTTTAACATCTACTCATAAGTAAAACCTAATTTTAACGTTTATTTGAACCTTATAGTTTTCTAGAATCACTAATATATCTATTTATATAAAGAGCGAAGGCAAAATAATGAAGCTTTCTTAATACCCAAACAGCCTTCTCCCATTAAAATTTAAAAAAACAAATACAAAAAATGTTCATTATTTTCAAAGTATATTTTAATAAAAAGATGATTTTTAAAATAAGTAAAATTTTAAAAATTAAACAAAAAAAAGTCAATTTTTATACGCGTCGACGTGTGGCAAGAAGCTACTAATATATAAATAAGCCAATATATATAATAGCGTTCCTTGGCGTTTACTAGTCTACTACTATACCACGCCTCTTACGTTAATTCAATTGTTTTGGTGCCCGTCAACATCATCACTCACACAATCAACCACCCAATAAAGCTCTTCCAGAAATTCCTAATCAACTATGAATTACCTACAACTTTCCCTCCCACACCACCAAAACCCCTTTCTACAAAAGGTCAGTCCCATCTCATCCCACCCCCGGTGACCCAATCCAATCCCGTCGATTCATTTCCATAACACCCAACCTACTTTTCCAAAAGCACCCTCGCACTTGCCCATAATTTCATTCTCGTTTGCTCACCTATCGTCAAACAATCGAAAGCAACTCCTATGACATCTGCGCACTACTATTATGACGTTTTGTTTTAATGGATTTGGATCCTCTCCGGATCCACTTGATCTCAGCATGTGGATCAAGTGATTCGGGTCGTTGAAGTTTGATCAAACAGTTACAAACATGAGGCTCTTCTAAAAGTTATCATAATTATAGCCGTTTGATCAAATTTGGACGATCCGGATCACTTGATATGCGGGCTTAGATCTTTTGAATCTGGAAGGATCCAAATGCTGTTTTAATAACATCAGGCCGGGAAAAGGATTCTCGTCGGATCCTTTTCCTGGAGATCTGGAGGATCCCGTAATCATGTTCGTTCATCATATATCGTGCGGTCAGAAATCATTTAAAATTTAAAATTAAATATAAATAGTACCTAACGAAAACTGATCGTATGATATACGATGAACGAACATAATTAGGGATTCTCGGATCCTCATAAAAAGGATCCGGCGATGATCCTTTTCCATCAGGCCGTGCTTCTTACACAACTAAAAGTAAAATAATATCACCATCAATAATATAAGGCTCCGTTTGAGCGCACAAAACATTTTCAATATGATTAATTAACATCTTGAGTTTTTTTTTTGGTTGACAATGCGGTAAAAATTCGAAAGAAAAAGAAAGATTACATAAATATTACAAGATCACTTCAAATAAAATAATCATAAATTAACAATAAAAGCATGTGTGAAAAAGCCTACATACATAACATAATATTATAAGGGAAAATTTTTGTATTGTCATATGAACTTATACAACTTTTTCAATTTATTATATAAACAAAAATTTTAAGCAATTTGTCATTTCAATTTATTATATAAACTAAAATTTTAAGCAGTTTATTATATAAACTTAACTCCGTTAGGTTTTCCATACAAAATACGTCGCATATGACTTGTGTTCAAGGTTATTTATGTCATTTAAGATCTTTTTACAAGTTATTTACTTTTCTTTAGTAAAATCCTTAAATTTTGTGTTTGTCGGTATTCGTGCAGATCGTTGTGTTCGAGCAGCATATATGCATCTATAACTCAATTTCTGCCGCCAAACCTCAACTTGTTTCTTATATTACATAGCCCCATATAAAATTTGATTTCATGACATGTAAAACTGAACACCCTAGAATTTTTTTGATCGAATGCAACTTAATAGAAGGAAGTGGGGTGTTAAAATGACAAAAAAACCCTAACACAAGTCATGTGCGAGACACATGACTTATTTTGGATGTAAAACTTAACGGAGTTAGTATGAGATGACAAATTGATGATTTCGGAAAGTTGGTATAACAAATTACTTAAAATTTTAATTTATATGATAAATTAAAAAATAGGTACAAGTTCATAAGACATTTCGAAATTTTTTCCATATTATAATTAACACGGAATAATGACATGCCAAATTACAAATATACCCATGTGGAAGAAATTGGAAGAAGATTCTCTTCGAATCCACTTTGTGGAGATCGTAGGGATTCCCACATTTTAGCCGTTAATCGTATATCGTGCGGTCAGTTTTCATCAGATACTTCTATTTGTGTTTAATTTTAAATAAAAATTAAAATAATTATGACTGCATAATACACGATGAATGAGATCCAATTGCGTAAAAATCCTGCTAAACAATAAAACAACCACAGCGGAATCAATCAAACCACAAATTTCACCCCACAAAAAAAAAAAAACTAATAAAAAGAATTTGAAAACTTTGAGTTTTACCATGATTGACTTTTTAATGTAAAAATATGATTTTTCGTTAACATGAACAGTACCGTAAGTTTTTCGTTAAAATTCAAAAAATAAAAATCAATCAAACCACAATCTTTCAGTCAGCCGAGTCGAGCCAAACATATGGAAAGTAAGTTTGGTGGGACCCACAAATGACCGGACTCCAACCCGGAATTCAATCGAGTTAATAGAAAACAAATCTGGAAAAGAGGAACCAACGAAAAAGGAAAAGCAAACAAATAAAAATGTGAAAAAAAGAGGCAAGG
The DNA here is from genome assembly GCA_024362995.1 of Heteromeles arbutifolia. Classification (NCBI taxonomy): domain Eukaryota; kingdom Viridiplantae; phylum Streptophyta; class Magnoliopsida; order Rosales; family Rosaceae; genus Heteromeles; species Heteromeles arbutifolia. Next base: position 2,613,506 of record JANCRC010000021.1, read on the forward strand.
CGTCCGTGATGGACTAAGTATACGAACCCACGCGCCCCTGCGTCACATCACCACACACACTCTCCCTTTCTCTCTCTACTTTCTCTCTCTACATTGTCTCCCTATATAATCCTTCTCTCCTCCTCTTGCCACCACCACCGCATCCACACGCTTCATCTGAAACACTCTCCCTCTCTTGCGGTTGGTATTATTTTATTTCATACATGGAGGACCACACCCCAACTAACAAGAAGCGGGTCCGAGACAACTCGGACGACTCGGTTCACGACTCGCCCGAGGTGAAGCGACTCAGGGAAGACCTGTTGGGTTTCCTTGACGACTCGGACGCCGATCCCACGACTCAGGACCTCGACTCGGTCATGAAAAGCTTCGAGGAAGAGATAGCAGCCGCAACCACTTCTTGCCAGTCGTCGCCGCGTCCGGCATCGGAGACTGAGCCGGCTCCGGTGCCGGTGGTTGACTTGACATCGGAATCTGCTGAGTCCAATCCCAACCTCGGGTACCTTCTAGAAGCTTCGGACGACGAGCTGGGCCTGCCCCCGTCGGAGAACTTCAGCGAGGAGGCGGCGAAAGGCGGGGAGAACGAGTTGGTCCGAGTTCCGTCCGACTCGTCCGGAGCCGACGGGTTTTGGCAGTTCGACGATCCCCCCCCGTGTACGTTTGACGGGCTGTTCGGAAACGACGATGTGTATTTTGACTCGGCTGATTACGGCGAGTTTTCGTGGCGTTTCGAAACACTGCCGGCGCAGTAGCGCGAAAGGAAACGGCGTCGGTTGGACGGAATACGAGGCCGGACCGATCTGTAAATTTGTTCCTTTTTTCTAATTTTTTTGAAAAGGAATGGTGAAAAGAATATATGTAGGACCGTTACAGTAGGACTTCAGATTGATATGGAAGGAAGATCAGAAAAGTAACAAAGAAATTCGTTGGCGCCAAAAGAAAAATAAAAAAGGAAAATGAATGGTTCGCTTGTTTAATGGTGGTCATTTTAATTTGAACCCCCTTTCGAGGGAATCTGTTGTTGCTAAGCATTAAGCAAAGTTTCTAGAACAATGCCATGCATATTTTACGATATTTTTTAGTTTAAATGTGAGTGGATAGCTTAGTTTTACAATAATTAATAATTAGTAATAATGTAGTTTAAATTCATTTTTACAAAGAATTTAACTTAAAATATATTTTACAAATGAAAAAAAATATCATATTCATGGTTATCAACTAAAAGAAGAGCAGCGAGTGACATTCAACCACAAATGGATCATGATTCTTGATTTTTTACAGTATAAATTTCCATCATCAAAGATATTAAAGCCGTCGGTTAAAAGAGGAGATTCGAACCTGAGATCGGAATTCGAGGAAGACGGTAAGAGAGAACAAGTTTTATTGTGAAAGATTTAAAAAGCCAGTTAGTGTTCTTAAGTGGTTAACATGGAAAGGGAATCTCTCGTGATCCTTTTCTCCTAAGGACAATACTTGGGTCCTCACCATTCATGACCTTTTATACTGACCATCATATATGGAACAATCAAATAAAGACACGTGTTCTACTTAAACTTAACTAAAACTGTTTCCAAACAATCAATATTCTCGTATCCAAACATGTTCTTTCTCCCTCACCAACCTTTGTCGACCTTTGCTGACCTTTGCCATTCGTCGCTGTCGTCGGCGACCGATATCTCACCCCTACCTACTTCTCTCATCCGGCTACCACATCCACGTCTCATCCTCCAACCTCCCTTCTCTATCAACCCCACTCACCACTCCTCTTCTAACCAACCGCGTGGACCCTGCCTTCAATCCATCCTCTTCTTTCCAGATGCGACCATGGCAACAAGAAGAGGAAGATGGTGGCGAGTTGCGACCAGTAAGTGGGAAGGTGCAGAGGTGCTCCCATAGCTTCCACATAAAAGAACATGAGGGATTTGGGGTAAGGCCGACCGAGAGGTTGAAGGGGGATGTGGGCAGGTTCCACATAAAAGAATATTAGGGATTTGGGGTTGGGCCGACCAAGACGTTGGAAGGGAGATGTGGGTGGGTAGGGTCGACGTAGCAGAGGTTGAAGAAGCGGATGGGGTGGCCAAGAATAATGAGAGTTGCTGGGAAGAAGAAGATGGGTGCTTGGTTACAGGTTCAAAAGTGAGAATTGGTGTTTGGTTATGAGGATTGCAATAGTCTGGAGGAGTATAAAATGGACAGGTGGTATAATTCTATTGGGTCACATAATATGATCAGCAAGTTAGGTACTCCTTGGGGAGTACCCAAGTATTATCCTTCTCTTAATACGTCCAATCAGGAAATCCGTGCCGTTGAAATTTGATCCAATGACTGAAGTTATTTTAACTTTTAAAGTGAGCTCATATTTGTAGCCGTTGAATCAAATTTTAACGGCACGGATTCCCTGATTTGGTGGATTTGAAGGAAGGGATCCGGAGAGGATCCCTTTCCTGTTAACATGCATGACTTTTTTATTATTCTAAAAGAGTAATGTTATGTAGACTAATTTTTTTAACTAAATTTGTAAATCATGTAAACTGTTTGCGTGATAATTTATTTGGGATGCTATAACTATTCATTTTGAGCTACTTAGTATTTATTTCGTGAATAACGAATTCTAAACTTATAAAATAATAATATAAATCTCGCTTTAAATAGATTTCAAGGATAAGAACTTGTTATATATTTAAGTCAATACTGCGGTTAAATTGTGTTTAATCTGTTGATGAAACGATGATTCAAGTCAATACTATGAAGATATTTTTCCAAGGCGGGCTTGTATGGAAGATTCAATGGGATGATGTAACATGATTCTCAAATTTTTTTGGACGATGTCATGAAAATTGTGTGAGGCATATTCAGAGTCGATTATTTTTCAAGAGTTAGCTTCAAAGAACAGAAAATCGTTTAGTTATTCATTTAAACTGAAACAATCAACAATTTTGACAGCGATGAATATTTTTTATGTTGAGCTGTCCATTATTTGGTATATAAGAGTGATTAAATAATCTTTCTAACAAAAAGGACCGAATAATCTTAATGAACCAGGATTCTCACCGGATTCATTCCCTAGGATCCTAGGGATCACGCAATTGTGTTTGTTCACCGTATATCGTGCGGTCAGAAATCATTTAAAATTTAAAATTCAAATATATATAGTACCTAACGAAAACTGACCGCACAATATACGATAAACGGACACGATTGCTTGATCATTAGGGAATGGATCCGGCTAGGATCCTGGTTCAATCTTAATTTACTTATACTTATACATAGAAAATATTTACACCGTGTATTAAAAAATGTATGATAATGATTGTGACATGTACTGTAAATTGCTTAATTTAAAGAAAAACTAATGAAAATGGTTTGAAAACTTTGAGATTTAATCAAAATGACAAAAAAAAATGTTGTACGTGAATAGTACCAGGAGTGACTTTTTATAGTAAAAATGTCATTTTTGTTAAAAGTGAACAGTACCGAGAGTGTTTCGTTAAAACTCCCTTAATTCAAATGGTGAAGGTTGTTAAAATGTTCCACATCGACCGTATTAATGAGAAAAAAATAGTTTAAATATCCTAACTTCACTCCAACTAACACCGAAGTTGGGTACAATATTGGTGTTGTTGGAAGTGGGCCTTTGACCCGTTTCTCTGATAATTCTACATGGTATCAGAGCCAGGAAGCGGGTTCGTACTGTACTGCCACGTGATGGGTGGGTCCCTTGGCCTTGCGTGTAGAGTGAGTCCCCTTGAATCCACGTAGGACCCAAGCATTTTTTATGTGTAAAAGAAACCTTGCATGAACTTCTAAGTAAATTTGGCTACTTTCCTTATTAGTAACTGATTTATGGTAGAACTTCAACTTTCTTCAGTGATAATAACATTCTAATACTAAACAGCAAAAATAAGTAATCTACTGAACAATAAAAATAAGATTTCGATCAAAAAATGGAAAACAAGTAGAAGGGGCGTATGTAGACCTGTAAACGGGTTGGGTTTATTGGGTTTGGGTCGGGTTCAACCCAACCCGTTAATTTAACGGGTCACCCGAATCCGACCCGTTTCACTCGTTAGTCCTTTTTTTTTTTTAATTAACTGATTATTGACTCCAGTAAAAGAACGATGGAAACACAAGTTTTAAGGGCAATTGAGAATTCGATATCGCATTCCAAAACAATAAAATCGTTTCTTGGACCGAGAGCAGGTTTGGGATAGCATTTCCATATACAAATATCCAGAAACAATAATAGTAGCAAGAGGAAATTGCCATAAAACATGAAAACAACAAATGCATGGTAATAATACTAACTATGAAATTTGATGGATTAAAAGCAGGATTAACAACAAATGCATGGTAATAATCGAGAATTAAAGAAGAATGGCAGAGAGAGAACTCAAAGTTCAAACCTTTATCCAAACCATTTTCTGCTTTAGTTTCAGAAGAACCCATAAACAAAAACATAAGAATGGCAGAGAGAGAGAGGATTACCAGGAGCAATCTTTGAGGGAAGAAGATGAAGGAGATAACCGGAGGTCTGGAGCTAGAAGGGAAGGAGCACACGGGTCTCTGAGAGCAACGGCGTGAGAGAGTGGAGATGGACTGAGTCGCTGAGGTCCGGAGTTAGAAGGGAACGTTTGGATGCCATATGCATCGCGACTGATGGAAATATCAGAGATTCTTATGCGGATAGCTGCAAGACCTTTCCCAATCTTGGAGTGCACCTTGAGATCACAAAGCGGGATGTGCGGCGCAAGAGGTTCCAGTTCCTTTTGTTATTGGAATGGCTCGACGGAGAAGATTTCTTGTGAGAGATGGTGGAGGGAGCGGTGGAGGGTCTGGTCGGAGAGCTTGGGCGATGTGAAGGCCCCCGCCGATAAGGTGTGGTTATAATTTATAACGGGTTGACCCAAAGTGACTCGTTATTTAACAGGTTGTTAACGGGTTCACCCGTTAACGATCCGACCCATTAAGCATCCATCCAAATACTAATATTAACGGATCCATCCAAATACTAATATTAACGGATCAGGTCGGGTCGGATTAACGAGTCAGATTTAAAATGCCGGGTCTAGGCGTATGCATTCCTTCAGCCTCCGCTGCATCTGGAAAAATTCGTTGTATTTGGTCGTACATAACAATGACTGCACTAGAATCACTGATATGTAGTCAACACACTCTCCTCTTAGGTGCAGTTTGGGATTGAGGTGATTAAAAAAAAAGCTGGGAGGGTTTTTGGTGTTTGGTAAACTTCAAACTTCAGCTTTTTGTCACAGTTTTAGGCGAAAAAAAGCCAAAAAACAGAAGCAGCAAAAGGCAGCTTTCAAAAACGGCTTTTCAGCTTCTGCGCAAACCTCAAAACGCGGGTGAACAGTAACATCTTTAATGAAAGTTTCTGGCAATCCTACTATTTTGCACTGCAACTTCATCATCGTTATTATCCCCATCCTCGTCGTCAGACCTGAGCTTCGATCTTGCCGGAGCAACATCATCGGACTTGAGCCTCAAAACGCCGTTTCCGTTGGCACTCGCGATGCCGGGGACGACCTTGTTCTGATTGTTGATTACTTTGGCGTTTGATTCCTTCTTCTTCCTCGGGCGCTTCGCGATGACCTTTTGCCAGCCGTGGTCGTTATTGGCATGGGTGTGATGGGTATTATTGTAGTCGTTTGCCGCGGTGGATGCAACGTTGTGCTGGTCGCCGTTGGCGATTGATTCGAAAGCTGTAACGTGATTTTCTTCCATGATTTGGTTGTTGGTGTTGAATTTTCTCGGGAAAATTGAAAAAGAGACAGAGATGGGAAACATAACTGGGAAAATTGAGAGAGAGAGAGAGAGAAAGAATATGAGTTTTTCAGAGGAAATTGATACATGTGACAACTTGTAGGCAAGTCCAAGCTCAATCGACGGCGAGATCGCCGGATTTCCCGACGAAACATTCCAGAGAGTCTAGGGAGGTTGAACATACATTTTTGCCCACATCCAGTACTAAAGCAAATATGCAGAGGTATAATCATGATCCTCATGTCACTCTGATGCAGGATTTATGAATTTGAGGTTCTAATTAGCTGAGTTCAGAGATTGATGGTGGTGAGGTTAATCAGAGTTTGAAAGGGAATGAATGTGTCGAGTTTTAGAGAGAGAGAGTTGCAGAGTTTGTTGAGGGAAGAGAGATGGACTTAAGAGAGAAATAAGGAAAATGGGAAAAAGGGTGATCGAGTGTGGGTCTTTCATGAATTTGCAGAGAGAGAGGATGGGCTTTTGTTAGCTATTCAAGTACATTAATAATATTGTACTAATGAATCATAGCTATTCAATATAAAATATTTCAATTGAATTAGTTTGTCATACTAATTAATATTTAAGATAAAGTTTATAAATATTTTTCTTTTAAAAATAAAATATATTTCGTAATTCACCTTTATTTGTTAAGAAAATTAAATTAATAGCACATCCTGTATTATACCCTTTTTGATCATTTCACACAGTCACAGCTGTTTTACATAAAAGTTTACCAACATTATCATACTACTTTTTTTTTTCCAAAAGCACTTTTACAAAAAAATTTACCAAACACTCTGCTGCTTTATTTCACAGCTGCTTATTCTCACAGCACAGCAGAAGCAGTTTTTTTTCAAAGCACAGCAATACCAAACCAACCCTAAGGTTGCTAAAACATTAAATGAGTTGGCAAATGATTAAAATACCCTGCGAGGGCCCACATTGGCGGTGATATGATATAGGACGATCAAACGGTGATATGAAGTTCCATTTGCAACAACCATAGAGATAAACACAATGGAATTGGATCCACTCCTGAGCAAAGGCTCGGATCTTCCTGACTCAATAACACGGACCGTTGAATTTTGATCAAACAACTACAAACTCGGTATTCTTCTAAAAGTTATAATAATTGTAGCCGTTAGATCAAAATCCAACGATCCGTGTTAGTGGGTTACCTTTGCTCCGGAGAGGATCCAATTCCAAACACAATCAAACACAAAAATCTAGCTGGCTATTTTCACCAGTCACTCAAAACAGACAATGCGCCCTCTTTAATGTTTCTAACTCTACGCGCCCATCTCAACCGCTCACGTGCAATCCAACGTATATTTAGCTGCACGCGTTTCACATTCTCCATTCAGCGCGTTTGCATCAGCACCGGGGGCCCCGGTATATTAACCAGAAAATTTGGGATTTTTCTCCACTTTTTTCTGCTCCTGCTGCACTTTACTTGCGCATTCGGCTTCTTTCTCTGAAACCCTTTACAGGTCACAGGCTCCGATACTGTAAGGACGGCGGTGATTCCGTCGAGAAGAAGATGAAGATCTTCGTCAAGACTCTCAAGGGCTCCCACTTCGACGTCGAAGTGAAGCCTGAGGACACGGTTAGCATCAAACCTTCTGATTCAATTTAGTTTTTCAATTTTAAATTTCGTGTTAATTTCTTAATTTGCATGAACTAATGCGCAATTGATCGTAATCGGAGTGCTTTCTAGGGTTTTTGTTACTCATATCCGTTTGTTTCGTTATTTGGTAAGGGATTAGTGTGTAAGCATTAAGAGATTATTTTTCTGTATTTGCTTGTGTATGTTAATTGGAATTAGATTTTTGATTAGGTTATGGTGCAATTGAAATGTTTGAATTTACGTTTCCTTTTTTTTGTTTCTTTCAATTTTGTTCCTTTTTTTTGTTTCTTTCAATTTTGTTATCCTTGTTTTTTGAAATTTATGAACTCTGCGATATGGGAGACTTTGGGATAGCAATCAGCTGTCTGAATGTAGGAAATGTAGTTTGGTGGAGTTGTAAATTGTAATTTTACTTTGCTTCCTGCTACGCAGTAGTCGCTGACGAGTGACGACTTGATCGAAGATACCATTATCGTGACTAACTGCTATTCTTTCTAGGTTGCTGATGTGAAGAAACATGTAGAAGCTTCTAAGGGTTCAGATGTATACCCTGCTCCACAACAGATGCTAATTCATCAAGGAAAAGTGCTTAAAGATGACACAACATTGGACGAAAATAAAGTTGCGGAAAATAGCTTTGTTGTGATAATGTTGACTAAGGTAATGTTTCATTTTCTATTCAGCAATTTAAAGCGCGACGTGTCCCGCGAATAAATATGGTCTTAAAATACCTTTTCGAATAAAAATTTCCTGAAATGTGTAGGAAACATGTTGGTTTGCGACAGGGTGTGTTATATATAACGTGTATTTTTGGATTGTGTCAAAACATAGTTTTAGCATTAGGAATAAGGATCAAACCAAGCATATGGGTGTTAAAATAAGAATTCAAACTGGCCCTGTTGAGACCGTATTAATTGAATTATTCAGTTAGTAGTGACAGTGAGCTCTGAAAGTAAAAATAAATGAAGCAGTGACAGAACTTATCCTTGTATTATAGCTGATGTCTTGGTAAAGAAGCATTCATGAAGAGGTATTGTGTTTTATGGCACTCAAATAGTTTTGAAATTGCTGTTTTGAGATGATGTTGTATTCTTGTCTTGTGATTGCCCTGTTTCTTTCACGTATAATTTATGCGAAATCTAGTAATACTTTAGTGTAAAATTTGTTTGCTTGAAGTTGATGATGTCATCGTGAATACCCTGGTTCTTTCACATCTGATTCATGCTAACTATTTGTCTGGTTGAAATTCCTTCTCCCACCGGCTCAGACCTTAAGGCTCTATAATGTTGCTCGATCTTATTTCCGTTGTCTATTTAGAATCTGACTAGCTTCCTACAAAAAAAAAAAAAAAAAGTTGAATGGTGACAAGTTGTTATTATGCTCAACTCCTGTTTACTAGTTGTTGACTTTGTATACTTAAAAATGCTAGAGTAAGAGCCCACCCGGTGAAGGTTCAGGTGCATCAACTGCAGCTACAACTAACGTAAGAGTTTCATCCTCTTGTCATTGTTTTCATTGGTTTCTGCCTAAGACACGGTTAAACTTGGATGACTTGTTTTGATATTAAAAGAGTTGAAAGCCTCAAATTGATGTTCTATTGTAAATTTTATCTCCTTCGTTCTATTCTTCAGGAGAAGATATTCTACCTAATGCTTGCTTTAAAATCTGTGCAGGCACCACAGCCAAGTGCACATACTGGTGCTCCAACTGCAACATTAACAGCAAGTCCGGCTCCAGCAGCAGCCTCAACACTGTGAGTCTGAGATCTTTGATGCCATTATTTTTTATAAGTGTAAGGTGTAGCAACAGCATGTTGTTCATCTTTCTTTATACATGTTCTGTTTGTAATTATATTATTTTCTCAGGCCTGCATCTGTTACCACACCTGCTCCTGTTGCTTCGGCTACCACGGAGTGAGTATTATTATTCCTTCTGGTGATGCCTTCAGTTCGAAATTTGGAGCTCCTGTATTTCATATTCATGTGTTTAGTATTACCTCTGTTTGCTTCTCCCCCACCCCTTCCTCATTGGCTTTGCATATTTTTTTCTTGTCTAAAATAGTTCAGTGTAATTGTTGAAGCAGTTCACAAGCTGATTCTTACGGCCAAGCAGCATCTGATCTGGTAGCTGGAACTAACTTGGAGGGAACAATTCAGCAAATTCTAGATATGGGTGGAGGGACATGGGACATGGATGCTGTTGTACGTGCTCTTCGTGCTGCATTCAACAACCCAGCAAGAGCTATTGACTATCTTTATTCTGTAAGTCAAGATACTGTAATGACAAATTTACAAGTTGATCTACCCTCTATTAGTCATATACCTTCCAGATTATGTCCTAAGTTTTCGATAAGGGTAACAAGGTTGAGTAGCATTATTGAAAGAAAAAAAAGTTGATAGGAGTAATGATTTTCAGAACCAAAATCAGCAGTTATCCCTTCTCTTGATGTCAATTTCGTATTTCTTGAAGGGTATCCCTGAGCAACCTGAAGCTCCACCTGCAGTCCGTATTCCTGTCGGTGGGCAAGTCGCAAACCCTCCAGCACAACCTCCACAGTCAGCACAACCAGCATCCGCTCCTCCAAGCAGACCTAATGCCAATCCTTTAAACCTTTTTCCACAGGTACTTATTATGAAAATCTCTAATAAATTATGGTAGGGAATTCTTTTTAGTAAACTTGAATTTTGTTGAAGCAGGGCCTTCCGAATGTGGGTGCTGGTGCTGCAGGCTATCTTGATTTTCTACGTGACAACCAACAGGTCTCTCTGCCTATATGTTTGCTTGTGCGTGTGTGTGCACATCTGTGTACGCGGCCATGCTTGAACATTGTCGGTTTCCTATCTAAAAAAAATTATAAAAGAAAATTGTTCTTTTAACTTTCTCTTTGGTGTTGTTTGTTTCAGTTCCAAGCTTTGCGATCTATGGTGCAGGCTAATCCACAAATATTGCAGGTTTTTTCGCACCCAAATGTGATTTAATGACCGTCTTCTTTTGGCACTCATTATGTTATTCTTGTCACAGCCTATGCTTCAAGAGTTGGGGAAACAAAACCCTAATCTAGTGAGGCAAATTGGTGAGCATCAGGCTGACTTCCTTCGCCTGATTAATGAACCTGCTGAAGGTGGAGAAGGGTAAGGAGCTTATTATCTTACCTTCGATTTAGTATTTTAGTCTTTAGAGGTGTCTTGTTGGTTACACGTCTGTTAAACGTTTGTATGTTTATGGTGTGCACTGTTCGATTTGTTTCAGGAACGTACTGGGGGATGCAGCAGTGCCACAGGCAATAGCTATCACTCCTGAGGAGCGTGAAGCTATAGAACGTGTAAGTTGTTCCCTTTTTTTTGTTACTCTAATTAAACACATGCAATGCATAGGAATGTAGTTATATAGTTACGTTGAATAACTAGTTTCCTTTGAGAACACAATTTTCCTTCTCGTTGACGATTTCTTTTTCCTCACCCCCAGCTTGAAGCAATGGGGTTCGCTCGAGCAATTGTATTGCAGGTGTTCTTTGCCTGCAACAAGAACGAAGAATTGACCGCCAACTACCTCTTAGACCACATGCATGAATTTGAGGACTAAAATCTATGGAAGATCACCGGTCGTCGAACCCGTCAGCTGAAAAATGAAAAAGATTATAAGAACCCCTCGTCTGGCCTTAGTTCCATTGCATGTTTTTTCTTCACATTAACCCTTCTTAGTTTGGAGTTTGGATTATGCGGATTATCTGTAGCGTACAAGAAATGGCAAGCTATAACTTTCTTCGCAGATCTACTCTCTTCGTTTCTTCTCTCTTCCCAGTTTCTTGTTTCACAAGTATATATTGTTAACTATTTGTATATAAAATTATAAAGCTAAGCAAGACAATAATTTTTTTAGCAGGTTAGTCTGATCACGTGATTGGTTAGGCCTCTCACAAAGAGTGGGATCCGTTCATTCTAGATTGTAGTTTCGTGTGATCAAATGCTATCCAAGTACGAGAATACCTCTTATAAGAGTGGCTTGATCAGTCACGTGGTTAGGCGTTCTTACTGAAGTTTATTTTACCGTTCCAATGTATTTCTTCACATGTCGTTGCGAAATATCTGATTAAAAATGGACGACGACATCACATCTATGAAATAACCGTCCCGAATTTAAGAATCAAGATCCTCGCCAGATCTTCCCCTAGGGATCCCGCAATCATATCCGTTTATTTTATATCGTGCGATCAGTTTTCGTTAGGTACTATTTATATTTGAATTTTAAATTTTAAATTTTAAATAATTTTTGACCGCACGATATACGATGAACGGATAGGATGGTGGGATCCCTAGGATCCCTAGGGAATGGATCCGGAGAGGATCCTGATTCCGAATTTAAACCCTTCTCCCGTCCTCTCCTTTTTGTACAAGCCTTTCTAGAATTGCGAACGAGATTAGGAAAACTGTAAATTAGAATACACGTCGGTGTCCATGCATGCATGCCTACCTTCTGTTGTCTTGGTTTCAGTAGTTATCAAGACCTCTGCACTCCACCATTTTTCTGACCAAGTTTTGTAGGCCACAATTTGCCTTCCCAACCCAACAAAAACAAGAACAACCCAAAAATATATATAGCGATTACTAATAATATCATCAATATTACAGCACACATTTGTGGCCACACGTAAATTAAACAGTAAGCGTAACTAAGCTGACAAGTTACACTGCTCGTTCGATTCTTTCCCTCATATCATATTGCCTATAAATAATGGAGCTTCGTTGGTCACTTAGACTTAAAACAGTATACGAGAGACACCAAAAACAAGATGGGAGAGATGGAGGAGAAGGGCAGTCATGCTACGAGGAAAAAGGGAGGCTTGCTCACTATGCCCTTCATCTTTGGTAAGAGCTAATAAAATCTAGGGGTTTCAAATTTTTGAGGCAGACCTGAGGCTAGTCAAGTTAATTAATTAGAGCAGTGTGTTTATCTTTCTGCACCCAAATTTGAAGTTTCGTTCCATAATTTTGATGAAATTAGCATAAATTATCCTATCATTGTCACCTCTTATATCTCTTTGTTTATTTAGTTTTTTTTTTTGTTGGGATTTAATTAATTATGATAGTAATCAGTGTATTGTTGTTGTGGGCTTTGTGTGTGTGTGTGTAGCTAATGAGTTTTGTGAGAAGTTGGCTGTGGTGGGAGTCGAAGCAAATATGATGACCTATTTGACAACGCAGCTTCATATGCCCTTGACAAAAGCAGCCAACACCCTCACCACCATTAGCGGCACTGCGAGCTTGACCCCCTTGCTTGGCGCCTTCGTTGCTGATGCTTACGTTGGCCGCTTCTGGACTATCACTATTGCCTCCATTATATATCAAATTGTATTTTTTTCTCTCTCTCTACTAATACATATTATGCCCATCCAATATCAATTTTATTTGTTAATTAATTAAATACTAATTCAATTTTCTATTTGTACAATTAATCAATGAACCAGGGAATGATTGGGTTAACAGTATCAGCAGTACTTCCACAACTGAGACCTCCCCCATGCAACCGCGATCGAGTGTGCGAAGAAGCCGATGGGTGGCAGCTAGCATTTATGTATGTCTCCCTCTTACTAGGTGCACTTGGGTCGGGCGGAATCCGACCCTGCGTCGTGTCATTCGGGGCGGAACAGTTCGACGAGAGTGACGAAAAACAAACCACCAAGACGTGGAACTACTTCAACTGGTACTACTTTGTGATGGGGGCATCAGTACTAGTGGCTATCACGGTGCTTGTGTATATTCAAGACAACGTTGGATGGGGTTTAGGGCTTGGAATTCCAGCTATAGCCATGTTTCTCTCAGTTATTGTGTTTGTGATCGGGTTCCCGCTTTACCGGAACTTGGAGCCGGCGGGGAGTCCGTTTACCAGGTTGATACAAGTGGCAGTGGCTGCCTACAAGAAGAGAAAGCTGTCTATGGTGTCTGATCCTAGAATGTTGTATCAGAATGATGAACTTGATGGTCCTATTTCTATGGGTGGAAAGCTTCTTCACACTAAGCATATGAAGTAACTCTCTCTCTCTCTCCCTCTCTCAAGTTGCATATTTATTGTGACTCTAAATGACTTATTAAGTTGATTTTTGTCAAAATGTGTGGTCCTAACTCACCATCTAACAACATGAATTTGATGATATTATACACATAAGAGTACTCTTTTTATAGAAGGCATCGCGTTTTACAGTAGAAAAATGAGATAATCATCATAAGAAGTATGTATTCACAATATATAACCTCTTATATATTTCATTGTTTCCTTTTTTTTTTGCTATGTAGTATAAAGGTCTTATACGATAAATAAATGGTTCTTACGAAAGCCCTTATCCCATTTTCACTACAGTAAAGTAGGATTCCTGCTAAGAAAAGTCTCGATCATACACATATACGTATAACATATAGTAAGTTTAGAAGATAAACATAATTACCCAATTGGTTAGTAGTAGTATAGGGCACAATTTTTAAAACCTACCCTCTAGAAAGAAAAAAAGGTCAGCTCTCTCTCAAACCTGCTTTTTTAATCATGTTTTGACATGGAGACGACCAGTTTAGCTGCTAGTATCATCGTCAAATTATCACGATTGTCGTTAGGTGGAAACATGTTGCAGATAATGACTATAGATCATTTGTCCATGCACTATTCATGTTTTGGTTGTAGGAACCAGAGTCCCTTGATCTTTCATGGATGAGCAGCACCACATATATACTTGTGTTTCTATCATTGCTAAGTAACAGAAATCTCACGTTCTCTACTCCATTATCAGGGAGTCAGAGTCATCCCCACCTCCCCAATCCACAGCAACCCAAACAAATATATAGAAAGGAAGAACATAAAACCTAGTCACCTTACCCTAAACCCTAACGTAATTACGTATGAATAATGCAGATTTCTTGACAAGGCAGCGATCACAATGGAGGAGGACAATCTCAAGGCACCAAACCTATGGAGGACCAGCACCGTTCATCGCATCGAAGAACTGAAATGCGTGATCAGAATGGGACCTATATGGGGATCAGGAATACTCCTCATCACAGCCTATGCCCAACAAGGCACATTCTCACTCCAACAAGCCAAAACCATGGACAGGCACCTCACAAAGTCCTTTGAAATCCCTGCAGGCTCCATGTCAGTCTTCACCGTAGTCACTATGCTCACCACGATCGCATTGTATGATCGCCTTTTCATTCCGGTGGCTAGAAAGTTCACCGGGCTAGACCGGGGAATAACATTCCTCCACCGAATGGGAATAGGGTTTGTCATTTCGGTATTTGCCACATTGGTCGCCGGATTTGTTGAAATGAAGCGTAAAAAGGCGGCTTTCGCACACGGGCTGATTGCTCATCCTCATGATATAATCCCCATTTCAGTGTTTTGGTTAGTTCCTCAGTATGCCCTTCATGGGATGGCTGAAGCATTCATGTCAATTGGGCAGCTCGAGTTTTTCTACGACCAGGCGCCGGAGAGCATGAGAAGCACAGCTGCCGCGCTGTTTTGGACCTCCACCTCGGCCGGGAACTATGCGAGCACTCTTTTGGTGTCACTGGTGCACAAGTTTAGTGCTGGTCCTAATGGATCGAACTGGCTGCCGGATAATAATTTGAACAAAGGGAAGTTGGAGCACTTCTATTGGTTTATCACGTTATTACAAGTTGTTAATCTTATTTACTACATATTTTGTGCCAAAATGTATACGTTTAAGCCGATTCAGGTCATAAAGAAAGAAGGTGCCGAGCATGGGGAAAAGTGGACCTTGCTAATCAAGTCCGGCCCTGAGAACTTGGGGGCTCTACGTCAGCTTTCGAAGTGAGGCTCTAGAGTTCTTTGATCTTTTATATATTGATATGTATAAAAATTAATTCGTTAAATACGTGAAAAAATATATTTTTATTGTAAATATCATTAAAGATTAACACCAAAAGAAGAAAGAGTACAAACATTACTTAAATATTACATGTCTTACGTTTTTAGACGCAAATGTACTAATTAAGTTTACATAATCTAATTTTTCAACCAATTTTTTTCAATTGATAAGTAGCTAACCCATTCAAAGGGTTTGGCCGTTTAGGGTTTGGTGTATAGCAGTCTGGGGAGTGCGACAAAAGAAGTAAACATATTTGTTTTTCTACTCAATAAGAACAAGTTTTAAGTTGCTTGACGTTCCACCTTTCACATACAAAACAAGTTTACTTTTTTATTCAATTAATTATATAAACAATCAAATCTTACAAATATTGGGCTTAGCCGCTCAGCCCAATGAGCTATTGTATTTAGACAAAAACTCAAAGTTTGTAAACTTCTTGTTTGAACAGATAAAAGCTTTGTGATATAATATATTATGTGTCACTACTACAAAAGTACCCATTAGTGTCGGTTTAAAAACCGACAAGAAACGTATAATACTGTCGGAAATTAAGCAAAATCCGACGGAAAGGGTTTAGGATTCATACAGCAAAATGGCATTTTAAAATTCATATAGTTGACCCTACTTAGAAGGACAATACTTGGTTGTTGTTATTGTTTTATAAAATATAAAAAAATTGGGCTCTCAAAAATGAGAGCCTTAGGCGGCCGCCTACTCCAACTATCCTTACTATGTTGCCAATGAGGCTTAATTGGCTTAGTATCAGTTAATTAATTAATTTGTGCTGACGCAGGTGGTCATTAGCCATTGTTCATATGGCTAGTAAATAGCTGCTGGGGTTTAGTGTATAGAAATGGAAAGAATATTTACTTTGGACTCAATAAAATCATAATCAAGCATCCAATTTGTATGATCTTTATACTATGCATATTAAGATCTTGGAAACAAATGAATTTGATCAACATATATATATATATATATATATATATATATATATTATAAAGGGTTTAGAATTCATACAACGCAATGACGTTTCAAAATTCATATAATTGACCTTATTTAGTGAGACAAGATGCGATTGTTGTTATTGTTTTATAAAATATAAAAAAATTGGGCCCTCAAAAGTAAGGTCATCTCCAACCGAAGGGTCCAGATGGCTGAAAATAGCCCGAAAATCGTCTCCAACCGAGGGCTAGGCCAGAGGGCTCTGGAATCTAGGAGGGCCCCACGGAATCGGAAAGGGCTGGAGGGCTGGCCACTTCTAGCCAGCCAGCCAGCCCCGGGCTGGCCATTTTTTTTTTAATGTTTTGTTATTTCTGTCGGTTATAACCGACAGAAATAATATAGTGTCGGTTATAACCGACACTAATAGCAATGTTAGCAAATAGTGTCGTTTAAAATCGTCACTAATTCAAATTTGAATTCCAATTGTGTTGGTTATAACCGACACTAATTTGAATTCCAACGGCTAGCCAGTCTCTATCCGTTGTATTCAATTTTTTTTATTTTATTTTTTATTTTTTTATTTTATGAATTTAGACCTTTTTTTTCTATAACTTCCTATAACTTTTTTTCTATAACTTCTTATTTTTTTCTATAACTTTTTATAACCTACAAAATTTGTTTCAAATTTTTTTAAATTCTATTTTTTTCCTATAACTTATACTTTACAAAATTTGGTTCATATTTTTTTTCGTATATTTTACCAACGGCTAGCTGATATCACTTAGCCGTTGGATTTGAATTTAAGTTGTAGTTTTTAAATAATAAATTATGTTTGGACCTCGGTTGGAGACGGTTTTTTGTGACAGGGCTATAACCAGCCATCTGGCCCTCTGGCCCTCGGTTGGAGACGATTTTAATATGGCCCTGTACTGTTAATTAAAATATTAATATCTTGGAGAATCTGGGAGGACCAAAGGGCTAAAACGAGCCCTCTGGCCAGCCATCGGTTAAGCCATCTCCAACCGAAGGGTCCAGAGGGCCGAAAATAGCCTGAAAACCGTCTCCAACCGGGGGCTAGGCTAGAGGGCTCTGGAATCTGGGAGGGCCCCACGAAATCGGAGAAGGTTGGAGGGCTGGCTGGGCTAGCTATTTTTTTTTTAATGTTTTGTTATTCCTGTCGGTTATAACCGACATAAATAATGTATAATAATTATTAGTGTCGGTTATAACCGACACCAATGGCAATGTAATATAATAGCAATTTGAATAGTATCGGTTATAACCGACACTAATTGTAATTTGAATTCCAACGGCTAGCTAGTCACTAGCCGTTGTATTCAATCTTTTTTTATTTTATTTTATGAATTTAAACCTTTTTTTTTTCTTTTTTTTTCTATAACTTCTATTTTACAAAATTTGTTTCAAATTTTTTAAAATTCTATTTTTTTTCCTATATCTTATATTTTACAAAATTTGGTTCATATTTTTTTCATATAACTTCTATTTTACAAAATTTGTTTCATATTTGTTTTCAAATTCCATTTTTTTCCTATAACTTCTATTTCACAAAATTTGTTTCATATTTTTTTTTAAATTCTATTTTTTTCCTATAACTTCCTAAGCCATTATACAACATTAAATTAAATTAAGTAACATGAAACAACATTAAACAATATGAAACAGCATTAAATAACATCAACATAAAACTTAAACAACATTTAAGTTGTAGTTTTTAAATAATAAATTATGTTTGGCCCTACAGCCCTTTGGCCCTCGGTTGGAGACGGAGGCAAATATGACCATGTACTGTTCATTAAAATATTAATATCTTGGAGAATCTTGGAGAGCCAGAGGGCTAAAACGAGCCATCTGGCCAGCCATCGGTTAGAGATGGCCTAAGAGCCTTAGGCCATCTCCAACCAAAGGGTCTAGAGGGCCGAAATAGCCCGAAAACCGTCTCCAACCGAGGGCTAGGCCAGAGGGCTTGTGGAATCTGAAAGGGCCAAAGGGCTGGAGGGCTTGCTGCATGCAGCCAGCCAGCCAGCCCGGGGCTGGCCAGAAGAAATATTAATCCTATCGGTTATAACCGACAGGAATACATTTATATTATGCTTAAAACGAAATTTGAATCCAACGGCTAGCTGGGGCCAGTTACCGTTGGATTAAATTTTTTATTTTTTATTTCAAAAATTCTAATTTTTTTCCTATAAATACCTAAACCATTCGTTCACCATTCCTCACAAAATATAAGTTGTAGTTTTTAAATATAAGTTGTTATTTTTAAATTTAAGTTGTTGTTGGATTTGAATTTAAGTTGTTGTAGCTTTTAAATTTAAATAATAAATTATACTTGACCTTTTGGCCTCCGGTTGGAGACAGTTTTTTGTGACAGGACTAAAACAAGCCCTTTGGCTCTCGGTTGGAGAGGGAGGCAAATATGACCTTATACTGTTCATTAAAATATTAATATCTTGAAGGGCCAGATGACTCAAACGAGCCATCTGGCCAACCATCGGTTGGAGATGCCCTTAAGCGGCATCCTACTCCAACTATCCTGACTCTGTTGCCAATGAGGCTTAATTGGCTTAGTATCGGTTAATTAATTAATTTGTGCTGACGCAGGTGGTCATTAGTCATTGTTCATATGGCTAGTAACTAGCTGCTGGTGTTTAGTGTATAGAAATGAAAATAATATCTACTTTGGACTCAATAAAATCATAATCAAGCATCCAATTCGCATGATCTTTATACTATGCATATTAAGATCTTGGAAACAAATGAATTTGAACAGTGTGCTTCATACTCTTATCCGCTAAACCAAGACCTCAAAATTTTTCTGTTCACAAAATATCAACTATATAACACATGTACATGATATAACTGTCACACTCAAAAACATTATTATGATGAGGATATTATATGGCCTAATGTCATCTTCTTTATATATTATAAAATGAGTAAATGTGAAATCACATATATTATGTCAGTTATATTAAAAATATCAAATTTTGTTTACCACATGATAAGATAGTGTTTTATTAATTTAAACATGCGTCGAATTTAAACTGTATTTGTTATTAACAAGTAAAGCAATGACACATCATGCAGTGAACAAATTTACTGCATAAATTTGATTACTGTTGCATTGCTGATTTTTTTTTCTAGAGTTATTTATTTTTTATTGAAATTTTACTGTATCTTCAATTAATTGTTTTTGGTCAATGTATCTTCAATTTACTTCAAACAACCAAAAACATAGGAAATAACATATGGGCAGGATTCACCAATTGGACAAACTTAACAAAAATTAATCAATTGTATGAAGGAGTGTAAATTGTACGAATGGTCCCTCAACTTTAATCAAATTGGAGCAATGGTCCCTCAACTGAAAATTCATTACCATTGGTCCCTCAACTTATCAAAATGTGTAGCAATAGTCCTTCTCATCAATTTTGTCAAAATTTTGTCAAAATAAGCTATGTTGGAATGACCATTTATACAATTAGAATCCCTCAACTCATCAAAGTGTATAATTATGGTTCTTTTCATCAACTATGTCAAAATTTTTGTCAAAACGAGTTATATTGGAAGGACCATTGCTACAATTGGGTTAAAGTTAAGGGACCATTTCTCCAGTTGAATTAAAATTGAGGGACCAATGGTAATGGATTTTTAGTTGAGGGACCATAGCTGCACGTTTTGATAAGTTGAGGGACCAGTGGTAATGGATTTTTAGTTGAGGGACCATTGCTCCAATTGAATTAAAGTTAAGGGACCATAGCTAATTTACTCTTGTATGAAGTGTATTGCTGATTTTTCATTTAAGCAATACACTACGAGGAAAGTAGAGCTCTTACAGAACTTGATGAATGTCCAATCGTTAATCTCAAGGGTTTGAAAGTGTTTCAGTTTTGTTCTATCTTCCTAGAAACGTGTGACGCTTTGTTGGAAACATTTCTACATTAGTGGCTAATGATTTGTTTCCACTCTTTTAAATGATGTTAGGGACTCATGGTTTCTCTGGTTTTAAGTGTTGTCAAATTAATTTAACAATTTATGATTTGTTTACTAATGAGTCGATATTATACTATATATTTTATCTTTATCTTAATATTAATTTATTAGTTATTTTGGAAGAACTTTGATACTTTGTTATGTATTTTCAATGTAGGACATTCGACTTTCTCTGGAGCAAAACATGGTGAAACAGATGAATTTTGGAGTGATTCCAATTAGAGGATGTTCGTGAGTATGTGTTTGGACCCAAATTTACACTATCGGCCCGTGCAATCAAGGCCGTTGAGTGAGCATAGCTCTCAACCGTCAGATGGAAAAATTGAGATATTTTTGTTAAAGGATAATATTATGGGTTTTATCATAATAATTATCTTATTGGCATGTTCTCAAACAAGATAAATAGAATGCAAATTATATCTCCAAGCAAGCGGTGTAGTTCAAATGGGATTGGGTTTCTTGTCATCAGATTGGAGAGGCATGGGTTTGATCAGAATTGTTAGGATGCATGATCTCCATGCATGCATGGGATAATGATGAAGTAAAAAAAAAAGGGTAAATTACATTTTCATACCTCAGCTTTGGGGCCTATTTCAATTCCTTACAACATCTTCAAAACATTTCATTTTCATACCTGAAGTACTATTTTATTTCAAAATAATATGTCCGTTACATTTTTCATCCATGGATCCGTTAAGTGCTGACGTGGCTGTCAAATGTGTGCAACATGGCAAAATTTTTATTTTTTTTAATTTAAAAAAAAAAAACTTGAATCTTCTAAATTTAAAATTTAAAATTTAAAATTAAAAAAAAAAAAAAACTGAACCCGCTGCAACCCAGAAGAAGAAGAAGAAAGGGAGAGGAAAAAAGGAGGAAGAAGAAAGAAGAAGGAGGAAGAAGAAAAAAAAAAAAAAAAATACCCCAATCCAACCCAGTTCGTCCCCCCCTCCCCCATCCACCCAACCTGCAACCTGCAACCCAAAAGAAGAAAGAAGAAGGTGGAAGAAGAAGGAGGCAGAAGAGGAAGAGGAAGGAAAAAAGAAAAAAAAAACCCAAAGATTTGTCTTCGGCCTAATGGGTAGTTTGAAAATGTAATTTGCACACTTTTTTCCTCTCCTCTTCTTCTTCTTCTGAGTTGCAGGTTGGGTGGGTTGGGGGAAGGAGGACGAATTGGGTTGGATTGGGGTATTTTTTTTTTCTCTTCTTCTTCCTCTTCCTCTTCTTCTTCCTTCTTCTTCTTCCTCCTTCTTTCTCCTTCTTCTTCTTCCTCATTCTTCTTTCTTCTTCCTCCTTTTTTCCTCTCCTTTTCTTCTTCTTCTTCTGGGTTGCATCGGGTTCATTTTTTTTTAATTTTAAATTTAGAAGATTCAAGTTTTTTTAAAAAAAAATTAAAAAATTATTTTTTTTGCCACGTGGCACACATTTGGCAGCCACGTGGCACAAATGTGGCAGTCACGTCAGCATTTAACGGATCCATGGATGGAAAATGTAACGGATGTATTATTTTGAAATAAAATAGTACTTAAGGTATGAAAATGAAATGTTTTGAAGATGTTGTAAGGAATTGAAATAGACCCCAAACCTGAGGTATGAAAATGTAATTTACCCTAAAAAAAAAGGATTAATGTGATGTGATAATGACAAGTGAGGTGACATTACAATCTGCTTGCAATTACCTTTGCACGTTGAAACGTGTGGAATTAGCTAACATGGTTGGATGAATTGTTTTTGGAAGGGCACGTTGTTGGGTTTGACACGCGTTGAATTTCTATCAAGAAATTTAAGTTCACGAGGAGATCGAAAGGGATTTGGTTTGGTCATTGGTGGTATATTAAGAATATTCTGATAACATTGCAGAGAGATACGGGTGCAATTTGGAAAACATATTGGAAGGTCGCAGCTAAAGAGTATGAACAAGACCTCACTGCTATAAATAGAGGGGTGAGTGCACCATTCAAGGCCTCTCCAACTCAACACACAAATTTACCCTGCGTAAACCCTTGTTCTACGCGAAACCTCTCAACAACCACTACTACAAAAGGGCCTTATAGTGTCACTAGATAGTGTCGGTTTAATATAATATAGTGGCGGACTAGACAGTTGCGACACTTATTGAACATGACGTCGGATTTACTGTCGCTTATAAGCGTCATAAACATTTAATGTCGCTTTTAAACCGATGTAAACATTTAACGTCGCTTTAAAACCGACATACATTTTAATAATTTTTAAATACTAGTGTCGCTTTAAGTAAAATAGTGTCGCTTTAAATATAACAGTGTCGCTTTTAAGCGACATAAAATATGAGTGTCGCTTATAACCGACACTAAATTATTTTTTTAAATATTTTGAAACCCAATGTCGCTTTAAATTAGTTTTTTTTAAATATTTTGAAACCCAGTGTTGGTTTTAAGTGACAGATTGATTATTTTCCCCCGTGTTTTCTTCTTCCTTGCGTTTTTCTTATTCGTTCTTCCAATTGACAAACCCCTCCCCGTGTGTTCTCTCTTGCATCTTTCTTATTTGTTCTTCCAACTTCATTTATTCCTTCTTCAGAGCAGTAAGTTTTTCTTGCTTGTAATATTTTTATTTTCTCCTCTTATGTTTAATTTTTATTTACAATTTATTTTTTGTAGGGAATTTATTTGAGCTAGTTGAGTACATAAAGAATTGATCGACGACGAAATTCTTCCATAATTCAGGTTTTTATCACTAAATTCTTTAATTTTTAAATTGTATGATACACAAGTTTATTTATTTAAAAATTCTAATTTAAGTACATAGATAAATTTCTACTATTTTTGTTAAATTAACAAATATTTAGTCTAATTAATTAATTTTGTCACTTGAATTGTTATGAGAAAATGGAAATGAATAATATTTATAAGCATTTATGTTAAATTAACAATATTAAATATAACATGAACTTGTAATATTTAGTAATATAAGAATATATTATGTTAAATTAATTTGTTTTGCACTCTAATTGTTATTTTAATTTGTTGTTATTTTAATTTGTTTTTGTTGTTATTTTGATAACTTTTGGTTGTCATTTACTATAATAGTTTAGATGAGCATAATTTTGATAACTTTTTGTTGTTATTTTAATTTGTTTTTACTATAATAGGTGTTGAAAATTAAAAAATTGCAATCGTGGTAGAGTTCGAGGGTTGAAAGATAGAAATTGAAAATTCTAATAGTTATGCCTATATGATAGGGATTGAAAGATTGTAGGCATTTTAGTGTCAACGTAATATTTTGCCCTCGTAAAGTGGTAAAACATGGACAAGAGTTGGTTGATGATACCCCGAAATGGAGACTTTTTTTAGGTTGCTTGAAGAGGCGGATCAAGATTTGTGGCCAGGTTGTAAGGAGTTTAAGAAATTGGAAGCAATTGTAAGACTATACCAGATCAAGTGTTTAGCAGGAATGCCAGACGAGATCTTCACCACTTTACTGGAGTTAATTAAAAGAATGTTGCCTGAAGGGGGTTGTTTGCCTGAATCCTATTGTGAAGCCTTTCGCAAAAGTTTAAACCTTGCCAATGGAACTCAAAGCTTGCATGTTATTTCTTTTACAAAATCCTCAATTTTCATCGATCTTCATGACATAAGATTTTGTGGTATCCACTTCTGTAAATATTTTAAATTGACGATCAAATTAGTTCATTGTATTCCAATAAGATCAAGGAGTGTAGTTGTAAAAAATCATCAAAATTGGAGTTAAAATAACCGTTAAATTGGGATTTTTCGTTTATAACCGTAAAAAAGTTTTGTCTCCTTACTTGATCTCTGAATGTTTGTTTTCTTGCAATTTTTGTCGTATGCAATCTCGAAGCATATATAAACAAGTTTGACGGTTGGATTGTTGAAATTAGTTTCGTAGAATGCGTATCCCATCAAAATGATAGATTCACTAACACTTAGAGTTTATTTATGTTTTCATTAAGTATAACATAAGAATTTGTGGTATCCACTAGGGTAAATATTTTAAATTTAAGATCGACCTCATTCATTGTATTCATATAGAGTCAAGGAGTGTAGATGTAAAAAATCATCAAAATCAGAGTTAAAATCACCGTTAAATCATGATTTTTCGTTTATAAGTGTTGAAAAGTTTTGTCCCGTTACTTGATCTCTGAATGTTTATTTTTTGCGATTTTTGGCGTATGCAATCACGAAGCATATATAAACAATTTTGATGGTTGGATCGTTGAAATTAGTTTCGTAGAAAGCGTATCACATCAAAACGATAGATTGATTAACACTTAGGAGTTTATTTATACTTTCATTAAGAATAACATAAGATTTGTGTGGTATCCACTAATGTAAATATTTTAAATTGAAGATTGAATTCATTCATTGTATTCGTATAGGATCAAGGACTGTAGCTATAAAAAATAAAATAACCGTTAAATCGTGATTTTTCGTTTTATAACCGTCGAAAAGTTTTGTCTCATTAATTGATCTTTGAATGTTTGTTTTTTGCAAATTTTTGCTGATGTGATCTCGAAGCATATACAAACAAGTTTGACGGTTGGATCATAGAAATTAGTTTCGTAGAATTCGTATCCCATCAAGTTCAATGGTGTGTGTCACAACCCGTCCCGAAGTCAAGATACCTTTACCCCTATCATCTTTTCTCTGATTATCACCATTCTTATCTTCCTCTTCTTCACTTTCACTAGGCAAATTTTCGGAGTCCTCAATCCGAACCAAAATCTCAGAAAACTCATGATAAGTGGTGCAAGGAATAGCACTAGCAAGTGTCCGCCATTTCTTCTTTGTCCCCAACTTAAAACGACGAAGCATTTCCACCTGATTAATAGCCACTTCTGGATCATAGCGAGATAAGTCTGTAAACTTCCTATAGTACTCATTTACCGACATTTTCCTTTGCTTCAGTTGAGTGAACTCTTGCTTCTTACGATCAATATACTCTGGAGGAATGAATCTTCTCTTAAATATTTCTTTAAATGTTTCCCAATCAGCTGCTGCTTCAGGTGTCATAAATTTAGTCTCATTTTCCCACCAACCTGTAGGTTCTCTTCCTAGAAACCAAGTAGTAGTCTCGACCCATCTACTAGCAGGAAGATTCCCCTGACTCTGCATCACCTGGTAGGTTTTCTCAATACGGTCTAACCACTTGTCTGCCCCTAAAATCACATCAAAATCCATAATATCTAACGGGATAAGATTAGCTGGCATAGCTACACCATCCACTATCACTGGACACCCTGGATAAACACTATCAACATGACATCTGTCCCCTCTAGGAATAACCACACAAAAAATAAATTACAACTAAGTTCCAAATGATTTTTCCAAAAACTTAGGAATATCACTTAATAATCAAATGCAAATGTCACACACCTTAGCAACCTTTAGGGCAATCCCGTCTTTTCACATCCTCGATAGTAAAAATTTCGGGACGGGTTGTGACAATCTACCCTCCTTATAGAATTTCGTCCTCGAAATTCATACAACCAATCAAACCACTAATACTCATAGAACAACCTCGGATACATCTCTCTCATTCGATCTTCAGTCTCCCAAGTAGCTTCTTCCACTGAGTGGTTCCTCCACAATACTTTCACCAAGTTCACTGTCTTATTCCTTAAAACCTTGTCTTTCCAATCCAAGATAGTCACTGGTTCCTCATCATACGTCAAATCCGGATTAATCTCCAAAGGTTGAGGAGGAATCACATGTGAAGGATCTGAAACATAATATCGAAGCATCGAGACATGAAATACATTATGCACCTTGGATAACTCTGGAGGCAACTCTAGCCTGTAGGCAACTTCACCAATCTTTTCAGTGATCACATAAGGTCCTATGTACCTAGGACTTAACTTGCTTTTCTTTCCAAATCGTACCACACCTCTCCAAGGTGATAATTTCAAAAATACCAAATCACTTTCATTATAAACCCGATCAGTGGCATGTCTATCCGCCAAACTCTTTTGTCTATCCTGGGCCGCTTTCAAGTTAGACTTAATCACCTGAACATTCTGAGTAGTCTCCTCCACTATCTCAGGGCCCACCAAAGCTTATTCACCTACCTCTGACCAACACAAAGGTGTACGGCAAGCTCTACCATAAAGTGCCTCAAAAGGTGACATACCAATACTCGAATGAAAACTATTATTGTAGGCAAATTCCATCAAATCCAAGCGATCATGCCAAGAATCACCAAACTGCAACACTAAAGATCTTAGCACATCTTCCAATGTTTGAATGGTCCTCTCAGATTGACCATCTGTTTGAGGATGATAAGCAGTGCTGTAAAGCAATCTCGTACTAAGAGCTTCTTGAAAAGCTACCCAAAACTTAGAAGTAAATCTTGGGTCTCGATCATAAATAATATTCACTGGAACTCCATGATACTTTACACTAAATTGTTCATTAGGATGATTGTGAAGTATCATGAAGTTCCAGTGAATATTATTTCTGATCGAGACCCAAGATTTACTTCTAAGTTTTGTGTAGCTTTTCAAGAAGCTCTTGGTACGAGATTGCTTTACAGCACTGCTTATCATCCTCAAACAGATGGTCAATCTGAGAGGACCATTCAGACATTGGAAGATATGCTAAGATCTTCAGTGTTGCAGTTTGGTGATTCT
Organism: Heteromeles arbutifolia; assembly: GCA_024362995.1. NCBI lineage: Eukaryota > Viridiplantae > Streptophyta > Magnoliopsida > Rosales > Rosaceae > Heteromeles > Heteromeles arbutifolia. The sequence goes on from JANCRC010000021.1 coordinate 2,640,365, forward strand.
TGGCATGATCGCTTGGATTTGATGGAATTTGCCTACAATAATAGTTTTCATTCGAGTATTGGTATGTCACCTTTTGAGGCACTTTATGGTAGAGCTTGTCGTACACCTTTATGTTGGTCAGAGGTAGGTGAACGAGCTTTGGTGGGCCCTGAGATAGTGGAGGAGACTACTCAGAATGTTCAGGTGATTAAATCTAACTTGAAAGCGGCCCAGGATAGATAAAAGAGTTTGGCGGATAGACATGCCACTGATCGGGTTTATAATGAAGGTGATTTGGTATTTTTGAAATTATCACCTTGGAGAGGTGTGGTACAATTTGGAAAGAAAGTCAAGTTAAGTCCTAGGTACATAGGACGTTATGTGATCACTGAAAAGATTGGTGAAGTTGCCTACAGGCTAGAGTTGCCTCCAGAGTTATCCAAGGTGCATAATGTATTTCATGTCTCGATGCTTCGACATTATGTTTCAAATCCTTCACATGTGATTCCTCCTCAACCTCTGGAGATTAATCCGGATTTGACGTATGATAAGGAACCGGTGACTATCTTGAATTGGAAAGACAAGGTTCTAAGGAATAAGACAGTGAGCTTGGTGAAAGTATTGTGGATAAACCACTCAATGAAAGAAGCTACTTGGGAGACTGAAGATCGAATGAGAGAGATGTATTCGAGGTTGTTCTATGAGTATTAGTGGTTTGATTGGTTGTATGAATTTCGAGGATGAAATTCTATACGCAGGGTAGATTGTCACAACCCGTCCCGAAATTTTTACTATCGAGGACGTGAAAAAACGGGATTGCCCTAAAAGTTGCTAAGGTGTGTGACATTTGTATTTAATTATTCAGTGATATTCCTAAGTTTTTGGAAAAATCATTTGGAACTTAGTTGTAATTTATTTTTTGTGTGGTTAGGGGCTTATGAGGACCACACACACACACAACCCTACACTCTCTCTCGTGGACTCTCTCTCACCTCTCGGTTTTCTTCTTCCCGTGTACTGTACACTTACGGACGAAGTTGGAACTTGTCCATTTCTTCACAAATTGACGTTAAAAAGGTGAGATTCTTGATCCTTACAACCTCCTGAGTAATTTGGTACCATTATTGGAACTTAAAACCCTCAGAATAGTCGTGAAACCCTAACCCTGAAAATATGCACTGTTCATGCACATGTAAAACCTTGTATTTCAGGGAATTTCAAGCTCACAGTGAGCTTAAGGAGGTCCTCACGAGCCCCGGGGTGCTTCGTTGGTAGAGTTTAGACGTCGGAGGACCGAGATCGAAGGTTTTTAAAGTTTGCCGAGCTATCGAGCTTTCTCAGGTAAATTCTAATGGTTTTCAAGCAAACTTGTTCATTTTGGTTCAAAAACCATGAAAAATGGATGAAAAATGAGCGAGAAACCATAGTTGGAAAATTTCCCCAGAAACCGACGAAGTCACCGGCGACCGGCAAGTCGCCGGAGAAGAAGACGGAATATTCCGTTAGTTTAGACGGAATATTCTGACGCCGTTAGTTGGAGTTGACGGAATATTCCAAGGAATAATCCTGACACCGTTTAAGAATCCGTCCGTGTGCCTGGCACGTGACCGCACGTGGGGGCGCGTAGGTCCGTGCCATTCCTGGCGCGTGTGGGCGTGTGGCAAGTCCAAAAATAATTCTAAAAATATGGGGATGTTTGTGAGGTTGTGTAGATTATGTTGGTATATTCAAACACCCCAATTGAGCATCGTATGAGAAGTTATTTTGTATTGTTGGTTATGTGCTCTAAATAACGTTATTATAGTTGTTTCGCATATAGGTGAGACCTATCTCGAGGACGAGCGCAATCAAAGGCGACACGGGGGTTATGACCCTTCGACATATCAGTGAGTGGGCAGTTGTTTTCGTTATATACCTACATACTTACTGATTTTCCCAGAAATCGAATTTAAATGAAAGTATGTTTTAAAATGCCATGCATAGAATTGATATGAAATATATGAATTGGTATATGATGCATATGAATGAAATGATGCGGTGGACGCACAGGTAAGTATCAGGTGAGTTATATTGTGTTGATGATGTGACTTATGTTGAGAGCTCATAACCTGCACCCTGGTGTTAGTGCTTATGTTGAAATTCACCTCCCGCACCGCACACTCCCTTGGATCCAAGTAGGTGTAAGTCCTGTCGTACAGACCACTTCTATGGTTCCGACTCGTAGGTGACTTGCGATTATTCGCACGGCCGTTTTGATGAGTATAGCACTAGAGCGTATTATTACACCAAGTCCTATCGTACAGACCACTTCTGTGGTTCCGACTTGTGTGCAGGCATAGGCATTGAGCTATATGATTAGCCGTACAGGACCACTGCAGGGTCTCCGACTGATTTATTATTCTACCTGATATATTTGCGCATCTTCATTATGTTATTGATGCATATAGCATGGCATATTTTCATAATACTGATTTGAACCATGATTTGAGAATTTGGTGATATACATATGTTTATATGTTATTTTCTGGGAAAGTATACAGGTTTTACAGTGAGGGGTTATATATGTTGATAAATGAAATGTTTTCGAAAAGCTTTGTTTTACTGACCCACTCAATCTTGTTTTACGCCCCTCCAGGTTATAATTATAAGTACTTGGTGGCTCACGAGGATTCCCACGGTTGTTCTGACAGACTTCACACATGTAGGACTCACCTTCAGGTGTTGTAATTTAGTAACTGTCCTACTTGACTGCATTTAGAATCTTATGCTCTGATTCTGTGTATTTCACACTTAAATTCTTGCTAACATGTCATTTGGATAATACTGCTAGTATTCGGCTTTTAGTCATTCATAATTCTCTTACCTTATCGCTTCCACTTTGCATTTATGGTTACGTCACGGTAGTGATGGCCAGCACGCCCTGAATCTTAGGTCGAGGTGTGTCATATATTTATTAAGTAGATTTAAATTTATTTATTTTGTATGTATAACACTTAAGAAATTGAATAGTATGTATATTTAAGCTGATCCAATGGTCACCAATTTTTAAAATTTAATATATATATATATATATAATTATTATAGTTTTAAGGGGTATAAAATTGTTACATTAATGTATATAATTATTATAGTATTTTTTAGGGTTATAAAATTAATATATATAAAATTATAGTATTTGAAATATTAGGCGGGAAATTTCCCGCTTGTTTGCATGAGGAAATGGATGGAGAGACTTAGTGTCGGTTTTAACCGACGCTAGTGTCATTAAAGCGACGCTATGTGAATTTCAAAAAGTGTGTCAGAAGTTGGCGTCGGTTAAAACCGACGCTAGTTTCATTAAAGCGACGCTATGTGAATTTCAAAAAGTGTGTCAGAAGTTTGCGTCGGTTTTAACCGACGCAAATTAAGTACCCATATTTAAACCCATCTCTTTCCCATTTCAACCGTGCTTTCATTTCTCCCCCAATTTCAGACTTTCTTCTTCTCCTTCCTCATTTCATCTGTGCGTCCCCTTCTTCCTCCTTTTCAGTTTTTCCTCAACTCCTTCCCCATTTGCTTTGGATCACCAGTTTGAAGATCAACATTCTGAGGAACTCCAATTCGAGGAGGAAGAGCTCGAAGGTGGTTCATTTTTAAATTATTATGATTATTAATTTTAGTTTCTATTTTGTATTCTAACTAGTTTTATGCTTAAATTGAAAATTTATTTTTGTTTCTTGGTTTTTAATTGTTTTTTCTATATTTATGCATGTTGGATCTGAAGAGCAAGGACACTAGAAATCGCAGATCCATAATTTTTGAAAGGTATAAACCCTGAGTTTAATCTATAGAGATTAGAGCCCTAATGTTGAAGTAGTAAAGTATTGGAGCACTGATCTGATGGCAAGCATGGCAGCATGGAGTTGCTAGTATTATATATGGCAGTATAGAGCTACAAAATCTGTGGTCTTTGACAAAGGCAAGCACAAGAAAGCATCATGGCAGCTGCTAGTATTATATGCAAGCATGAAGCTCTCATTAGTATTATATGTAATTGTTAGTTTTTTTATCTTCATCTTGTAACCGGTTCTCTAGTGGCTCCTATATATGTGTTATTTGTACTTCCTTATTTATATGAAATAGAATACATTTAACAAGAAATTCTACACCCAAAAGACCCTAGTTGAATTCTTGAATAAATTGAATCTGTGAAGTTTGCATCTCATTTACAATCTGTGTAGGAATGCATAATAATTATTTTATTTATCGAGATGTTGGGTAATGTCGGTTAGGACCGACAATAGATTGAGTATTTTATTTGTTAGATGCTAGTGTCAGTGTCAATGTCGCTTTAAATCGATGTTAGTATTAGTGTCGCTTTAAACCAATGCTGCGTAGTGGCGGATTAAGCGTACAAACCGACATTGAAGCCCTTTCGCGACGCTAGCATTAATGTCGCTATTCCAATCCGACATTGCATTGTTTTATGTCGGATTTTTGCTAAATTTCTGATAGAAATTGGGTTTCTTGTCGATTTTTTCTTCGCCAGTGATAGAGTATATTGTAGTAGTGAACCTTGAGATTTTCTTTTCTTTTTTCGCCGACACATCTTCAGTTTGGATAAACAGCACTGTGAAGGCAACCGGTGATATCTTCAGTTTGGATAAACAGCACTATCATCGTAGAATCAGCCGACTGCGGAGCACCTTCATTTTGGATAAACAGCATTGCGTCGAGGCCAACTGATTATCTATCCAAGTCTTGGTCGAGAAGGATTTTCGAATCCTTATCGGGATAGGTCATCTTATTAGCCTTCTCGGCGAAGTGAGGTGTTACAGATTACTGGGCTCGACACATTGAACACCGAGTTGTTTTATGGTTGGATACTCACAAGTAAGCTTTAGAATTCGGCATTCTAACGGCCGAACCATGTTTACCATCAAGACATACATTTCTTTTGAGTACTTGTGTCCATATAGTCTGGTACCAGTTCGGCGTGCTTATACTCTTACAAATGTAATCACCGTGACCGAACCCGGCGTCGACGATCCGTGAACTTCGCAGACCTTGTCTTCAGGCTCTAGAATCCAAAGGCCGAGAAATGTTCCTTCCTTGACCGCAATTGTAAGATCAAGAAGTCAGCAGTGTGCCCAACGCCACGCATCGTATTTTACTCCCTGGCCAAGCTTGACCGACGAGTTGGCACACTCCGCACATAACCGAATGACGTAGTTAGCTTATTAATTACTCGGCATGCGCACCACGTAGGCTTGGTAGTTTTTAGGGTCAACAGTATGTTGATTTGTTCAGGTTAGAGTTTCAGATTTTTCTACCAAGCGGTTTATTTATGGCGATGAAATAAAGGAGCAGCGCGTAGTGCTGCCAAACTGACGTTTTGGCCTTCTTTGGGCTTTTGGCGTCCAAAATGGTGTCTTTTGGGTTCGAGGCCTTCTACAATTATGTTCGGGACATCTTCAGCTTTAATTCAAGATGTTTTGGGCCTATTTTGGAGCCCTAGAAGTCCAAAAACGTGGCTGATTTGCGGCTGGGCATATTTCCCATATTTGATTAGGATTATGTTTCCTAATTTATTTTAATTTATTTGGCTTCCTAGTATTATTCTAAGACCTTTTCTAGGTAGGGTTTTATTTTCTAGTAGTATAAATAAGGCTTTTTAGCCATTAGGGTTTTTGAAAAAGGAGGAGAACACATAAAATTTAGGGACGCACTACTTTGGAGCTTTTGACTATTCAAGTTTATTTTCAAGGTGTTTTTTATTCATGTTCTTAATAATATTTTGTTTTATGACTGTTTGTAACTATTTTTGTTTGCTAGGGCAAGGCCACAAGCCTTAACAAGAATATGTAGTTCAATTTGCTTATGATATTATGCAAGCAAGTTTTGAATTATTAATCACCGGTTTAAACTATCATAAACTATCTAATTGTCTTGATGATTGGCCACCATTAGGATATTTAGAAAAGTAATTTGATGCAATTTTGGCGGAGGCTGTCCCTAAAATTGGTGCTGGCTTCTTGTGGTTAATATGTGTAACTTCTTAGGATGGACGACACGTTTTAAGGGTTATATGATTTTTCAAAAGGATTTCACAAAACTCAATGAGTCTTGTTCACATTTGATATGGACCCCACGGACGGGTTGCATGTTAGATATATGTTTTATGTTGGAGGTTCCCAGTAGGGCATACTTTAGGAAAACCTAACCTTCAAAATATGCATGGGTAATTTATAAGTAATTGGAAGAACTACGTAGGATTGTTAAGGTGACGGCAGAACCCTAGTGCTCAAATTTATTTTCAAAACTATTTTCTTTTGTTTTCTTTACTTTGCCAATTTATTTAATTGTTTTTAATTAAATTCGTTTTTAATATTTTAGGTCATAAAATCAACCTCTTCCAAACTTTGTTTTCAAATAATTAATTAAGATTTGGTATTTACATAAATTATTCATTCAATCCATATGGAGAACGACCTTACTTGAGCAACTATACTACGATAACCTTATACTCTTGCAAGTATTTTTAAGTATGTTTATCTCTACTTTTGCAGGTGGTAAAATCCCTATCATTTCTTACCCTTCTTTTAGAAGACAGCTTTCCTTCTCATTGACGATTTCTTTTTCCTCACCCAGCTTGAAGCAATGGGGTTCGCTCGAGCAATTGTATTGCAGGGAATTCGAGGACTAAAATCTGTGGAAGATCAGTGGTCCAACCCGTCAGCTAAAAAATGAAGAAGATTATAAGAACCCCTCTTCTGGCCTCCTTTTATAATTTTGTTGCATTTTTTTCTTCACATTTAATCCTTTTTAGTTTGGAGTTTGGATTATGGGATTATCTGTAGCGTAAAAGAAATGGCAAGTTATAACTTTCCTCGTAGATCTACTCTCTTTTCGTTTGTTCTTTCTTCCCGATTTCTTACTTCATGAGTATATTATTAACTACTTGTATATCAAATTATAAAACTAAGCAAGATAAGAAAAAATTTAGTAGGTTAGTCTGATCATGTGATTGATTAGGTCTCTCACTAAGAGTGGGGTCTGTGCCTTCTGGATTGTAATTTTGTGAGATCAAATACCATCCAAATAGTGCTGAGTAGTCACGTGGTAAGGCGTTCTTTTTTTCTTTTTAACCGTTTAATGTATTTCTCCACGTGAAGATGCCGTTGCTAAATAGCCGATTAAAAATGGACCACGACCTCACATCTAAATTTCTGTCGAGGTCCGTCTTGGTCCAGATACAGTCACAATATAAATCAGGAAGACCACAAATTCTGTGGCACGTAAATTATGGATGCAGGACGAGAAATTTAGAGTCATGCATTCCACCGTCGCAATTTCATAGTGTGAGCCCATGTTTTTTAATCTTATTTGCATGCAGTCGCCGTCGCAATATTTTCCAAATTAGCCATATATGAATACAAAGCACGCAAAAACAAAAAAAAAAGAAGATAATTTATTAATAATCGACCAGAAAACGTGATGATCGGGCAGTGCCTACATAGCCTTACCTTCACAAGAATTTACACTACCATAAAAACGAAGAAAATCGAGGATAGAATTCACATACAAAGTGAGCAAAAAAAGAGTTCCATACATTTGCGAGAGGTACTCTAGAAATGTGATAAAACTTCGGTAAGAGTTATGGGACCAACGTGGAATCAGCTAATTATGTTAAAATTCAGAAAGTCTTGCTCCTTCTTGTTACGCTCCTTCTTGTTATACTCCTAGTCAATCCTGCTTAGCATGCGAGTTAATTATATACACATATATAATCTTTCTAAGAGTTGCTTACTTTCGCCCTAACAAGATATTTTAGTTTACTCCTTTTTTGTCCTTTCATCTGTCAAAGGAATGAACCAAACATGGAAAAAGTGGAGAAAATTTTCATTATGACGAAAATACGGGTGGTACATCACGTGTTTTTATGTAAGCGGTGGAAAATTTTATTTTTAAAGTTATTAACTTTTTAACACACAAACCTCAACATTTGTATAATGACACGTGATGTACTATCGTGTGCCGGTCACACTGAAAAAAATTCGAAAAAGTGAGGGGGTTCGGTGTTTAGGGTTAGGTGCTACGTCGTTTGGTCTTCCTTTTTTATCTTTGGTTTGTAGTTTAGGGTTAGGTGGTATGTCATTTGGTCTTCTTTTTCTATCTTTGGTTTGTCGTTTAAGTTTGCAGCTGTATCGCAAAGAATAGGAATAGGTGGTGTTCATTTGTATTTTGGCATGGGTAATGCTACAAAAACAATCTATTTAAATTATAATTTGTAAATTAAATACTGTGAATATTGATGATTGGATAATAATTTAAATATTAATTAACGTGTTTATTTTTTATTAATAACACATCATATGATTTACATAGTTGGTTTCCAAAGTTAGTTTCGTCTGGAATCGAATCAAATCTTGCATATTAGAAGTCGATATAAAGGTGAAAAATCCTGCAGAATGTTCAATGATGAGTCACTGTATATATTATATGCAAAATGCATACCACCATAAATCACAAAGGCAAAAGTGCATAATTTTCATTTACATATTGGGTATGAATTATCATGAACGATGACAACTTTGTCATGTAACTTGCGTTATCATTGCACGTGGAAATAAGAAACGATATTTATAAAGACGTACTCAACTTCGAATGAATCACAGTATACGTACATTGATCAGTGGTTTTTTGTGCATTAAATTAGTCCAACATTTAGCATAACTATAAATATATATCTTTTTAAATAGGAGTAGGATTCTCTCCTCTACTATTCTCATTCTCTTCCCTTCCCTCCTCTCACACATTGTTTTTTATCTTATTATCTCTATAAAAAAAATCAATATAAGATGTTAACGTGGTTTAACCGTGACCGTTCAATTAGGAAAAGAGAGAATAAGAGAGAGATTAGAAGGGAAGAGAATCCTCCTCCCCTTAAATATAGCAATTGGAAAGTGGCCGAAATGAAAGAAACCAGAAAATCTCTTCTAGAGTGTCGTCCGTCGGTGGAAAAAGAAGAGAATGGGAATGCGCTAATTAATCTTCTTAATCATGTATGCAGCACTGAGCACTGAGCATTGACACGACTTCCTTCCCGAATATGGATAGGTTTCACTGTTTTGGCCATGGGGCCTACAGACAAACATCGGAGGACTTGATTCACTTGAGCACTTCTGAATTCTGAAAGAATCATAGTACGCAATCTCTATCTTTCGGTGGATCGGTGATGAGAGTTCAACAACATATACCGTCCATAACAAACCTACCTCTATTTGCTCAGTTTTCTTCCCTTTTCCATTTTCTTTTTAGTAAAATTATTTTTGGATACAAATAGACAAATATATTGTTTTAACCAACTTACTTAATGTACATCTATATGCATACGCGTAACATTTACTTCTTTTGCAATCACAGAGGTTTACCATATCTAATCTAAGGACTGAAAAACATGCATGTTGTTATAAAACATCATTTAAAGAATATTTTATCATATAAAATGTCATTCACATGTAAGCTAATTTAGAATTCATTAGGGTTCCATAGATGGATAAATTTTATTTTTTTTGTCATTAGTTTTTATTTCTTTAAGAGACTTCATATGTTTTTGTAGATAGGAAGCAATTAAAACTATTACAAGGATCATATGTATGCCAGCAAACTTTATTCTGTCTTGTTCCCAAATTTTGTCGGCTGAAAATTATATCCACCTTTCAATCTATATGATATTATGATTGCATATTGCTATATATTAAAATATTGAAAGCGCTACATACCGCTCCGTGATTCCGAACGCATCAATCACCCTGGCAACAAATGATACAGACAAAGACTAATGACAAAGTTCACGATCAAGTGATCAGGACTCTTGAAATTTGATCAAACGACTAAAATTATTATAACTTTTAAAAGATACCTCAGTTTTTAGCCGTTTGATCAAATTTCAAGGACCCGGATCACTTAATTCGTAGACTTTGGTGGAAGAGATCCGGAGAGGATCTCTTTCCAAATGATACTTCACATCTTACAATTTATATCACCTTCACACCTTACAATTTATATCACCTACTCTCTTAAATTAGCTCTTTAGGCCATCTCCAACCGATGGCTGGCCAAATGGCTCATTTTAGCCCTCTGACCCTCCAAGATCCTCCAAGATATTAATATTTTAATGAACAGTACATGATCATATTTGCCTCCGTCTCCAACCGAGGGCCAAAGGGCCAGAGGGCTCGTTTTAGCCCTGTCACAAAAAACTGTCTCCAACTAAGGGCAAAATGGCCATAAGGCCAAACATAATTTATTATTTAAAAACTACAACTTAAATGTTGTTTAAGTTTCATGTTGTTAGATGTTTTTATTTATGTTGTATAATTTTTATGTTGGTTAATGTTATTTAATTTTGTTTCATATTGTTTATTGTTGTTTCATGTTACTTAATTTAATTTAATGTTGTATAATGGCTTAGGAAGTTATAGGAAAAAAATAGAATTAAAAAAAAATACGAAACAAATTTTGTGAAATAGAAGTGATAGGAAAAAAAATAGAATTTAAAATAAAATGAAACAAATTTTGTGAAATAGAAGTTATAGGAAAAAACGGAATTTAAAAAAAATATGAAACAAATTTTGTAAAATAAAAGTTATAGGAAAAAAATAGAATTTAAAAAAAAATATGAAAAATAGAAGTTATAGGGAAAATTTTGTAAATAAAAAATAATAATAAAACTGTAAAAAAAATAAAAAATTCAAAGCATACCTGTAGGTTATAACCGAATCGACAAGAAATCCGACAGATTTAAAAAAATTATGGCCATTCCGGGGCTGGCTAGCTGGCTAGAAGTGGCCAGCTCTCTCCAATTCCGTGGGGCCTTCTCAGATTCCACAACCCTCTGGCCTAGCCCTCGGTTGGAGACAATTTTCGGACTATTTTTGGTCCTCTGGACCCTTCGGTTGAAGATGGCCTTAAGCAATCACATTCGGTTAAGCATAACAATCACGTAACGATACAAAATGTCCCATTCTTATAGACAAAACACAAGTCACAATTTCACATTAATGGAATTAAGGACCTAAAACAAACCACTACTCTAGTATGCCAATCATGTAGTAAAAAATGCGTGCACCAATTGGTCCCCTAAAGCCATAATTTTTATTTATTTTCCATCACATCGAAATCATCTTGGATTAGTGTTACAATCTTTTTGTATTTCTCTTTACTTGTAGGTGAGATGTTTTAAATTTGATTATCATAATAACGACTTCTATATAACACGTTATTATGATGAGCTCATTGTATGACTTAACTCAACGTTTCCCACTCTTCAATGTAAAATACCATTGCATTGAAATGAAAAAATAAACATTGAAATCATCCTAACCCTAAAACGAAAATCATCCTAATCCCAAAACCTCACGAATCCAACTAAGCAAAACTGGTGCGTCACCGAATTTTATTAGTGCAAGGACCACATTGGTCCCTTCCACTTCCAGGACCCCTCCTAGCCCACCCCACTGATCTTTGAATCACAATCAAAATCCGACTCATTTAGAAAGAGTCACGGTCACGTTGATCTGAGTGAACAGCGGAAAGGTATAGTAAGTATGACACGTGGCGGTTGGGTAATGGGAGATTAACCACCCTCTTTGTTACTGACAAATACTGGAATATTAGATGAAGAGGTTTATCTTATTACAATTTGCAAATTATTTTAGCTGATATTTTATCTACACATGAATATTAGACACAAATATGAGTGATTTTTGGTCAGATCGGATAAGGAAACAAGCATTCCAATACTAATCTAAAAATGTTTCGAAACCAAATAATAGTTCTAATTTTGAAATTTTGGATTAATTATCGGTAATTTCCAATCTCCTAATTTTGGACTGGATTGAGACATTCTAATTGCCATCCTAATCTTTTGAAAATTTTCAAAATCAAATATTCAGACTAGAAACGTAAAATTTTCGATTGACAATGAAATTTCCAATTCAATTTGCACCCCTAGACACATATTATATTTCAACTGATTACCATCTCTTTATTTTCTCTTTCACGCTAGTACAGATCAACGGTTAAAAAATCACTCATCTGCAACTAGATTCTAGATGACTGAACTTAGTACATTCCTTCATAAATAAAATTCTATTGGTTGTAAATGTATGGTTTTGGTGAGTTTTTCAGTCATTCACCTCTCGCCAGCGTCATTCCCCACGTCAAGCGCACTATGCCTTCACACGCCTTGTATAATTTGGCTACGGTAATGCTTGCTTGGCTGCATTTGATAAATCGAATCTTCCCCACCGTGTAACAGTCTGAAGAATCGCGACTTATCGGCTGAACTTATTTGACTCAATATATATGAAAACTAAAACGCATGCAGGACCTTCTTGAAATAGTATAAGTATTTATATATGTGTGTGTGTGCATATATATATATATATATAACAACCACTAGTTAGTTAATAATGATGTTCAAGATATTGATGAGGATGGCAAGATTCTGCAGTGTAGTAGCCAACAGAGACAAGAAACTGACTCGTGTGATTATTCTGCGATCCATGTGAATCATGAAGCGATTAAAGTTGAAGTCGTCTTCGTTATTCCGCTAGTGGTAAAAGAAAAAGCTTATCGCTCGCAGAAGCGAGTGAAGATATGCTAGTGTATATCATTCACCTTCATTTGTAGACACGTATTAATTCATATTACGTCAGGGATAGATAATTAACAAATAGATGATTTCATTTGTTAACCTAAAATTTTTTCTTAACGCAATTTGTTTTACAAAAGGATCATGATTCGTGATCATATTGCTTTGCACCGTGGCCAAGACATTTTCAGTTAATTGATATGAAAATTCCGAATAACTGATTTGAGCATATTTAAGTGTATAGTGTTACCGTCTACGTGTTTTGTCGAGAATATCTTTTGATTATAAAATAATTTTTTAGGGGGGGAAGAGGGACGATAACTACTGAAGAAAAGAATTAATTCAACAAATCATTAAATTCTATATGTTAAAAAAGTGAACAACGCCAAGACCTGCATTAATATATAATTAAATCTGATCAGATCAAATAAAAAATATTCCATGTACTAGGAAGGCAGCCAAGAATACACATGCACATATATATAAATGTATACGTGATGATTTTTATTTTATAATTTGTATTAAATATGTTACCATGCAAGTATAGGCGCCAAATGCATATTCTATGATTGGGAAAAAGCATACAAAAAATAAATAAATAAAAAACCTTAACAAGCCCAGGAGTCGAATCCCTTTTCTGAAAAACAGTCCACAGAGGTAGTAGTAAACCCCTTAATATTTATATACAAGAGATTCTTGCCCCTCTCAGAACCTTTTTGAAGCAACTTTCGTTCTTCATTTTGTATGTTCAATATCTTTTCCTCCTCAAGGGTAAACAAATAAGAATAGAGGCATATTTGTAAGTGGTGGACTAGTATGACAGATAAAAAAAACTCTCTTGTTAGTCTAATTGTGTTTTCAAACCCAAACTCTTATCTCCTTCCTCCTCATTTAGTCTAACTTAGTGGTGAAGCCCACAAATTACGTGAGGAAGGGTCTCACATAAATGTTAAATTAGAAATAAAATAAATAGATAGTATTTACAAGAGAGTATAATACATGCTTGGAGTTGTGAGCTAATTAAATTTATAATACATGCTTGGAGTTGTGAGCTAATTAAATTTTTTGAGGTGCTAAATGCTTTTTTTCCATGTTGAAATTAACCTTCCAATATCAATATCAAGTCAATATAGAGAGTTATCAATAAAAAATTAAAGATGATTAAGAGAAACTAAGCTTCCAATATCAAGTCAATAAAAAATGCATGCTAGGAAGACCATGTTTTTAGATCATATTTGGAAACCACATGATGTGGCGGTTGATGATTGGATTCCTTCTTTAATGATTTAAAGAAGTAGTCCATAACCGCTATATTATCATGTGGTCTCAATATATGGCTAAGTAGATGGTCTCTCTATCATCACCCAAGTCAATAGAAAATGGATTGGGAATTTGGAGAACAAAATATATGAAATGTAAAAATTTCGTAAAAAGTTAGAGAGAACAAAGAGATTTACAAACCTTAATCATGTTGTGGATTGTGAATTTAGAGGATAAAATATATGAAATTTCAAGAAGGGTAGGATGAAAGCTCAAAGTTTATTATTCTTCTATTAGCAATGTAAAGAATATTTTTGATAAAACAAAATCAGACTTTAGGTTTCAATTTTAAGAGTTAATAATTTTTTAAGTGAGAGGTCTTAGGTTCGATTATCGCCAAAGGCAAATTCGAACCACATTATTGCTAGCTCATTGTGAGGTTAAGCCCACTCCCTTCCCTTAGTGTACATAATATTGTTTATTAAAAAAAATTTTAAATTCAGTTTTAGGAGAAGTGCTGTTGGGATTGAACAGGAAAAGATACCTCTTATTTTAACTATTAATGAATACAATTTAAAAGTTTTGTGTAAACTAAAAAAAATATAACACTAAGTTCACCGGAAAAAAAACGAGTATAATACTAAATTATTGGCTTAAATGTCAAAATGGTCCATGTGTTATAGCCATATGGCCAATTTAGTCCCTGTGTTTTTTATTTGGCTAATTTAGTCATCGTGTTTGTCTCTATTAGCCAATTAAGGATATTTCATTCAATCTATGTTAAAAAATTCATAAGAAAAATCATAAAAGATATAATTACCCTTTTTCTTTACAAAAAAATGCAAATCAATAAGAAATAACACATATAAGAGATAAAACTTTCAATCTGAAAAATGATTAAGGTTGTGACAAGAGGGGGTAACGTTAGGAAGGTAGTCAGGGAGTTAGGAGGAGAATAATTTTTCTTTTAATTTTTTATTTTATTTCATATTTAAATATTTCAAATCAAATAAATAATTCTATAAATAAGTTTATAGTGGTTTATAAATTTTTTCACAAAAATTAAATGAAAATGTCTTTAATTGGCTAACGGAAATAAACACAATGACCAAATTGGTCAAATTGAAAACACATGCCCTAAATTGATCTAATGACTAAAACATAGAGACCATTTTAACATTTAAGCCTAAATTATTTAGAAAGGATTAAAGAGTATGGGTAGGCCTAAGGCCTGCCTGCGCCTCTGGTCTAGCTTTAGTAATAATAAAAAAAAAAAGAATTATAGAAGTGGCGCTTTTAAACAATGCATAGCAATGCGATAATTATTTTATTTTTTTTGTTTTTTAGTATAAGCCTTTCTGGCTTAGAGTAGGATTCTCTCCTCTCTTCTTCTTTTTCCTCCCCTTCCCTCCCCTCCTAATTGAACAATACGGTTAATCCACGTCAACATCTTATATTAATTTTTTATAGCAAAAAAAAGATAAAATAAGAGAATGTGAGAGGAGGGGAACGAAAGAGGATGGAAAGAGGAGGGGAGAGAATCCTAGTCCTTCTAACTTACCAAGTACTACGAGAAAAAAGTCAATCGGCATTACGATGAGACAATATATATATATATATATATATATATATATATATTAACAAACAATATATTTATATTAAATGAGTAGAGGAGTGAGTTAAATTTTACAATATGTTTGCCATAATAATGTGGTTCAACTTTGCTTTGGCGAAAATCGAACTTAGAATTTTTTATTTATAAGTGAAGAAAAATACCACTAAATCGTAGTATTAAGTTACTTTTTTGTTCCGATGGATGAGACAAGTTGTGAAAGCTGTAAATTAGAACACCCTTGTGTCCACTCCATACATGCCTACCTCCTCTTGTCTTGGTTTCAGTAGTTCTCAAAATCTCCGCACTCCATAATTTTTTGGCCAAGTTTTATAGGCCACAATTTGCCTACCCCACCCACACTCACAAAACAAAACAAAAAGAACCCCAAAAAAGTTAACGAGAACACAACCGTGGCCACATGTAAATGAAACAGTAAGCTTAACTCAGCTGACAAGTTACTCTGCCAGATCTATCATTTCCTTCATATCATTGCCTATAAATAATGGAGCTTCGTTGGCCACTTAGGCTTAAAGCAGTATAGGAGAGACACCAAAAACAAGATGGAACATATTGAGGAGAAAGGCAGCCATGCTGCAAGGAAAAAGGGAGGCTTGGTCACTATGCCCTTCATCTTTGGTAAGAGCTAATAAATCTAGTTGTTTCAAATTTTCGAGGCATACTTGAGTATAGTCAAGCTAGTTAGAACAGTGATCACACGTAAATGCTAATTTTCTTTCCATACTTTTGATGAAATTAGCATAGGTTATTCTGTCGTTGTTCAATTCTTATTATTTGGTTTTTTGTTTTGGGGATTTTAATTAGAGAGTTACTTTTAATGAAAAACCATTTTTTTTACTTTTATCTGACACTATTCACTATACCTTTAAAAATGGTTGATAAGTTTTTTTGAACTTTTCATTAGTTTTCATTTTTAATTATTGTTGTTGTTGTTGGCTTTGTGTGTGTGTAGCTAATGAGATTTGTGAGAAGTTGGCTGTGGTGGGATTCAGTGCAAATATGATAAGCTACTTGACAACGCAGCTTCATATGCCCTTAACAAAAGCAGCCAACACCCTCACCAACGTTGGTGGCACTGCAAGCTTGACCCCCTTGCTTGGCGCCTTCATTGCTGATGCCTACGTTGGCCGCTTCTGGACTATCACTGTTGCTTCCGTTATATACCAGATTGTAATTTCTCTCTCTCTCTAACTAGTTTTCTATATATATTATGAACACACGTGATAAAGATTATGCGCTCGTAAATTTATAACTCAATTGATTAAACACCTTAAGGATTGCAACTCATTGATTGCTCGTGCACCCAAAGTTATGTGGTTTGCCCACCCAATAACTATTGTATGAAAAAATATAAAGATTCTTATCAACTTCAACGTCACGAGATTGATAGTTATCATCGAGCCATTTTTTATTCAAAAATTATTAATTAGGTGGAATTTCTAATCATTCTTTCTTGATGGGTTTTCCAAAGAAAAAGTAAGAAGTAGAATTTGTCATAAGTGGACGTATTTAATTTAAAATTATTAAAAGCATTGTCTAATCGGAGTAAGATTATCTCCCATTTTTTTTTCTCTTCCCTTCCATTCCCTCTTATTTGAACGGTCACGGTTAAGTCACGTTAACATCTTATATTAATTTTTTATAGAAAAATAAATATAAAATAGAGAATGTGAGATGAGGGAACGAAAGAAGGTGGAAAAAATAAGGGGAGAGAATCGTAGTAATGTCCAATATGATTGAATTGAATTTTTTAACTCTCTGTCGCAATCAAGCTCTCAGAGTATTGATAAATTACCTTGTTAATTTTATTTGTTTATTAATTAAATACTAATTCCTATTAACTTTTGTATTTGTACAATTAATCAATGAACCAGGGAATGATTTGCTTAACAATATCAGCAGTACTTCCACAACTGAGACCTCCCCCGTGCAACCACGGCCAAGTGTGCGAAGAAGCCGACGGGGGGCAGCTAGCACTTCTGTATGTCTCCCTCTTCCTAGGAGCACTCGGGTCGGGCGGAATCCGACCCTGCGTGGTGTCATTCGGGGCAGATCAGTTCGACGAGAATGACGAAAAACAAACCACCAAGACGTGGAACTACTTCAACTGGTACTATTTTGCGATGGGGGCATCAATACTAGTGGCTGTCACTGTGCTTGTGTATATTCAAGACAACATTGGATGGGGTTGGGGACTTGGAATTCCAGCTATAGCCATGTTTCTCTCAGTTATTGCGTTTTTGATCGGGTACCCGCTTTACCGGCACTTGGATCCGGCGGGGAGTCCGTTTACCCGGTTGATACAAGTGGCGGTGGCTGCCTACAAGAAGAGAAAGCTGTCTATGGTGTCTGATCCTAGAATGTTATATCAGAATGATGAACTTGACGATCCTATTTCATTGGGTGGAAAGCTTCTTCACACTAAGCATATGAAGTAACTCTCTCTCTCTCCCTCTCATGTTGCATGTGTACTGTGGCTCTCAACCACTAATTAAGTTGATTTTTGTCAAAATGTTGGTCCTAATTCATCATTTAAAAGCACAAATTTAATAATATAATTATTTTATCACAGTACTATCGTTTCGCGTTTTGCAGTAGAAAAATAAGATAATGCATAAAATTATCACAAGAACAGATTTCACTATAATATGACCTTTCATATATTTCATTATTTCTGTCTTTTGCTATACAATATAAGGATCTTATATGATAAATACATAGTTTCTACGAAAATCCCTCATCCTATTTCCCCTACAATAAAATAGGATTCCTGCTAAGAAAAGTCTCGATTATACACATATACATATAGCAAGTCGAGAGAGGATCCTCGTTGGATCCTCTTTGTGAGAATCTCGGGGATCCTCCAATCACATCCGTTCATCGTACATCGTGCGTCCAGTTTTCGTCAAATACTGTTTATATTCAATTTTAAATAAAAAAATTTACAATTATTTTTTATCGCACGATGTACGATGAATTTAAGGATCCTCATGGTAGTAAGTCTAGAAGATGAACATAATTATCAGGTTTAGGTGGAAACAAGTTGCAGATAATTACTAGATCATTTTGTCCATGCACTGCTCATGTTTTGGATGTTGGGACCACAATCCCTTGACCTTTCATGGATGAGCTGCACCACCTACTTCTGTTTCTGTCACTGATATGTAACAAAAATCTCACGTCCCACGCTCCATTAGCAGAGACTCAGAGTCATCCCCACCTCCACAGTCCATAGCAACCCAACAAATATATCAAAAGGAAGAACATGCGACCAAGTCACCTTTTGAATTTCCACAACGTGGTTCCACTTAGCATCACATGTGTGCGAGTCTAAATCATTGGTTAACTGATACAGACAGTTTAGGTTTAAAAAATTCATATTACGATAATTGGACAGTTAAGGTTTAATTAAATTGATTGATTGTATGATATAAGCGTCTTATCTTAATAGACAGTTTAACAATTTAACAACGTTACATATGGTGAAATAATGCAGATTTCTTGACAAGGCAGCGATCGTAACGGAGGAGGACAATCTCAAGGCACCAAACCTATGGAGGATCAACACCGTTCATCGCGTCGAAGAACTGAAATCCATAATCAGAATGGGACCTATATGGGGATCAGGAATACTCCTCATCACAGCCTATGCCCAGCAAGGCACATTCTCCCTCCAACAAGCCAAAACCATGGACAGGCACCTCACAAAGTCCTTTGAAATCCCTGCAGGCTCCATGTCAGTCTTCACCATAGTAACCATGCTCACCACGATCGCCTTGTACGACCGCATCCTCATTAAGGTGGCTAGAAAGTTCACCGGGCTAGACCGGGGAATAACATTCCTCCACAGAATGGGAATAGGGTTTGTCATTTCGGTATTCGCCACATTGGTCGCCGGATTTGTCGAAGTGAAGCGTAAAAAGGCAGCTTTCGCACACGGGTTGGTCGATCATCCTCATGATATAATCCCCATTTCAGTGTTTTGGTTAGTTCCTCAGTATGCCCTTCATGGGATGGCTGAAGCATTCATGTCAATCGGGCACCTCGAGTTTTTCTATGATCAGGCGCCGGAGAGTATGAGAAGCACCGCTGCCGCGCTGTTTTGGACCTCCATCTCCGCCGGAAACTACGTTAGCACTCTTTTGGTGTCACTGGTGCACAAGTTTAGTGCTGGCCCTAATGGATCGAACTGGCTGCCGGACAATAATTTGAACAAAGGGAAGTTGGAGTACTTCTACTGGTTAATCACGTTATTACAAGTTGTTAATCTTATTTACTACTTATTTTGTGCCAAAATGTATACGTTTAAGCCGATTCAGGTCGTAAAGAAAGAAGGTGCTGAGTCTGGAGAAAAGCAAGTGGAGCTTGCCAATAAGGCTTAATTGGCTTTGTATCAGTTAATTAATTAAATTAGTCATTAGTCAGAGTTAATATAGCTAGTTAGAACTAGCAGCTGGTACATTAGAGTGTAGAAATGAGAAGAATATCTGCTTTGGATTAATAAAATCATAAATGAAACATCCAGTTTGTATGATCTTTATATTAAGATCTTGGAAGCAGATGAATTTGAACAATGTGCTTCCTACTCTTCTCCACTAAACCAAGACCTCTAAATTTTTCGGTTCACAAAATATCAACGATAGATATATATAAAAACCTTTCACAAGAGGGATTCTTATTTTTCTAAAAAAAATGAGGACACGCTCTTCATCATTGGATTTAACTTTAATGAAATTGTGTGGTTGAGATTGTGTGGCCTGTGTTTTAATCTCAACCACACAATTTCATTAAAGCCAATCTAACGGTGGGGAGCGTGTTCCTATTTCTTTGAAAAAATAGGGATCCCTCCCCTTAAAGGCCCTGGATATATATATATGGGCTGGATTCAATTAGTTCTTTTTGGTCAATGTATCTTTAAGTTCAATTTACTTTACACAACACAAAAAAACATAGGAAATAACATATGGGCTGGATTCAACTTTAGCTGGACTTAACAGGGCCTTGAACCAAGCCCGTTTTAAAATTGGACCTGACTTCAAGATGTAAAACAACCATCAAGGCCCAATGTAATCACCGTCTAGAAGGTAAAAACAAAGACACGAACAAGAGATTGACTTTTCTCCATTTGACGTGCAAAAGTGTTTTTTTTTTCTTTTTCTAATTAATATTTATGATTATTTACAAAAGTGGTTGTTTTTTACGGAAAAATATTCCTGAGAATCCAGAGACTTTTTTATCGTGACCGTTCATCATATATCGTACGATTAAAAATTATTTAAAATTTAAAATTAAATATAAATAGTACTTAACGAAAACTGATCGCACGATATACAATAAAAGATGAAGATGACGGATCCCGGATTCGTTTTTTACCTTAAAGTATGGCAGGCCGCGTCCATAGCGAAGCTTCAAACGGTCAAACCCGACAGCCTTACGTTCCTTCTCAAACACAAATTACACAACCAAAAACAAAAGCAACAAAATCCAGATTGTTCAACAAAACACGGTTTTGTCTCGTTTTTAGTTTGATATTAGCGTGCGGGGAGGAGGTGTCTGTTTGTGCATGATTTTAACGGCGAAGCACGGCGGCGGAACCAGAGCCATGGACGGTATCGCAATGGCGGAGTCGACGTCGACGCCTCCTCTAACGGAAATCGTTGAGGCCTTTGAGGAGTTGGGCAAGATCCTCCAATCCCATTCCCATAATTCCCAACAAAAACAACACCAAACGTTGCGTTTGGATACCTTTTCCCAGGCTTCCACCCTCGTCTCCATCCTCTTCAGTTGCCTTGGCCTCGCCTTCAAGTTCGCCGAGATGGAGTACGTCTCCAAGGTTCCCTTCTTCCTTCCCACCACAAACCCTAATTCTCATTTTCTTTAATTTTCTTGTATTTGTTTGATTATTGCTTCTTCTTCTTTTTTTTGGGATTTCGATTGTTCATTTTTTGTTAAATGTATTATTTGGTTTGTTGGTGAGATCTTCGTGAAATTAATCAACGTGACAATGTGACTTAGTCTCGTTTGAAAATGTTTTTAAAATGACCGAAACTCTTTTGGTGAAAATATTTCTAAAACCAATCATCAGTAAAAATTCAAGTAAATGCTAAAAAATTCAAGTAAATGCTAAAAAAAGTACTTTATCTAATGCTTCTTCCAAAATCGATTTCACGAAAAATGTTTTTAGTTGCGCTTCCAAACGAGAGCCTTAACATACCTAAATATAGCGTGCCCCTAAAAGTAATGTCATATCTTGGAGATCTCACACAGTGGTTGGTTGCAATCTCTTCAGTTAGCCTGCCTCTTCCTGCAGGATCTCACACTGTGCTTGCTTGCATTCAGGTTAAAGATCTTGTGGAGGCATCACGGACTTACGACACATTAGAAAGCCTTATAGATTTTGATGTTGCTAATGGCACGGTGAAATCCCCCGGAAGCCATTCTCGAAATCTGCGTCGTGTCCGGCAGGGTCTCGACCTCATCAGAGCTCTATTCGAACAATTCTTGTCAACCGAGTATGTTAAAAAATATGTTGTGCAAACTGCAGTTGTGCTTCATTCTGCAGATTTTCGGCTTTAGACATTCTTCCTTCTTTTGCCTTTCAGTGACTACTCTTTAAGGGAAGCAGCTTCAACAGCTTATGCCAAAGTTTGTGCGCCATACCACAGTTGGGCAATCAGGACAGCGGTTGCTGCCGGAATGTATGCTCTTCCGTCGAGGGATCAACTGCTGGTGAATCTCGAAGAGACCCGTAAGTCTAAAAGCTTTTCTCCGTCCAGAAACAATGATCTCCAGTTTTGCATGCTATTTATTTCTAAAATACAATCAATTTCATTTCAGATCAGTCAGCAGAGAAGAAGATGAAAAGGTACATCCAAGCGTCGTGTCCGGTGATCGAGTACATCGACAGGCTATACCTTTCTAAGAACATCACCTTGGACTGGTGACTTCAGTCTTCATCTATCTCAGTAGGTGTCTACATTAACGTATAGTTCATTACGATTACTTCTTCGCTAATACTGGTCTGTACATAAACGCTATTTACCTTGCTACAAGAGAACTATATGTTTATAGGAGGCTATTAATTAGACTGCAATATCAGAAGTTTATAACTGCTAGAGATGGTGAATATTATTACAGTGACTGGTTTTTACTTTCTACCCAAGCAATCCCTCACCGAGTTCTATCAAACTATTTAAAAGTTACTATTTCCCTGTTTCAAAATTTTCTTAACAGTGACTGACAAAGCAATGCGAATTCTTAAAAGTTCAAAACAAAATGAAGTACAACACAAACAGAAAATGCTAGAAATTACTGCAAGAGCGTGTTCCTTAGTTGGGCATCCCGTTCGATAGACACACCTTTGTCACTGACGAAAAATAGAGGCTTAGGGTCAAAAATATCAATCCTTGGGAGTCCTGAAACACCGACTACAATGTGAGGCTCTCTGGGTTCTCAACAATCTTTGCAAATGTCTTGAGGAAGGCAGCCAAATCAGCACCATAAACAATCCGGTGATCAGCAGTTACATTCACCTGTAGAACGAACCATATTCCAACTCAATTAGGTTACCTTATCTACAAATTTCAGCAGGTTCAGTGAAATTGTGTTCAACTAACAAATTGATAGAGCGCAAAAGGAAAAATATACGGTGTAGAGGAACCTAGATGTTAAATCCAATCAATAATGTAACATATTGATGTTTCTGGAAATAGATCAACTACGAAGCAAGGGGGTGATCCCCTCCTTTCACAGAGAGGTTTAACATATAAGATTGTTTCCTTCCTCTTCCGACAAGATTAATTGACAGTTGCTTTCAGTAAAGCATGTCACATGCCAATTTATACAAGTTTGATGTACTGGTGGAAGTATTCTTTTGAGTTGTGTATAAGTTCGTTTAACAGACTCATCCCTTGTATACGTGTGAAACTTAACTTATAACCTTGTAAAGTACGAGAAACAACATTAACAAAATAGTATACATTACGGAGAAAACGCAAAGACACTCACCAGCATTTTACTTTTTACACTGAAGAATCCATCTGTATCAGCCACAACAGTTGGCTTTGAAGCTCCAACAGCCATGATAGCCCCCTGATTGTCAATCAAAACTTCAGCAAGCAGCTAAAAAATCATAAAAAATAGAACAATCTTATCGATTCATGAAAACAAAAAATTCTCGTATTAAAGGGTCAAAACTCACCTGCCCTGGTGGAAGAATAGCATCAAACCTGTCCACTCCAAACATGCCCAAATTGGACAAGGTGAAAGTTCCTACAAAGAGTTCAATATAACTTAATGAGTATAAAACGAAAGCAAGTAGGTAAGAACTGACAGAGAGTTTGTAAGTAAAAACCTGTTGTGTACTCGTGGGGCTGAAGTTGCTTTGAACGGGCCTTCTCCACTAACTCTTTCCATTTCTGGGATAGCAAATACAAATCCAACTGCACAAACACATACAATTCAACCATCGATAATCAGAACACAAACTACTAAGAACAGAAGCACTAAATGTTGAAGACAAGGTTCCGCTACTAATTGCATCGAGGCCTTTAGATAAAACCCCACACCAACTAAACAAATGGTTAAGCTGCGGACAGTATTGATGTTGATTAGTAATGGTTCATCAACCACCTTCGAAATCTTAACACTACAATACCAACTAATAATATATTATTCACAAGTAACAGACCTTATCAGCATCCTGAAGAACAGGGGTTATGAGTCCTCCATTGATTGCCACAGCAACAGCAATGTTTATGCTGCTGTTATACGAAAAGCTCTTCCCATCTTTGCAGCTCGCATTCACAACCGGGTGCTGAGCAAGTGCCATAGCAGCTGCCTTGGCCAACAATGCAGTCATTGTCACACCCTTTGGTTTCACCTGTTCGACAATTTCAATGAATTCACCCCAAAATCCCAGAAATTCAAACACTATTCAAACCCAAATGACATTGCAAATCAACAATCCAATTAATCCAAACACTATCCACAATGTACCTTCTCATAAAGGGCGTCAATGGCGTCACTGTTAATCGGGTACCCGACCCGGAAAGTCGGCACCAAGAGACTTTCGACCATGTTCTTCGAAACAGCAGCCTGCATCGTGGTAAATGGCACCACGGTTGAGCCGGGAAGCAGAGGCGGGGCTGCAGCAGAAGGCTTGGGTGGAGCAGGGGCCACCGGAGTGGGCTCGGCGGCGACGGGTTTAGCAGGCTTGACAATTCCGGCGGCTGCCTCCACGTCAGCAGGCGTAATTCGGCCAAATGGGCCGGTGCCCACCACGGAGGCAATTTCGACCTTGTGCTGCTTGGCTAGCTTCTTAGCAAAAGGAGTGGCCACGCCCTTTTTGGCGGTGTAAGTAGGAGTAGCAGATGGAGCAGGCTGGGCAATTGCAGGGGCGGGAGTGGCGGTAGCAGGAGGAGGCGTGGGCGTAACAGCAGCTTCAGCTGGGGGTGAAGAAGACGATTTGGATTTGGCTTTTTCCCTGGCCTCGGCGACTTCCTCTTCGGTCTCAGCGAGAAGCCCGATGGCGGCGCCGACGGGGGCGGTTTCGCCTTCCCCGACGACGATTGCGGCCAGAATCCCGTCGTAGAAGGTCTCTACGTCCATGTCGGCTTTGTCAGACTCGACGACAACGACGCTCTCGCCTTTGGAGAGGACGTCGCCCTCGGATTTGACCCAGGAGACGATCTTGCCCTCGGTCATAGTGGAGCTGAGAGCAGGCATGAAGATCTCCCTGATCTTGGATTGGACGGTGAGGGTGCGGCGGCGGGGAATGGAGCGGAATGCGGTGGAGGAGGAGGAGGGGGAGGGGCGCCATGGGAGGGCGGTGGAGATGGAGGAGGAGAAGGAAATGGTGGTCTTGGTGAGGAAAGGAGACGACGCCATTGGAATGGATTGGGAGAAAGGCGAGAGAGAGAGAGAGAGAGAGAGAGAGAGAGAATTGAATTGGGAGAGAAATGGAATGGGAAGGGAGCGGAGAGAAAGTTGATAGAAAAAGAGAGCGGCGGAGAAGACGAGGGGGAGAGTTGGTTGGAGGCTTTGAGCTACCCGCAGCAAACTGGGGAGCTTTAGATTGTTTTCATCGCCATTCCTCTGGCACCTGCCCTGCCCACTCCCACTCTTTTGCGTTATTTGATTGATGCTTAGTCACTGTTTGATGTTTCAGGATTTGGTGGATACATCGTCAATGTTTAATCGGTATGTTATGGATGATCGTTAGTATTTGTTTTTAATTTGTAAAATGATTGTTTCGATCAATATCCACACTTTAGTTACATTATGTTCATATTTTATGTATTTATGCATTAATATTGGAGAGGGGATAGGAGTTAAATCAGTAGTGAACTATTACTAATAGATTTTGTCATTTAGGTGACTCGAATTTGATATCAAACACTTATAATTAAAGATGAATGAACTTATACATGTACAAACTTATTTCAACCATAAAAGAGTATGATTCGGTCCAAACTTCACTTCTTTTTGTGTTTTTAACATATCAACATTGTACTACGCTAGTTTATGGGTACTTGAACTCGAGTGCAAGTGAGAGAACACACTCGAATCCAAGAAATACTTTTCTATTTAGTACAACTGTACAAATAGGAGGTGCATTCATTGCTCTAGACCATCTTTTTTTTGTTGTTGTTGACAACAGGGCATAAGTCTGAAGAAAAAAAAAGGGGAAAAATTACATAAAAAATTATGAGGCCATGAGACCCAATTTTTATCTGCAACTATCAATCGACGATAAAAAATAAAAAAGAGCTTACTCAAAAAAGAATGGATCACCTATCTTTATCTTGCATTCCACGCTTTTACCAAGAATTTATGAAATGTAAAGAATACCAAGAGTTAACCTTTACATATCTTCACTTCTTGCAAAAACCATTCGGATTTGAGTAATGATATTCATACCATGTTTTTATACCACATTTTCATACCACCTTAGGTGGCATATAATATGGACATCATTTGAAAAATTTGCAAAACCCAAGGAAAAAAAATGAGAAAGACTCTTCGTATATCACAATCATCATTTAATTAACTAGTTTTTCTTAATTATTAGTTTATTAAATAATGAACTAAATTTAAAAATCTGATTAATTCAAATGATATGGCTATCTACATCAAATGCCACCTAAGGTGGTATGAAAATATCATACAAAAACATGATATGAATAGTATTACTATTCGGATTTTGATTATGTGATCCAATCAACAACGTGGGTCGGGATATGAATTATGATTCATGAACCGAAGATTTCTCGTTTTCAATAATTTTGGGCCGAATGCAGGCAGGGATTGATGGGGCACTCGATTTGATTTAACAAAGCCCATGATCTTGAGACTCGAAGCTTTGATACGATCTTCAGTCTCACATTTTGTCGCTATTAAGGCAGGGTCACAAAATAAGATTTCAATATCTAAAATAATTAAAATTGGAAACGAAATAGTTATTAAATGCCTTCTCACTTAAAACTGTATTTCAATTTAAACTTTTTGTTTTTTAGTTTTCATTTGTTTGAAAATTAAAAGTAGCTACAAAAAAAATATTTCACTTTTCTGTTTTCAAATAATGAAAAATAAAAATAACTTAAAACGAAATAATTATTAAACTACTCCTAACCATATAATTAGTTGAATTAGTCTTGAACTGTGACACAACACTTAATTTTCCGTTGTTTCATGCCATATTTTAAGGAAGTGTTATTGGCACTCCAAAAATCTCATTATACACTATTCACAAGTGTATTTTTCTTTCTAAATATATAAAGTTTGGAGTGTAGAATGAGAATTTTGGAATGCCAATAACAACTCTCATATTTTAAATCATATGTTAACTTGGAGATTACATGATATGCACTAATAGACAACCCTGTCCAAAATCATCATGACGTGAAGTTGGTTAACCCCATGACCGACCTATTAATAAACATTGATATAATTTTATTTTATAAAGTTGGGTTACATATGGATAACTATCTAATTTTTATATGTGATTTCAGATTGGTTTTAACATTTTAAAACATTTCAAATTACTATTTAACGTAATAAAATGAATAGTCGTCAGGTAACCAGCTTTAAATGATGATGCCATTACCATTAATGGATAATGTCCTTAATTCAAGTTATAACGTGGACAAATATGGAAGCGGATTTTACTAACACATTACTTTGGAGTTTTTGGATAAACGCTAAATTTGTCTAGGGTTCAAGAGCTCAATAGATGAGATGAAAATAAAACTCATTTCAATACTTGTCCAGGTCATCACTTAATGTTTGTGACCTAATAAATGTCTAATTTTCATATTAAGTATGCATTTAAAATATTTTTAAAAATCGGGATCAATTTAAGATGGTGTAGTTAATAGTATTTAATCCAATAAAGGTGTGTTTGTTGTACCGGACTATTTCGAACTTGACTAGCTTCAGGGATTAAGATGGATTGGCTTAACGAAGCATTTTGTGTAGTATTGGACTTAAAAACAAGATAATTAACAGACTACAATATTATATTATTTAATACATTTCCAATAATATTTTATTATTAATTCAACATCTTTTGTTTATTATTATTATTTTTTCTTTCTAAAAAACTCTGCCCTCTCTGGAAATTTTTCCTCTTCTCCCTCTTTAGCTCTGTCCCATCTCTTTTTTTTTTTTTATCTTTTTCCTGTAAAACCCAGATCATTCCCATCTTTCCTTTGAACTCTATAATCTATACCACCAATCAATCATCATCTCTATCAATTATCTAACTGACTCCATTGGTTTTTCCAATTTCTTGATTTTCTTTTTTCCGACAAGTTGGTCAAAGTTCCGACGAGTTGGTCAAAGTGTCGATCGAGAAAGAAAGAAGCCTTGAGCATTATTTGAAACAAAGAAAAGGGTTTTTTAGAGATGGGTAGAAGAAGAAAGCAAAGCCCAGGGGTTTTCTGGAAATTTTCTGTTCATCCCCAAAGCTAGCCATATGGGATTTTTTTGGGAAAAATGAAGAACAAGCACCGCCGACTTCTGACCACGATGACAACGCCACAGAAGAAGAAGGAAGCCCAAGGATTGGATGTCGCTGTTTAGCAAGCAAAAGCTGGGGTCTGGATCTTGGACTTAATTTTATTTTAGTCCCGCTTAATACCAAGCGAAAGTATTATAGTCCTGCTGTTTAGCAAGCAAAAGCTGGGGTCTAGATAACGGGGTTTAGCGAAGCGGGTATGTTTTTTAGTGAATTTTAAAGTTAAAATAAATATGTTATAAGCCCTGAGGTTGATAAGGCATATTGAGATAGAGAGGTAAGAATTTATCGAACGAACTGCACTTCTTCGTATATGTCAAGAGTCCATTTGACGAGAAGGGGCTCAGACAAGTTTGAACTCAATTCTTACAGTGATGAATATAAGCGCTTCAATCTTGGGGAGATACATTTGTATATGGATAAGATCATTCACTGTTTCTTAAAGCTCGATCTTTTTATTTTATTTTTATATTACATGATGGAGACTCCTCTAAAAATCATTGGCACGCGCCTATATGCATAATCAGAGTAGGCGCCTTAATCAGTAATCCATGATGGTCTTGCATAACTTCCTGAAGTATTTTCTATAGAATTAGATCTTTTTCCCAAATTTTACCCTTACCCTTCTCAATGTGTGAGTAGCAAAAGGTTTGTCACAAACAAACAGTTTTATTATAATTTGGTCGAATCCGGATTCTCGTCGGATCCTCTTTGTGAGGATCCTTGAGATCCGTGAATCATATCCGTTCATTGTACATCGTGCGGTCAGAAATCATTTTAAATATTTTTATTTAAAATTAAATACAAATAGTACTTGACAAAAATTAATTGTACGATGTACGATAAATACACATAATTTACGAATCTCTAGAATCATCACTAATTTCATGATTGTATGGTTAAATAAGTAACATTATTGGCAAGGCCTAGGAAATAAAAAGGACGTGACGAATTTCATCCCATCGACAGCTGGCAGCCAAACTGAGCGAGTCTTACACCGCCAGTTCCGGGCGCAAACTCTCTCTCCCTCTCCTCAACTTGTTCCTTGTCGTGTTGTCAAATGTCCAATTCCAACATGTGATCCATCGATAACACAACAAAAGTAGTTTCCAAACTTCTCCAGGGGCATTTATGGAATTCCGTAACCTTAGATTTCCTCGCAGCTTCCTGCGACTTTCCTGCGTGTCACGTTCGTGGAAGAAATCTCAGCCGTCCATCTCAATCCGAAATCCCCAATCTCGAAACCCTAGCTCCCCCTTCCTCTCTTGAATAATAAATTTCACATTTGCTCTTCCATTCTCCTTTTAGAGAGAGAGAGAGAGCGCCTCTGGTTCGTGGGTTTCGAATTGGATATATAGCTCGTCCTCCTCGATCAGGGTTTTATATAGCTCATCCTCTGTCGGTTTCAATCAATTAGGGGTTTAATTGTCGAGCTTTGAGCGGATGGGGGAATTGGTGGCGGAGGCGGCAGCAGCGCCGATTTGCTTCATGAGATGGGATGAAGTGTTTGTGTCGAGCGACAAAGGGCGGAGGGAGGTCCATTACTATCTGAAACGCAGAGACGGCAGTTCAGATCTGGCGGTGGTAGGCAAAGAGAAGAGCTTGCGGCACATGTCCTATCATTATGCTTTCCGAATCCGGTCCTTGTTCTCCATGTCTTCGCTCGTTAAGCTTAAATCTCGCAGAGAGGTCATCGATTGGCTCGATTCCGTTGTTGCAGGTAAATTTCGTACCTTTCGTTCAATTTATCGATGAATTTTGATACATCTCTCTTCATTTTTTGTTCTTGTTTGTTTTCGGAGGTTTTGGGGTTTTCAGTTTTCCTTGTTGGGAAAATTGAAATCTTTTCGGTATCTGTCTTCAATTGATTCGTGTGTTTTTGTTGGGATTTGGGTGGTGTTGAAGAATTTTGTAGATCTGGTGGGTGGTTTTGGATGGTTTTGTTGGTGGGCATAGATTTTCTGGGTTTCCTATACTTTTGTTGTTGATTTAATCATGAGGTGGGGTTCTTTCCCAATTTATGAAACCGTTCTCTTGCGGGCTTTGTGTTTCCTCACCGGTTTTGCATCCGTTATCAAAGTTTGCAAGTTTATTGAGCCGCATAGGGATTTTTTTTAATTCACTAATGAAGGACCTTAGAGCCTAGGCCACCTGGCCTGTTTTATGGGTGTATTTTTGTTTTGAACGACGGTGTGGTACCTCTGTTCTTTCAACCGTGACCGTGTTCTATTCTTCATGGTATTGTTGGTCTTATTGTTTTTATAAACTGACTCTGATTTGGGCTGCAGGATTTTTAATTAAATTGTAAAGAGCTGGTTGAGAGCATCGGATCCTTATGCCCTCAAAAAATCTAGGTCAAGACCCTTCATGGCCAAATCTACAATATTTTTTGTTCCCTAATGATCTTTGGTATATGTGATGGTTTATATCTTCAGATTTTCTGTCTCTATGATTAATGCACTCATCTGCTATGGATACTTATCCAGTTTATTTGCTTGTTTCAGTTTACACAATTATTTTGTTAGTAGTCGTTTACTTTTTACTGTTTGGTCTTCCTGTCTGTCTCTGTTAACTTATCATATAATTATTACTGTAGTCCATGGTAAATGCCATGTGTGTTAATTTGTTTGTTTTGTAATTCTCTCAGATACATCATTTCTCATATCACCCGATGTTGGTGGGAGTGTGTCGGATGGTATAGATGCTTGCAAGTTGGGGATTGAAGTCTTTAAGGTAATAATGATTATGTTGACTTATGACTATTTACTTCCCCTTCACGTTTTAAGCTTCATACATTTTTATTTTGATCATTGCTTATATTCATTCTCTGTCTTTCTCTTAGGATACAGTATTGCGGAAGCTAGGCAACCATACCACTGAGTTTCTGTGGTTAGGCTCTCCTTGGACGTGCAGAAAAAAACGGAGGCATTATCAATCATTTAGCCGGAACGGTGTTGTAGTTTCTGTAAGTTCTATTGGTTTTCTGTTCTTTCTTTTTTTTCATTTACTTTTTGTTTCTTGGACATCTTACCATCTGTGTTTTTCCTGTTAAAAAATGTTTACATTTGACTCATTGTTCTGTTCCCCTCTTTGCAAATACTTTCAGGTTCATGATTTTGTATTTGTTTTAGCCGAGGAGGATAAACGTCTTGTTGCATACTTGGAAGATATGTATGAGGATTCTAGGGGCAACAAGATGGTTGTGGTACGGTGGTTTCACAAAGTTGATGAGGTTGGTATTGATTTGCCTCACAATTTTAATGACAGGGAGGTTTTCTTTTCTCTTTGTCTTCAAGATCTCAGTATTGAATGCATAGATGGATTAGCTACCGTCCTCAGCCCCCATCATTTTGAGAAATTCAAGAGAGAGGCAACACAAACTCTTTTGGAACCCTTTGTATGCCGCAAGCAGTTTGAAAATGACGATGTCCAGCCCTTTGACATTACTCAAGTTAAAGGTTATTGGAAACAGGAGATACTTAGATACATGCACACACTTGCCTCTTCAAAGGTTCAGGGGAGTTCTCAACAGCCAGATGAAGGGTTGGAAGTGGAAGAAAATGATGGTGCCAATGATATCAGACCTAAAAAGAGGCATCATTCTTCAAGAAATGATGACATGCGCCTGCAATACTGTGGCCGAAAGGAGTCTCCGGATGCTGTATATGGGAATGTGGTGAATCTAAGTAAAGATGGGACTAATTGCAGAAGTAAAAGTGAAGCCTTTTGCCTTGGAAGAAGAGGTTCTTCTTTTTTACCTCGTAAAGAGGTGAAGAACATTCCGCAGCAGCATTTAGTGGTTGGCTCCCAGGTTGAAGTCCTCTCACAAGACAGTGGCATTAGAGGGTGTTGGTTCAAAGCTTTGATTATCAAAAGGTACAAAGATAAAGTGAAGGTGCAATATCAAGATATTCAGGATGCAATTGATGAAGCTAAAAAACTAGAGGTATGTTTTGCTGCTATCTCTATCATGTTATTTTTGTTCAAAATTTTGGGTGCACCCCTGTCCTTTACCTATAGCTTGCTTGAACTTTATGGTTTCCGTGCTGTAGGAATGGATTTTGGCCTCTAAGCTTGCAGCTTCTGATCAATTGGGTCTTTGGACTTGTGTTCGGCCAATTGTTCGGCCATCTCCACCGTCTAACAAAGGCAGAGTTTCATGGGCTGTTGATGTTGGGACTGTTGTGGATGTCTGGTGGCATGATGGATGGTGGGAAGGGATTGTAGTTCAGAAGGATTCTGATGGTAGACTGCATGTGTATTCCCCAGGTTTGTAAAGATTTCCCCCCCTTTTTAAATCTAATAGTAATAACGAATTTCATGAGAATCCAATTGAATATATGTTTTTTCTTTGTATTGCTGTTTATTTGCTTAAGTATCTAAATTTACTTGCTTTACGTGCAGGAGAGAAGCAGGTGTTGATTGTTGGTCGTGATGAATTAAGACATTCTCAAGAGTGGTTGGGTAAAGGATGGGCTCAAATTAACGACAGGCCAGAACTTGTGAGCTCAATCTCATTTAGTTTAGAATCAAAGCAAGTAGTGGGAAAGTGTTCTGATGACGTGTCAGCACAATCTGCAGTCTGTGATAGTGAGCTGCTAAAGAAAGAAGAAACCAGATGGAATAATTCTGTTCCGCTCGCTGAAGATGAAAAGGTTAAAGAACTGGGCAAGGTTCCAGATCTTTTGAAGGATGATCTACTTGCCCAGCTGAAGTGGAGGTCCTCAAAGAAGAGAAGACGTGGTAACGGAGACTCTGTCCAGAAGCTGCATTGCATTGTTTCGGATGGTAAAAGCACCCGTGGCCTTGTGGGATCCGGTGCTTGTGAAAGTTTTATGTTTTCATCGTCGCTGAAAGTTGACCATGAGAACTGCAAATATTTAGGGGATTCTCTTTTCAGTTCTTCAGTCGCGCCTCCGCTAACAAGTTTAGTGATGTAGGTTTGTTCTTTCTTCATCCACAAGTGTATATTTTGTTGCGGTGCGTCTTTTTGATGCCGCTGTTTGTTAGGCCCCTCTTAGCTCAGTCAGCAGAATGTCATCTCTTGAGAAATGTTTCGTTTGAGAAGCCATGGCATCCATGTCCCTCTCACCATGTACGTATTTAACCATCTGTTCTAGTGCAGCAAATTGCCTGAAGGGGCTATGCCCCTGCAAAAATGTCAGGCAGAAATTTTGGGTGCAAGTAGAGACGTAGAATAACCATTTTCTTAGTATTTATTTAGAGATTTCTAGACTTCCTCACATTTTGTATATCGTATTTTGGTTTCATAAAATTTAAACCTGTCACTTTCCCTATTTGGATGGCATCGTTGTGTTGCGAATGATTAATGTAATGGAATTCGGTGAAGTTAGAACACATGACATTGTATATTCAGGCATCTCGAATGTTGCTGAAGGACTGGTTTTGACGTGCCTGTATTTTATGACATGAGGATGACTAGTCGAGTGATGAGAGGAATGAAAGCGATTTTTTTTTTATTCCAGCGGTATTTAAAAGGGTGGATATATTTTCTTACTTTTTGTCATGACCGTTGGCCGTCTGTCATTGGTGATTGATCTAAATCCTTCCCCTGCTTTGATTTGGATCCCCGCTGGATCCCTTCGTGGGGATCTTAGGGATCAACGCACATGGATCGTTAATCAAATATCGCGCGGTTTCAATTAAATGTTTTTTATCCTCGTCGGATCCCTTTCCTGGGATCTTAGGGATCAACGCACGAGATCAAATCTTCTGCATCCAAAATGGGTGTGGTCTCTCTGTGGTCTCAATAAATATTTGACACCTATTAAATTCATGACAACAAAATCAAGAAAAGTTAAGATATTGAATACCTGTCAGACACTTATTGGGGCCACAGAGAGGCCACATCTATTTTGGGTGCAGAAGATTTGATCTCTCAATGCACATGGATCGTTAATCAATTAAATGTTTTTTATATTTTTAAAAGTAAAGCAGTTTCGTTTTATGTGAAAAATATAAAAAAGAAAAAAATTATGGTGGTAGGATTTTTTATCAACGGTCCGTGTGCGTTGATCCTTAGGACCCCCACGGAGGGGATCCGAGTTGCTCTATGGTTGTAGGGAAGGGAAGGGAAGTGAAGGATCCTATGCAAAACAGTTGAAAACTTGCAAGAACATAGCTATATAACACTAGGCAGAGCCTACCAAAACGAGAAATTTATCAGTATACCGAGAACTCGGCCCTACACTAAACGTCATGATACACAAGTGATTGAATTTTTCTTTTTAAGTATCCAACCACAAACATTATGATACAGCACACTAAAAACTCTATCCACCAAAACGACGAATAACCTACAAAATTAAATACATAATTGGCTCTAAAATACAGCTGTATCGCAATCAGTATTGTCCTGCTACGTCACTGTCATGTAGAAGTGTTGTAGTGGGGGTAAATATAAAGTAAGGAAAAGACACTTATGCTGTTGCTGTTGCTGTTTTAACAAGTTTTATGTTTCCTTCTCCTTCCACCACCAACCGGAACTGAAAGTCTAAAATTACTAATTTTCCTGAAGAACTCAATTGCCTGAAAAAAGTAGTAAGGCTCTGTCAGTCGGGGGGAAGCCGCTGCTTGATCATTTTCTACTTACCCTCATGAGATTGAGATTTCAACTTTCCAACTTACTTTCTTCGTGATGACGACCATCTAATTGCTGTTGTGTTTAAGTAGTGGGATCATGGCCTGCAGTGGTACTCATCATCATGGCTTAAGAAGAAGCTCCCTGCAGGATTCGGAATCAGCATGAAGTCCCGGAGCTTTTCGCTTTCTCCCGCAACCAGTCTTGCCTCTGCTGAATCCTTGTCCATGCCTCTGGTTTGTTCCCTCCCTCTCCCTCTCCCTCTCACTCTCTCAGGATTCCTTCTTTTACATTTAGGTCTTATCATTTCTTTAGTTTTTGTTGTTGCTCAAAACAGTTGCAGGAAGTTGTTCTCTCAGCTGATGTAAGTTGTAGTGATTGCCAGAAGAGACTTTCTGACATTATGTCAAAAATGGGTGGTAGGTTTCCTCATCCTCTTCATTAAGATGATTTGGAATCTGCATTTGTATAATTTGGGGTTCATGTATCTTCATACAGTTTTACCTGCACTGTTTACGCAACATAATGTACGTCCTGCACAGATAATATTAATTTGTCGCATAAACTGTACAACTCCGCATAACTTTACCAATTTTGGTAAGACCGCAAAAAATACGACTAGAGGTAAAATAGTATATACAAAGTTGCAGTGTTTATGCTACAGAAATATATGGACATACAACAACCCCCAATTGTGCATCGAACTTGTTAGTATGTTTTGTTGGCGGCAATAAATTAACTCATTATCGATGACATATAAACAATCAATTCTTTTACGGTGGTTGAGAGCCATGAACTTTAGCTGCAGTAGCGAGTAGGTAACTTCTTTAACTCAAAGTGACAAAATATCCTTGGCCAGGAAAGAGTGAAAGACTAAAGCTGCTGCTACATGTTCCATACCAGTTGTACATGATTGTCTGCTAGTCATGTTTTAGGGCATCTTGTTTACCAAAATTGGACCACCTCTGCTTGTGCTTTCACGGACGTTTCAGATAATTTGATCTACTTTTGGAAGTTACAATTCCATAGATCATAGCACTGTTTTGTTTTATGAGCACAGTAAACGTGTAACATTGTTTGCATGCTTGAGCAGAGGTAGAATCGGTTGTGGTGAATGTGTCGGAGAAGAGGGTGACGCTCGTATGCAGATATCCCGGTGCAGCCAAATTTCCATCCACTCGGCTAGTCCCTGCAGTATACAAAAAACCTCTAAACAAATTTTCGTTGATTCGAAGGATGCTTCGTTCTTCCTCAAGTTGATTGAATGTTCCAAGCCGAATAAGTCCAACAGAAGCGTTCCTCATTCTTTGAATTCGACATGTATTTTAGTTTTTTCTCGCTGATTGATATGTACATAAGTAAGTCCGTTGTTCGATTCCATGGTGTTTTGGGGACTGAATTTTCTGTAACATAAACCTTTGAGTTGAAGAAAAGTGATGCTTAACCTTGCCATAATGTCAGGAAACAGGCAAAGCTTTATGGTAAAGTTAAAGGAACTAAAAGCTTCTTTCTTAACTTGAACATAACCAGATACCGAAAGTACAGAATATCAATTGCTTCACAATCTTCCACATTTTTCAAATAATCCACAAGCACTTTTTTCCATCGACCTTTTCTCCCCCAAATAATCAAAACCAACAAAAATTCATCTCAGGTTCTGGCAATTCCAACTTCATGGCAGCAAGGGCAAGTTCTGTGTGTTTCTCAACAGTTTAAGTTTCGATTTACCGAAAAACCGGAGATTCTGACATGGCTATACGTCTTTGTTTTGTGCATGAATTGCAGTATTGTTGCATGGTGATGAGGCTCAATGTCGACTGCAATGGATGCTGCAGAAAAATAAGAAGGATCCTTCTAAATATGAAAGGTAAGATATCCGTAGATATAGACATCGACGTTCTTAAATTATAGTAGTTTAAATCATCGTCTTGTCAAAAGAGCAACATATATGTATACATATTCTAATATGTCCGAAAACTAATAATCCGATATCTTTGTTTCGTGTTGAAGAAATAGAGAGTCATTTGGTTGAGAAGCAACATCGCAGGGTGAGCGTGTGCGGGAGGTTTGTACCGGCAGATGTGGCAATAAAGATGAGGAAAAAGATGAACCGCAGAGTTGAAATTCTGGAAATCCAAGAGTTTGATGGTAGCGTTGAACAAATGGAGCAAAGGGCTATGATTACTACTTATAGATCACACCAAGTATATTGCTTCTAGTTGTTTGTTAGCAATTATTATATGTACATTAGAATGCCATTGTTCTTGTTTCCATAACCACCTTTCTTAATCCAATAAAACCTCTTCATGAGTGATATCAAAAACTTATTTACTTCATGAAACAACATTCCTGCAGAATAAGAGATCATTTGGGAATACTTTTGACATGTAACCTCAACAGTAATAATAGGATTTTTTTTAAGCCCCAAAAACTTGGACGGTTGATTGGAATATCTAACGGTCCAAATTTTGCCACGTTTGCTAGCCGTTCTTTTCAAATTCAAAAAATTTTAACCTTTGAAAATCCAATGGTCAGAGAAAGTCACGTAGCGCCCTTCCCTGAATCAGGATCCTCTCCGGATCCATTCCCTAGGGATCCCACAATCATGTCCGTTCATCGTATATCGTACGGTCAAAAATTATTTAAAATTTAAAATTTAAAATTCAAATATAAATAGTACCTAACGAACAATGACCGTACGATATAAAATGAACGAACATGATTGCGAGATCCCTAAGATCCCTAGGGAAAGATCCGGCGAGGATCCTGGTTCCCTTCCCTAATCTCAGCTGAGCACCTGCGCGCGGACCCCAACTCTGTCTTTTTGTCAGCTCAATCGCCAGCACTTGGCCGAAATTTTTTGTTAACATGATTGACGTCAGCTTAACGTTAGTCCCCCCAAATCAGTGGGTCTGGCGATTTGGGCCTGAGTTCTCTGTCGAGCTCCCCTGGAGGCTGGAGTAATTTTGGGGAGGGAGGATTGGATTGCCCAACAGCCCGGGGGTGGATGTGCTCCAATATAGGCCCAATAAGCCGATCAACCGACAAAATATAAAATCAATAAAAGAAAAATTAATGAAAATGGTTTGAAAATTTTGAGTTTTAACGATAAAGACAAAATAAGGGGTGAAGTGAATAGTATCAGGTTTGACTTTTTAGTGTAAAAATATGATTTTTCGTTAAAATGAACAGTAGTGCAGACTTTTCGTTAAAACTTCTATCAATAAATGGATAAAAGAAAATAAAACATAAAATAGAAGACCATCCAAACGCGGCGTTTGACGTTGCAGTCCCGATCCAATAAGGAAACCCATACGTCACGTTCCTGGTCTCAAATCTCAAAAGTATATATAATTTTCTTCAAAAAATCTCATAAATTAAAACGAAATATCTCGCCGGCTCACGACTTTCTCACAAAACACCACCCCCCCCCCAAAAAAAATCAGAAAAACGACAAAAAACCAACCCCTAACCCTAGATTTCCCGATGACCAGCGACGCCCAGGATTCGCATCGCAAGCACCGCCGGGCCTCTTCAGACGACGACGAGGCCGTCGAGAAGTCGTCCAAGCGCCACAAGCACCGCCATCACCGCCGCCACCACCGTCACCGTCACGGGAGCAAAAAGCGCGAAGAGGAGACCAAGGCCGTCGTCGACGATGTCGAAGCTCCTCCGTCGCCTACTGTTAAGTTATCTGATTCCGGTGTCAATGGTTCTATGCCGGTTGAAGACGTGGAGGAAGGCGAAATTCTCGACGAGGAGGGTGTCGGTGGTCGCGACGACGGCGTTTTGAAGACGATAGCGGGCTCTGATGCAGAGTCTGGTGAAATTGAGGCTCCTGGAGTTGGCGATCATTCTAATAAGCGGAATCTGGTGTGTTCTGATTTCCCCCCATTCTCTTCTTTTTCATTTACCCGTTGCTTGCTTGTTTTCATGAAATTTATAATTAATTGGTTTTCAAATTTAAATGGGTTTTCATTTTCTTTTCAGTTCTTTAAAATTTAATTAGTTGAAAATCTTGAAAATTTGGTAGTTTCAGTGGCCAAAAGAGTTTTATATTTCGTTCTCAACTGTATGATGAAATTTTGTTTGGTGAGAGCTTGTTCAAGTGGCTGAGTCAATGCCATTGTTTCATACATATGTAAGAACCCGCTCTTGCACTAGCCGAACATGAATCAATTGCAAAAGAAGTTACCCTAGGCGTTTCAATCAATGAAGACCGATGGCTTATTGTTAATTTGTAAGAGTTGGTTACATTGCATATTATGTTATTCACTAACTTTTTTGGTTTGTTGTCCTTGGATTGGTGTTAATTACTGCAATTTGTGCACTTACGTTTTTTTTTCTTCCGGTGTTTTTGGCAGAGAGACAATGACATTGATAAAAATACAAAAACTGGGGGAGACCTCAGTGGTGATGATGATACCAGTGGTCGTGTTGGTGATAAGTCTCGGAATGAGGCTGGTTTGCCTAGAGATTCTAGTGTTGAGCCTCAAGATGAATTAGTTTCCAGTGGTAGTGTAAAGGATCATGCCAATGGAGATTTGGCTTTTCACAAAGAGGAGAAGAGGCGACACAGGGAGTTTGGGTCCCCTTCTAGAGGAAGTGATAAGCGAAAGAATTACTATGATGATGAAAAAGAAGATAGAGGTAAATTAGCATATCGAAAAAAGGCGTCATCTGGAAGTAGTGGGGACAAATACAATACCTTGGTGCGCTCACCATCTGGTGATAGGCGCGGTGATGAGATGCACGGTAGGAGCAGATCAAGGTCGTATGATCCTGTGAGGGAGAGATCTCGCTCCCGTAGTGTAATAGAAGAAGAGTCTCTTTTGAAAAGGAGACGTTATCATGAACGGGACAGCTCAATATATGTTGAGAAAAGCAAGGCTGTGCGCGGCTCTGATGATGAAGGAATGGCTCGGGGTATTGACAGTGTTGATCTGATGAGGGATGATGAAAGGGAACACAATATTAGGTATAGCAGATACTCTGGATTAGGCCGTAATCGAGAAAGAGAGAGAAGTAGGGAGAGGGAGGCGGATCAGGAACGGAGAAGGGAGAAAGATCAAGAAAGAATCAGGGACAGGGAACGGAGAAGGGAGAAAGAAAGAGAAAGGAGTAGTGACAGGGATGTGGTTAGGGACAGGAAAAGAGGAATAGGACGAGACCATAGCAGGGAAAGAGTGGTTGATATGGAAAGGAGAAGGGAAGAGCGGCATAGGAGCAGCGACAGGAATAGGGATGATAATAATAGGAGCAGGGACAGGGTGAAGGATGATAGGGACAGAAATTTGGAGAGGGGCCGAGATAGGGAAAGAAATACAGACCGAAAATGGGAGTGGCGAGATGATAGAGACTGGGATAGGGGTCGAGATATGGAGAGGGAGAAATATGAAAATCATGAGGATAGCTATGGAAATCGAGATAGGCATAAACATTCTGCTCGATCAAGGCATGATGAAAAAGAATATGAACAGGACAGAAGAAGTAAAACTGATCCAGGAAAGGTACCGAGTCCAAAGAATTATTCTGTTGAAGGGGATGAAGGCACGAAAGAAAGGTAGTTGCTTGTTTTAAACACACCACCCCCTCCCTTTCCCTTTTTTTACCTTTTGATGCATATATTCCTTTTTTTTTTTTTTTTTTTTTTTAGAGATGAAGATGAAGAAGAAGGCATTCAAGTTGCTGGCCAGGAAGATGATGATGTGAATAGAATAAAGGAAGAGTCTCGAAGAATAAAACAAGCCATCTTAGAAAAATATAAAAGTCAGCAGTCACAACAAACAAATGAGTTGGGTCTACAAGAACAAACTGAGTCACAGTTGCAGCAGCAATTTGAGCCTCAGCCTTTGGAGCAATCAGCAGATAAAGGTCCTGCAGATCATCTGGAGCAATCAGCAGCTGCTGTCGAACCTGGTCTAGAAACTGATGATGGAAGGAGTGATGGAGATGTGTCTGTTGCTGCATTTTCTGTTTCACCTCAGCAGAATGGTGCTGATACTTCTACAATGCCTTCTGGTGCCACAGGGCTTGGAGAGGGTACTCCAGAGGTCAGTCCACTCTTCCTGAAATTCATATTTTCCAGATTTTTTATGAATATTTTTTTTATTATGAAAACATAGATTCATTTGTTGTGGAAACCCGAAATTTTATATTCTTACATCCAAACTTGACTTGCTAGGTTTTGAATTTAACTGATTTATGTGATTTTTATTTTTATTTTCAACTCGTGCAGAGTGAAGGAGCTGTTGGCGTTGATGATATCTTTGGTGAGACCCCAGTTGGAGTACGAAAATTGGTGAGTCTCAGTGTTATGCATACGTTAGTTTCCTATGCAGTGCAACTTTGTGCTTGCAATTATGGCGTGGATTAGAAATTCATAGAGAGTTGAGTAAATATGGGTCTAATCTTATATCCCGAATAACGTGCATTTGGTTGATCTGGTATTAGTTTGGTTGAATGTGCACATGTTTTTGTCTTGCATGGACAACAATGAGAAAGCTTTTGCGTTTGTTCACGTTGCTTGTTACTTTGCGCTTCAGTTCACATGTTTATCCATTTGTGATTGATTTTGTCATATTTGTTGTGAATTTGTATTCACGACTGCCGTTTCTTTAATTTCATTAAACAGTTTCACATGGGCAATATCTGAACGACGTTTTTCTCATTGTGTCTCATTTGGAAGATTATCTGGAGTGATTTGTGTTTTTTTGTATATTTCATACTCAATTCAATAAACGATTTAGTAAATTTGGTGTCTTAGAACTTTAGAATGACTATTATTCATATAGTGTACAGCTAGACTTAAATCTTTTGCACTATTTCGTGTGCAGGGAAAAGGAGATCGTGTACGAATTGAAAGGAGTGGTCTTCATGATAACTGGGATGATGCAGAAGGGTACTACAGTAAGTATATGACCAGTTCTAATATGTCTTTTCTAATTATTGTTCTCTCTTGCTAGGAATTTTCCCCACCTATGATAGGCTTTTAATGGTCTTTTTCAATTAACAGTTGCATTGCCATGCCTCCCCCTTTTCGTCATGCAGTGCTCTAAAAAAATCTTGCATCTCCATATAGCCCAACCCATGTTCTCTCTTATTGGCTGAATTAGTTTCTACCCTATTCTTCTCTGTTTACCGTTCTTGGTTGCATTCGAATTTGTACAGAATAGAATGCTGCGTTACTTGATTGCCTAGGTTGATATTTCATCCAAGACATTTTTTTTCGTACTGTAATTTTACTTTTCTCATTTGTTATGATGTTCCTTTGTAGGTCACCGTTTCGGAGAATTACTTGATGCTCGGTATGAAATCACTGCTGCTCATGGGAAGGGTGTATTTTCAACAGTAGTCCGTGCAAAGAACCTTACAGTTGGTAATGGTGAACCTGAAGAAGTGGCAATTAAGATTATACGGAGCAATGACACTATGTAAGTGATTATGATACCACTTGTGTTGCTATTAGCTCTCCCCCCCCCCCCCCCCCCTTCCCCAATGAATTGCTATTACTCTTTTACCTATTTTCTTGCTGCTTTTATGTGAATAGGTTAAAGGCTGGTATGACTGAGTTGACCATATTGAAGAAATTAGCGGGTCATGATCCAGATAATAAGCGCCACTGTGTTCGTTTTCTGTCGAGTTTCAAGTATCGAAATCATCTTTGTTTAGTGTTTGAATCCCTTCATATGAATCTTCGCGAGGTCTTAAAGAAGTTTGGGCGCAATATTGGTCTTAAGCTAACCGGCGTCAGAGAATACGCTAAGCAACTTTTTATTGCACTGAAGCATTTAAAGAACTGTGGTGTCCTTCATTGTGATATAAAGCCAGATAACATGCTGGTAGGTGTTTGCTACTCTGTTGATTGGATTGTATCTCGAATCGTTTATGTTTCTCATGGTAATTTATGTTTCAGGTAAATGAGTCAAAAAATGTGTTGAAGCTGTGTGATTTTGGTAATGCCATGTTCGCTGGAAAGAATGAAGTTACACCATACCTCGTCAGCCGCTTTTATCGGGCTCCTGAAATAAGTAATTTTTCTTTTCTTTTCTGTTGAGCTAATGTTAATTTTTTCAAGTCATGGGATATTGGGATGCATTATTCAGTTTTTAAAATATATCCTACATGATTAGTATGTCCACATAAAATATTGATCTGGTATTTGATATGTCTTGGTTGCAGTTCTTGGCTTGCCTTATGATCATCCACTGGATATCTGGTCAGTTGGTTGCTGTTTGTACGAACTTTATACAGGAAAAGTTCTTTTTCCCGGTGCTACGAACAACGATATGCTACGTCTTCACATGGAACTGAAAGGCCCTTTCCCAAAGAAGATGCTTCGGAAGGCAAGTATTGGTTTTGACATTCGCCAACATTTTCTGTTTATGTATGAATATGTTCTAATATCTCATTACTGTTTTGCCCGTTCTTGTATCTAGAAGGTATTCATTTTGCTATTGTTTTTCATGTCTTGGTTTTTGTTCTTATAGGGAGCTTTTACACATCAACATTTT
Source organism: Heteromeles arbutifolia (assembly GCA_024362995.1). Taxonomy (NCBI): domain Eukaryota; kingdom Viridiplantae; phylum Streptophyta; class Magnoliopsida; order Rosales; family Rosaceae; genus Heteromeles; species Heteromeles arbutifolia. The sequence goes on from JANCRC010000021.1 coordinate 2,684,009, forward strand.
GATCAGGATCTGAACTTCCATGCTACAGAAGATGATCCTGTTACAAAGAAGGTATGCATCTGTTGTCTGGCTTGTTTCTATCTATTTCTTGTCAAGTATCAGCGTTTTGTGGTTTCCTATTAAGTTTATGAGTTTTAAATTCTGCTTGTGCAGGCAATCAATCGGGTGATTTTTAATATAAGGCCAAAAGATATTGGATCACTTATTACGGGCTCTGGTGAGAATGCAAAGATGCTAGCTGATATTAAAGATCTTTTAGATAAAATGTTTGTATTGGATCCTGACAAGAGGTTGACAGTATCACAAGCTTTGAACCATCCATTCATCACTGGCAAGTGAACCCTGTTGCTGCTTTTCTGACTCCAGAATTCCTGTTGAGCTAGATATTTGTACACTTGACCTAATTCATACAGTTTCTAATAATTGGGCATTATCTCTCTTCTCTGTGATGGCCTGAGAGCTTTTGGCACAGTTTTGGCATGGTTGAAGTCAAAAGGGGTTGATGTTTTTGTCAGGAGTACTCAATACTGGCGGGGGTTCTTTCAGTGGATTGTACTGTTTCTATCGTAAGACAACTAGCCAAAGGCGTCTTTTCCCCCTGTAATCATTCATGGTTGGCAAATATGAAAATTAATTACATCCATTTTAATTTTCCATCATGATTATATTTTTCATTCTGTAATTTCCTCTCTTACTATGTACTTTTTTTTCTTGGTTGCTTGTATTGGAGTTCATTCTTCAGTAATTGCGGTCTTTAAAATGTAGTTTATGATTCGTAGGTTTGTTAAACATCCTTCACTTTCATGTCCTTTGTCAGTTGTATCTTTATAGCCACTGTTTCTTAATTATTTGGGTTCTGGAGATTCTAATTTGACTTTTCATTCAGGATATGTGATACTGCTATGAGGCAACCCTCCAGTGCTTAGATGCTTAAAAGGAACCCAGGAGAAGGTACCTTGGTTTTGCTTATTAGGAGAATATTGTGAGGGACTTAGAAGTGAATGTCATTATGCTGCATTCTTTGCCTTTCTGTTCCTAGATAAAGCTACTGGGTCGCTTGGAAACCTATTTAAATTGAATTTTAGTCACTGCTCTAGATTAAGTTGGCTTCTTTTTGGTGTGAGGATGGTTACTTTATTTACTTCCTCGAGTATTAGTTATCTGAAGTGTATGTGCATGTACATGCATTCTGAAATGTGCATTGGAACTTCTAAATCAGGGTTCAGTTGATGTGTTGTACCATGTCATGTTTGTTTTCTTTGACGTGTTGTATTCAGACATCTATGTTTTTCTTTCAGTCTTTGTCTGTGCTTGAGAGCGTTGTATGTTACTTTTTGTTTATCTATCTTACCTTTTAAGTACATGCATATCCTAATGAGATTGCATTGCATCTGATTCATGGTCATTCTGGAGGCACTTGCACAGGAGGCATGAGGCTGCTGCTGGATCTAGAACAAATTCAGAGTAAGTGAGCTTATGAATTTACTCCTTATGTGCAGTGTATTTCATTACGATCTATAGTATTAATTTTGTTGCTTATGTTTTTAGGGTATTGCCCCCATGCTCCTGCTCCTGCGCCTGCGCCATCTGTAAGTATATTTATGTCTAATTTGGTGTGCATTTTGTGTGAAGTGAAATTTAAAGAAAACACAATTTAATTCCTATTGAAAAATTAAAACATAACTAGCATAATTAGTTTCCCTTGAAACTGATGTACTTACGGAGGTTGCTTAACCTTATTTGATTTCACGACATTGATCAGCACTTTTGAACACCTGGAAGGAAATACAATGCCGTGATATCAAGTAAGGTTAAGCCACATTGTCGGCCTGCACCTTCAGAGGTTGATTCTTGTTATTTGTTGGCTACTCAAAATATTGCCTGTGCGGATATGCTTTATTTGTTTTGGCTTCTCTGGTACGCCCGACTTTAGTTTTTTCTTACCACTTCAAATCTTTTGTTGGTACTTTCATAGTATCATAGCTTTACTCGTATTTTTCTATAAGCCCAACTTCTCTGTGAGGTTATCATGAATTGAAGGATACCATTTGCTTATGTTTCTGTTGTCCATTTTGTTAAAACTGATCATTTTTTTTGTTGTTTTTCGTTATTGATGAGCGTGAAAGAACATGCTACGCATTCATTTTACTCTGAATTTCAGAACATGCTATTTTTCTTGTCCACAGTTTTCAGTTATTACCTTGCATTGTCGTTTTATGTACATATGCCAGTTTTGGAATCATTGATAAGCTCGATTGCCATCATAATTTGGTTTGTAACGTTTTTGGTGTAATTAGTTATGGTTTTACTCTGGTTTTTGTTTGATTTCACCGCCGACAACTTCTGCTGATCTAATACTCTTAGTTGACCTAAGATGTTATGCTAGCTTCATGTTAAGCCGGGGTGATTTGTAATTGGAGAGGAAAATTCCCAAGAGGGTCTTGATTTCTTCAATCCTTCTTTTGGATTTGGGCAAGATTGAATAGCCCATTGATTTTTTAGGCTGGTGTTCATTCTTTGTTTGTGGCTACAATAGCCAAGATTTGCTCTCTATCCCTGCTGTCTACAACGGAAGAAAGTATTTTTCCGATTTTCCACCAAAGTTTTATTCGAAATTAGACGATGCAAGGGTCTGTTTCCTTTTGGTTACGGACTTGCATATAGTAAAGGAATAGAGACATAATTTTTGTAATACTTAATTTACCATATAGTACGGCAACTACTGTTGATATTATACATTTCAATCAATTCTCTCTTATGAAGATGGATTAGTTCTCGAACGTTTGATGCCGAAAGTTGTTTAATTTCACTGAATCTCTATATATACTCTTGTTAAATCAACGAGACCGTGTGCTTTGTTTAAGTTTTATGTAGGGCTCGTTTTCAGCGGTGTCGTCATCCAATTATTTAGTAATAATTGGTTTATAGCTTGTTCCCAAAACTCGTTTTCAGGAGTGGTGCTAATTGTCAATTGCGTGGGTTAAATTGCTTTTGATAATTTTAGGGTCACTTTTGTAGACTAGTTGACGGGGTTGCGTCTTGTGGTCAAATAAAAAATTGGAGGGGACCAGTTCCCGTACTATCTTCCAAATTTTTGACACAATCGCACGAGAGAGATCTCCAAGAAGCTTCACCCCCACTATCGTTTTCCAAATACGCAAACGAGTCCACACACTAAAAAGGGCTCGCTGCCACCCAACTCTAAACCGGGCCATTGGTTGGTTGGTGATTTCGATTAGCCAAGTAAACGGAAGTGCTATGGAGAATGATTGTGGAAGTAATTCTCCTTTCAAAATTGTGGGTGGTTGCTTGACGTGCTCATGTGCCTTAACTAGTAACTGAGGGGAGTGGATGGTTCGAAAAGGAAACCCAGCTTCGCCAAACCCTCGCATGCTGTTTTAAAAAACTCCGTATAGTGGCGAACACGCTTTATTTCCGTTCACAAAACACTTAAACGATGACGAGTTTAGGGTTGAGTGATAAAATCTAGGAAACTTTAACGAAAAACTCCCGATACTGTTCACTTTAACGAAAAATCACATTTTTACACTAAAAAGTCAATCCTGGTACTATTTATTTTACCTTTTATTTTGTCCTTATCGTTAAAATTCAAAGTTTTCAAGCCTTTTTCATTAGTTTTCCTTAAAATCTAGCCTTACACAGGACAATAATTTACATGAAACGAGAATGAGATCGGCGTTGTAAATCATACATTGTCATGTGCAGAAAAAACTCGCATGACAATATGTTATTGGACAAGTTAAGACCTTGTATCTTCTTACACAGGAACATATAAACTATGACTCAAAAGAATCCATGTTGGGCCTATTCAAGTGACACGTGTCTGAAGAGCGTAATATCAACTACATCCCTTCCTTGCTCTCAATAGATTTTTAGTGTGTTCAAAACACAAACATATATGTCATATGTTATTACATAAGGAGAGTGCCACTAAGAGAAAAAAAAAATTTCTCTATATGTATAATGACATATGGCGTCCCATTCCATGTTGCAGTCCTACAGATACATTAAAAAATCCTCTCCTTGCTCCTCTTCGCAGAAATTGTCCAACTTAAAGACTAATTAATAAACCGCGTTTATTCAAAAAACCACGTCTCCACACGGCCCGGCGTCTTCTAATTTCTATCTAGAAACTTAACCCCTAAGCCAAAAAGTCACACAAAACATGCACAAGTACAACAAATAAAACTAAACAAAGCCCGCGTCAGCAACACCTCCTCTAAAGTCCCAACTAATAAAAAGTCGTAGTCACCAAGTATTTCTCCATCGTCGTCAGCCCTTAAAGCAGCAAACGATCCAGGACTCGTTTGTTGCCTGGCTCTTTGTACCGCAGCACCTGGAATTATCGGAAGAAGAAGAAGGCGAAAAAATGGGAAGAAAGCTCGATGCTTTGCTTGGAAGGAGTCACAAGAACACCGCCAAGTTCAAACCCACTTTGAACCTCGCTCTCTCCCGCCTTGCCGTTCTTAAGAAACAGCGCCAGGCCAAGTGCTCTCAGGCTCGATCCGATGTCGTCCAGCTCCTCCAGCAGGGTCACCAAGATCGCGCTCTTCTTCGCGTAAGTTTCCTTGTAAAGGCTAAAATGTTCTCAGACAATCAAAAACACTTGGACCATGATTGACAGAAAAGCTTTAAAATGTTTTTGGGTCGTAGAAGCGTTTGCTATGTGCTTCAGGAAGCACCTGAATTTTTAGATTAAAAGCGCTTTTAGATAATCAAAAGCGCTTATGGTATGATAAAAGCATTTCTAGCAAGATTTGAAATTTTGAGGCTGAAAGATTTGGTTTTATGTTGTTGGCAGGTGGAGCATGTGGTTAAGGAGCAGAATATGTTGGATGTGTTTGTCATGATAGAGGGTTATTGCAACCTCGTGATCGAAAGGGTTCATCTCATTGAACAAGAAAGGTTTGGCTTTTTTTTTTAAAAAAAACTAATTGTATTCCTTAATCTAATTTGATTGATTTTGTTTCATTGGTATTGGTCTAATGTAATTACTTTTGCGGTGTCTTTGTTCACATAGGGAATGCCCTGATGAACTGAGGGAGGCAACATCGAGTTTGCTTTATGCGGCTTCAAGATGCGGGGATTTTCCGGAGCTTCAAGAGATTCGTGCGGTTCTCACTGCTCGTTTTGGCAAGGAGTTTGCTGCTCGTGCCATCGAAGTGCGCAACAATTGTGGAGTCAACCTCACGGTAATGATCCGGAACAGACTGAAGTTTTCTAATTGATTTCGATGCAAACCTTACATTTTTTTGTCAAACCAGATATTCGGCATGTTAATGATTTGTGTGTTTTTCGGTTTTTGAAGATGATGCAAAAACTGTCAACCAGGACGCCGGTTTTGGAGGTCAGAATGAAGGTGCTCAAAGAAATTGCTGCAGAGAATAACATTGTTCTGAAGCTGGAAGAAACGTCGTCTGTTTCCACTGAGGTATGTAATTTGGAAGAACAACAGGAATTACGAGAGGATTAGAACTGAGGTATCGTATTTGCTTTGAACTTCGAATATTATTCATGGCATCTGAGCTTTGCTGTGTGTGATCAATAATGCAGGATAAATCGGATGTGAACAAGGCGAGTTCAAGTGGCACGGGATCAGCAGATAATGTGCAGGCTTCTGCAGAAGAGACGGGAAATGATGATAGGTTCTCTGGTTCGATTAAGCCAAGGAAATACAAGGACGTAGCTGATGCAGCTCAAGCAGCTTTCGAGTCTGCAGCTTACGCAGCAGATGCTGCTAGAGCAGCAGTGCAACTCTCTAGGTCTGAATCTCAAGATCCTGATGATCAAAATAGTCCCGGAAGTAAACGAGGAAAGTTATCTGACAGATATGAATCCTTTAAAAGTCTACCTGAATCGCAGCATGAGCAAAATCGAGGTGAATTAAAGAGGTCGACATCTTCTTCAAGTTTAGATTCAGATGGAGATGAGGTGATTCCAATGTCCTCAGATGCCGTATGGCAGGCCGATCTCTCAGGGAAGGATATAGTTTTTGATGAGAGTGAAAGCGACAACGAACCAAATACAACGCCCTCGTCTCATAACCAAATTCCTTCCAGGTTTCGATCTGGCTTGAAGGCGGAGTCAAGGCTTGAATATCCTGCAGCACATGTCACTGGAGGATCTGGAAGGCAAAGCCCACCGCGATTAAACATAGAGAAGGGACCGTTCTCTCTGAGGACTAGACGGGTGCGTGGCTTCTGAGAAGAAGAAGAGTCTTGTTTGTTATATTTCCTTATCAGTTTTGCTCGTTGTGCTAATAAATTCCGTTGCATATAAATTTGATTGTTTCTTTATCTCTTTCTTTGTTTTCGGGGAAATGTAAACTTAGTAGATACTATAAATTGTGCCGAAACGCCATGGAGCAATAGATAGATTGCTGCATACATATAATATATAAAGGTTTCAGTATGTAAAATTGACGACTGGTCGACTAATCAACGGATGCATAACCTTAAGATTATCCTTCTGCTAGTAACACCATGAAACTAATTTCCGAATATTTGACTAATGCACGACATCATCTGAAAAACTCAACGGAGTCTAGGCCGCTTGGTACTGCGCAGGTCACTAAATGACTGCAAACTCACACCAACATCTTCATCATACTCGATCCCGAGCTCCTCCTGCAGTAGTGCGATAGCATAACAGACTATTCACAACTTCACCATAGTATGCGCATAAGACCGAACATCCAAATGCAGGCATACCTTAAATTCCTTGACATCTTTCGGTGAGTTCTCAGTAACAGCATCCCACAGATCTTTGAACATCCTTCGACGCTTTCTCCACTGACTTATTTTCTCAGAGACCATTTGCTCAACCGCCTTGCGGTCTTCTGGCCTGACCAACGTAACTCCTCCGCGCAATTTTTCCAATCTATCCTCCATTTCAGCGACCTAATACAGAATTCAAAACACCAGACTTGATCCAAATTCCATACACTTTTTTTCCAGTCACATATTTTGACCTAATGCAAGCACAAACGTATCCAATCAACTTACCTCCCTTCTCAGTTTCGCTTCTTTGTCCCGTATTTGCTCTAAAGTCAAATTTGCCTGCAAAGTTTTAATTCCTGCAACGAAAGTGCATCGCCAAATTTCACTCAGTAAGGCAAGGTCTTAAACCGAGAATTAAAAAGTCGAAAACCAGTCAATTAGTGAGAACATGAAATGTAGTAAGGACTAGTAAACAGGTACCTCCCTCAACCTCGCTAATCGCTCTCTTTTGTTCACCCAGCTGTTCCTGCAGTTTCTCATTTCCTTGCTTCATCCGGGTAAGCTCCTCGCTGTTTGGAATATCGAACTGGTCCTGCCGAGCCAGGTAGACCTTCTGCTTACCATACTCCTTGAACGAAATCTTCCCATTATCCGCGAGCGCATCCAGCGCCTTTTGTATGGCCGCCTTCTTGAGGTTAAACCTTTGCAACGAATCCGCCACATTTTGAGAATTCAGCGGCCTATTTTGCTGGACAAAGATATACAAATTCACATCAGCATTAGGACGTGCACATACTGTACATCGCAAAAATCTGTTTGTTTCCCCGGAAAATATCCACATAAAATTCTGGTTTTATGTTTTGTTCCTTCAATTAATTGCTAATTAGAAAAATTACAGGGAATCAAACGGAGGAAAAAAAAGAATAACAGCAGCTGCTAAAAGGAGAAAATTAATCACAATTCGATTTTCCCACCTCCCAAACAGGCCAAAAATCGGAAGGGAAAAATCACATTTCATCAATTTATTCGACTTTTATAGTGAAATTAGAATGCAAATCGGAGAAATGAAAGATAATTTTACCTCGTTCAAGTAGTTGAGGACGATTGCTGCAACGTTTTCACAAAACCATAAGCAACAAAGAGGTTTAGCGATTCAGTAAAACGCAGATAGAAAATCAAATCGCCTAATTAAAGAATATCCTAGAGCTCCTAGGATTACCTTCGGGGCTTTCGGATTTCGGAGCCATTGATCGGAAAATGTACGGCTCCGGCAGGAATCGGAAATTGTACGGAGAATGGCGGGAAGAAGAAGCTTCTCAGAGACTCGCAAGCTTTTGGCTCTCGATTTGAAATGGAACGAAAATAATGAGCTCCCTTTTCAAATACGACGCCGTATCTGTAAATTAAATAGACAAATATGATTGGACAAATTTACCCCTTCATCATACCCGAATTTACGTAAGCTAACAAAATCGTTATTTTGGCGCTGAGAGGGAGGACACGTACTGCCGTTTCATTTCTCAGAAACGATGGCCGTCGTCAGCGCCACGTCTCCGCCTCTGCTCTGCTGCGCCGACCGCCGCGCCTTTTTTTCAACTAGGCCTTCCCTAGACTCTCGGACCAAGACCCAATTTTGCACACAGAAGCCATTTTTGGCGGCACTGGACTCCCAGACGCGGCCTTCACAACCGCCCGCAACCCTCAAAAGGGACTCCAAATTGAAGCCGCTCGTGTGCCGCGCGGATCGCCGGAAACCCACCACCTCCGTCCAGCAGATGAACGACGGCTCAGAACGGCTGCTTCAGATTGCTCTGTGGCTTGCTGAGGGAGTCTACATTTTGTGGCTTTTTCTCCTTCCCTATGCTCCTGTGTGTAAATTAATGTACATTTTTATGTACTATGTATAATTATCTGCATGTGTGTGTGTGTGTATATATATCATATCATCTTTTAGCTGCTAAAGATGTTGCCTTGTTTGATTTCAGGGAGACCCAGTGTGGGCTATTAGTTCGGATACAGTGAACTCTCTTGTGGGGCTCTCTCTTAATTTCTTCTTCATCTTGCCTTTTCTCAACTCCGGTATGCTCGATCAATTTGTTATTGATTTTCTGATTTCAATTTCCATGTTGCCCGGTGACGGTATCCCAAGTTAACAAGGGGACTAGAGTGCGGAAAAATAAAAATATGTGACATGACAGTGCATGATTGACTTGAGATACCGACACAGCGAAACCTCATCTTAACTAGGTAATATCTAGTAGTGGCTAATTTTAATTGATTTTGTTCTTGATGATTTCTGCATTGAACTTCTTGGCAGAGTAGTTGGTGTTGGTTTGATTGATGCCCCAGTTCTTCACCCGGTATGAATTTGGCATATCAAGTGAATTTGGATTTTACTACCAAGTTTTACACTTTAAAGTATCTTTTTTGACATGGACATTGGACAATGTGTGTTCTTTTGTTCTTGGACTAGATGTCTGAGGGATTATTCAACTTTGTGATTGGGTGGACATTCATGTTTGCTCCTCTGCTGTTCACGGACCGAAAGAGGGACAGATACAAGTGGTCACTCGACGCCTTGTGGGGTTTTCAGATGTTTCTCACAAACAGTATGCTTTCTTCCAAACCTTAATGTTTTCAAACTGTGAACCTTGTTACCTTAATCAATGAATTTTGATCAACGGGAGGGGGGATTCAAACGCAGGACCTCCTCACGTGATTTAGAAAGAGATATCACTAGGTCAAGAGCTAATTGTTATCCGTCTTTGATTTTAAGTTTGCTTTGTAATGGGCATGGTTTTTAGAGACCAGTTACATTTTCCATCAATCTGACCAATGTTGTGTATGTGGTGTGAACAGCTTTTCTAATACCTTACATGGCTATTCGGCTGAATGAGGCTGAGTCCGACTATACTCCGAGCAAGCGCTCACAGCTTGGATCAGTGATGATTAGTGGAGCTCCCATCGTTGGACTTGCTGGTGGAGCAATATGTCTAATATCTGCATTATGGGCTCTTTTTGGCCGGATGGACGGCGACTTTGGAAGCATTTCAGACCGATGGGAGTTCTTGATCGGTTACCTAGGATCGGAGAGGCTGGCTTATGCATTCATTTGGGACATCTGTCTTTACGCCGTCTTCCAGCCCTGGTTGATAGGTGACAATCTGCAAAATGTCGAGAGCAGCAAGATTGGTATCGTAAATTATCTTCGATTTGTACCAGTTGTTGGCTTAGTTGCTTACCTCGTTTGTCTGAATCTTGATGAGGAATTGTAGCTTGTACAGCAAGTAAATGTCTGACTTCAATGAGTGTAACAAAGACAACAGTGTTGTACAATATGAGCATGAAGCTTCCTCTATTCTTCCCAGGAACAACGACAAAATTTACAAACCCAAAGACAAGGGCATGAAGTTTCCCCTCATTGGGTAAAGCCACCGGACCAATAGTTTCTGGGTGGTACGACTTATCTTTACTCTACTCCAGCCAAAACAGGATTTTTTTTTTTTTCGGAAAAGATAAAAATGTGGTTTTGGTATTTCGTTTTACTATAACAAAATTGGAAGACGAGATAGGTATAAGATTGTCAAAAGAAGAACCATGTATTCAATTATTTTAAGGAAAACTAACGAAAAATCTAAAAAAAAAAAAATTAGTTTTAATGAATAATGACAAATAAAAGTGCAGTGAATAGTATCATGAAAAGGTAAAAATGTGGTTTTTTTGTTAAAAATGAACAGTACCAGGAGTGTTTTGCTAAAACTCCCATTATTTTATTATGAATACGAGGGTTCTATACAGTAAATACACGGTCCCTATAGGAAAGAGATCATCTCCGGATCTCTCCCTCCAAAGCCTAGGGATCAAGTGATCCGAACTTTTAAAATTTGATCCAACGGCTAAAAACAGAGAAGTTAGTAAAAACTTTTAAAAGTTATAATAATTTTTAGCCGTTGGATCAAATTTTTAAAAGTCCAGATCACTTGATCCCTGGGCTTTGGAGAGAGTGATCCGGAGGGCTTTATCATCCCTTTTTACCACAGTAAAACGAAATCCTTGCTAAAAAGAGTCTCGTGTATAACTATAGTTATGCGAGAGAGACTTATTAGCATCTAATGATGGCACATGGACGATATCTCAAACCAATAACGCACCCACCACCTAAGTTTTAACTTTTCCACACCTCCCCATGGCATCCCTCTCCCATGTGCATGAAGGTGAAGTACGGGTCTATTTTTAACCAGAAAGACGTGCGTATTCTATTTTTTGGTAAGTAGAAAGAAAGACGTCGATTCTTCATATAAATTTAGGCTGCTCCATTAATGAGAAGTGGCACAGCAGGTTAAAAGGAACAGAGACTCACTTGGGCTAATTTGCGTGCAAACACAAACAGCATGGAAAAGCCACTTTTGGGCAGCTTCAAAGAAGCCGAGTACCAAACAGCAGAAAGCAGGTGCATGTGTTTCAATTCCATGTGCAAAAGGATGATGAATTCTTGGAAGGATTTACTAGATTTTGCAGTAAATGCATGGCAAATGGGCCGTTCTGATCCCAGGAAAGTCATCTTTGCAATAAAAATGGGACTGGCATTGTCCACGGTTTCTTTGCTAATATTTTGGAAAAAGTCGTATCGCGACGTTGGTCAGTACTCAATCTGGGCTATCCTCACTGTCATTGTGATGTTCGAATTCAGCATCGGTATGCATGTTTGATAGCAGATGTAACGTAAAAATTCACGTCCGTTTGATAACCATTGTTTCGCTTTTAGTTTTCAGTTTTCCGTATTCATGCAGGAGGGACTTTCATCAAAGGATTTAACCGCGGGCTGGGGACATTGTTTGCTGGAATGCTTGCATTCTGCTTTGCTGAGTTATCTTTGCTGGCTGCAAATTTGGAGGAAGTTGTGATTGTCATAAGCATATTTATCGTTGGTTCGTATTAGTACTAATTGCAAATTAATATCAAAGTTAAATCCAACCTTTTCTAACCCTTCTTCTCTGTGACACCCTTTAGGATTTTTTGCATCTTACTTGAAGCTGTACCCAACAATGAAGCCCTACGAGTACGGCTTTCGGGTTTTCGTGTTGACATACTGCATCCTAATGGTTGCCGGGAACAGAACAAGGGAGTACAGTGAGGCAGTTGTGACTCGACTGGTTCTTATTGGAGTGGGAGCAGCTGTTTGTTTAGTCGTTAACATATGCATATATCCGATATGGTCGGGAGAGGATCTGCATAACTTGGTGGTGAAGAATTTCAAGGGAGTTGCTACTTCATTAGAAGGTACAATTACAATATGTGAATTTTTTTCAAGTTCTAATCAGCTTTCTGCTCTATTAATCTGCTCAAACTTATTGCTTAGGCTGCGTTAACGGGTACCTAAATTGTGTCGAATATGAGAGGATCCCATCACGAATTCTTACATACCAAGCTGCAGATGATCCACTGTACAAGGGCTATCGATCCGTGGTAGAATCTACAAGCCAAGAAGAAACTCTGGTATGATTTCCCCAAGTTGGACAAGAGTTGGAGTTGACTTTAGGGCCCGTTTGTATCTTTTCATTAAGAAGTACTTCTGCTTATAAGCACTTCTGCTAGAGATGTTTCTCTAGAAAGCACTTCTACTACCTGTAAGTGTTTGGGAGTTTTGATTTCCATTTGACTTGTTTTTTATGAGTGCAGTTGGGATTTGCAATCTGGGAACCACCTCATGGGCGTTACAGAATGTTCAATTATCCTTGGACAAATTTCGTGAAATTAAATGGTGCATTGAAGCATTGTGCGTTTATGGTCATGGCTCTACATGGATGCATTCTTTCCGAAATACAGGTAACTATCCGTGACGAGAAATAAAACTACATATAAATGGTACAGTTTCCTTCACACACATACGGTTGGTTTGTAATTTTGTACCACATGTAGGCAGCAGCAGAAAAGAGGCAGGTTTTTCGCGAAGAACTCCAGCGGGTTGGAGCTGAAGGTGCCAAAGTTTTGCGAGAACTCGCCAAGAAAGTAGAGAAGATGGAAAAATTAGGCTCCGGAGACATACTCAAAGACGTGCAACGGGCAGCGGAGGAATTGCAGAAGAAGATAGACCAGAGATCATATCTTCTGGTCAATTCAGAGAGTTGGGAAATTAGTGCACCACAAAATGCTTCATCAGAGGACATGCTTGGGGACCAAGCATCTCGGCCCTTGCCTCTCTCATTCAGTGGTGGCGATGGAGTGATGAAGGAATATAACTGTGGAACATATGAAAGCGCGAGCGCCTTGTCCTTGGCCACGTTTGCTTCGCTGCTGGTTGAGTTTGTTGCCCGGCTTCAAAATGTGGTTGACACGTTCCAAGAGCTCGGTGAGAAAGCAGACTTTAAGGCGTTTGTGCCGGATACACCGCCTGCAAAGAAGAAATCTGGGACTTGGCCCTGGCAGTGGCGGATTTGGTGTTTCGGGTATAAAAGTGTTATGAATGAAACCAGGGAGGGTCGGGTGTAGGTAAAGATATGCCGAAACTGCTATGCTAGAGTTTCTAACACCCACAACACTTTCAAGCTGCTGGAAATCTTGCGGGAATTAGTCACGTTCGAACTTTAACCAAGCAAGAAATTTAAAACGGGGACATTTCAATTGCTTGTTACGCTATTCATTCGCACAGACGAAAAATGAGTCCATTACATTTCAAACCATCCAGTGTTTGATAAGATCATACATGTCCAACCTCATCTGTGAACCTATCTATCACAAATCACAAGAAGAAATTGCATCTAGGAATGCTTGCGCTTGGATTTCTTTTTCGATGGTTCTCCAGATTTCGCAAGATATGCTTCTGGATTTACATTCTCAGCCATTCTTTGTATTCCATACTCTTTTGCCTTTTTCTGAAAAACAACCAGCGGAAAGGAGGTAAGGGAAAACGAAACCGATAAGACAACCATGCTTCTAGATAAGATGTAGGCTTTTAGCATGCCTTATTTCTATAATTACAGTTTACCTTCAGAGACGTGGCTACGGCAGCCAAATCTTTGTTACCATCATCAGATTTGATCTCCTGGACAGCAGGCTCCTGAATCAGAAAAAAAGAAAAATTAACAACAGCTCGTAACTCGTAAGAAGATATATACCTAAAAAAAATTGAAGCACGTAACACCAAACAAAACAGAGAACACCTGTGTCCTACCTTAGGAGGAATGAAAGCAGCTTCCCTTTTTCGCTTATTTTCTGCAGTTTTTTCAGACTGTTTCTCCTGCTTCTCTTGCCACTTCTTTGCGGATTTCACTTTGTCGTTCAAAAAGTATTCTCCAGTTTCCAATTGTATGTCAATCTGAGAAAGCACAGAAAAATGAAAATTTTATGACAACTAAAATGCAAGTTGATATAAAAGAGAATTGTTCATCCAAAATCAGTTTTACTGGGAAAAGGAAGAACATTGGGAACAAAAGGAGGGATATTTATTTACACAGATAGAATCAGACTACAATCAAGAAATAAAATGGTATTAACAAAAAAGTGGAGAAGAAGGCAAACGTGTTCCAGGGTAACATCTAAAAGTTAGGCCTCCACAATTAAGTACGACATAGACCGCTGACATTTTAATATGTTTAGATAGAGAAGATACTCGATTTATATGGACATAACAGCTTCCAAAAGTAGCTAGTTTGTTTTGCTCATTCAGGAGAATAGCAACCTTATTATGCCTCAGTCACAAGGAACCCTTGCAGGAAGATAAACCATACAAGAGTCTGGTGGCAATTACTCACCTTGCTAGGTTGCTGAGCAGGCGGGAATGGTGTATATGGTCTCTTCTCTTTGCTCTTGACCTTATTTTGATTAATATTTTTCCTGGGGAGAGAAAGAGAGAATAGTTCAAAACTGAAATAATAGCACCTAAGGCACCTAAAAAACGTAGGCAGACAATAACAGTTCTCAGCACAGAGTTTAAGAAAACTAAAGTAGAAGTCATACTTCTTGAACTTAGGAAGAAATCTATCCCAGTTCTCATGAGCCAGCGCCGGATCCTTTTCAAGTTCTTTCCTCACCATGAGAGTCTGCTTACCCGGCAGGAAGAGATAAAAAGTAAGTGAGATTCATTCACAGACCTTCAGGTCTAACTTTGTAAAGTGAGAGAGCAATCTTGATGAAATCACACAGTACGACTATAATCACCTTGATATGAAATATGGGATGCATTGCATTCGTCATGCAGTCTTCCACAATCCTCCTGACTTGCTTCAATGCTTTAAATGAACCCATTACTGAAACGGTGTTTCCCTATTCATTTACAAGCAAACTAAAATTCTTTTGCCATAGTTTCACATCAAATATAAATGTACAATATAGCAAATCAAAATCACAAGGAATAGCACACTTACTTGAACCAGAATATAACAGCCCGTAAGTATTTCAAGTGCCTGTGCCCAAAATTATGTTGTGAAAGATTAGAGAAACAGAACAAAGATATATCTAATGAAATGTGAAATCACATATAATTGCATCAAATACAATTGCATTATAGAACATGATATCTGGTTTACTCTGTGCACCTTCAAAGTGGACGAATTGGGGCCAATCAGACGGTCCCGCCGTTTTACAAAACGTTCCTGCACTCAATAGAAAAAATTGGAATGCTTAACCTAAAGCATCAAACAAATGTTCACATCATCTTAGTGCTAAAACTAGGTCGTGCACCAAAACTGTATATAAGACTTCAGAGAAAATAAAATAAAATAAAATTTTATGGGAAGTTAACTGCATATTAGACTTCAGAAAAATAAAGTAAAATTTTAGGGGAAGTTAATAGCTTGGATCTGTTCATAAGAAAACTGAAATTTCACCACTGAAAGCAAAATGAAGAAGTATGAAACAACGCACCTTACTTCTCACAAAGCTGCTAATCTTGATAATGTCACATTGCATTTCATCATTCAGTATTTTTATTGCCTGAACCAAAAAGTTGAGCACTTGAATCAGAAAATTCACACGAAAAATGCACAACCCAAAACTGATTTCCATGAAATGGAAAATATGTATATACTAGGGTTTGCAAGTAAAGAGAAATAGTATCATGTATTAGTGGTAGATAACATTGATTCTGAGCTCTTCACTAGGATTCGAATATCTGACGTAAAACTAATAGCTTATCATTGCCGTTGATTCTGAAGTTCTGAACGAATACTATATCCTAAAAAAGAAAAAGGAATTACATCACAAGAACAAACAGAAGTACCTTAAAAACTACTTCAAACTAGTTGATTCTATAGAAAGCTGATTCAAAGATAAGAAGATAATAACAGTAAGGTACTTCACATTTGTACCTGAGAAGCAGGAACACTTCTTGACAAAAGTTTGATAAGATCCCTAGCTTTGACAATAATATACGGGTCTTTACTCTTCCTGGTTGTTGAGACTGTCATGGAACCCTCAACCTAACCACATTACAAACGCAACAGTTATTACGCGCATAAAATCATACAGAATTTGTCATAAGCCACCGATCGATCAAGAACAAAATTCATAAAGGTCAATAAACCAAATCAACAAATACAGGAGTTTGCACAAATAAAAGTTATTGCAACATACCAGATTCAGTTCGCACGTAATGCCGTACTCTTTCAAAGCAGATTTCACCACTGGCCAGCATTCTTGCAAGTATTTTTCTGCACAACACAATGCAAAGACTCGTAACTGAAAGTATAATAGCATAGCATAAGTCCATATAATGCTCACTGGAAAACCAAAATCACGACGGTGCAAAAGCCATATTTCAAACTAGGTTTTATCCTCTTGACCACCTGAGTTCCCCAAATTCACTTTTCACAAGAATTTCAAATACATTTTCTTAGCAACCAAACAAAGTAACAAAATTTAGCATAAGAAAATACTAAACAGTACAAAATAGCTGTAATGGAATTAGGTCAACGAAACAGATACTAACCCAAAATTTTAAAACTTCACCCAAAATCCCAAACACTTATCTCGTGACTAAAACTTGAAAATACAAAACTTCGAAATTTTCTTTTCTTTTCCCACACTTTCTAGGCAGCCAAACAGATAAAAATGGAGAGGAACAAGAAGAAGAAGAAGCGAGGAGGCACCTCTGTATTGAGGAAAAAGCGTAGAGAAGGAGGTGACTTCAAGCATGCCGCCTTCGTTCCAAGAAGGGTCGAACTTTTCAATCGTCCAGCGGTCAATGTTAGGGTCGTCGTCCCAAGGCTTCGGCTTGCGGTGCTTGTCCTTGCGCCTCTGCGTCTGCTGAGCGCCGCCGTTTTCGCTGGTCTCCATCGTCGTTCTGCTGTTTTTTCCTTCGGCGTTTGAAACCCTAAACGTTTAAGAGAG
This sequence comes from Heteromeles arbutifolia, assembly GCA_024362995.1. Classification (NCBI taxonomy): domain Eukaryota; kingdom Viridiplantae; phylum Streptophyta; class Magnoliopsida; order Rosales; family Rosaceae; genus Heteromeles; species Heteromeles arbutifolia. The sequence continues at coordinate 2,701,075 of JANCRC010000021.1, forward strand.
ATCAGTGTTGTAAGATTAAAAAAGACCCATGGGTCTGGGTCGGCCCGTTTATCTGCCTATTCAAGTAGGAGGGAAAAAACGGCCGTTGTTATTTCGCCGGGACGCCAAGACAAAAAGAGCCGTATACTCTTTTGAGGAATTTGCCGTTTACCACCTGAATTTTTAGGCTGAAGCATTTCAGCTTCTTCTGCCCACAATCTGATTTCTAGATTAGCAGCGGGTTTCGAATTTAAGATCTTCAATTTTTAATTTGAAGAAAGTCTCGCAATCCGTCTTTTACCACTGGATCACCAACTCGTGGTGGTGCAAATTCCACTATACGTTATTCTTATTTTACTACAAGTTATTCGCATTTTACATATTCCAATGGAGGGACGTTTTAAGTATGAGACGTAGTGAGTTAAATAAAAATACCATAGTAGAGTATCTCAAATATAATAGACGCCTTTTAACTACTTAGGGCATTTCTGATAGAGATGTCAAATTCTAAATTAATTACTTATATAACAACGTCAATTTTCTTTTTTTGTTCCAACCGATCTGTTTTTTTTATTATTGTGTTGATGATTTCGGGGCTCACCTTGTTTTGTTGCTTTGTAATTGGTCATTTACTAGGATCTCTTAATAAATAGTTATAAAATGAAAATGGCAGCAAACACCCTTGATGCCAAATTCAATTCCGAATGACACTTTGTGGTTGGAACTTCTTTCATGCCTTCAAATTGTGTTGTGTGGTAGTCCACTTTGATTTGAAGGTTCGGATGAAGATGCTCTTAAGCTACAAGATCCTTATTATAAATTTTACGTGTTAGTAGAAGATTTTATGTTCGGCTCGATGGCTGAAAAAATTAAATATTTATTTAATGACAATATGAAAACAAAGCATTTTGTGTATTTTAACATACCGCATTTAATTTCGCGTATCCCTTCTATTTCTAATAAAAGTACTGCTAGAGAAACTAACTATTTAGATCCAATTTTGTAAACTACATGACGTGGTTGTTGAAGATTGAATCATTATTTAAGTATTGATTAACATGTTTATTTCCTATTAGTGATACATCACATAATTTGCAGATTTGGTTTGAAAAGTTGATCTATCTAACATTACTATGCTAATAATATCAGTTGCTAATTATTAGACTTTACAACATATCGTGTTGTAATGTGATGGGTGTTGTTTCTTAAAATAAAAAAAGGTTGTGTGTTGTGTCATCTTTGCGTTGTGCAAGATTATATTCTTTTCAAACAACATGTCAACTTATCGTGCCCAAATATACATATAACGTGTGGTTATTGAGTTTCCCGAATGAACATTAATCCGACCAACTACTTGCACGATTTGATAAAAGCTTGAGACTAGAAACTAATTAGTATTATTTGTTAAGGAAGGAATCACGGATTGATTCATTCCCAATATGAATTGATATTTACTTACTTGTTTAGTTGTTAATCATCCTTATTTGTAGGCAATAGAATAGGAAACAATTGTGGAAGTCTTTGTATAAAGTTGAAACCTTGTGAATGAACATACGGGAAAATCATTCTCTAGTTTTATGCTTCTTATGATGGTACCAGAGTGAACGATATCTGGGAAAATAAAAAGCAAAGAAACAAACACAAACCCTAGCCACCATAGCCATGGGCGACAAATCAGAAAAGTCAACCTCTTCAGGCATGACTTCACATCCAAAGTGGGAAAACCCTAATCACCCACTGTTCCTTCATCACTCGGATCAACCTGGTGCGATCCTTGTGCCACAGCCTCTCGTGGAAGATAACTATGGTACATGGGTTCAATCCATGACCATGGCCTTGACGGTCAAGAACAAATTAGGGCTTGTTGATGGAACAATCAAACAGCCTCGTGAAGAACAATTTGAAGAATTACAACAATGGAATCGATGCAACAATCTGGTGAAGACATGGTTGCTTGGTTCCATGTCCAAGGAAATTTCTGGGATCGTCATACACTGCAAGGATGCACGGCAGATGTGGCTTGACCTGCAAGAAAGGTTTTCTCATGTGAATATTGTGCAACTGTTTCACATAGAAAACGAGATTCACGATTGCACACAAGGCAATATGACGGTGAGTTCATATTTCACCAAACTAAAAAGTCTTTGGGACGAACGTGATGTGTTGTGTTCTATCCCAACTTGCGGCTGTAACGCAAAGAAGGAGATCACCTCCTACATTGAAACCCAGAAAACAATGAAGTTCCTCATGGGTTTGAGCGAATCTTACTCTACCGTTCGCAGCAACACTCTTTTTCTTAAACCTTTGCCCACTGTCAACAAAGCTTATTCCCTTGTCCTTCGCCATGAAAAGCAGGCTGAAGTCTCAAATGGAAGAAGCACTGCCCAACCAGAAGCTGCCGTATTTGCTATGAAAGGGACATGTCGAGAGTCCAAATCCGAAGAGGGTGGTTTGCGCTCTGACAAGTGCAACAAGACGAACCACAGCACAAAGAACTGTCGTGCCCATCTCAAATGTACTTTCTGTGGATGGAAAGGTCATTCATACGAGTATTGTCGCAAAAGAAAAGCAGCCGCAGAAGTCGAACAAGCCATTCTTCCAAAGGAAATCAAGTTGTCGTGACAAACAAGGAGATGTCTCACTTTCCATTATCTCAAGAAGATTGCAAACAGATTCTTAAAATGCTAAATAAGAACAAATCATCTTTTGCCAATCACGTTGGTAATTCTTCAAGTCATGCAGACCTTTCAGGTAAAGCTTTTTCATTCATGTGTCATGGTAAGAAAACAGTTTGGATCTTGGATAGTGGGGCTACAGACCACATAGTTTGCAGCCCTCACTCCCTTACGTCTTCCCGGCCTGTTCAAAACCACACTGTTGAGTTACCAAATGGATCCCTCGCCACGGTCACTCATGTTGGCCAAGTCATCTTTTCTCCTGATCTTATTCTTGACAATGTCCTTTGTGTTCCAATATTTACTTTGAATTTAATATCCATTAGCCAACTAGCCTATGATTCCCTTGCCATTACAATTTTCTTAAATCATTTTTGTGTTATACAGGACCTACGCTCGGGGAAGATGATTGGGACGGGATTTTAACGGGAGGGACTTTACTACCTCGACTCACCAAAGAAAGGAACATGCAATGCCATCCAAACCATTTCTCCCAGCCTTTGGCACCAACGCCTCGGGCATCCCTCGCCTAAAGTTACCATGTTATTTCCTTTTTCCTCAAATAAAACTTGTGCTTCTCAACCTTGTTTAATCTGTCCTTTGGCTAAACAAACAAGGTTACCTTTTTCTTTAAGTTCCATGTCTACTACCTCTTGTTTTGAATTAATTCATGTCGACATTTGGGGTGGTTACCAAGTACCTTCTCTATCTGGTGCAAAGTACTTCCTTACCATTGTTGACGATCATACTAGGTGCACATGGATCTATTTAATGAAACATAAGTCTGACACCAAAGATCTTCTCACTCGATTTATTCACATGGTCGAAACACAATTCCACACTAAAGTTAAAATGGTCCGTAGTGACAATGGCCCTGAATTTAAACTTGACACGTTTTATGCCTTACAAGGAATTCTTCATCAAACTAGTTGTGTCGCAACACCCCAACAAAACGGTATCGCTGAACGCAAGCATCGTCATTTGCTCAATGTTGCTCGCGCCTTGCTTTTTCAAGCCCATTTGCCTAAACAATTTTGGGGGGACGTCATCCTTGCTTCCGCCTATCTTATCAATCGAACACCAACCCCCATTCTTCATGGAAAAATCCCATATGAAAGATTGTTTCACAAACCACCCACCTATTCTCACTTACGGGTTTTTGGTTGTCTTTGTTTTGCATCCACTCATGCGCACAAACCATCCAAGTTTGATCCCCGTTCACGTTGTTGCCTTTTTCTCGGATATCCTTATGGTCAAAAGGGTTATAGACTGTTTGATCTCCAACTTCAGAAGATGTTTGTCTCCCAGGATGTTCTTTTCTTCGAAGATCAATTTCCCTATCCACATATTAACATCTCTGCTGCCTCTCCACCTCCAACCACACCCCCCACTTCCTTGCTCCCTTTCGACCTGGATCCTTCATTTGTCTCATCTCCTGACACCTCTCCAGATGCCACCACATCAACTCTCCTCCCCTCTTCTGATGTTCCTACTCCTTTAGTTGACTCTATCGTCCCATCTCCTACGGCACCATCGACCACACCACACTCCAACCCTAATACCTTGATACCCCCGTCCCTATCCAACCCCAACCCACATCGGCGAGGTACACGGCCAACCAAACCTTCCTCTTTTTTGCAGGACTTTCACGTCGAGGCTTCCCTCCCTTTAAGGCCTGCTCCCTCATCTTTAACGAATGTGGTTCGGTTGTCGTCAGGTAACCCTCATACACTTTCTACTCACTTGTCTTATACTCATATCTCATCCCCTTGTAGAGCCTATATTGCTAACCTCACTCTCTTCAAAGAACCTACTAGTTATTCCCAGGCTGTTCAAGATCCTCACTGCCGTGCTGCCATGCAACATGAACTGGCTGCCCTCCATGCAAATAATATATGGACGCTTGTGCCTCTTCCTCCTTGTAAACGCCCAATTGGATGTAAGTGGGTTTATAAGGTGAAGCTCAAACCTGATGGCACTATCGAACGGTACAAGGCACGTCTCGTGGCAAAGGGGTACACTCAAATCGAAGGGATTGATTACTGCGACACTTTTGCTCCTGTCGCTAAGTTGACCACCGTTCGTGTTCTCCTCAGCGTTGCAGCCTTGCAAGGCTGGCATCTTCATCAACTTGATGTGAACAACGCATTTTTAAAGGGTGACTTGAACGAAGATGTTTACATGTCTTTGCCTCCTGGTTTCGGACGAAAGGGGGAGACTCGAGTGTGCAAGTTGAATAAATCCCTTTACGGTTTAAAGCAAGCTTCGAGGCAGTGGTTCATCAAATTGTCCAATGCCCTCAAGGTTGCAGGGTTTCAACAATCCTTGTCAGATTATTCATTGTTCGTCCGAAGCCATCAAGGTACATTCATTGTTTTACTGGTCTATGTTGATGATGTAATACTGGCAGGAAATGATTTATGTGAGATTGAGAAGACCAAACAGTTTCTCTCTCACCGTTTTAAACTGAAAAACTTGGGGGTGCTCAAGTATTTCTTGGGGATATAAGTTGCACGGTCAAAGAATGGCATTACCCTATGTCAACGAAAATATGCGTTGGAAATATTAGATGATGTTGGGTTTCTAGGCGTGAAACCTTCAAGGTTTCCTCTAGACCAAAACTTGGCTCTCACGCAAATAGAAGGCGAATTGTTGGATGAACCTTCCTCATATAGAAGGCTTGTGGGCAGGTTGATATATTTGACCATCACGAGACCAGACTTAGCTTATGCTGTACATGTGTTGAGTCAGTTCATGGAGAAGCCTCGGCAACCACATCTTGATGCTGCACACAAGGTACTCAAATACATTAAACAAGCACCTGGGCAAGGTATTTTCTTTCCCTCCACAGGTTCATTGCAGTTGCAAGCATTTTGTGATGCTGATTGGGCTAGATGCCGAGACACTAGGCGTTCGATAACAGGTTATTGTGTTCTTCTTGGTCAAGCACCCATTTCATGGAAAACTAAAAAGCAAACCACTGTATTTCGTTCCAGTGCAGAAGCAGAATACCGTTCTATGGCTGCTACATGTTGTGAGATTACATGGTTGAAGAATATTTTGAAAGATTTGAAAGTGAATCATGATCAACCAGTTCCATTGTTTTGTGACAACCAAGCTGCTATACACATTGCTTCAAATCCTGTCTTTCATGAACGAACAAAGCACATAGAGATTGATTGCCATCTAGTGCGAGAGAAGATTCAAAAAGGAATGATACGTACGGCCTACGTGCGGACTGGTGACCAGTTAGCTGACATATTCACCAAACCATTGAGTTCGACACAGTTTGAAATATTACTTGGCAAGTTGGGTGTCATTAACATACACTCCAACTTGAGGGGGAGTGTTAAGGAAGGAATCACGGATTGATTCATTCCCAATATGAATTGATATTTACTTACTTGTTTAGTTGTTAATCATCCTTATTTGTAGGCAATAGAATAGGAAACAATTGTGGAAGTCTTTGTATAAAGTTGAAACCTTGTGAATGAATACATATGGGAAAATCATTCTCTAGTTTTATGCTTCTTATGATTATTTTCCTTTTTTTTTTTTTTTTTGATAGCTACAATCTAACTGCTAATCACGAAATATACAACTTTCATCTTTATGTTTTGTTTATCAAATCAAACGCTACAATCTAACTGCTAATCACGAAATATACAACTTTCTCCTTTATGTTTTGTTTATCAAATCAAACGCACGGCAGATTCTCTCTCTCTCTCTCTCTCTCTCTCTCTCTCTCTCTCTGTACAATATTTTCAAAGATCCCACAGCCATGATCTGGTTTTGATTAGAAAAATGATAAAATATTATTATTTCAAAGGAAATAGAAAGTTTCCAACTATTATAATAGAGTTCGGAACCTATAATGCATAGATAAAAATCAACACCATATTTACTAAGATATTAAACTACATAGTATAATAAAAAACAATGAAAATAAAGACCATAAATATTTTATTCAGACAAACACTTAATATCATAATCTAATGACAATTCTCAATATTTATAAGTTAACAATTTTAGATTCGATTTCAGTAAATTGCAAGGTCGTAACCAAATTATTATGTTGGACCGCTTACCTCAAATCTTTGGAAAAGGATCCTCATCGGATCCTTTTTCTGGGGATTATCCCGTACATCGTGCGGTCATTTTTTGTTATGTACTATTTATATTTAATTTTAAATTTTAAATGATTTATGATCATATGATGTACGATGAACGAATATGATCACGGAATCTCCCGGATCCCGAGGAAAAGGATATGATGAGGATCATTTTCCCAAATCTTTTATCTTAAATACATGGTTTATTTTTAAAAAATGATTCAAAACAAACTAGGGGACAAAGTGGCTTAAAATAAAAGTTTGTCTCCTCCTGCCCGAGTAACAGTCCCCAGTTTCATCCGTTTTCCGTGAAATTTCTCGTGTCTTCCATCCATTCAACTAAACCACCTTTCAGGCTCAAACTTTTCAACCGTCCAAACCACCAAACGACGTCGTACACTTTATAGATCCCAATGCCTTTATTACATAGTGATCGTTACAATTACATCTCCTTTCACGTTTTGCGCTAATGTCTCTTGTACGCTGTTCCGCTCGCCATTTCTTCTTCCTTGTCTGAGATTCTTGGCTTCAAATCTCTTTGTTTTCCGACGAAGAATGGCGGCCAGAATCGGGTCATTCCACCACAGCTTCGCCGAGAGAAGCAAGGAACGGCTGCTCTCGCGAAAAGGGTACTCCGACTTCGGTTTCAACGGCTCCGAAGCTGGCGACGAACACGTCAAATGCGGCTGCTTCCGAAGATTCTCCGATGGATTCAACAACTTCTGCAACAATTTCCAGGACACTTTCATGAAATTGTATCAAATGGGTCGTTCCGATCCTCGAAAAGCCATCTTTGCGACCAAGATGGGGATGTCGTTGGCGCTCGTGTCGCTGCTCATATTTTTCAAGGAGCCGCTCAAAAATGCCAGCCAGTATTCCATCTGGGCAATCCTTACTGTCGTTGTCGTTTTTGAATTCAGCGTAGGTATTGCTTCAAAGATTACCCCTGTTTTTTTGCTTTTGCGTTTTGATCGAGATTTTGTTTGTTTGTGAGATTAATGGGAAGTTTAATGTCCTTTTTTTGCTAAAGGTGCAACCTTGAACAAGGGTTTTAATCGAGCTTTGGGGACGTTATCGGCCGGTGGGCTTGCTCTGGGGATTGCAGAGTTATCTGTATTGGCAGGAGATCTGCAGGAAGTTGTAATTGTAATCAGTGTGTTTATAGCAGGTAATCTAGTTTAAAACAATTGATAATTTGATCATTAATCTACATCAGTTGAGAAAGTTTGATACTTTATTTATGATAAACCATTTTTTTTTCTGAATTTTGGCTGTTGGGTTTTGTGGTAATTAGGATTTTCTGCTAGTTATATCAAGCTTTATCCGACAATGAAGCCATATGAATATGGATTTCGGGTATTCTTGTTGACATATTGTATCGTCTTGGTGTCTGGGACTTCATTATTCCTTCAGACAGCATTCTATCGATTGCTGCTTATTGCAGTCGGTGCAGGCATTTGTTTGCTTGTAAATATATTTATATACCCCATCTGGTCAGGGGAAGATCTCCATAAGCTGGTGGTGAAAAATTTAAGGGGTGTGGCTTCTTCTTTGGAAGGTAGGTTCGTTTACGACATAATGTTGTGTGCATTTTAGTTCACACTGCATTGCAGGATTGGTTTTGATGGTTTGATCTTTTGTTCTGTTATAGGTGTCGTTAATCAGTATCTGCAATGTGTTGAATACGAGAGAATTCCTTCAAAAATTCTCACCTACCAAGCTTCTGATGACCCGTTGTATAGTGGTTATAGATCAGCTGTGCAATCTTCAAGCCAAGAGGAAACTCTGGTATGCTGATATAAACAATTCTGCTTCTAGTCCTCTGAATTTGAACTAGAATTGCAGGAACTTTTACTTCAACTAAATCGAATTGATATAATTTTGCAGTTAGGCTTTGCTGTATGGGAGCCACCGCATGGCCCTTATAAGTCATTCAGTTACCCCTGGGTAAACTATGTCAAAGTTGGCGGTTCACTGAGGCATTGTGCATTCATGGTCATGGCGATGCACGGATGCATACTTTCGGAAATCCAGGTACATATATATTTTTCCTCCTTCGTGTGACTTTTCAGAATGTACATAGCAGAAGAGAAAGGAGCTGTAGGTAGCAGCATTAAATTCTGAATCTCCATTTATAGAGTCTAGGACATGGATCTTGCAGTTCATGCTGTTCGTTTGAAGATAAAATGAGCTTATGAGTATTGTAACCTTAAATCTTGAAAACGTAGCCTGGTTTTACGTGAATTATATTTTGTTTAAGGCAATAGTTATGTGTACTATTAATTTAGGCTTATGTTCAATTTCCAAGATATCGATCATCAGCAGCCTGCAGAAGTACTGATGAGAAATTTCTACTGTTCCCTGAAAATAACGTGGAAAAGGGATTTGAAAGTTTTTGTTTTGGCTTTGTATAGAAGAATTGCATGCCATTTCCCTGCTTGCAAAGATAAGAAATTTTTCCAAACCATGCAACATGTCAAACCCTGTAGTTGATTAAGAACACAGATTTCTTCTTAATTCTGTGTTTTTAGTTTCCCAATTGATTTATTAGTTTCTTAATTTTCAGTTTCATCATCAGGTTTTTGTGAATGTGTTTCTGTAGGCACCACCCGAAAAGAGACAGGTTTTTGGCATGGAGCTCCAGAGAGTTGGTGTTGAAGGTGCTAAATTGTTACGTGAGCTAGGAAGCAAAGTAGAAAAGATGGAGAAATTAAGCCCCAAAGACATACTTTTCGATGTGCATGAAGCCGCAGAAGAGTTGCAGATGAAGATAGACAAATACTCATACCTTCTTGTCAATTCAGAGAGCTGGGGACCTGAAGTACGTCCCAAGGAATATGAAGATCCTGTACATTTTGTCGATAAAGACAATGAAAATAAGCAGGTGGTGATCGATTCTCTCAGTGAATATTGGGATCCTCAGAATCCAAGCACAGCTGCTGATCCTTCCATGCAACAATGGATATCTACAGAAAGTCTGTTAAAAAAACCAATATCATGGCCGCGCCTCTCATTCAGTGCGCATGCTGTGCAAGAGGAACCTGAAGAATCAAAAGTTTACGAAAGCGCCAGCTCTTTATCTTTGGCAACATTTGCATCGCTTCTGATTGAGTTTGTGGCTCGGCTTCAAAATCTGGTGGAAGAATTTAAAGAGCTGAGTGAGAAGGCAAAGTTTAAGGATCCTGTTGAAGCCAAGGAGGAGGTTGGGTTCTGGACCAGACTATTCATGAGTTTGCGGTTGAAGAATTAAAGAGTGGATTTTTTTTTCTTTTTTTTCAGGTTGGTTGATACCTAATTATAACTTTGATCCAAGGATTTGGAGGTAATCACCGGTCACTAAAACAAGTTTGACAAATTGATTTCTTTGTTGGGTAACGAATTACCTTTACAGATTGTATTCAAAACTGGTGTAGAAGGGCAGTGTGAGGTTTTCTCTGTTTTGAACTCTTCGATTTGATAACATTTTGACGCGAACCAAGCTGGGAAAATCCTCGTTCTGAGAAAAGTCCGGTTGATCGTAGAAAATCTGATGAGACCAAATGACGGAGAAGAAAATAATTTGGAAGTGAAAACTCCGGCGAAGCATGAAACTGCGTATGCGTTATCAAATCGCATCCTAACTGATGTATCAGTGTATCATTTGTTTAAATTTTGGCCAAGTTTGGATCTCATTTGTTATGACTTGTTAGAAGTTGATGTGCAATGTATGACTTGTACTACATGAGACGTGCCTAAAGGTTTTTTCTTGGGCGTGAAGGTATGTTCAATAAGACAATGTGCTTGATTCTCTTTGTCTGTACCGTTGCCAATGGATATTTTTGCTGTTGTATACGGCGGTTATATGTACCACATCTACATGTATGGTGGTCCAAAATCTAACAACGAACGGGATGCATTTCCTAAACCACGTCACTTCTTATGAAAACACAAAAATTATAGAAGGGTAAAAAACACTTTATAGTAAATTAAAAAAGCTTTCTACTATGCTTAATAAAATTAAAATAAAAAGTTTTTATGTGTCGTAGAAACTCTTTCTAAATATGTTCTCTAGGTGTATTTTCAGAAGGAATTGGATTCGCTCCGGATCTTAGTGTCCGGAGCCTAAGGATCAATTCATCTGGGTTGCACCAATTCAATCTAATGGTCCCCATTAACTCATTTTTCTAGCCCACCGCACAAAACCAACAGCTCTGATTTCCTTTACACACTAATTAGCAGCTGTTGGAGCGGAATTTCTTACGAGAAGAAATACCTCCACAAATTCGTTGACTGCAATCCTCACGTTCGCCGAATCCCTGAGGTGTCCCCTCTTTCTCCGTAGCTTGTTCAGGCGGGGTACCTGCAAAAGATACTTTAACGCTCAAGTCAGTCGATTGATTTTATATTCTCTGGTTTCTCTCAGGGTCTGATTGCTTGCCTTGTTATTTGGCTCCTCTCCATATTTATAGGATTGCATGCTTAGAGAACAAGTACCACGACCTCTCTTCCTTTCCCACTTCCTTAGTGGTCCTCCATAGTGGAGGCAGTTATCTAGACACGTGCGTCTGTATATTCCTTGTGGGCTTTCCTCATAGTTTATCTTGCACAACACTGTCTCTGGGTGATCGGTATTGGCCCATGAGTCGAAACCGGATTTTATCTTCCCACAGCAGCCCAGATGATTTGATCCTTAGGCTCCGAACACTAAGGTCCGGAGCGGATCCAATTCCTTTTCAGAAAACACTTGTTTTTTTAATCAATTTTTTCACATGTTCCTGACAGAAGCTCTTTTAGCAAAAGAACTTCCTATCGGTTTCAAACAGGCACTAAGAATGAGAGCTTTGCTCACATGCATCCTTTTTTTCCACGCGTGAAATTAAATCTCAACCGTTCACTCCGCGTGGAAATTAAATCTCAACCGTTCACTCATGAAAAAAAAATGTGTGGAAGAGAATTTCTAGAAAGGATGATTACGTCACGATTGGGCCAAGGCATGTGAAGCCCAATAAAGATGGGCTAGTTTACGTTCTTCTATACTTATGGCCCACTAGTACTTTATGTAAAGATGGGCCCAAGAAACAAAAAAGAACCATAAAACGATACTCTCGTGTCGTCTCGTACTCTCTCTCTCTCTCTCTCTCTCTCTTTTTCCGCTCTTAACAGATTGTCGAATCAGAGGCAGCCGGCGGGAAGGGCACTGAGATCGGTAAGACCGTTGCCGCTTCTGAGTTTCATCGCTTTCCTCTTACTTAATTCAAAATTTTCTGAAATTTTTTGCTCTAACTTGATTTTTGGCATCTGTTTGATTGCTGAGAAAACTGAGTGAGAAAAATTGAAATCAAATTCCAACTTCCAATTTTTTGTTTTCGTTTCCTGAAATTTTAGAGTAATTCAGCTGAACCAATGCGTCGCTGGTTTTTGAATCCAAGATTTCATCTTCCTTCTCTTCGTTTTCTTTTAATAATTTTCCTTATTTCCCCCTTTGATTTGAATTCTAGGGTTTGATTTAGATCTCACAGTGCTGATCTGACGCTTTACCTAATGTCGGTGTATTAATATCCTGTAAATCGTAGGAATCGAAGTAATAATCAAAACCGAATGAAAATATAGTGGTTTCATTAGTTGATATTTCTGCATATTTACTTATGAGAAGTTGTTTCGGTGTTTGAAGGTTCTGGAAAAGGTTTGAATTACAATGTCTATGGTTGATGAACCGCTATACCCAATAGCCGTTCTCATAGACGAGCTTAAAAATGACGATATCCAGCTGCGGTTGAACTCAATCCGCAGGCTATCTACAATTGCACGTGCCCTTGGGGAAGAGCGAACTCGTAAGGAGTTAATCCCCTTTCTGAGCGAGAACAATGACGATGACGATGAGGTACTTCTTGCAATGGCGGAAGAGTTGGGGGTCTTCATTCCATATGTTGGGGGAGTCGACCATGCGCATGTTTTGCTCCCGCCCCTGGAGACCCTTTGCACTGTTGAGGAAACCTGTGTGAGGGACAAGGCTGTGGAGTCGTTGTGTAGGATTGGGTCTCAGATGAGGGAAGGTGATTTGGTCAACTGGTTTATTCCTCTTGTGAAGGTTAGATAACTCATTTTCTTCTGTGCTCAAAAGTTTATTACTTAATTTTGTTTTAGGATTGGATGGGACTGAATGCCGACTTTATTCTCGTCCTAAGCATTATTTCCAATTGCCTCACGGCCGGGCTAGCATTCAAATTATTGCCATGCAGATACTTCTAAATAATTAAATTGTCAGTCTTTCGCAATTATATGGATCTTTTACTAGATATATATGCTATATATAATTCAAGGATGACATGTGAAAGGTGTCGAATAGATTTGGATCATTCGATTTTGCATGTTCGGTGAAGGAATTTTAGTATTTTACATATATAATCTTAAAAGTTTCAGCACTGGCATTTATATCACAACATCAGTTCATCACTGTCGTGCAGATGTTGCATTTTGTTACAATGTGCTTGAGTTTTGTATCCTTTCACCCTCAGCAAATTTTTCGTCCAAATACTTAATATATATTTTTTTTCTTCACAGAGGTTGGCAGCTGGTGAATGGTTTACAGCTCGAGTCTCTGCATGTGGGCTTTTTCATATTGCCTACCCTAGTGCACCAGATACATTGAAGACAGAACTGCGATCAAATTACAGTCAGTTGTGTCAAGATGACATGCCTATGGTTAGGAGGTCTGCTGCTACAAACCTAGGAAAATTTGCAGCAACTGTTGAACCCGCTCATCTGAAGGCTGATATTATGTCTATATTTGAGGATCTTACTCAAGATGGTAACTGAATGCTGCCTTCACATTCTCAATCTTTTAAAGTTAAAGCTGCCACATTTAGTTTCATATTAGATGAAGATTCGCCAAGTTATATTTCTTACAATTAGTTTCATTTTAGACCAAGATTCTGTTCGACTCTTGGCCGTTGAGGGCTGTGCTGCTCTTGGGAAGTTGTTGGAGCCCCAAGATTGTGTTGCACATATCCTCCCCGTTATTGTTAACTTCTCTCAGGTAAACCTTGTATTTAGAATGTTGAATTCTACATTTGGTTATATTCATCCTATTTTTGCTTAAAGGCTTAATGAATAGTTACAATAATAAGGCATGTGTATGGAAGCTGTTGGGCATGACACTTTGGACTGTCACTAGTAGGTTTTTTGCATTCGAAAGAATATCATTGAATGTTTTGCATCTTAACAATTTTTCATTCCTCTGAATAGGATAAGTCTTGGCGTGTGCGTTACATGGTTGCAAATCAACTATATGAGCTTTGTGAAGCTGTGGGGCCTGAGCCTACGAGGTATTTATTGTCATACCACAGCCATGTGCTAAAATGAAGATAGTAGGAATAGGCTATTTTGATTTCTAAAGAAGTTTTTTTTTGACATATTTGATTTATTGTGGTTGTCTTTGAAGGACGGACCTGGTTCCGGCATATGTGCGATTGCTTCGAGATAATGAGGCTGAAGTACGTATAGCAGCTGCTGGCAAAGTTACCAAATTTTGCCGAATTTTAAGTCCGGAACTTGCAATTCAGCATATTCTTCCATGTGTGAAGGTGTGTTTGCTTTAATGCATAGTTTTTCCTTTCTTAGTGGTGTTAATTGTTAACTTCAACTTATTCTGTTGTACTGGTAATTTCAATACTTTCCAATGACCTTTGCAGGAGCTGTCATCAGATTCTTCCCAACATGTCCGGTCTGCTTTGGCTTCAGTTATAATGGGAATGGCTCTTGTATTAGGAAAGGTGAGATTCGGTGTTATTTTTTTTCTAATTTATAAACAGTTTGACAAATAATGAACTGGAGCTGATATGAGGTGTATATGACTGTTACATTAAATGAATATTTTTGGTTGGATGGCTTGTGGAGCTGAATATTTGTTGGAAAGTCCATACATCTGTGAAGAAGTTGGGAAAAAAAATGAAGGAGATGTGTACAGGTCCATACTCCAAATTTGAATCCGGATGACTAAATGGTATAAGTCAATGAATCATAAATGACATTCCTTTCCCATAATTTTCTCACTTGAAACGTAAATGTTGTGTGCCTAGAAGGTTTTACGATTGCAATACAATTTCTACTAATTTACAGTGTTGTAAATTGACTCTTGTTGTGATAATAATTGAAAAGGAGCCTGCATGCCGGTGTGAGTGGCTTGTGTTTGCATGTAAACTATTTGTCTTAGTTTTTATATATTCCACGTAGATTTGGCCTGCAAATTGCCTCTTAGATTTTTTAGTCTCAATGCTGCAATTGATGTTTTAATATTATGATGTGCTCTCTGTGATCTTTAAAGTACATTACTTGCATACATCTCATTCTTAGGGTTATTGCAGGATGCTACAATTGAGCAGCTCCTTCCCATTTTTCTTTCACTCCTGAAGGATGAATTTCCTGATGTGCGTCTTAATATCATTAGCAAGCTTGATCAAGTGAATCAGGTCAGTTTAAATTTGAGAAAGTAAATGCATTATATTTCCCCCCATTTATGCTTTCTATGATTCTGTACGTGTTTTTAAACTCAATGGTTAGACCTCAGCATTTGGTATTTTTTGGTCTTTCCTTATCAAAATATCAAAGGTTAGACCTTTTCAAGTGAATGCTGAAGCGTGTCATTCTTGCAGGTTATTGGAATCGATTTGCTGTCTCAATCCTTGTTACCAGCCATAGTTGAGCTAGCGGAGGATAAACATTGGAGGGTTCGACTGGCAATAATAGAGTACATACCTTTATTGGCAAGTCAGCTGGGTGTAGGGTTCTTTGATGATAAGCTCGGTGCCCTTTGCATGCAGTGGTTACAAGACAAGGTTAGTGTATTCCTACATTTTGAGTACATCTCACTTCATGATAAGCCTGAAGGGAAGAAATGTTGTTCTTTGTTTCTCTTCTCCCTTCTCTCTCTGTCTTTCTATCCCTCTACCGCCCCCTCCCCACAAAGAAAGAAAGACGGGGTGCGTACTCATTAGTGCTTCTGCTTTGGAATCTATTGCAGGTCTACTCAATTCGTGATGCTGCTGCTAATAATTTAAAGCGTCTGGCAGAAGAGTTTGGTCCAGAATGGGCAATGCAACATATTGTTCCACAGGTTTGGTTGATGACTTTGATTAATTCAGTTGCCACAAGTTCTGCCATGGGAAATTCCAGAAATGTTGAAAATAGTGTCATTGTTTTGTCCCGACTTTACGGCTTTTATCTTCCTGGAAATTAGAATTATAGGCTTAGAATGGTTTTTTGTAGGAAGATTTGCCTGCAACCACTTTTCTCATCACATTATTCTTGATTTCTTGTGGATGTTTGAATGTACTAGTTAAAATTCACCGAAATTGTGGACAAGACAGCTTATGGCTTTTAAAGTTTGGTCGCTTACCACATTTTCGACTTTGTAGCTTTCATCATTATTTTATTCTTTAAGGGTTATGTATATACTCTACTCTCAAAATTTTGGGAATTTATGTCATTTGGGCAGGTCCTTCAGATGATAGACAATCCACACTATTTGTATCGAATGACAATTCTGCGTGCAATCTGTCTCCTTGCCCCGGTAATGGGTCCAGAAATCACATGTTCAAAACTGCTGCCAGTGCTCGTCAATGCGACAAAGGACAGGTATAAACACTATGAATTGTGTGTACCAAATAGGAAAGATATGATGCTGGTGGAGTTAGTCCATTCACTGGCCTAAATTCTTTGTTTTTTCCTCAGAGTACCGAACATCAAATTCAATGTCGCAAAGGTGCTGCAGTCCCTTATCCCCATAGTTGATCAGTCGGTAAGCATCTATTTGAGTCCTTCGTAATTTGTTATTTCATGTATTCACTTTCTCTGTCTTCTTTCTTCCCGGGCTTAAATTTTCTTTGACGTTTACAGGTGGTGGAGAAAACAATTCGTCCCTCTTTGGTTGAGCTCAGCGAGGACCCAGATGTTGACGTCCGGTTTTTCGCTAACCAGGCACTTCAGGCAATTGATCATGTCATGATGTCAAGCTAGTAGCCAGGATAACTTTCAGTCTAGGGGGTTCATTGCTCATGTTGAAGATGGAAGGCATCATTCTGCGAACTCCGAGTACGTCGTTAATGTGTTCCTTCGTGGCCGGGAGCGTCTGAGAGTAAGTGTGTGCTACTAATTTGTGCCTAACATGCCGGACCGTTTTCGGGTTCCCGCGATTTTACGTTATGCCGTCGTATATGGGTAAAATGTGTAATATTAGCACTGAGAATTTGCATTTGTTATTTTGTTATGATGGGCCTTCATCGGTAGGAAAGTATTGTCTTAGATTTGAAGAACCTTTTTATTTGTTGGTGAATATATCCTTATATTTTTTATTTTGTTTAATATTTTGTTGGTTGCAAGAACATTAGAGATCTCCTTCATTCATCACTTAATATTTAGCTTCTGATTGGTAAACAGTTTAAATTTGTGAATTAAAACTAGAGAAATGCCAAGGAGACTCTTAAAGTGGGACTCTCTATAGATTCTTTATCATCTCACATTTTAACGTTAATTTTTGTGTCAACGTTATAAAACATTGTGCTAAAATCATGAGGTGGTAGAGAGTCAATAGATAGTCTCACTTTTTTTTAATCGCCTACAATTTATCTTAAAATTATATTCGATATGAGGTCTCATATACATACCACCTATTACGAGGCAAAATCTTGGTTGAAATCGGTGAGAAGGACTCATTTTGTCACTAATTTATCACGGGACACGTTTTTATTGAATGAGTGATTCACTTTTTGGACGTGGTGAGCATCGATTGCCCAAATGATGTGTTACTTAGTCTAAATTGATTGCAAAAGAGAATAATTTAGAATCTCTCATCTCCTGCATTAATGCAAACTAATTAGAGGTACGTGTCTAAGTAACTTGATTGGACATGATGTGTTACTCAGTCTAAATTGATTGCAAAAGAGAATATAATAGAATCTCTTATTTCTTGCATTAATGCAAACTAATTAGTTACACGATGAGAGAGGTACGTGTCTAAGTTACGCGGTAGAATCTCTCGCCTCTTTGATGCGTCTTCAAAGAGTAATGAAGCTGCCGACCCACGTGACAATGGAGTATGGTGGGTAACTTCAGCAGAATGTGAGTGAATGGTATTCGACTACTCGAGAGGTCCAAACTGACGATACGGTAGGCGGTGGACGGTGGAGTTGTGAGAGGATGAAAGACCTACGACCCTGGGGGTTGAGGCAATGTAAACAGTCAACGTACGACCGATGGTTCGCACCTGGTGCCCGTCCCACACCAACCACCAAATAATAATTGAAATCTTGGTTTTGCTGCATTGCTATTAGTTTGGTTTGGTGCGTTATGCATGCGACATGGCCTATAAATACAGCCATAGAACTACAAGGATGTTAAATTCACCCAAACGTAGCATTGTTCCATGGATCATCTTCACGACATAGAAGTGCCAGAAGAAGAAGGAGAACGTATGAGAAGCATGCAGGTATTTCATAAATTACATACATACGCGGACGGATCCATAACAGTACTGTTTTTTCATAACTTTTGACACATGTTTTTGTGAAGCACACTCCGTAATGTATTTTAACGATCTGAATCGGCTATCTTTTAGGTCTTCCCTCAAAGATCATGTCTACCAAAAATCACCTAAATCTGAAATAGTTATCAAACAGGTCCACTTCGTAATATATTTCATGTCATGGACCTTTTTTTTTCTCCACTTCTTTGAAAATTGAAATAGTTATCAAACAAACCCTTAAATACGCATGATGAGTAAATTACCATTTCCAGTACTTCTTGGTGTGGGATAACACTTGCAACAGATGAAGTATTGTAGTTTTGGTAACTTTCAGATTAAAGAATCTATGATGATCGATCTAGCAATATCCAGTTAAATTTTATGCAGGTTGGAGGAGCTAGGGCATGGGAACATCGAATTACACAGTGCAATATGATCTGCGTTGTTCCTTTTAAGTTCTACAATATTCAACTCATTAACATTTGTTTTTGCAGCAAACGACTCGGCAGTAATTTCATCTGGAGCACTCATTTGAGCAAGAATACGCAACTGATATTAACAGGCGAAGGTTCCCATCTGCAACCCCGCGAAGAAACCTCAACCACGAAGTTTCACGAAGGGCAGCGGAGGCGTATTTTGGCCTTCGACTGTCAGTATAGGTAGCCGTGACTAAGAGGATATACATATATATATATATATATATATATATATATATAGAGAATTGTTATTAGCATTTCAAAAATCTCATTCTACACTCCTAACAAGTATATTTTTCTTTTTAATTATAAAAAATTTGGAGTGTCAAATGAAATTTTTGGAGTACTAATAATAATTCCCTATATATATATATATATATATGTGCATGAATTTGTTTTGATGGTTATCATAAACTCACGGTAACAAATGTTGGATCCTTGGCCATGCTTCACCCAAAGAGAAACATATTTAATCATGAGTTATGGTGTTTGGATTCCATTCCAATCTAATCAAAGCTTTTTGCGACAAACAATTGAAACCTTATGGTTGTGTGATTAATTTTTCGGCATTACCCTAAACCAATATTGGAGGCAGATTGTCTGCCCTCCTAGTTGTGGTGCCCTTCCGTACCCTCCTATTTTGTGCGATCACGGTTAAGCCACGTTAACATTTTATATTAGTTTTTTAATAGAGATAATAAGACAAAAAGTAATAAAAATATAAAATATTGACGTGACTTAACCGTGACCGCACAAATAGAAGGGCATAGAAGGGCACCAAAACTAGGAGGGCAGACAATCTGCCTCCACCCATATTTCCATTGGGATCAAATTTGGCGTTGGAGAAATTTTTATGAGTGCCTATAATTCACGTGTTATAATCTGAGTGAAATAATAACGTCACGTGACTGTGTTCCACGTACACCAAAAAATTACTCATAAATTTAATATCCCTAACATTACTCTGAAATAAATCTTTACTTCATAGTTCATCTCTCTCCCACACATAAATTTACCATCTTACCACCTCTTTTCCTCGATGCTTCACAAAACTCCCAAGTTCCTATCTTTCAATACAATCCATCTCTGAAATGCAAACCAGGGTAGGCCGAACACTCTTAAAAGGACTAGCACTCCTCCTCCTCCTCCTGTTCATAGGGTGCAAAATAGGTGGTGGCGATTAGCGCCGCGTGGCAGCGCCGATCGCCAATAAGCATCGGAGGCTGCCAAGCTCAGCAGAGACCGAGGTTGCTTCACCATGTAGTACTTCTCCGAACTGGTCCTCGCCTCTCTCCCAAAAAAGGATTGTAGCAAAACTGTACCTTCAACAATCAAAGGCTCAATCGAACTTTACAGATTCAAGTTAATTAATATTACAAAGTCTCGTGGCCGCATTGTGGGCTATATTATTGGCACCCGCACCATCACCCACCATGAAGATTCTGGAAAAGTCGCATTTCCTTGACCACCATGCATTATTAATTGTATCTTTTCTGTTTTTTTGGCAAGATCAAGCTGCCAATTTTTGTCCTTTTGTGCTTCTGTCCAATTTGTAGCAAAAATGTTGCTAAACATGAACAAATATTTGACCATCCAAATATAAGCACGTACCAAAGCAAAAAGATGCTCTTAATTTATCTTTACCTTCGTTTACGTTTAAAATTCTATGAATATCTTCTGATAGGCCAAATTCTACGAATAATAAATTTTATTTTTTAATGTAAAAGTGACTGTCTTCTCTAAATTAATCTAAACTACGAAAAGAGAAATTTGAAATAGAATAATTAATTAATTAAAGCCCCTAAACTTGCTAATTAAAGATAGTTAATTGTCATTAGTCATCCTCATTATCTATCATGAACAGTGCAGACGAATTTAATAGGCATAACGAATAGACATGTTCTTAACGTACGTGCATGACATATTCTTGAATTTGGATTCATTTGCAGACAGATAATGTGCAAATCAGCATTTCTGCATCTATATCCATTTTTAACCACAAACGAAGTATTTTGTGTTCTTCGATCTCTCCCAAACTTTTTATATAAATCCCGAACTCTTCCCTTCAACAACCCAACTCACCATTTCCTGATCAGACATCCCAAAACAGAAAAAGCACTTTTGATTTCAGTACTCTTGATCGATAATTCAACATGGAAATGCTCACAAACGCTAATCTTGCATTCGAGGATGAAAGTGCTTATGTCGACGACGATGATGTCTTTTTTGCCGAGATTAGAAGGCAGATTTTGGCCTTGACAGCAGACAATGAACATTTTCCGGACACGAAAAGCGCAAAATATAACTCATTTAGTAGCAGTGTCACCAAACGTCCTGCAGGTCACACTATTTCATCATCACTTGGATATATAAGCTGGTTGGGAAATAAGAACAGTAGTAATCATGCAGTACCAGCTTCCCTTGCAAAGTTGTGGGAAAACAGCAATGTTACTGGGACTGGAGTTTTTATCCCACAAGCTGTAAAATCCAGAAGAGATTGCAGGCCAAGTAAATCACTCTAATCCTTTCTTAATGACGAATACTCCTTCAGCATAGAAAAAAAAAAAAGAATTTTATTCAATTTTAATTGACTAATTTTTGTCTGGTGTCCGGCAGGAAGGATGAACAACGACAGGAGAAGAACTTACAAGCGAGTGGAGAACATGAACAAGCAGTCATGAGCACAAGTTTGCCAACCTCAAATAATGTCACGCCCCAGAGTGTTTCAAAACAAAACAGATTACCGACGGGCGAAAATTTTGCGGTATAAACACCGCAAGCATCATGTGCCATAAGGAAATTGAGGAAGATTTAATTATATACCATTTTCAGGATGTATTAGTTACAATTACTCTAAAATACTAGCTAGCTAATTGTAACACAATTTATTTATTTAGTTGTATCAAATGACAAAACACAAAGGAATATGCCATATTTATTTGTTTTAGTTGTGTATCGAGCTTGAAGTTAACACAATGACACCTAGATGCTCAAGAATCGACGCCTTTTTTATTAGGGTAGTGATTTTTTCTTCTCGTGCAATCCTCTTTGTTTTCTAACCTCCGAATTGAATAAATTAAAACAAAATCAAAAGGGCCAAAAGAGAACACGAGAGTTCGAAAACCATTACCCATTTTTAATATTAGGCGAGATTTTTGTGAAAGCCAAGGAATGGAACAACTATCCACTTCCTACAATTCAGGTTCTCCAAAAATGCTTCCAGTCCCCACAGACTCTGATGCGATTAGTATAGAACATAATGCTAAAATGAGTATACATCCATCCATTTATGCCAAAGAGGACATATTCTTTTAACTTAATTACATGCTAGGGAATCACCAGTCGACCTTTCCTAATCATCGAAGTTTCGAAAAGCATCATAAGGAAAAAAAAGGGGGTCGAAAAGCCCGAATCTGCATTTTTGATAGTTAACCATCTTCATGGTCTCAGCACTAGAGCTGGTTTACTATTAAGGGGGGAAATACCTAACTTTTTTTGTAGGTCCTAAGGTGGGGCGGTCGGAACAACATTAGTCCCTAGGACGCGCTTGCCATAAAGAACTGAGTGCTCGGAGACGAGAGAAGTAGTCACTGATGACAAGAAGGGCGCGAGCTGCTTGGCGAGTGGTCAGAATCCGATGCAATTGTTGCAGAGTTTGCTGTCTCAAAAGGTCAGCCTAACAAGTTAAAAAGGTGTGCAAGTTAGTTTTTGTATATCAAATGTATGTGCATAAAGATATGATAAGCGCGCTTGGTTACCTGGTGAAGGAAATTTTCAAGTGTGGCCAGCTTTCCCATAGCAATTGCCATTTGGCCCATGTAGTCCGCGACATTATCAGAACCAGTGGGGCAATGACTCGGCGAGGAAAGTGTTTCCACAAGAGATTGTTGCAAAGCTTCCATCCCTTGTGACAAGGCATCTTCAGCCTGCTGGGAGGATTGCTGCAGATTGCATATTCCCATCAACTGCTGATCTGTTAAAGGTTCAAGGTGGTTCCCAAGTATCTGAATATCCAATGATAAAAACACGATTATAGATAGGCCTATGGTGAAGTATATACAACTTAGAAAACAAAATCAAATAGAAGATCACCTTGAGAAGTTCAGACGAGCGGAATCCACCCAACCACATAAAACACCTTTCAGCAGGCGTCTTCCACATGCCAGAGAGCATGTGAAACACATCAATCTTTGCAGCAATGCTCTTCAACCTGAATATCTCATCATAATGTGTCATTACGCTGTCAACGAGAATCCGCAATTCATTATCTCCCATATGGGAATTCACAGCTGATCGCATATCATGTATCAGCCGCTGATGTTCTTCAAGCCAGCGTGCATACTCCAAGTCGAATGTTAAGGCCCCTGACAAGTACAATCGGTTATCAGAAACCATTGGATCAGGACATGCTTATCCAAATATCATATCATATATTCTCTACAAGTTACTCCGAACTGCAAACGATTGTTCATTGAATGCAGGACACAAGAAATTGCAAAACCTTTACAGCATTTTATGCTTCGTTTTCTTTAATTATCAAAACTAATTAAAATCTTCATGGATCCAACTGAAATAACTTACCATTTCGACCCACTGAATGACCATGATCCCCTGGAAGTCCATCTGCAATATATATACCCTTCATTGAACACCACCAGAAGAAATGAATAATTACATATATGCATACACACATATTACCGATGAAAAATACAAAGTCGTTCACCTGCTGGCGGGCTCGCTGAAGCTCTTGCTCTAGCTGCGAAAGCCTAAGTCGACTATTTTCCAGCTGCTGGACATATGCCTATGTATCCAAAACCAAAACCTATAAATGATCCAAATATGTTCCATTCATTAACTTAAGACAATGTAACATTTCCATTCAACAGTTCAAGGTTGAAGAGGCTCAGTAAATTTGGGGAGAACATCAATTAACTAGAAGGGGATCAAAAGGTAAGAAAATTAGAGGAAGGGAGCAGAAAGTAAATGGTTAAAAGGGTAAATCCCACCAAAAGAGAAGTGAAAAGGGGGAGGGAGCTAAAAAAATAAGCCTTTGCTAAAAGAGAATGAGAAGGCTGAAAAGCATATAAGGCAAACCTAATTTTTATAGACCTGGCAGTGAATCTTCAGGGTTGATACCAAGATTTTGTCTCAACAGAGCTAAAAGATTTAGACGCTGGGTTACAGACCTACAACCTGGTACACCAGTGTGTCACGCCAAACGAATAACGCGATCCCATGTGTTTTAATGCTCTCACGTGACGTTACATAATTAGTCTAAGATGTCACGGCCTAACAAAAAGAAGAAAGACATTCAAATATGTGCTGATGGAAAGTACAGATGTATACTTTCTTCCTTAGTCGACTCTTCCTTGCTGCTTCTCTGTTCTGGGCCAGCCTACGTAGTGTCTGTAGATATGTTAGCTTAATGGGATTAGCATTTAAGATCGAAAATTACTTTCTAACTAATAAAATCACTTTTATCATTAATCCAAATATTCTAACCCTTTGGTCACCAGTAGTTCTTTCCTTTGCCTGCTCTGTGGAATCCACTACCATTAGTGCTCCATGCTGCACTCCATGAAGCTAAAACAAAATAGCATCTCTCATTAATCCACTGACACTAAAAAATTAAAATGCTAAATAAAGTTTACGGTAAAATATGCAGATTTAAAGCAAATCAACTTAGGTATGGGCCATGTTATTAAGGCACTAAATGAATTGAAAACATTCTGGAAACTATCTTTTTAACTGACAAAGCAATATTCTAAATTACTATAATTTACGGGAGGGAGATTCGAACTATAATGCAAAAGGGGCGAGCTGCTGTTCTAGCCAACTAACCAAACAAACGTGAAGCTTGAAACAACATGGATGGTTATCCAAAATTCCAAATTTCAAAGTATTCTCAATTCCACTTAAGCCTATAGATAGATTCCCATGAAAAAGTATGGTAGCAATCTAGCAGACACATATGCTCATGAAACAGAGACCAAGAGAGAGATGGTGATACATGGTTTTTGTCATCGGTGTCAACATCCGTAGAAGTGTCAGTCTGCTGGCTGTTGTCAGCCATGGCTGAATTATCACCCCAATTCTCAAATTGTCCGTTTCCAGACGACGTCGTCCCTTTCTGCTGCTGGTACATGTATGGTTGCTGCTGTCCTGTGTCCACACACCCTCCTCCTCCTGTTCCGGTTATAGTTGATCCTATGTCCAAACACCCGCCGACGTTCAAGGTCCCGTATTGCAAGCTATCAGGTACACCGCCAACATTGTTTGCTTTTAAGCTGAACATGGAGCCTACACCAGATTAAAACCCATACTTTAGAGAGAGAAAGAGACAGAAAGGAGGAGAGAGAGAGAGAGAGAGGATACTTGGGCTTAAAACAACAGCATCATCGTGAGGGAAGGCGGTAGCGGACTCTTCAAGCTCTCCAAGATCCGTAAAACGCGTTTGGTTCCGGTCACTGTCGTCTCCCCTGTTTTTTCACATCGCAGAAAAAACAGAGCAATTGGGTTTATCTTTTACCGCTAAAAATCCGTATACTCCCATAAATTTCAAGACTTTATGTTTTTTACGCACAACCCATTTCTCATACGCCATTAAAACAAAACCCAGTAGAAGAAAAAACGTAAACATAAACAGTAAGAAGAGGGGAGAAAGAGAGACCTGAAATAGAAGGAAGAGTGGGAGTAGAATTCTGGGTTTGTTGACGCTGCTTTGAAGCTCTGCATTTTTTTTTACTGATTGGGTGGTGATTCCTTCTGCCTGTATCACTTTAAAGCAAAGAAAAGGTCGAAAAAGACGATCTTCATACGACCTTTTACAGTTGGAGAAGGGAGAGAGAGAGAGAGAGGGAGAGAGCAGGGTGAATGAAGTGAAGAAAATCTTGATGTAGCTTTAAGAAGAGGATAGCGTATCAGGACACCCTTTTTAATAAATTTTAAAACACCAGGCTTTTATTATTGCTTTCTGACTTGGGATTTTAGCTTCCCAATACCCCCAGAGCGAGAGAGAGAGAGAGAGAGAGAGAGAGAGAGGGCCTTACGTTTCCTCAGTCTCTCCCGTTAGAGCGTTTCGAACACTCTCTCCAGTCTTGGCCCTTACACTCTGCTACAAGCCTACAATTCTGCTCTGTTTTTTATTTATTAAAGCATCTTCAAAAGAAGTGTTAAAATTTTAGATGGAATGTTACTGTGTATATTTGACATTAAAAGTTTTTTTTTAATCGAAATATTATTTACAGATTGATTTTGAAGGTTTGTGATTTGAAATCAAATTTGACATCAATGTCAAATTTATTTTTAATTCATTTTAATGGTGGATCTCTTATTCCACTAACATTTAAATCAATAAAAATTTTGTTTCAACATTTTTTAATAACTACAACCATTTAAAATTTTATTTAAATAATAAAATAACATTTAACAATTCAGTTGAACAAGTCTAAAATTTGACGTAAGATTTCAAACTCTTACATAGCGATGAATTATAATTTGACATTTTTTTTAGGAGATGATCAAAACAAAGCAAAATCCAATGTATTTTGAAAACCCAAATCGAGAAAATGATCTAAAAATTGAGGAGGAGCGTGGGACAACTAGTCCACTTGGCCCAGGACAAAAATAAGACCCTATTTTGTTGATTCTTTTAGCTCTAGGGTCTCTTCCTGTACTCAAGATTATAGAGTAGTAGTGTTTAGGGTTCTTTCTCTTGGAAAAGGATCCTCCTTCGTCCTAATACATCAAATCAGAAAATTTATGCTGTTGAAATTTGATCCAACGGCTACAAATAAAAATCCACTTTAAAAGTTATAATAACTTCAGCTATTTGATTAAATTTCAACAACACAGATTTCTTGATTTGGTAGATTAGGAGAAAATTATCTGAAGAGATCCCTTTCCCTTTCTCTTTTCTTCTCTCTAGAAGAACTTTTAGGAAATGCATGCGTGTGGAATTCAAATCAATCATATATTATTACAATAGTATGTCAAAATTTATGATTGTGTGTGATTAGTTTGAGATATTAATGTAATGTCATTTCACTACAAGAGAAAAACTTTGGTGAAACATTGAGATTTCATCGTGATGTCTTAAACAAAAAATGCAAGCCAAACAAAGAAGCTAAAGATAGTGACATTGTATCAAAAGTTTGAGTTGTCACAGTAGTACTTAAAAGTGTAGGCAAGGTCTCCATCCGTAAGAGTAGGGAGGAGTAGTTTTGAGATGTCTTTGCATTGAAACAGAAACCATTATGGCGCTCCATCAAGTTAATCATTCGTTATCATATGAAAATGTTAAAACGCATAACCGTGTGCAAGATAACGACACAATTTCATGTCTTCTCTTTGGGTAAAAAAGTTTCTCTCCTCTCTTTCTCTATCTCTCTCAGTCGCAATCCATCTCTATAGACTGTATACAGATATTTACTAGGACTGTAAGTCCTACAGCTGCAATATACGAATCATGGGGAAGGGTGTCAGCGCGCGAAAAATGATGGGATACGAAAATCAGATTATTTTGCAGATGAGGCCAAAAATAAAAATAGTTTAAATAAAAATAATTTAATCTTATTAAATTAAATCAATTCCTAATTATTATTTTTAATTATTAAGGGGTTGATTGAAAGGAACCTCTTGGTAATGGTAAGACAGGCAGCAGTTGTGGTTTTAGCCGTAGAACTGTGTGGCAGACTCAGCAGGAACACCAGAAGGCAGGAGAATCTCCGTCTGATTCTCTTTGTGAGGATCCTTGCAAGATGCTCTAATCACATCCGTTCATCGTACATCGTACGATCAAAAATTATTGTAAATTTTTTTTATTTAAAATTAAATATAAACAATATCTGACAAAAACTGATCACACGATATACGATGAACGAATATAATTAAAGGATCCCGCAATCTTTACAAAGAGAAACCGGCGAGAATCCTCTCTCCACCAGAAGCCTCTCTTGTCCTGCATTTCTTGTTGTAAATATATTAGGGGTGTAAGTAGATCAACACATATTTGCGTTTTTGGATTTGCATTACATTTAGTGTGCGTCCCAAAGCCGAAAAGTATATGACGCATTTCATACGGCAATCGTACGCTTTGATGGCGTGTTCCTTTCACTCTTTCTGCTGCTGGTTTTTCGTCTTTTCTGTGTTTTTCTCTCTTGATGCTCTCTGCTCTCTCTGTGGTACTAGTTGGTGATTCAATGTGTGTGCCCCTCACGTGACCTTGGGGATCTTCGGATGATACCGATCTTTAAAAAACACTTATGATCATAATCGTTTTTATTTTATTTTATCAAAGTACTTATTTTGTATACACACTTTGGAAAATCACTTTGAAATGCTTTCTCGGAAAACTATATATTCTAAATCAAACACGGTACTTTGATATGTTCTAAATCAATCACGCAATGCTCATGCGAGAACGTTAATTTGCTCATACGAGTAAGGCCCACGAGGAAAAGAAATCTTTCCCACTCTAACTTATATCCTGTAAGCAAGGATGCTTCCTGCAATTTCTGAACTTGTGGAGTTTACTGCTTTTGTAATGTTGAATTGGATGACGAACACAAAGTCTCTTCTCCTGCGACTCCTTTTCCCTTGAGCCAGAAGAGCAAAAATGTTGCTGTAAGCCCGCAACCGATTCCCAAAAAGGGACTTGGATGTTTTGATTTTTCAGATACAAAGATAAATATTTTAGATAAAAGACATGCAATCTTTGATTGCATATAACAAATGCAAATCAAAGTGTTATCTTTCCATGAATTGATCATTCACAAGTTACATATAATCGAGACATCGAAACAAAAAAACCAAGTTATGAACAAAAACAAGCGATACCTCCAACGGGTATATCCGGTTAACGGAAGTAACAAATCCATCATCAGAAGAACCTTTGAAAGCCTGAGAGCAAGGAACAACGGAGTTGCTTCCTCGGTCTCATTGTTCTCTCCTCAACTCTAATCCAACGCCGTGAAGGTATATGGTCATAGCCCTGCCTAACCAATTAACTTCAAACAAAATTTTCTACCTATCACATTTTCCCTCTTTTGTGAGTGACAAAGATCCTATAACAGTGTACATGTTTTATCGCAGGTAACCTTTCAGGCAGGGAATGTTTCTTGTGCGTGGTTATCAAAGTAGTGGTGGGTTAACACTTCCCTCACTCGTGAGCTCCTATGTTGAAGACGCTGGTGTAGCATCTCCGACATCTGGTTGAAGAACTCAGCATCCCACCTGCGAATCAACAAGGGGTCTTCTGCATAACAAATATAAATAGATGTAACGGCACTTTCCACAACCACCATCGCCAGCCCCACCTGAAAATACATGATCCATGCTAAGGTTTTCTACTCTCAAGAAAATATGAACAAAATTACAAGACGATCAAAGGTCAAAATCCATCTCAACTTGAATAAAGATCCTGATTCAAGAAACTTACCAGGACCATTCCCATCAACATTGCAGTGGACCCCACCATAACCACTCTGTCCCTGTACTTAATCCATGTCCAGATCCCGGCGGAAGTTCCAGTAATAAGCCCGCCCAAAACTGTTCCCATCAATAAAACCGCACCTGAACAATCATAGGCAACAAGAGCCTCCACTCCAGTAGACTGAAATAACTCCCAGGCATCCCTCGCTGAATGATTGAAGCCTTTGCCAGAAACAGCTATCTGCAGGGAATGACGTCACTCACAAATAACTACTTCTACACAACTTAAACAAAACGGCAAGAACTAAGTGACGGTCACTTAGGGTTGAGATAGCACCACTGGAAAACGAGGATGATCAGTTTTAGGCAAATAATGTTGTGATTAGATACAAGGAGAGCAACACGTGAAGGGAAAATCATGTTGTTCACTTAAAATATAATCAGCCAACCTGCCTTGTACTAGAAGTCTCACATTTAAAATTATGACCCCTCTGTTTTTTACTAAAATAAATATTACTGTTGTTAACATTTAGGGTAACAATTTTGGTGTTCCTTTTAACAAGATGCAAGGATTGGTATTTGTTGTTGAATTTTGCCAATTGCATACAAAGGTTGTGAGGTTACCATGCATCATTACTTGCAGTGCACGAGTTCTTTTTGGACAAAAATATGTTGCTTTAATCTCAATTGAAAATTATAACGGCAGGGTTTGTTAACAGAAAACTACCTGCACATAGGCATACTTGTTAAAGAAACGGACAAGAGTCTCCACTAGATGAAAGAGAAAATCAACACAGCAAAGTAGGCACTCGTTGTTGCCTATCTTGGACCGGACTCCCCTGATCTGAAATATGTTTCAAAATTGTAAGAACTAAGATACTCACTCTCAAACTTAAACAGAAATATAAGGAAATCATCATTCAGAAAAGCAAACACATGTCTGTGTACCTTCCACCGGAGTGTCCGAATGAAAGCTGTGAAAAGTGAACCATAGCAGATACTGCCAAAAGAAGTTGTGACTGCATACCGAAGAGACTTCATCAGTGAGTTTGGAGGCATTGATGGTGCCTCCCTACCACCATGGATAAGAACAAGAAACACCATCCCAGACACTATAACATGCACAGTATTACAGAGTACTGCACCCGTCCAAAATAAGCTTATAGAGAGAACCTAAGTACATGTGTGACAGCATAATTAACGTCGTTAGCTAAGGCATTTTAACTGTTATATTGCATCCATATACCAATAACAATAATGAATGAAGAGCAAAACTTGCCAGCTCACCACAAGAAGCCACCAGCGTCCACCATCTCCAATGCTTGAAGCTACAACACCAGCTGCCCCGAAGGACCATAATACCATCCATAAAAGCATAATAAGCATGAAAGCATATGCTACTCTCATAACTTCACGAAGACTCCACACCATCTTGACAGCTGCTTGCAGCACCAGCATGGTAAAGGGAAGTCTATTGATTAACAATAAAGTCAGAAAGACTGCAAAGGGATCTGATCATTCCATTTCTAATTAGATAATAAATTAAGACAATCCACAAGTGCAAAGAATTGTTCCTCGTGCAGCTCAATAATGGTCCAGAAAAACAAAATTTCGAAGTCATACCTGCCCACAATTGAAAGAACATACATGAACTGCAATAAAGCACCAATCGCAAATGCAACACCCCACAAAAATTGTTCCATCCAAAACAATAGAACACTAATCACAGCAAGATAAGTAGTCAAGATGTGAACCGCAACCTTCATCATGTGAGTCGCTTGAGAACGGAGGAAAAACAACCATGTCCAACCAAGAAGTGTCCCAACTCCCCCGGCAAGAGCATAAAGCAGCCAATAGTCCTCGGTCAACCCCCTTTGATTTTCCAAAAATCTCTGGGTGTACCTATCTATGTTTAGCCTATCTGTTTTCTTAAACCTATTGGTCCCCAGAACCGTAAGAGCACATCCCACCAAAATCAAATGAATCAGAAACACTCCCAACCAGAAAATGTCACGCCATCGACGCGATGGCTCAGCAGCGAGGGCTTGACCACCATCCACGCTCCTCCGACTCGAGGCTACATTCTATAATCAACAGAAACCAAACAACAGCAATAAAATTCAGAAGCTTTCGACATCAATTCTAGCTAAACCATCAAATTCAATCAAACCAATCAAAAAGTTAAGAACTTTTCAAGCATAACATAGTCAATGGAACTGAATTTAACTTAATTAAGCTTTAAAACATAAACAATTGCAGTTTGCACACGAAAATTGAACTGAAATTTCCAAGCACAGCGAAAAAAAAAAGCAAAAAGCTTTGTTCTTTGCAGGATTCAAAGTGGTTGGAAACTTCAAAACTAAATTTAAAAACTTCAGGCGAGTGATGCAGTTACCGGATCAGCGGTGTCGATGGAGGAGGAGGTGGAGGAGGCGGAGGAGCTGTGAGAGATGTTGTTCATGCTGAGAGGGGCAAAACGACGCGCATTGCTGGAAAGAATGAGAATTTGAGGGGTTTTCGTGCAGAGGAGAGAGAGCGTGAGGAACAAGGCGAAGAAGGAGAGGGAGCTCAATGGAGGGGTTTAATAATTTTCAGGGCTTGGTAATCGATTAATTAAATTAAATAAGGATATAATACTAGAGAAATGTAAAATTGGGGAAATCGAAGAGAAATGGAGGGGAAGAAACTGAAACGCAACGGCTAAATCAGTACAAAAGAATGAGCTTTTCGGCTTTCGGGTTAAGGTTTGAGGTTTGACCAAGAGAAGAAGCTTAGTGTCCTGAATAGCAATATTGTGAAATGTGCGGGGTGTTTTTCGTAATATCGACGTCCCAATGTGACTAATCTAGAAGCTTCCAGACGTGTTGGTTGGTGGGATCGTGGCACACAATGAATTCGGCTTTTTCCTCTTTGAGAATATTATCCACGACATAGAAGAAAATAGTGAGAATTGCAGGTTGGGGTGTGATATCCACACATCCTAAATTACTTTTCATACACCCTTTGTTAATTTATGTTCTTTGAACTTCTTCAATTAATTTACGTTCGTTGAACTTCTTCAATTCATCTGATCCAATGGTTGAAAATTAGAAGAGTGTGTGAGAAGTAAAATAGGGTGTGTGGATATCACACCCCTTGCCAGTTTTGTTCCTTTTGGTTCTACCACTATTGGAGTAGTCAAATGTACATCTGTAGAATAAGTCATCAATTGTGCCTTGGAAGAGGGATTTGGATCCTCTCCTGAGCCCAAGGAGAGGATCCTCCTCACTAAACATTGTGGGCCGTTTGATTTTTATCCAATTACTATAAACAGGGGGTCCCTTTAAAGTTACAATAATTATAGGCGTTGGATGAAAATCCAACAAATCACAATGCTTGATCAGGAGGATCCTCTCCTTAAGCTCAGGAGATGACACGTAGCGTAGTAGTAACAGCAAAGGCAATAATCGGCCTAATGAACGTCAAGTACTATAATGCTTCAACAAGACTTGTATATGATGTGGGATCCGGCAATTGCTCTCCCTCAGTTGTGAGCACTTTATTGTGTGCCTCACTAGATGTGGAACAAGGCTTGCAAGTATCCATACCTTCCATATGTATGAGATCTTTACCATACTTAGCTTGATTCATAAAGATATCACCCTTTTTTTTGTTAGGATTCAAATCTGATTGACAACTGCTACTTAGTACTATAGTCTAATGGTATTCTTCTTCACTTGTAAATGAGAGGTCTTAGGTTCGGTTCTCACGCAAAAACAAATTTGAACCACATTATTGTTAGCCCATTATGAGGCTTAGCTTGCTCCCTCATCATTTTAGTGTAGATAATATCATTTGTCTAAAAACAAAAAAAATTGACTAACCACTAGTTTTATTTGAATCCAATCGTTTACCAATGCATCAAATGTTAGAGTTTGGTAGAGCCGAGAAGCTATTTTAATTGAATATTGCATGACTTCTTAAATGTGAAGAATTATTTTTCTTTACTTACAAATTATAATCTGATATGTTTGTGGAAAGAACTCAATTAAATCATAAATAAAAAAATTCATACACTTTTATCAAATTGTGATTTGATTTTGTTTACTATCATTACGGCATTACATGCAATGATACAAGTATTTTCCATTTCAATTTTTACGATAGACGGAAAACAAAATAGACGGTTAGCTGGTTTCCTCTCCGGTATTCGATTTTGATTGTTGGATCATTTTCTCAAAAGCCGGCTTAATGCAAAATCAGTGGAAAAGGACCCGTAACCACCAAATGATCAACATTTTTCAAATTTAAAATTAGTAAAAATATGACTATTGAAGGATACTTGGATTTCACGTTTCAATTTTTTTTTATGTGCAATTCAAAACTTTGAACGCTTCAATTCAATGGCAACAACCACGAGGTGGTGGCCTAATGGTAAATGACGGGTTACGAGGCTTTCTTAAAACTAAAAACTGGAGGTCTCAAGTTCAAAACCCGCTGCTGGTGTGGAAGCCAGACTTGTGGCCAGGGGAAGGCTGAAATGCCTCTGCGAGTCTTTCCGGCATCCGGAAATGATGGATAACCATGACTTGCCCTTTATATAAAAATACAAATTCAATGGCAACTACGTTATGAGTTTATACTAAAATCCAAATAAAATCAACTAGTCAATGAAAAAAACCTTGACGGGCTTCATTGACTCAGCATTCTTTCGGGCCAAACTTGGACTTATACATGGCATGGCCCATAACCTTAATTTCATTTATGTCAAGGTCCAAGCCCAGCTGCCCAAACCATTTTCTGAGATATTTTTTTTAGGAAAGGGATCCTCTCCGGATCTCTTCCACAAAATCCACCTAATCAACCAGTCCGAATCTTTGAAATTTGATTCAACGACTACAAACAGGAGCCCATTATAAAAATTATAATAATTTTAGCTGTTGGATCAAATTTCAAGAACCTGGATTGGTGGATTTGGCGGAAGGGATCCTCTCCGGATCCCTTTCCTTTTTTTATACATGAGTTGTTGAACATGAACTGTAAAGTTGGGTCACAACCTCAGATTCCAAGTGTTGTTTGCTGTCAACGACAAGTCTAGTAAAGGTAACCGTTATATCTGCAGCTTACGCAGATCACTGTATGTTAAGCTTCACAGTTTTTTTCGGTTGGCAACGGAGCATAAGTCCGAAAGAAAACAAAAAAATACATTAGAATATCACGTTTGGTCATGAAAATCCAATTATATCTGCAACTAGCAAACGATAACAAGGAATAAAAATTTGCTCAAATTAAACTGAACCTCTAACTGCATGACAAATTCAGACAAGCAAAATCCTCATCAACAAAAATAAAATAAAAAGCACCTTGCGGATCCTAAATAAAAGTTAACTAAAAAAGAAAATAAAAAGATATTATGTTGGTAACATGGACAGACAACTGAACATGGTCAAAGCATAAAACCCATGATTTCCATTCTAACATTGGTTGGGGGAGAACCCGACCAAGGAATTCACTAGATCGAAACCGACACGTGTCCCTTGCTGTTGGACATTCCCAATGATTGACAGCGAAGAGGGCGTGGGCGCGAACGCAAAGCAAAACGTCCCGTCCGAGTCAACCGGTATCAGGAAATTTTTGGCCGGTAACGGTAACACTTTCCCATCGGCGAAGTGAAACGACACCGTTGGAACCTCCACGCTCTTCCTCGATGACAAGTCGTAACACGCGTCGAATAACGCTGCCCCTTTCGTAAATGGCAAGTCCTTAGTGCCTTTCATGAACGCGTCGCGAAGCACGTTGTATGTGTCCGTCTGCAGTCGAGTCACCGCCGTGCCCGAGTCGATGATGATTCCGCCGTTTCCGCTCCCGTCTATCTGGAAAGCGGACTCTGGAATCGGGAGCAATGAGCCACCGACGCTGAGTCCGGTCAGACCGAGATAGTAAAACGTGTCCAGCTGAGAGTTGCGGCGTAACGGAGCCCTAACGGCGTTGGGACTGAGCGGCGAGTTGAAATCGAGTGTCGATGCCGAGTCGGAGTCGCGGTCCACGAGGCAGTAGGAAAATGACGTGGCATTGAGCTGGGATGGAAACGAGAGTGAGCCACCCCCGAGGCCGAGAATCCCAGCCGCTCCGACGAACAAGCCCTCGTTGGTGTGGCCACAGCCGATGGCAATCTCCTTCGCCGAAGCCCCACCTATGCTGATTGTCTCCGTCACAAAGTCGCCGACAGTGTACGAGCCGTCGCCGTACGCCACCTCGTAGAGACACGTGCCGTTCCGACACTCAAACACATCGAGGGATTTGCATTGTTGGGATTCGCACGGGAGCGGCGAGAAGGAAGTCGAGGAAGCCGGCTCGAAGATAGGGTCGGCTTGCTGGTAGCAATCGGCGCAGGGTGCGCACTGCACCCAGCTGATGTCACTCCCGGTGTCGAGCACCACGTAGGCCTGACTCGGCGGTTTTCCGATCCCGACTCGGGAGAAGTACTCGCCGCTACCCTGACTCGTCCCGGAAATAATGGGGCCTTCAAAACCATCCGCATCGAGCTGTAACCCGCTGCCGGTTTCCACGGGTTTAAGGTCCGACGTGGCAACACCTCTAACAGCCAGATCCAACCGAGTGGTGAGAGATCTGACTCTGGCCGAGTCGCGCTCGAGTCGAGCCAAAGTGAGGGACTTGTAGTCGCTGTGAGAAGGCGCGTGGAGTGAAATTCGAGAGTGTAACGGTACAGAAAGCGAGCTATGGTCTTGCTGGGACAATGCCTGTGCCGTTCTACTTGTATCCTCCGACGACAGAGCTCTTAGCGTCGTCTGAATCGAAGCGGCGACGTCGAGCACCGTCGTTTTGGAGGTCGACGGCGAGCTCCGGGAGTGGGCAACTTGGGAATGACAGTGAAAGAGGAAAGCACAGAGAATGCAGGAGAGGAAACCCATTCCGGCCATTGAGGTGTGTTCTGAGGAGAGAGTGGGAATCCAATGCTGTTATATAAGAGGGAGAAAAGTGGGGATAAATTACTACGGGAATTCACGTAAAGGACATTGGAAGAAAACAAAGGCGGATTTGTGGGGTGGAGAGAGGAGGGGGAGGAGAGTTTGTAGATTGAATTTCAAATATCAGACTTTTGTTAACATTAATTGGTTCTTGTCATATCTTGCACTTTTGGTGTTTTCTTTTTCTCTCTTGCAAGCAGTTTTTGTTTAGGGTTTCACTATCTTTGCATGTATGCTATTAGAATTGTAGTATATGTTTTGGCACCAATTGTATGTAAATTTGGCACCATTTCTAATTTAACGTTTAGACCGGTTTCATCACTCGATTGTTAAACAGTGCAGTTTGATTCGATTTAAGCTAAAACAAGTGAATAAATACAATATTATGTTAACGGGTTTCCATGTCAACATAGACGACATTTTATGTTACAGATGAAAAATGATTTTCGCATATTCATTTAGACTTAAGTAGTAAACTTAAAAAAAAAAAAAAATGGTTTCATAAGGAGTTCAGTTTGGTTTGGGTTCCATTATCCTTGCGTGTGTGTATTTTTCTTTGGGATTTGTGATTTGCTAAAAAGATAGAGAGGAGCTTAAGGTTAAAAATCTTAATTAAATTGCACTCAAAGGATTAGGTGGTGTTTATATTGAGATTATGGGGATAAGCGTGATTGTGGTTACATATAATATAAAATAAAACTAATGAAAATAACTTGAAAATTTTGAATTTTAATGATAAGGACAAAATAAATGGTAAAATGAATAGTATCAGAATTGACTTTTTAATATAAAAATATAATTTTTAATTAAAATAAACAGTATCATAAACTTTTCGTTAAAATTCGTGATATATAATGCTATATATAATGCTTTCTATATCTAACTACTCTTTTTTGACCGATTTAGGAGGAGACAACTAATTTAAGGAATGGTTTGTGGAGGGGTTTGTGCCCAAAAGCAAATTGAGTGGGACCTGCAGGGGAATAGTGTAGGTCAAAATCCAAAAGTAAAAGCTTGAACTCATGTACTTGCTATGATTACCATTAATGAAGCAGGACCCATAGTCTAATTATGCAACAAACTAAGTATCATATTCTCATGCACCGCGTGACCATAATTATCATTTGATGTGGGACTTGTGGCCTTTCGTCAATGAAACTTTGGTGCAATGAGCATATCAGATGGGTTTCTTTGTGTCAATGTCGCATTTTGCGTGAGTCCATGATATATAAGTTGATAACTTATCTTATACAATTTATGGTGGGATGAGAAAATCGAATATGTATAAGTCCCATTGTTCTTTATTATTTAATCGATGTAACAGTTTTATTACCGTCATATATATGTTTATCTGTCCAAGCTTAAGTGGCGTAAAGAAAAACTTATCTGGCATGTATAACCATTTTCTCTTTTGTTTTTGTCAATTAAGTTTTTATATATAAGAAACTAATTAGTTCAACCAGTCTAAAGTTATAAAGGCACCCAACAACTTTTATTAGATAAAATAAAACACGGAGCATCGTTTCAACAATAGCTTCTCTCCTTTGTGTAAGCGGTTAACTTTTAATACAAAATGAGATGTGATAACAAACTAGATTTTATTAGTGTTCTAAAAAATAATTTGGGCATCGCCTAGTCGATAGTCGGACGGCGAGAAGGATTTGGAACAAGAAATGTTTGAGAAGTGAGTCGGAGTTTGGGATCGAGAAATATTTAATTGTTCAACCCAGTCTAATGGACCTTTCTCACGAAGCATCTTTGTTTTAAAATATAAATTCTTACCAAATAATACTGAGTAACCCTTCAATCTGGTTGTTTGGACATCCTTATATTTAACTCAGCTAAGAATTTGGGCCGGCCCTTTGTTTTCATCCTTGTGGGCTTGAAATTAATTATTTTGAAATGACCAAATTGACCTACGTGGTCCACAATCACATTAATTAATTAAGAGAACTTTAACGAAAAGTTCTTGGTACTGTTAATTTTAACGAAAAATCACATTTTTACATTAAAAAGTCAATCCTGGTACTATTTACTTTACCCTTTATTTTGTCCTTATTATTAAAACTCAAAGTTTTCAAGCTATTTTCATTAGCTTTCCTATTAATTTAATGACGTATTTCTTGAAGCATTATGACGTTTACAATGATATTCTTTATAAATAATAGATGTATGATAGATTCTCAACTGATTAAAAAGGTGGCGGACGAAATAATCAAGACAATATCGTTTTTGATGCGTCATGGAATTATATTATTGCTATAAATTAAATCTTGTCTATCAATAAGGTCAAATAACATGTAAATATAATCAACATATGTAATGACAACATAAGCGTCAAACCCAAAGTTGTTGATTAAATTTTGGTTACAAGGTTTATTAATTAATCCCCGTCTAATTGTACTTATCTTCTTGGATTATAAACTACCAAACCACCTGTTGTCGATAATTGATTACGTTACGTTATTAGTAGGACTTTATCCTCTTTCAGTCTTTTTCTGAATATAAAAGAGTATAATTTCACTTCTTAGCAATTCTAATTTGTAGATCCGCATAGGATATTTTTTAGTAAAAAATAAGGAAAACTAATGAAAATGACTTGAAAACTTTAAGTTTTAACGATAAGGACAAAATAAAGGGTAAAGTAAATAGTACCAGGATTGACTTTTTACTGTAAAAACATGGTTTTTCGATAAAATGAACAGTACCGGGAGCTTTTCGTTAAAATTCCCTAAAAAATATCCTATTCATAGTGTATAAATATTGATTTGGATCTCATAAATGGAATATACCGGCATACAATGTTTGATTCTGTATCAACTTGAAAGGGACACTGCTTAAGCAAATTTAGCTAAATTTAAGTCTGCAAACACTTAAACCACCATATAGTGGCCTAGAGGTTGGAGACGAATTTCAAGTTCATATTCAGCAATGCACGTTCAAAGTTCGATTCTTGATATTGATAAATCACACGATAAAACACTTAAACCACCATATAGTGGCCTAGAGGTTGGAGACGAATTTCAAGTTCATATTCAGCAATGCACGTTCAAAGTTCGATTCTTGATATTGATAAATCACACGATAGTGGACAAAGAAGTTAAAGTAAATCAAAATAGAAAGAAAAAGAGAACCCAAAGTGAGAGAGAGAATGCAATGAGCGTAAGTCAACGTTTGGACTGTTTTATTAGAGACTTTTTTTAACCCTTTTTTGCCTACTTTTTGTTAGGCATCGGTTCTTTTGTTGGCAGCCTCCCTTAACAATTAAACCGCACGCTCCAGGCATTCCCATCCCACACGCTTTTGCTGCTGTTGTGCTGTTGTATCTCGGTTCAGAAACTCCAACGAACCAGCCGAGTCAGGCATAAATCGCCCCGCCGACCTCCCTCCCGCACTCACCGACGGCAGAGCGAGTCAGAGCGATTCCAAAACTCTGACTCACTTCTCTGCGCCAGCAAAAGCATTCAATCCTTGTTCTACGCTGCTCATCGAAAAATGAGTACAGTCGTGCAGGTAATTCAATCTCTGTAATTCATCAAACCGCGTTCGTATTTGTTCTAATCTGGATTTGTTTTAGCTTGATTATGATGATGCTTTCGTTGATTAGGGTTTCACCAAGTCACTTGCCATGACTGTGCTCTCGGAGATCGGCGACAAGACCTTCTTCGCCGCCGCGGTTAGTTTATACGATTGCAATTTCGTTTCTTTTTACCTTTTGGTTGTTTTTGAAATGTGGAAATTGGAAGCAATGAAGAAAAGAGATGATTCGAAAAGAATTTCGGCATGTTAAAGTTTTTGAATTCAATACTATTAAGAACATCGAGTTTCTGCTCAATTTTTTAGTATATGTATGATTTTTCAGAGGACATATTAAAATTTAAATGCTTTCGGTAGCAACTTATCGAGCATCATATGGTGTATGTGTATGTTTTTGTATATGCATATATAAATATACCTGTGCCCGAGTTCCCTTTGTAAAGTCCCTTGGGTTTGAAGCGAAACCATAAGGGCCAGAACCACATCTGAAATCCATATTCTTGTATCTGTATACTATTTTTTTAGTAGTAATCTAACGGTGCTATGTTTTTGCTTTAAGATCCTTGCGATGCGCCATCCTAGAAGACTTGTTTTGGCCGGTTGCCTAGGAGCTCTGATTGTAAGCATTTCCCTCCCACTTTCATATAGGTGGTGTACTCCGTTGTGTAGATCTTGCATGTTTCTTGTTTGAGGTCTCACATATATCTCAAATTTTTGTTGAGTTTTAGGTGATGACTATTCTTTCTGTTCTCGTCGGCTTGGCTGCTCCAAATCTGGTAAGCACTCTGATTCTGCCACCCTGAAATTGATTTTCGTGGGGTTTGTTTTAAGATCCAAGGGAATTTACTTTCGTGATGTAAGGGTTAATGGTTGTCCCACTTAGAGCATCGCTTAACGTTGGCCAGTTGACATATTTATAAAATGTTAGCTTAACTTGGTGATGTTTTTCTGTTCTAATATGAATACTGAATGCTGATCTTGAATTACAGCTCTCTCGGAAATGGTCCCATCACATAACAACAGTGTTGTTCTTTGGTTTTGGACTATGGTCCTTATGGGATGCTTTTAAAGAAGATGGGTAATGGATTTTTTTTTATTTTTTCGAATTTATTTGACCTTTTTATATTTGTTGGGGAATTTAATTCTGGTTACCCTACAGGGGTGATGATGAGCTTGCAGAAGTTGAAGCAGAATTGGTTTGTTTCTCAGTTTTTATTCCTAGCTTGCATTCAATTCAAATCCTTTCTGACTTCACCCCTTTGGTGCCATTAGGATGCTGATCTAAAGGCTAATGCAGGAGGCAGCAAACGTACTAAGGTGCTCCTCACACACACTCTTTCTACCATGTGCAATTTTGAGCTACGGGTTTATGAACGTTTATTAACTTTCAGGATGATGATGACAAGAAGCAGAGACGTTCATTTCTCTTGCAGTTCTTCTCACCGATCTTTTTGAAGGTTTTATCTTCTATGGATTATGAAATTCAAATTTTTGCATGGCTGTAACTTAACCGCATCTATCATGCTCATGCTGCAGGCCTTTTCCATTACTTTTTTCGGTGAATGGGGCGACAAGAGCCAGGTGAGCATTTGGCCCATTGAATATATAATCTCATTCATTATTGCTTCAGCACGATTTGGTTTTGACCTGCTATTCTTTCAGCTAGCTACCATCGGTCTGGCTGCAGATGAGAACCCATTAGGCGTGGTTCTTGGTGGAATCTTGTAAGTTTCCATCCTTTATAACCTGAACGGCTTCTGGAATCTTGTAGTCACCGTGCATGCTCATCCTTCTAATTCACTTTTATCCTTTGTAGTTATTCCTTTTATTTTTATTTCTGCCCTATTTACTGATTGTGCTTCCTCTCTTTTTCTCAGAGGACAGGCATTATGTACGACTGCCGCTGTCCTTGGTGGAAAGAGCTTGGCATCTCAGATATCGGAGAAAATAGTAATATACTCCCTCCCTTCATGCTTAACATAATATAGTTCTCGTTTTTATATATTGTGCCCGTTGGCTGTAGTCAAATATGTGGCATCAAGGTTGTAAGTTATAATTGTTTTGTTTCAGGTTGGTTTATCGGGCGGAGTTCTTTTCATTGTTTTCGGAATCCAATCCTTCCTTTCGACAGTGGAGGCTTGATACCCGTAATCTGATTAATGATTAGTAAGTATGTTGACTATATTTCGCACCATATATTACAATTCATAGCAAATGCATGCAATCATCGTCAAAATTTCACGACGAGAAGAATGCGTTACCTGTTCTAGAATAGTTTTTGATGACGACTCTTGTTCAGGGACTGAAGGATGATTTGTTGACAAAAAAACATACATCTATTCACTGCAAGGAGTAATTTACTAGCATTGCAGCTTCATTGTTTATCATAGCGACGAGCATATGAGAACTGATTCGAAGAATTGCATTGTTTTACAAGTCTGTACCAATATTGCACTCTGGCATGTTTGGAATTGCCGATGTGAACACTTCTGCTATACTCTGTGTTGCATGCCATTCCAATTAAATCTATGTTTCCGTTGGTCTCGATATACCTTTACTCGGATTATGTTGTAACCTTATTGTAGCAAAGTTTATTTATATT
Organism: Heteromeles arbutifolia; assembly: GCA_024362995.1. Lineage (NCBI taxonomy): Eukaryota > Viridiplantae > Streptophyta > Magnoliopsida > Rosales > Rosaceae > Heteromeles > Heteromeles arbutifolia. Next base: position 2,743,352 of record JANCRC010000021.1, read on the forward strand.
ATCAATGGAAATAGACTCTTGGTCTTAACCCATTTCGATGAATTTTAATCAAACAGGAGTACTCAGGATGATGAAATTGATCAAAATTTCAGAAACAAGGACGTACGCTAAAGATTTTGCGTTGGAAGCACTTGAAAGCGCCTTTGGTTGTCTGAAAGCACTTTTGACCTTCCCATAAGCAAATCCCAAACCAACCCTAAGTTGTTCAAATGTAATGGAGCAAATTAGGAAAACACCATCTATATAGGCTAACACTCTTTTTTATTAGACTACCACCCTCTTGTCTTAATTTGACCGAAGGATGACCGTGATTTCATATCAATCGGGGTACTGGGATTATGTACACCATCTAATGCTCGGGTATGATTCTCACCACGCACGTCGTTAGCATCCGCCACCTGCAGGTTCAATTGAACTCAGAAGTCCATTGTGTCTCAGCTGCATGCAGTGTTCTTCAGCGTCGGCCTGAGCACATATGATCACTACCGACAAGCCATTGTGGTGTGCTTCTTGCATAATATTCACAGCATTGTCAAGGGTCATCCCCGGGATAACCTTCATCAGTACTTGCACAACATATTCCCGTTTGTTGAAGTTGTCGTTGTGCAGTATTACACAATATGGAGGAGCTGTCTTCCTCGATTTCCTGAACAATTTTGGGCAGTCTAACGTTAACTCTCATCTAATTTTACAAAGGAGAAACCATGAACTCAAAGAAAAACCACAAGTACCAAATACAACCGGAACCAGGTGAACGCGAAAGGATCATAAGTTTTAATAGTTTGTCGAAATTATCAAGTTTGATGCAACATGATACGCACAGGTACGGCATTGGATAGGAGTGGTGCAAACCCATTTTGTGGCATTATGTTAAACAAAGCACTCGTATGGTGTAACGATATAACTTTGTGTTTCCATACCTCAAATCAAACTCAGAATCACGGGCAGGAGTTGCTTTCTCTCTAACTGGCCTTTCCAATAGTCCTCCCCCTTTACCAGGTACTGCTGTTGATACAGCCACCGGAATGCTAAGATTGGTGCATGCTCCTTTACAAAGAGGGTGTCTGTCTCCTGCTCAACACGTTTTATAATAAAAACTCACCAATTGGAATCACTCGGGCATATATATGTTAAAGAATAAAGAAACACCATAGAAACACACTATTCATACTAACCAATTTTTCATTGAGACAAAAAATTTAGCAACAGAAAGCGAAAATTCAGAAGATAGCATAATCTAGATTCTAGAACCACCACAACATCTATATGCCTACGAATCTACGGGTTCTGAAAACCCAAATCTTTAGAATTGGCTCTCTGATTGCTCGGAAAGAGGAAATACAGTGAAATTGTAGCAAAGGCACTCTTAGCCCTGGTATAGACCCTCAAGATGCTGGATCTTTAGACAAAAATCCTTGTAACCCTTTTAAGGAAACATGTGGATGGCATTAGCATAAATGCATCCGGAGGCAGTGGCAAGTAATCCAGAAGTTGCCCCTCCCATTACTGTCGATCTCACATTAGCGAAAATGGAAACTCCACCACTCCCAAAACAGAACGCATAGGAAACCCGCCCAAGTTTATACATAAGTACAACGCGAACTAACTTGCATTGCACTCCCCAATCTGCCCTACCTACATCTTCCAAGATACTGGACAATTTGATATAAATTGTGTTCTAACCGAAAAAGCTTTCGATTTTCGAAAAACTTTCTTGTAACAAAACTTTCAATTCATCAAACAATATAAATGTACACTTACACATACAACTCAAGCAGTTACATGATCCTTTGGCAGCATCAACAGAACTATTTGGGAACCACATATACAGCTATATAACAATATGGGGTTTTTCTTGGCACTTCATGTTCTGTGAAAGAAGTAGAGCACTCTTCCATTTACACAGGAAAAAGAAACCCATAAGAGAATCAATTTTCGAGGCGTATTATACATTAAATTCCATAACTTCAATAAAAAAACAACAAAATCGCTAAAATTTTACAAGAACCAAGCTTTGAATTGAAAAATCCAATAAATCTACTCCTAATAGTACAGATGCTGAAGAAATCAAAGATTTTGACGGAAACCCAAAATCTGAAAAGAGGGAAGGAATTGAGAAAAATGGATTAAACCTGGTTTGGGGTTGAAGACGTGGTTCTGGGAGAGAGGGATTCTCCCACAAATCGCAGTCTCCATTAATCTTTCTTTTGTCTTGCGCTGTGCTGCTGCTGCAATGCGTCGTGCGATTTTATTTATTTACTGGATTTTCTGGTTGTGTTTTCAACCGACACAACAAGAAAATGATCGATGAATTGGTGCGGTGCTGTGCTGTTTCTGGTGGGACTTTGCTGGTTTCCACAATTCACTGAACGTCGTCGTCTAGACCCTACCAATTACGAAGTTTTTTTTTGTGAGTGATTAATTAATTAGCTTAAATTTATATTTTTTTTGTCAAATTATAAATCCAATTTCTTCACCAAATAAATAAATAAATAAATTTAATTTAAAATCAAAGTTTTAATGTCACATCCTGGCCCGGGACGGATCACTTCCCGGGCCCGCTCCACCACAGTAGCACGATATTGTCCGTTTTGGGCTCCGAGCACGCCTTCACAGTTTTGTTTGTAGGAACTCACGAGCAACTTCCCAGTGGGTCACCCCATCATGGAAGTGCTCTAGCCCCCTTCTCTCTTAACTTCAGAGTTTCTACGGAACACGAAGCCAGTGAGCTCCCAAAATGCCTCGTGCTAGGTAGGGATGAGAATATACATTTAAGGACATTCCCCTAGGCGATGTGGGATGTTACAATCCACCCCCCCTTAGGGGCCCGACGTCCTCGTTGGCACACTTCCGGCCAGGGATTGGCTCTGATACCAATTGTCACATCCCGGCCCGGGACGGATCACTTCCCAGGCCCGCTCCACCACCGTGGCACGATATTGTCCGCTTTGGGCTCCGACCACGCCCTCATGGTTTTGTTTCTGGGAACTCACGAGCAACTTCCCAGTGGGTCACCTATCATGGGAGTGCTCTAGCCCTCTTCTCGCTTAACTTCGAAGTTCCTACGAAACCCGAAGCCAGTGAGCTTCCAAAATACCTCGTGTTAGGTAGGGATGAGAATATACATTTAGGAATCACTCCCCTGGACGATGTGGGATGTTACATTTAAAATGTGATGGGTGACCACAAGAAAAAGAACCAGGATCCTCGCCGGATCTTTCCATAGGGATCCTAGGGATCCCGCAATCTTGTCCGTTTATTTTATATCGTGCGGTCAGTTTTCGTTACGTACTATTTATATTTGAATTTTAAATCTTAAATTTTAAATAATTTTTGACCGCACGATATACGATGAACGGACATGAATGTGTGATACCTAGGATTCCTAGGAAATGGATCCGGAGAGGATCCTGGTTCCAAGAAAAATCACAACTAGCTACTGATTTGGACGTGTCTATTTATTTAATTAGAGACATGACATATAACTGTTTCCACTAACTTAGATGGACAATGCAACTACAATTTAGTCATGAGTGTGATTTGAATTGAAAGTTTTTGAGACTTGAAGGTGGAATATCCAATCTGATTTAATTATTTAAATAAACGATATTATCTAAGTCTCGTAAATAATAATATAATTTGAATTCGTCTTTAGTGATAATCGAATCTATAGTCTCTCACTCACTTATGAATCAAAGCCTCGCTAGTAATAATGTAATACATTTTATTGACTTGTTAAGATTTCTCTTTTTCAAGAATAATAATACCCTAATATTGACAAAAGGCCTCATATTGGCCTACTTTAACAAAATAATAATAATAATAATAAAAGCCCAATTTGACCCCAAAAAAAAAAAAAAAAAAAACTCAATACACTTTTGATTTTGTTTTGTCAGAATACATTGTGATTAAATCATTGACTGTACGTCCAACTTATAATTCATTATTCGTTGCATATATAACGAAACATACTAGAATTTCCGCAATTTGATACTAAACTGTTGCCAGCATTTGTTCATTTTCTTCTATTTTGGAGTTGCTTTTGTGAAGAACTCCTCTTGAATTTCTCTAGAGGACACTGAATACTTCCTTTCCCACCACTTATGGATTAGAAAAAAGAGCACTGTTTTTCGTGGATATGAATTTTCATGACAATTTTTTAGAATAGCACTTGCTAAAAGTTAATCCAAAAAAGTATTTTGACTTGATGAAACTGCTTATGGTAAAGCAAATGGACAGCCATTTCTAACATTACAAGCCAATAAACAAAGGAAAATGATGCACGGATTGCTTTGGTAGCTTGATTAATTCTTGAAGGAAGGAGGATAACAGAGCATTAATTGATATTAGTCCTTACTAGTTACTCCACAACTTGAATAATACATAATTTTCGTCCGATTAGTGGCGTAATAATCCGCTTATATATCGTTAATTACGTGTAAAAGCGATATGTTGATGCATCAACAATGATATTACGAAAACCACCAACTGTGGAAGCCAACATGATGAACACTCCAATGAATATGCTAGCCTGCAAACACAGTCATCATAAGACATGGATATGTTGCTAACTGGTTATGTACCGATGTCGATACTCAATCGTTTATCTATGCCATATCGACAATAAGTAACATTAGATTCTTTGGCTTACCCAGTTGACGAGCCATTGGATGCTGAATCTCTTTGGTTTCTTAATTCTCAGCCACATTATACAAGGAAGCTGTGGAAAAATGCTCAATTAGTTAGTTAATTTCTTGCTGAGGATGTAGTTTTGTAATTACTGCAATAAGAAATTAAGAAAATAAAAGTGAGAGAGGCTTACAAAGTATGAAGTGGGGGCAAAACCAAATCCACCAAAGAAACCAAGAAGGTCTCCAAAGAAAGGGAAGGTGACTCCAATAAATAATGTAAATGCTGCAACATAGATATAGTAATTAAGGACTTAATTAATTAGGTTTTAATCAACCAGAAATGACAGAGAGACACAGACTTATGGGAAATGGTAATCTCACCAACATAAGCTGATCTCGTGATTAGTCTAAGTGCAATTCCAGGTGGGAAGTTTACTTTTTTCATCATCATCCTCTCAAGCATGTCAAAAACAGGCATAGCATAAACCTGGATTTTCAAATCACATCCTTAATTAGTGTAGTTCTACTAAACCCTAAGTTATTAGAAATCACTTCAGCCCTTCTAAAAGTAGTGCCAAACAGACCAGCTAGAAGTTTTTATATAGATTTATAAAAGTGATGCCGGAGAGATTCTCTCGTGCAGTTAATTAAGATTTAGTTTAATGGTGCTATCGTCCAACAAATGTTTGTCACGTGTTAAAAATTTGCCCAATCCATTCAATAAACGATTGACATATGGAAAGTATTAGTGACATGAGAAAATGATGAGAATCTCTCGTGTTGTTGAATGTGAATGCTTACTCGGCAGTTATACCTGGTAGCTGCCAATGACATGGACGACAACCATTAGGTTAGCAGCAGCAATGAGCCATGCAGGTTTCTTAAGATCCATGAGCACGTTGTCATCGACATCTTGACCAAAAGCCCAGTACCCGATCAGGGCCACCGGGAAATAGCAAATTGCGTTGATAAAGTAGGCTCCTAGGGCACCTTTCCACATGGGAATTCTCGACGGCTTCTCGGGAGTCGATGGAATTGTGGCCTGGATTTCAAGCGCCACTGCATGCCCGGCAAATGCAAAGGAGATTTGACCTAATGCATTGAAAACCCTAAACATGTAATCTGCAGGGCTTGTTTTCTTGTACGCATAGCTCACGTCTCCAATCCGACCTTTGCTTAAGCAACCTGCCCAGGCTATAGTTGAATAACTGCAAATTAACAACAAATTCAAGTTTTTTAGGTAATTTTTTTTTTTTTTTTTTTTGAAATTAGCCTTCTAAAGTTCTCTTGTTAGGTTTAGGAGTAAGTCTTCGGTACAACTTCCCTACATTGGTGGGTAGGACTGCCCTACTTTGGAGTTGGGTGAGACCAAATTACCACGTTCTCATGATTTTGTGAGATGTGTCTTATGAATAACGTGATCAGACATCTCTAATCAAGTTTTTCTAGAATTTTAGAAGGGAAATATGCACAAATATTTTAGGAAAAAAAAATTGTGTAGGGTCACTTTATTATCTATTTCGTGACCCTCTACTTCTAATTTTGATTAAAAATTCGTAACCCGATTCTATTTATACACATGTCTCATTTTGGGTTGATTGCTCTAATTGATGCTCTAGAACAAAACTATACCAAACTTGACTTGAGTTTGTGTAGGGTATGTAAAATGGAAATTGACTTGCTCACCCCTCTTTTTTTTTTAACCGTTGGATTGATCAAACCAAAGCAGAATTAAGGACCAAAATTAAAATCGTTTCTTATATATTATACAGTTTGCTATGTCACAAAGTTCCATTGTATTTTGGCTTTTAACAGATTTTGTTTGCCTAAAGCAAGTTTAAATCAGATTTTCCTTCACATGGAAAGTGAAAAATTAGAGTGAAAATTAAAATTACTACCTTAGTGACATGATGGCTGCTGCTAGAGAAACACCGGCAACAGAGTTGAAATTGGGGAGCTGGGAAAGAAAGAAATGAAGGGAACCAAAGATGAGAATCCAGTACGATTGCTTGACTCGTGTGCAATTGGCACATGCCATCTCCACGAACTTCTTCAGACACTTTCCTCCGGTGACCATGTACACTATATCACATCCAACCTGCACAATCAGTTGTTGCGGAAGCACAACCCACGGCCCGAGCTTTGGTCCAAAGGCATGCCGCCCGAGGTCTATATATCGGTCGAATCGAGTTCCCGGAACACATTCATGGAGCTGAATCATCTGCCACATTGTGTTCAAGGTCATGCACCATGATATTGCCAGCACCATTGTCCCTGGACCCCTGAAAGAAAGAAGTTGGTAAAAGAATAGGGTTTAGTGTATAAGTATACAAAGCAGTGTATTTTCTTTTTGTCGAAACAAAGCAGTGTATTTGGTTTAGGTAAGTTGGGTTGTTCTGTACCATCCTAAGTATGCCATGGCATAAGGCAGGCTGAGTACACCGGCACCGATCATGGCAGTGACGGTGTGAAAGGTGGAGTACCACCATTTGGCTCGGCGGGCGTTGTCCACTGGCTCCTCCCTCCATTTGTCGTCCGAAACAACTTCCTGCCATAGTTTCAAGCATTACATGAAAAAATTTAGAAAATATATCAGAGTGAAGATCGCAAAAATTGGCAGACCAGATAGCTTTGTGTGAGTAAAGAGAGTGGTGATGCACACCTTTGGAGGAGAAGTTGTAACCATTTTGTTTCTCTCTTTCTGCAGTGAAGACAGAAACACTTTCAATGTGGGAGTTGAGTGATCGTCATCGTGTTGTGTGTATATAGTGGTTTGATGGCCCAAAATATGTGAAGAAATGTGGGATATGTACATTTGTGAACCCCACTCGTGTAATTGTCTTTTGCTTTTCCCGCAGAGACTTGTGCTTTTCCAAGAGTGCTTATCGGATGAGTAGAGCAAAGCAAATCAAATAGGCAAAATCAGTAAATATTTTAGGTTGAGATAACAAACCGTCTTGTGTATACTTGGCAAAATATGTTAAACCCTCTACTTAAAATTATCCAGAGTGACGCAAGCTAATATTGCAAACAGGATTTTACGAGACCTCACATTTGTCATAGTCTGTGAGTGGAGATTTATCTCGATTGAACTCTTTTATAGGTCAGTTTTTAAACATGTGAGACCAATGTAATATCAGATGAAATCTAATGTAAGAAATTCTTTGTGAAATGGCTCTAAGGATGATGTGATTTGTGTATTCCTACTCAAGTTTATCTCTTTCATTTTGCATGAATCTAAATATGAAAAATCAATTTCTTAAAACGAATGCAAACAAATTTTGCTTCATTTTAGATGAGATAATTAAAATTGTAATTGCATGCAGTCCACCCACTTTGATGTTATATACAGAAGGAATCCAAGGACCCCATGTTGACAAGCATCATTGCCTTATGCATGCAATTATTTATTTCTACTCCAAGTACTGAACCAATGATTACTATCACTACACTTAATGCTAAATACAATCGTTTAGACACTTATTGAGTTGGTGGGTGAATGTAGCCACCTCAAATTTCAATCACTACATTCGATAGGATTTTTAGTCAAGATAGTTTCTGAGACTGTCATAACTCTACACTTTGGTTTATGAGATTTAAAATCAATAAAAGTGGTCTATGATATTGTCAACTGTCAATCACTTTGGTCTTTATGTGGAAAATCTCCTATAATTTAAAATCGATTTTAAATCTCAAAAAAACAAAATGATGAGTTATACCAATCTCAAATACCTTTATGATAAAAAGCCCACTTAATACTTAAATACTTATAACATTTGCTTTATAAAGAGGGAATAGTAATGATTAAAGGCCAATGGAAGGGAAGGGATGCTCTTCATCATTCATGTATGGGAGTCGTTTTCTTTCTTGCTTTCGAGTGTCCCCAGTCACTTGGCAATTTGCATGCCCAAAAGCCAAAAGTGATCGACTGCTAGCCACTGCTTACCACAAAATGAAAGGTTAACAAGCATCGTATCTTTTTTAATTGATCTTACGCTAAATCAACGTTATCTTTATATAACAGAGAAATCGAGATACGATACTTATAGATTTTACGATGGTTTTTGTAGAATTTTGTAAAACCGATTAAAATACTGCCTTCTAATAGAGCAAATGAACGAGGAGAGTTTATAACAGAAGTTGCAACTCCTCTGCGCGTTGGTTAGGATCGTTTTCTGAGTAATAAGCGAAACAAAAATCTTAACGCTCGAGGGACACTCAAAGACTAGATGAAACTCCAAGCAGAATCCTCATCTGAGCACTTAATTCATAAGCAAATTTAACAGTAGAACCTCCATTAGAAGAACCCAAATGCAGGTACCACTTACCAGGCATATTCCCTTTGAAATCAGCCGGGTTACTAATAATCCTCAGTACAACATCGGCGTGAAGAACCTGCAAAAGCATCACAAATTTCTATCCAACGAGTAAAGTAAGCTAAGCCACGGTTTCATAAATTTCATTTAAAAAGATAGGCTTCAGAAACTGATAACTAAAATTCCGATCATTAGGGGTTCACTGGCTGATAGTATAGTTATTCATATATGCTAGTCCCGGAGTGTTTTTAACAAGTTGAGGCTCTTATTTAACCCATAAAACCATCTCCAGGCATATTAGGACCTTGTGACAAAACTTGCCCTCGTGGAACTAACTGCAACCGGCCTTGAACATAAGCTCGGCCATCCCCGTCCCAACCAACTGTTGTTGTTGGTGCTGTTGCTGCAATTGCTGAAGTTGCGGCAGTTGCTGTTGTGATTGAAGTTGTGCGAGCTGCTGCTGTTGTTGAATCTAAGGGTGCTGCTCTTGAATCTGCAGACGTTTTTGTTGACTCCGAGGAAGCTGTTGCTGCTGACCGGGTACTTGCATTTGTTGCTGTTGTTGCTGACCGGGTACTTGCATGTGGTGGTGTTGTTGACCGCCTACTTGAATTTGTTGCGTTTATTGCATTTGCTGCTGTTGTTGTTGACCGCCTACTTGTGGCTTAAACACATTCATATCCTGAACCAAAGGTAGACTTTGCTTCAACAAAAACCAGGTTGTAAGAAAGTTACAATGCCGAGTCACAACCTCATTTGGAGTACCGCCAGAGTCCTCGAGTTCAGAATTTAAACAGAAGTTGCAGGGTATGCAGGGAACCTTCAGAATTAAAAGCACCTTGTACAGGCTAGAAAGCTCTTTAATCGACCCTCACAAAATCTTTGCAAAATACAAGGTCCATTTTGCAGGTTTCTTTTAGTACTGAAGGTACCTCACATATTTGTTGTGGATTTACGAGCTAATAGTTGGCGGCCATAAATACTTAATATTGAAAACAACTCATGATAAGAAATTACAATCCGCAGTAATAAGAAAGACCCAAGTAAATAACAAGCTCACTCCTGGAAACAGCATTCCAATCAAGCGGTATGCTTTGTCTGAAACGGAGAGTGGTAGCGTCTGAGAGGGCAATTGGATCACTGCACACTGAAAAAAAGTGGGAAATCAGCTTTTTGAGAAGACGAAAAATAGCAGAATAGTCCCCGGTTTCATGTGTACATTCAAAGGAAATCTACTGCAGAAGGTCAAATAAAATAGAAAAACTAGCTTTCGATGCTGAAGTCTCACAAGGATGATACTAGAATCAAGAATTACCCCACTTCAAGCCAAGAGAGCCAATTAAAAGCATAAATTTAGTTTATCACAGCATTCAGAGGTTACTGAGTTTAAACAGATAATTAACTAAGTTCATATGAGAATGTCACACAGAATCTGAGGAAGTAGTCTGCTAGATCAGAATTTACAGATAATCAAGTGGTAATCCAAGATGCTTAGATTAATATATATAACAGACGAGGGGAAAAGTGGTAAGTCCTTTTCAAATAGTATAGTTCATTCTATCATCCCTCATCCACATCCATAACAGACGGCTTGAAAAAAAAAAGTGCAGCATGATATGACAAATGTCAAAAATTTTGTGAAGAAAATTAAATTGGAAATGTTGGTTACAGTTACAGATAGAATTATCAGGGTGGGGCGGGGAGATGGAGATAGAGATAAAGTAGACAGCTTACAAGTTTCTTCTCTTGCAATTTCCCAACAAACCCATGCCGATTCATTGCCCGAAAAACTAAAAAGTCTGCCTTTCCAACATATTGCCTGAATTATAAATATTGGTGAAGTCAAGAAAACTGAGAAATATAAGATCAGGAGGAAAATATTACACAGAAAAATAGAGGAGGGAATGTTTTCACTAAATGGTAATTACTTGTTATGCATGTGGTCCTCAGATATGAGTTTCACTATTCGCATTGTTGGTGGCCAGTTTGCTGCACGCCTGAGGAATGAAAACATAAACAGCAAATAAGGTAAAAGATGCTTGAATGTGCCAATGACACATTTTACCATAATCATGATATTAAGATTTTATTGTGCACTAAAGCACCAACCAAATAAGCCCAACTTAAGTGTTCCGATCAAAATACTGACAAGGATAGAAAGCATTTGTGGAGTTAAACAAATATTTGAGTAACTGCTAAAACTGTAAAGATAACTAAAAGAAATATAAATAACCCCATGTGGTTAGGCCCTGAAACATGCTTCATGCTGTGGTTTAATTCAGGACGCTTAGACCCTTATGGTTATCAAATTGTTTATTTAATAGATGTCACTGATGACACACTTAAAACAACTATCTATCCATTGTTCAGTGTTTTCTGCAATTTTTTTCTCTCTCCTCCTCGTACAAACATGTTGAAACTCAAACCAAATGCATAATACTTTTGAATTCAAATCACACTGAAGCACAATCACAAGAAATCATAGAGAATTTGTCTCAGAATAATTTAAGTTCAACATAAAAAAACTATGGTTATCCATGACAGAGACATTGGCTTTGATTCTGTGGAAATTTGGAGTTTTCCCTTCTCTGGTTATAGTTTAGCAGTGGAGTTTTGGGTGAAGAGTGGAGTATGTGGAAATCAAAGAATTGGTGGTGAGATGGTTTCACAAACCAATATGGAAACATACTGAAAATCCTCATGTGCCAGAGCCACATACATGCTTCACTTTTCTCTCAAAAATTAGAGTATCACAAACAAACGACAGTTTCCATGTCATCCAACGGGGCAATTGAGAACAAACCTCCAATCTAGTGATAAACTCAGGCTGCCCTTGTCTCTGCCCAAATAAATTTCCCTGCATGTATGTTGATCGTTCAAGTATGAGCAAATGTGGAATACCATACTAAAACAGAGCCGACCATCTTTAAAATTTTCCTGACATTCTAGCTTAAAAAAGTGGCCACCAGAAGTTTCCAGTCCAACCGTATCTTTTGAAAAGACCTACCTCCCAGACTTTCACATATTTGGATTGTGCAGATGCAAGGAGCACTTCTTGTCTGTTGTGAAAACGGCACATATGCTGCTGAACTATTGTTTGCACCAAGTGACTGCATCCCAGATTGCACCTGTTGAGCCATTCCTGGAGTAGGAATCATTGTACCGGTTCCAGAAGAGGCACCGGATGAACCAAGGGCACTCATCATGTTTGATACATGCATTGCCATAGGATTTTGAACCATAGTTTGGAGTCCCATAGAAGTTCCTCCAGTTAAGGCTGCTGCGTTCATAAAGTGTGCTTGAGAGATGTTTTTGAGGATGCAACCAACGGGACACAAGGGATGCGTCATACCGCTCACTACAGGTTTGAAATCTGGTACATTATCATTAATTGTGGTCATCCCTTGAGAAGCAGAAAATGGTGAAGAGGTCTGCAAGCTCGGGACTCCTTGGGAAGGAGGATGGACAGATGGAATGTGTGCAAAACCAGGTCCCATGGAACTTAGGGTACTTGGCTCCTAAACAAATCATATCAGAACTCTCTCTATATATACACTTTTTTTAATTAAAACAGCATAACAGAACAAAAAAGAACATCTCTTTCCTTTGCACAAAGCATAAAAGTTCAAATGAATGCAGAACGTATCTTACAACTTTTACAGTAGCAGGAGGTACATTTCCAACCGAATTTGGTTGCCGATTCATAACAGATCCATTCACTAATTTGAAAAAGGGGAAAGGAAAAGAAAGGGTGAGGCTGCAATCAAGCAGGATAAGCAAGAATTAACCATGCAAAATAGGAACAGCCTAGCAATAACAAACATAATTGAATAATTCAAACAAGACATAGCCTATTATACTAAGATTTGTAATACATTTAACCTTATAAGTTCATTTGAGTGATAAGGTGAGCCAATTATTCTTATAAAAGATGTAAAAGGAATTGCAACTACACCTAATTGATACTGAAACATTCATAATTTCAACAACAACAAAAAAGCCAAATAGATAAGCGAAACCAAATCAATAAGTACTTTCATTAACAGAAAAAAAATGAACCAAATATTTTGCACTAGAAAAAGACTAAAAGAGACAACATATTGACTGCAAAACCAACCAGAGGGCATAGAAGTTGGAGGCGGCACTGTAACTGAAGCAACAGGAGCTATTTCCATTTTTACAGGACTCTGATTTGAGGGCAAAGTTGTAATTCCTGGACGACTTAAAGTAGCACGGGCCTCCATAAAATTCTCTGAGATTAAAACAAGAAAGCGGGGTTCTTTCGCATTACCAATTGGTGGATCTGCCGCTCCAGGGTTGCGCTTTCCCTGCATTGGCAAAGTGGTCACTATCACGCCAACTTCTTCTAGTGATCTTAAGCCATAGGAAATAAAATATTCAGTCTCGCAATAATACTGTCTCCTCCCTTTTGTATTATCGAACATTCTTTGCAGTTTTATTAATATAATTAGACAGTCGTTCCATGCATATGAATACAGTACCAGAGGAAACTGTATTTTTCATTCATGATGATAGTCTAAGTGGTTGAGATTAGAATTCAACAACATAAAGGTTTAAAGCTCAACAGAGCACCAAAGAAAATAAAGGAAGTTACATTAATGTTGATTTAGCAAGATATACAAATAGTCAAAAGCTTAATATATATATAAAGAATAAGAGATAGAACATACCGCATTGTATATTGCTCTGAGCTTAGGTAGCTGTTTTGGACAAATGACTGACTGTGAAACAGAGCACTGGATGGAAACTAAGGGCTCATTACTGATGATTTTTTATCCCTCATGAGAATAGGAACGGCCACCATTAAACTAGGAATAAAGAAAAAACTACCTGTGGAACAGCCTCAGCATCATAAAGACGATTTTCTGTTTGTGCATCAATATTTTCATTTTGCTCCAAATTTTGCATTTGTGGCCGAGACACTGGTGTGGGCAGAGCGTGAGGGTTACTTGCAGCAATAAGAACACAATGCTTCTGGAAATCCACGATTTGTTGATTTTGGCTTCCATTTTGAGCTGTACTGAACATCTGTGTTTCACATCAGAAGAATAGTAAATGTTAAGTTTAAAATGTGACACTAAGAAATGCATTTGAAACGCAAAAGTACTTGGACGGTTTTGAACAGCATACCGTTATAGCTTCCGAAAGCCCTTCCGCAATTGCAGCATCACTAAAACCACCCCGAGAAAAGGGTATAGCTGAAAGCCAATGCAAGAAGAGATCCGCATCTCTTGTCCAGCCACTCCGTCCTACCAGGTCACCTTGACGAAAGGTTGTACAATTATTTTAAAATATTCATATATATATTGAGTAAATGCCAGCTACAGTAATGACATGGAATACCTGCATATCATCTAGGTGAATTGAATTCATAAGAAACAAGGTATGGTACTAGTTAAGTGGTAATTTACCAGAAAAAAACTACCATTTCCAGCATAAGTTGTCCTATTAAGGGGAGCCGGAAATGTATAAACTCATGCAGACAAGGGACTGAACTCAAACAAGTTTTTCAGACTTCCAGGCGGTATTGTGTACAAAGAGCCACTACATTACAACAAAGTCTGTTAATTTTAGAGTTTAACTTAAAGCTACTGAAAATCCACCACTTCAAAGGGAATAATTCCATAAAGTTGTGAAAATCACCAAGCAATAATTTGCAAACCTTGATGGACACGTTATTAATTTTTTTTGGATTTTAAAAAACAAAGAACGCTTAACATTTTTTTTATTAGATCAAATAAAAAAATGAGTATATACTAGTGAGTACCTAGTATTATCCTTTTCTGATGACCGTGTTACTTTTTCTATTAAATTTTGTCCCACCTTTTAAATTTTGCTCTGGTTTAATGTTCTTTTTATGACATCTGTACCATTAGCCGATTTCGTCTCTGTTGTAAGAAAATATTTTTCTTCATTTATTGAATTCAAAAATCTAATTACGAAATATTTTCCTTGTTAAGAAAGATTCTACAAGTTAGGTCCATTGAACCACACTTATAGGGGTTGGTTATGTCATCCTTGCTTAATCTTCCCTTTATTTCCTGCTATTTTGAATCAATATCAGTGGGAAAATTAAGCATTGTGTTCGGTTGAAGATCAATATCGGGAAAATCTCAAGAAAGACAAGGAAATTTTCTACTATTTTGAGGAAATCTCAAGGATATGAGAGAAGAAATCGCTTCTTCACTAATTTTATGTATCTTATATGATTACATTCAGCATCAAATATCTTCATTAAGATTACACGTTTCCTTCGAATTTCACATTTAGATTTTGATCTACCCAATATGATATCCATTATACATCTTATAATGCTTTCTCAATAAGGCGGGCAAATCACAGTAAAATCTATCTTTTCGGAAGTGAGTCGTAACCCTTGTGCAAAAATAGATAGAACTGTTTTTTCTTCGCAGTCACAATAAGCAAGTCTATTAGTATACAACACTCGTTTATAAAGACGAATAACTGACTTTACTGACGAGCGTGAGAGTGATGCACTTCTAAGAGCTTTTTAAATTGGAATTCAAAGTTAGTGCGTTAAGCAAGCTCGTTTGTTGTGAGGCATTTCCCACCAATTAAAAAAAAATAAGAAACTTGTAAAAATGGCAATTTCTACTGTACATTATACATTAAATTTGACAAAAATAAAATACATATCTTCTATATATAAAGAGAATGGAAAAAGTGAATAGTGATTTTGGTGTCACCAAGCTTCAACAAAAATATTTAGACAAAAATGCCCCAAAGACAAAAAAACTTCAAAAGCATCCCAAAATAATGCATCAAATAAGGCAGGGACATTTTTATCATTTTAACAGTATTTTTTTTAATAATTAATATTTTTGTGGTTTTTTATTTTATTTTTTTAATTAGTACCTCACAATAAGCTAGCAATAATGTGATTAAATTTCTCTATTTTTAAACACATTCAAAACATCTTAATAGACATGTAATGCCGGCTATAAAAAAGGTTATTCGTATGCAGATAATAATGTGATTAAATTAGTTGTCAAATGATTGTTTTTTTTTAACAAACGATATTATCTACACTAAGGACGAGGGGGGGTGAGCTTAGCCTAACAATGGGCTAGCAATAATGTGATTCATTCAGTTGTTTATTAAATATTATTTTCTCTATTTTAAACACGTTCAAAACATTTTAAGAGGCGTGTAATGCTGGTTATAAAAAAAAGTCTTTTGCACACAGATAATAATGCAATTAAATTAGTTGTCAAATGATTGTTTTTTTTAACAAACGAAATTATCTACAGTAAGGGGGAGGGGTGGGCTTAGCCTCACAATGGGCTAGCAATAATGTGATTCAATCAATTGTTTATTAAATATTATTTTCTCTATTTTTAAACACGTTCAAAACATCTTAAGAGGCGTGTAATGCCTGTTATAAAAATGGTCTTTCGTACATGGATTATTATGTGATTAAATTACATTAAATTAGTTGTCACATGATTGTTTTTTTTTTTTTAACAAACGATATTATCTACACTAAGGGGGAGGGGGTGGGTTTAGCCTCATAATAGGCTAGTAATATTGTAATTCAATTAATTGTTAATAAATAGTATTTTCTCTATTTTTAAACACGTTCAAAACCTCTTAAGAGGCATGTAATGCCGGTTATAAAAAAGGTCGTTCGCATGCAGATAATAATGTGATTAAATTAATTGTCAAATGATTATTTTTTATTTTATTTTAACAAACGATATTATCTACACTAAGGGGGAAGGGGTGAGCTTAGCCTCACAATGAGCTAGCAATAATGTGATTCAATCAGTTGTTTATTAAATATTATTTTCTCTATTTTTAAACACGTTCAAAACATCTTAAGAGCCGTGTAATGCCGGTTATAAAATAGTTCTATCGCAAGTGGATAATAATGTGATTGAATTAGTTGTCAAATGATTTTTTTTTTTAACAAACGATATTATCTACACTAAGGGAGGGGGTGGGCTTAGCCTCATAATGGGCTAGCAATAATGTGATTCAATCAATTGTTTATTAAATATTATTTTCTTTATTTTTAATGTAAATTCTATAAAGATCGATTTTATTATGTGAATTCAGCTGCTTTAATTGGTTTATGAGGGGTTTTTTCTAGCATGATTGAAGATGATTTATTTACTTCAAATATTTGACTTTCATTTTGTCAATTTACGCATACAAATACATTTAAAACATGTAAATTGCGCGTAACGCCGTGATTAAAAAAAAAAAAAAAAGAGACGACCGGTGAATCCCGCGTCCGGAGCCCAACCCAAATTTGACGTCCTATAAATATATGAAAACTTCGCCGATAAGGAAACGAAACCGGGAGGCAGGTGATATCGAAAACGACCCAACGAAGAACGCAGCCCATTTGGTCTTTAATAACCAGCAGGAGACCGCCACACTCCCAACCAGAAGCTGATCGCTACTAGGAATCTTTCGACAATTCGCAGTTCCGTAGAGCTGTCTAAGGTTTCAGTGACTTGTCGCAGAACCCAGATACTGTCATCTGGGTTTTGTTGATTCGGCAAAGATGATGCTGCACTTTAATGACCCGGCAAAGTTGAAGACCAAGAAGGTAGCTTTTTCTTCTTTTTTGGAGAGTTTGTATTGAGCTTTTTTTTCTTTTTTATTGTATGGGGGTCGTTGAATTCTGAGCTTATTGCATACCCAGCTGCTCAAATTCTCCATCTTTTCGATTTTGTGCGTAAACCCAGTTGGGTTTTCTGATTTTTTTTTGGGTTAATCAAGAAAACTTTGGGGATTAATTCATATAAGTGCATGTCCAATAAATTATTCATCATTGTTACTTGTTCTTTGTGTAGTTAATGATATTGATACTAATTTCCCAAGTTTTGTGCTGTCAGATTGTGTTCGAGGAGGTTTACGCTGCTCGTGATTCCGTGACACTTGAGCAACTGAAAGAATTGAGCTCTAAGCGTAGAATGCTTGAGGAGTCCATCAATGAGAGCAGCTCCATCAATGGCGCCATTGCAAGAGAAATGTCCGGAGGGCTAACTTCTCGTAATCAACAGGTAATTTTTTGGTATGGCATTTGGTATTTCGAAGACGCCTCAGTTTTTACTTGCAGATTAATGCCACTTTATGAAAGTTTTGACATTGGCACTATACCCCCGTTTATAGGCAAATTCTGCCTCCATTTAGGTTCTTTAATTTCGGTATGGATGCATTTTTGTTGAATTCGTGCCATTGTTTTTAGTAATCTAATACTAGTTTAATTCCGTCCCTCAATCTGAATGTATTTCAGGTTGTGAGATAATATTATATGGAGAACTTTTCGTGTTTTTAGTACAAATTAATTCCTTCTGTTTGCATCTAGTGAATTATGTAATCCAGTCTCTGATGGCATTTGCTGTCCTGCTATGTCTCAGGTCCTTCACAACCTTGAACTGTATCTTCCCTTGTTGGAAAATTTTATTTTGCACGTTGATCGGGTCAAGAGCCACCACCAGATAGTTCGATGGAATTCAGAACTTAGGATACAATGGACTAGTGCTCTTAGTTCATCTTCTTTCTTTAACTTGAAAGGATCGAAATATTTTCAAATCAACAACTTGCGGTTTGAGTTGTGCCTGACCCTTTTCCTTTATGGCGCAATCCTTCGGGAGAGGGCATTAGAAGTTCTTCCTGCAGGTAGGGATAGGGCACTAGTGCTCTTACCTTCATTTTTCACTTTTAAGATTTGTAATTTTTTTTTTCTTTTAAGACCAAGGATGTAAAATTAACTAACTGGTTTCTTCGCATCATAGACCTAGTGCAATCTGCCACATTATTCCGAGAAGCTGCTGGTGTTTTTCATCACCTTGCTCATCAAGTTATTCCTTTTCTACAACACTCATTGGTTGGGGAAAGGCCACCAGAAGTTGTCTCATCAGTGTCCGCTTTCATGAGCCTCATTTGCTTGGCCGATGCCCAGGTCAGCCTTCCTTTCCTCGCTAGTTTTCCTTGTTGAGGTTTCATGACAGAATTGCGGATGTTTGCTTGTTCTTTGTGATAATTTTGTTCGTTATGAAAATGTAACAGGCCGTAACAATTAAAAGGGCTGAAGAGAAGGGTACTACTGTCGGTCTTTTGGCAAAGTTGCACCATGGTATTGTAGAATTGCTTGATGAAGCTGCAGGTGTTTTGCATACAGCAGAGGAATGTAAAGACACTTCTTCGGATGTTGCGGTATGTCTACATTTTGCACAGTTTTATTCTACGATATATTCATCTCAATTTTTGGTGAAAAATCAACAATGCTTGAATGTGTTCACTCTTTCCGGCTTCTGCAGGACTTTATATCATCCTGCAAAATGCTACACGAGTTACAAGCCCAGAAATACTTTGTGGAAACCCTAAAGAGTTCCAACCAATTCGGGGTTGCTGTTGCAGTTCTTCGACTCACACTGACTAATGTGAAAAAGAACATGCCGGGCAAAGAATCGTGGAAGTCTGTTCTCAAAGAGGAAATTGACAATTTTTCCGAATTGCTCAGAAAGCACGAACATGAAAACGAATTTGTTTGGCACGAGAAAGTCCCCTCGGAGGAAACGTTGTTGCCAAAACCCGAAGGTAACAAAATCGCAAACATAATCCCTTATCAACCGAAAAAATGGGAAAGACAGCTTGCCTTCAAGATTTGAGTGTACAAAGAGAAACCAGTTCTTGTAAAGTATGTCCTGTCTCAGGCGAAGCAATTCAAAATTAAGATTACTAGGTTAAGATTAGTGGCTTCCTCGTTCAATTTGTTGACACACAATGGTGGTAGAAACGTTTTAAGTGTTGCTCCCTCGGTTACACAAAACATGCAACGTTTTTGAGATTTTATTAGAGGAAGGTTTTGCTGGTTTGTTGAGCTGCATGTTCCAGAACGTTTTTGTGTAATTGGTGCCTATAGCCTTAGGGTTACAACTTTTTAATGGATTTCTCCTACAAAATATCTGTAACTTGTACATTATATGACGGTCTGACAGTTACACTAAATGATTACTCAAACTCACGATTCACTTCTGATTTTTGGCCTCTGTTCACTGTAATTATTAAAAAAAAAAAAAAAAAAAAAAAAACTAATTTTAGTAAGACTCCAACTTTTTCATGTTGTTGTGGGTGAGCCCGTGGAAAGTGGCAGCATAAAATCCATTTGAATTCTTTTAAGGAATTTAATTTAAATTAATAATAAAGTAATCAACTTTGCACTTCAATCGCTCTCCAATTCGCGCGAAGAACATCGCCATGGCGGCCGCTGCTCAGTGCAGCTCTATTCTCTGCTCCTGCAGCAGACGACCATGCACAACCAGAACACCCTTATCCCTTTTCTCCCCCTCTCACGTTCTCTCTCCTTTCACCGCCACTCCCATTCGCGCAAGCCCCAAGCAATTCAAGCTTTCGACTTCCAGGTTCTCTCTCTCTCTCTCTCTCTCTCTCTCTCTCTCTCTCTCTCAGAGACCTGAATTGTCAATTTATATACATATTTTCAGGACTTGTAGGGTTGTTTCCGCTGTGGTTTCTGCGGAAAACACAGTTCAATCGAGCTTCTCTGGCACTGATGGGTTCAAGCTCACTTATTTGGAGGTGGGTTTTCAATTTTCTCATTGGTACTTCTTAAATTTGAGTAATTTTGGGAATTTTTTTTACATGTGTAAATAAAGTTTTACTTTTAGGGGAATAGTTGGTTGTGGGATGTGGGTGGGGCGAAAATATTGGTGGATCCAATCTTGGTGGGTAATTTGGATTTTGGAATCCCCTGGCTTTATGATGCTGCCAAGAAGTTTCTGAAGAATTTCCAGGTACTCCTTTAGTTCCAAATGCAATTTTCTGAAGTGAATCGCCTTCGATTTTCCGTTTTAATTACGCAAATGTTGCTATTATTTTGTAGAATGTTGTGGAGTTGATAGGCCTGTTTTGATTGGGTTTGCAACTTTAGTGCAGCTAAGTGATATTCCAGAAGTTGATTGCTTGCTTATTACCCAAAGCCTTGATATCACTGCCATTTGAAGACGTTAAAGCCCCTCTCCGAGAAGTACCCGAATCTTAGAGTAATAGCTGCACCAAATGCTAAGCCCTTGTTGGATCCCCTTTTCACCAATGTAAGTATGGAACTAGTGTTTCCTTTTATGCTGCAGCTTGTTGAATTTTATTTTTCTCTTTAATATATGCTCTTTGTTCACTTGACGGACTAACATTCTTTATAGTCACTGACTCACCATGAAAGAAATTAGCACGTACGAACATTCTTTATATAATTGTACTGAAATTAAATTCAAAATCAAGAATTAATGATGACCAATGCATTGTTTCTGAAGAACTAATGTAGTTTTTGTAATTCGGGTAATTAGGCTGCAGCATTGGGTTTATTCTACATCTGCTACTCCTCAACTTTCAGTTATTTACATGTGCCACTAGCATACTGCTAAGATGATGGACATGACTGTACAAAAATTTCATGCCAAAATCATATCTTTTGTAACAACTGAAGTTACCGAACCTTAATGTCATTTGGTTCAACTTGGCTCAATTGTTTCTGAAACTTGCAATACTGGCATTCAAGATAACTTTAGTTCAGAAGCATAAATTCAGTGTCATATTCTATATTTTTATTCGAGATTTACGTTAATTCTTTTAGGTAACATATTTAGAACCTGGTCAGAGCTCTGTTATTGAGACAAGAAATGGTTCTACAGTCAAAGTTCAGGCCACTGCAGGTCCAGTTCTAGGTCCTTCTTGGCAGCGCCCTGAAAATGGGTAAGGTTTTGCTTTTTGATCGCCATTGTGACAAAAGTGAATTCCATTTTCAAGGGACACCACAGTTCTTTTCTGGTGTAATATGTTTTGTAGTCTATATGGTTAAGGGGATTTTAACTAGATGTTATCTTTTATATAATATGTGACCAGATATCTTGTCATCGCTCCAGAAGGAAAAATTACACTTTACTATGAACCCCATTGTATATACAACACAAGTTCACTGGAGAGCGAAGGGGCTGACATTGTTATCACACCGGTCATAAAGCAGCTTCTGCCAAAATTTACCTTGGTCTCAGGACAAGAAGATGCAGTTCGACTTGCAAAGTTGCTGAATGCCAAGTTCAAATTCTATTTACCTTAATACTAACATGTTGACGTGGATAAAGATTGTTTTACATTTTGTAGGGTCATTGTCCCGATGACAAATGGGGACTTGGATGCCAAAGGGCTTCTTGCTAGTTTAGTTTCGGCTGAAGGAACAATCGAATCATTCAAGGTTGTTTTCTTCTTCTCATGGTATTTTTGCTGTGGTGAAGTATTAAGATTTTTTCCTGCAATATTATGACAGTTGAAGTTGTGGTTATATTATGCAGGAACTTTTGTACAAGGAATTACCAGATGCACAGGTACTGCAGCCAACTCCTGGTGTCCCGTTACAAATCCCGCTACGTCCAAATCTTCCGTGATATGTTTTCTGCAGATATACAGACACTGTAGCTCACTGAAAATATGTACACATCTCATCAAATTCTTAATTTGTAAATGGCTTTATTTTACCGATACAAATCCATTGTTCCCCTTTTAATCTGTCTTCAAATGCAACTCCCAATGGGCTTGGCCTCTGAGTTACATAAAGTGAACAAAATTCCATTTGTTGAATAGCTATTCGGACAATTGGAGGCCCAATACTCTTGTTATAACTTTTGCTAGTAGTAGATCGATGGCACTTAATAAATGACATGCTTACCGTTTAGCTTTTTTCAACAAACGATAAGCTAATTTACATTAACCTATGGAGAGAAGAATTCGAAAATGGAACCTCGGGCAAGTGGTCTTAACCAACTAAGTTACAAGTTACAGTCACTTGCCCAATTAGCTATTTCGTTTGGCAAAGTTTTTTCTTCAAATTTGAAAGGAGTGCCAAACTGATACTACATGCTACGCAACTCAAAATCTAGACGAATATAGGATCTTATATGCACGAATAATACATTTAATGTATTTTTGTTCATGTTCTGATAAATGATATGAGTCAATTATTATTTACATGTTTTATATCATTTTGTGTGTCGAATAGCTTGTGGATTGACAATAACACAACCCAAACATAAAAATGGGTAAATGCGACCATAACCCGTTGCTATCCCTAAAAGATGTCATAATTAAAAAGAGAATAGTGGAAAATACACATAGAACGGATCAAATATGATTGTATTTCCCAGAAAACAAATCAGTAATGAATTTGGACGAGTTGGCGTCCTTGATCAGGAGAGACTGAACCATTCCATGAAATTGCACCAAGCTATACATAAATGCATTTGGTCTTGTTTGTGGTCCACAAGGGGATGAACATCTCATCGCAGCAAGTCAATATCATTGTTCCAATCGTAAGCTACTAGCTAAAGTTTTTTTGTATTTTTTGAACAAACGATATTATCTACACTAAGAGGGAGAGGGTAGGCTTAGCCTCATAATGGGCTAGTAATAATGTGTTTCAAATTCGCCATTGGCGAGAATCGAATATAAGACCTCTCACTTACAAGTGAAGAGAAATATCACTAGACCGTAGTACTAAGTGGCAGCTACTAGCTAAGTTAGATCCACGTTTTTACTAGGCCTACAAGTTCATATATAATAACTGCATCATATAAATAATTTGAAAAAAATTAACACTTTATAAGCGTGTGACAGTGTGAGTGACTATCGACAATTGATGCATTATGAGTTCCACTCCCATTAACGACGGAGAATCAAGTCACTAAGTGTCGGCAAGGCCCCAAGCTCTTCTCAAAGAGCTTCGTGTAATGCATGGGATGGGGTGGCACCAACCCTAGCGTTTTGTACGTCCTGATAATCCAAAGAGGTCTCTGACGTTGTTCCTTCATGGTGTTGCTGGCAACCACATCAGGCAGCTAGCCAGCACATCAATTTGGAATTGTACCCCGATCAACAGCCACCTCACTTGTAATATTCCCTTCGATCGGAATATTATTTGGGTCAAACTTCATACTGTAATATTCGAACAAATAAAGGACAAATTAAGCTGTTAAAGATCTATATATGTAAACAAAATGACAGTATATTCACGTCGTCGAAGTCTTTGACATTGAGGTGGTGGAAGTTGGATAATAACATAGTTTACCGGTGTCGATGTCAAATGGAAACTGCATGTATGCCGTGTAATATTCATGCAATTGTATCAAATTTTGGCACCTTGCTAGATACCGTATATCAAATATTTCTGTTTTCATTTGTAATGTGCATGGAAGATGGAATTCACCAATCTATTCAAGCAGGAAAGTGTCGAAAGAAAAAAATGTTTTCATTGATTGTGTGGGATTTGATATTTAATCTCTCAATCATATACACCGTTCAACACAGAGAGAGAGAGAGAGAGAGAGAGAGAGTTAGTTCTGCATGACTCATGCAGGTAATAAAATATGAGCAATTCACCCAATTAACAATTATGCATGCCTTTGGCGTGGGAATGGACAAAATTTGTAATCTTGGGCATATTTGATAAGGTAACTAGAATATGCTTGGGAATATTTTTCTCTGAGTCTAAAGTGATGGTGATCTCATCAATCATAATTCTATTTATTATTGTTAGATAATTTTAAATTTCGAAAAATGTGTAGTGAATAGATATAAATATTAAAATTTAAACTCATTAATAAATAGAATGATAAACATTACACTATTTGAGGATGGTAAGTAAAAATGTCCCCGAATATATGCTCAATATCCTCTTACAAACCAGAAAACGACTTTAGCATTGATTCCTTAATTCTTACCATTTTAATTTAATAAACAGCAAGAGGCACTTGGCCTTAGATTCCCCTGAAGGGACACACTCTCTCTCTCTCTTCTTTTCCTTGGACTTATCCTCCACAACTCACCTTCCAATTCCAAGCATCCATACCATATTCCATGCCCATTTTCTAGAACACCTTTGACGATGTTCCTAAACGGATCAATATTTCTTTTGCGTGCTTGAAAATACAAATAAATCATGTACTTCTTTTGGAAAATCTGATATGTGGCTTTATGTCGGTCATGCTAAAAGACTTCTAGGGTTTTTGTTGTTCTTTCTAAAATTTTAATCACTCGAGAAAGATCAAGCGTTGCTTGAGTGAATTCGAGTGTGGTTATAATCTAACAAAAACTAGGGTTTTAGTTTTCCAAATCCCACAACACGAAAACTGGTCAATGAACAACGACGTTTCTTTGTGTCTTTTGGCTCTAAATACACAAATAATTTTGTCACTAAAGATCGAGTTGTTTATTTTCTTTATTTGTGTGTTGTCATTGATCGTCAGGCACAAGTTTGCTTTTCGTGTGAATATGTTAAGGCATGCTAAGTTCATCTGCTCTGCAAAGACCCCTTTAAATCCTAAAATAATACACGACCTTGAGCAAAAAAGAAAAAAATAAAGAAGAACATGAAAGCTTCATGGACATCTGATCAGAAACCCTAGACTTTTAGGACTAGTTTGGTATTGCTGTGCTTTAAAAAAAAGCTGCTGTGGGAATAAGCGGCTGTGCTATGAGAATAAGCGGCTGTGAAATAAAGTAGCAGAGTGTTTGGTAAACTTTTTTGTAAAAGTGCTTTTGGAAAAAATAGCAGTCTGATAGTGTTTGGTAAACTTTTATGTAAAACAGCTGTGACTGTGTGAAATGATAAAAAAAGGATATAAAATGAGCTTTTTTTTAATAATTTATTTACTCTCTGCAATCCCTCGTTGCTTTCTATTTTCTCTCTTTAATTATTTATTTACTCTCTCTGCAATTCTTCCAACTCTCGCATTGATCAATACAAACTTGAAGAAATCTTAAATTTTATGGCCACTCTCTTGCACGCGATCGCCCCGTCGGGACTCGTCCTCCACCGCCGCGCTTACTACTTCCAGTGGAGTCGCCAAGAACAGCAGCTGCGTCTTCGCTCAAAGCAAGAGCCATAGCCGGCAGCAGATCGATTTCAGTGATCCCGACTGGAAATCCAGTTCTTCTACCCACAACCCAGAAAACCCTCAAGGCCGGCGCCCTCACCGTCTTCAATCGCATTTCAACAGAAAACCCACAAACCCAGAATACCCACAACCCAAATCCGACATTTGCTCCGTCCTCCTCGACCCCACCACCGGCGCACTCTCCGGACTCCGCCCCGGAGGCATCCTTGTCGACATGACCACCTCCGAACCCTCGCTCGCCGTCGAGATCTCCTCCCTCGCTGTCGACTCGATCTTCGCCCACAAGTCTGACGTGGGTCTTTTCATTAAAGGAGCACTGTAGCTCCATGTGCTTTGAAAAAAAGCCAGTTTTCCAAAGCAGCAAATAGCTGCTTCAGCTTTTCCTTTGATTTCAGCTTATTCTCACAGCAGCTTCCAAAATAAGCCTTTTTTTTTTAGTTTACCAAACACCTAAAACCCTCACAGCTTTTTTTCATGGGCGCTTTTTTTTTAAGCACCTCGCTCCCAAACCACCCCTTAGACAGACGTGACCTTCGTTATAAATTATTGTCCCACATACGACTTCCCATCTGTGATCGAGCTGTGAATTAATTGTATGCCGGTTATGTTATGAAAAATATGAGGCCCCACATGAACCAATTAGCCTCTATTAATTAATCTGACCTAATTATTCAATCTTAGACAAGGCAAAAGATTCTTGAGGATCAGAATACCCTCCTGATTGATTGGCTTCTCCAAAAAGATAAGTTCAAAATGTGGAGAAGCAAATTTCATATTCTATAAATATTTGAAAACTATTAAAATTAAAATTAATATGCCTAAGTTACTTAGTCATACGATCTAATGTATTTATCTTCATTTGTAAATGAAATGTCTTAAATCAAGTTTTCGTCAAATACGAATTTGAACTAAATTAACATGGCTATTATGTTGTGAGGCTCAATCTGCTCTCCGCACAGTAGGTTTTGTCCAAAATACAATGGAATATCCGAATGTGAACCACCATAGTGGTGTAGTTACATATTTCTTTTGTTTTTTGGTATACAAAACAATTGAATCGCAATGAAAGTAGGTCCAACTACACCTTGTCTTCGGTGTTTTTCGTATTGACACACATAAAATGATAAACATTTTCGGGGGCCTAGCTAGTCGTACATGCATTCCTAAATCCGCCACGTTTTTCTAAAAGAAGATAGTCACCGCCGATGCCGATGCCATACCAATACCATGCTTGCATTTGATAATTGGAAATCTTGTTTTCGATCCGTTTATTCTCTTTGTTTATATACAGAAGATCTTAAAGGTTGATCAAGATGACAAGATTAAGTCGATGTCTTATTTTGTGGATGTGAACATTGTGAGTAATTATGTTGTCATTAAGCTAATCTAAATGGGTGTTTAGAATTATCACGCTTAATTTGTAGTTTACAATGAAAGGTTTTGGTGATCTGTACAAAGTATAGGTCAAATATTAAGGACATGATTTAGAAATTAGAGATTTGCATTATTGTTCATCTTATTAAGTAACATATGCCCTAATGAAATTATTGACCCTTCATGATTTTCTGAAACTTGTCTTTAACCATTGGAATTTGGAACGGTCAAATACATGTTACAATTTCTTGGAAAATGATCCTCTCCGGATCCATTTTGT
Source organism: Heteromeles arbutifolia (assembly GCA_024362995.1). Lineage (NCBI taxonomy): Eukaryota > Viridiplantae > Streptophyta > Magnoliopsida > Rosales > Rosaceae > Heteromeles > Heteromeles arbutifolia. Next base: position 2,770,911 of record JANCRC010000021.1, read on the forward strand.
GGGGATCCTCTCCACATTCTAGCCTTTCATCATACATCGTGCAATCTGTTTTCGTCAGATACTATTTGTATTTAATTTTATATAATAAAAAAAATCAAATGATTTCTGATCGCACTATACACGATGAATGACTAAAATGTGAGGATCCCTAAGATCCCCACAAAATGGAGAAATTTTTTAATGTGACGGGAACACGAGTGGTTAGGGGTGGGTTCGGTACGGTTATCGTACCAAAACCCTCGTACCAATTACCGTACCAAACTTTCAGTATACCGAAGTTCAGTATTGCCAAAAGTTCGGTTGGCATGGTATGGCAATGGTAATTGCCATTTTGTTTTGGGACAAAATTTGTTTTTGTTTTTTTAACTCAATTCAAGGGCAAAACTTTTTTTTGTACCTTTATCTCATACGTTGTAGCTTAAATTCATCTATTATTCATCGTTTACAATTCACACACACAATAATTCAAATGATGCATCAAGATTCATTACCAATACTGTACCATGGAATTTTCGGTACGGTATGGTAATACCATAGTAATGGTATCCATTACCAATATCGTACCATGGAATTTTGTACGGTACAATACCGTACCATTACCGATTGGCACAAAATCGGTATGGCACGGTTGGCACGACAATTTGGCAAAAAAATCCACCCCTACGAGTGATACACCATGTGTTTTTATGTAAGTGGTGGAATTTTTTTTTTAAAGTTATTAACTTCTTAACACACATATATCCCACCATTTGTATAGTGACACGTGGTGTACCACCTCGTGTGCCGATCACACTGAAAAATCTCTCCACAAAATGAAACCGGATGGAATCCAATTCCCAATTTCTTTTCAAACGATCAGCATAACTTTTATTCAAAGGGATTTACAATTTTTTAATAAAATGCATACTGGTTGCATAGCTTATTAAAATCGAACTTCAACTATCTCTATTTTTTTTAAAGTTTTTACTGACAGACCATTCTCGCAAAAAATTATCTCAATCCAAAATCATTTACTCATTGAATTGTAAAGATGAAATTTTAATGTTTCTTGAACATAATGTTTGTCAATTTCTTTGAACTCAATTAGATCTCTCGAACATTTCCGATTTGGCTAATACTGGCAAGGATAATCTATAAAGTGCAACATAAAAACAGACTGTTCAGATCGTTGAAATTCGATGTAAAGTAAGTCACACAACTAGTTTTAGTTCTTATCGAAACATGGGGTGGGCCCCACATGACGTGTTGATATGTCACGGTCTCACTAATAATTTTCTCCGTCCAGAAAAGTTTTCCAGATCTAGCTTATCCATAACTTGAAGTTGATATGCGGTGGATTTATTAGAAAGCATTTTACATATGCGGACACATGTTTTCCATGTACATCCACAAAACTATTAAATTTCATCATTATTTTTCTTCCTTGGTGCGAAGGGACAAGCAACTATCGCATGAGGCCCAGTCTCCACGCAACCACATTTTCTATGATTAATTTGTGGGCAACAATGGCCGAACAGAAGAGATTTGAGTAGATCTGCAACATCTGTGATTTTCCTTATTTTCTTGGGTAGGAAGTTTTCTCGTGGGTCAAGATTCATGCATTGCCATTTTTATATTTTTTTGGTAGACTTTGACGCAAAGAAGAATACTATTCCACTTCCTCTTTGTCATTTGTCAATAAAGCTATAACTCCCTCCCCAAGTCATATATGCCTTTCACCAAACCTTAGCCAGTTGGACAAATTCAGATGTGGAAAATTAGCCACTAGTAAAAGTAACTCACAAATGAAGTAATTATCACGTAAACAACACGTTAGGTTAGCAAAATGCAATATTGTTACGTGATGAAATCTAACTCTGATATCAATTGTTAAGAACCAATGTTTTTACAATATATATTGTCAAGATAACAAATGTTTTTACAATATATATTGTCCTCGCATCCAGATAATTCGAACATGAAATCACCTCCAAACTCGTACATATTCATTACACTTCCATATTCAATGTCAGCTGAAAAAACATCTATAGGATATAACAAACAATATAACATTAACATTATTTTTGGTCTTGCTTCCAAATTCTGTATATGACTTATTCAAATTCAAAACTTCTACTGTCATTGTCCCTCGTATCCAAAACCTCTACATCTTCATACTTCGTAAACAACAGGAGGGAACAACAAAACAGGGTAAGAAACAAAGGTCAGAATAATGGGTGTGGTAGTAAATCAGAAACGACTTTCTACAAGGCTGGTTACAAAAAATTTACACCATTCTCACAAATTTAAAACGCAGGGGATGGAGGGGTGTGAGTGGAGGATGACGTAGCGGTTGAATTGGAGTGACCGCGGCCTTCGCTGTGGCTGACCCTTTCGTCTGAATGAGAGGGTTCGGGTTGCTTTAGCCGCAGTCTTTGGACTGGTGGTGAGACCTGTGCGACAGCAGGAGTTGAAGCCACAGGTGCATATATTCCATTATTGGCTGCCTCCCCGGAAGCAGTGGTTGCTGCCACTGCTGCGTAGTCCTGGGGTGGCACCCAAATGCCTCCCACAACCACAAATTGTGGTGCTTGTGCGGCGTTGTTGTTGCCGCGCATTGTTGGAGTTGGTCTTCTAGTGTGTAAACGATATTTCTGCAAACAACGAAAGAGGATCGAAATTAGGCTCTGCAGAATCAGCTAAATGAAAATTCACAATTTATTGTTGATCGGACAAGCCAATGCATGCTTCTTATGTGCCTATGTTTTCAGGGACATCCACTCTTGCTTGCACATAGAGAGGCACCTTTAGTGATGAATTAAAACAGATAGATAATCACATATACAAACCTGCAAATGGCTTTTGACTTCATCATTAGTAAGTCCATCAACCTTCATTAACTCTCTAATTTGTTTGGGTGTAGCAGCTGCAAGAAAAAACCAATCACATAGCACATCAAACATACATCCAATCCAATCCAATCCCACATGCATCCAATCATATTAAATAACATATATCCAACTAAATTAATCTCAATTCCATACCATGTGAACCACCAAGCTGTTGAAGAGCATTTAAGAACCGGCGGTGCAACTCCGGCGACCAGTTCCGCCTTTGTTTCCTCTGACCCTGTCCATCTTTCTCTTCTTTCTTGTTGCTCTCACCGCTGCCTCCGCTCACGGTGTCCGTGGTGGAACTAGTCGCCGCAGCCGAGGAAGGTTGTTTAGCCACCGGTACATTAGTCTTCCCAATGCTTTTCTCCTTTTGGAAAGGCTGAAAAGCACCCCCATTTCTCTTCACCTCCATAACTAAAGCCTTCCTAGGCAATTCCTGCAATGACCCAACACCCCAAAAATCAATACTTTCCTACTCTTTCACCTCAAATTTTCTCGGCAACCAAACAAAAGGGCAGTCACAAAATTCACCAAAGTTGATAAAGGTAGAGTCTTTTTTGTACCTCTTTGAGTGGTGCATCTGGGGTTGTATTCCAGAGCTGTACAGATCTAAGCCAGTCTGATTTTTTCTTATCACCTCCTGCAATCTTATCATCCTTCTCATTGTCCTTAGCCTCCTGAGACTCGTGCACTTCATCGTCCTCACTATCAGAAGATGAAGTCCTTTTTAATGGAATAAATTCCTCAAAAACATGCCCCTCACTCGAAGTCTGCTGAGAACACTCAGATTGTCCATGCATATAATCTGCGGTTGTATCCGAAACCTGCTGCTTACACCTCTCAATAGCTGCAAAAATACCCAGAAAAACCCAAATCAGAAAACAAAAACCAGAACAAACCCAAAAAAATTCAAGCAAAAGAAACGAACTTTCCGACCTAGAACACAAAAATTAAGCTAAAAATTGAAAAGGGTCTGTGTAGTCTGCAGTACCTTGGGAGACAAGCTCGAAGCAGAGAGGGAGCTCTCTCTGAAAAACTTGAATCTTATGCCTCTCCTCCTCCAAAGCCTTGATATACCCACGGAAACCTAACTTTGAAGAAGCCTGCATTTCCTCTGTGGACTCCATAGCTGAAAAGCTTTTGCTTTTGCTTTTATCTTTTGGGTTTCTGGGTTTTTCAGATCCTCTGTCCTTATATGGTCCTTTCCGTGGACTCAGAAATGGGGATTGAGAATGTAGGATGGTTGAGATTATAAGGCAGCAGGTGGGTGTGCGGGTGTGGGTGTCCAAAGCATAGATAGAAACGAACAAGGAGAATTGGAGCAAAAGAGAGCTTCTTCTCAAAGACGCATATGGATCTAAGCAGAATCAGAAAACGGAATAATCCACAAATTAGAATTAGAAACCCGAAAAAAGGAAAAAAAAAGATTGAATTTTTAAGGGTTTTTAGAGAGAGAGAGAGAGAGATGTCGAGGTCGTGCCGTCGCGTACAACGAATCTGTCGGAGGTTGAATATTCGATGGTATTCGCATTTGATTCGCTTTTCTATGCCTATCCTATGGGCTGGCGCTGACGTCACCGCCCTCGGCACCTACTTTCCTTTTTTGGTGCGGAGAGCGTGCTTCACAAGCGTTCCCACGACTCGTGTGATCGGGCGTCAATGGATGTGGCCTTTCACGTCCTCAGAGGGCCAGCTGCTTTCCGTCCTCATCCACACTGCCGTCTGTTTACGCTACGTTTCATCATCACTGCATCCACGCGCTTCTGTCAGTCGCTGGCCAATGAGATTCTGACACGTTCGTATTGTCAGACGGATCGAGAATATGCATCCCGGGATTCTGGATGGGCGGCGATTCCATGGTGCTGTGCGTTCAGATTCTACGGACGGCTTGATATTTGCTTGGGCTGGGAATAAAATGGATCCTCACAAAATAGGCCCACTAAACTTCGTTGTGAAAATAATTGTACCATGGTTCTAAAAAGGGTATATCGTCAAAATAGTCCATGAGATTTGCATAACTCATAATTTTGGTCTCTGAGATTCCAAATCGATAAAAGTGGTCCCTGAGATTGTCCACCATCCATCATTTTGGTCATTCCCGTTAATAACTCCGTTAAGTGTTCCGGAGCTCTTGATCAAAAGTTTAGACAATTTTCAAAGCTTCGTAACTCAATCGTTTCTTAACTAAATTCGACCCATAATATATCAAAATGAAGATAGGAAAGTGTAGAATAAGATTATACCATTTCGAAGTCCAATGGTTGCCGGAGATGGCCGGAAAATAGCCTCAAAGTTGACTGGTCTGAGTGAACTTGAAAACTCGCTGGAAACTATGTAAACTTTAAACGTTCATAACTTCTTCAATACTCAACGAAATCAAGTGATTCAAAAACGAAAATCATACTTCTCAACGAGACGAAGAGAATGGTACCTTTTTTGATGGCTAACTCGCTGTGTTTTGACCGAAAAACAGCTCAAAAGTGGCTAACTCGAGACCAAGACAGCCACTTTCAATCCGTTTTCCGACCAAACCATGGCAATTTAGCCGTAAAAAAAGGTATCATTCTCTTCATCTCATCGAGAAGTATGATTTTCTTTTGTGAATCACTTGATTTCGTTGAGTATTGAAGAAGTTGTGAACGTTTAAAGTTTACCTAGTTTTTGGCTAGTTTTCAAGTTTTCACTCGGACCAGTCAACTTTGAGGCTATTTTCCGGCCATCTCTGGCAACCATTGGGATTCGAAATGGTATAATCTTATTCTACACTTTCCTATCTTCATTTTAATATATTATGGGTCGAATTTGGTTAAAAAACAATTGAGTTACGAAGTTTTGAAAATTGCCCAAACTTCCGGCCAATGGCTCCGAGACACTTAACAGAGTTTTTAACGGAAGGACCAAAATGATGGATGGTGGACAATCTCAGGGACCACTTTTATCGATTTGGAATCTCAGGGACCAAAGTGATGAGTTATGCAAATCTCAGGGACCATTTTGGCGATTTAGCCTTCTAAAAATCTATGACTTATGCTGCACTACTGGTTCTTTTTGTTAACTTTGTCAATTTTTCTGTTAAAATAGTGGCAAATTTGAAATTTTGGTTAAAAATTGGCTTAGCCCAATTGATATGGCTCTCTAGTCCCAACATAAACAGCTGAGCAAGTACTTTTTTGTTTTTGGCTAAACTTTGATTCTTGAAGTGTTTCCAACTAATGATATCCTTACTTAAAACACGGGGGAATTCGAATTTAAAGAAGGGAAATAAGTAATGGGTATGCGATATAAATTCCTAATTTTTCAGGCATTAGATTACATATTTTTCTGGAAAAATTTGTTTTCTAGTGAACACATGAGATATTAGGAACTCAAATACCCATTTTTTAGTGAACACATGAATTCAAGAATTAGAATAATTCGATACTCAAAAGATATAAGTAAACATGCCATAAAATTATTAAATATTAAAATAATTACACTAAAATATTCATTTTACACTTAATTAATAAATTGATTCTATTCAGTTTGGTAATAATGGAATGAGTCACATAAACACACAAGACCTTTTCTCTCTTAGTGGGCTTCAAAACCCAGATCTAGAAGAAACAGTACCCCAGTTTCAAAGTTTCAACCGCCACCCCTTGCTTTTGCTCGACGTAAGCGACAACCTACTACTCCTCATTTTCCTCCTCATTCCTTCCTTTCTCATTTTCCCTTTACCTCTTTCCTCCCTCTCATATCCTCTGCCCATTTCCCTCCCTGCATCTTACCTCCTATTCCTTCCCCCTTTCCGGTCTTCTTCCTTTTTTTTAATTCTTCGTTCTCTCCCGAGTTTTATCACAGTTTTCTTTGAACCGGGTCTCATATATCCCATGAGCTTGTCTCAAATTTAGGCTTCATGCCCTTATCCGACGTTTTTTGCCTGCTTTATTGATTTCTGTCTTTTAATTTTCCTTCATCACTCATCTTTAGCTATGATATTACATCCCCGCCCCACAAGTGTTCAGATTGGTGGACTATGATCAGAAATTGGATATCGAATCCACTTCCCTCCCTCACTTCCCCCTCAACCTACATGTTAGATCCTCATCGAGGCCAAGTGTTAGGTATTTTACATACCCCTTCGCCTCACTTTCTACCCATAAGATACTTTGTTTGTATATATTGCAGGGGTTCATGAAGGAGACTTGGATTTGGTGTATACTTTCTCGATTCAGAGTTTGGCTTCCTCTAAAGATGTGATGACGACATTGGTCTGGTTTATATTGCTTGAGATTAGGTTTTTTGTTGTTTGTTTTGTAGACTTCGGATCTAAGCTTGTGTAGGCATCTAGTTGTATCTTACACTATGTTTGGATGAGGGAATTAAACTTGGAATTTAGGTAAAAGTTAGAATTTATAAGTTGACATGCACCAATTCCCTCGTGGAAAAAAAACTTGGAATTTGGGACCTCCAATTCCCAAGTTTAAATTCCATGTAAATAGGTGTCATTTCTCAATTTCTATGATTGAGAGTTTAAAAATAACAAATTCCGTATTCAATTCCATTATTCTTTTAGATTAACCAAACAAGAAAATTCACAAATTATAGAAAATAAAATTCCGTCATTTTGAAATTCCTTAGTAATCTTAAATTTCTTCATCCAAACATAGGTTAAAGTTGCAGCTCTCATATTATTTAGGCTTTTTACTTTACATGTTGTTGTTTACCTGGTTCTTTTCAATCCTTGTACTAATTTTAAATGTAATGGAAATTTTCTTGCTTGAAAAAAAAGAAAAATCTATTTGGTTGTAGCCTCAAAAGTGCTTAAAGTTGCCAAGCCATGTGATCAACGTGAATGATTCTGATCCTGTGGGGCATTAAATCTAATCAAATCAGCAAGTATAAAAGTAACCAAACTTTTTCTTTCCGTCAGTGTTGATGTTGAAGAACAATGGGCTAAGCTTTTATTGTGTGCGACAAATTTATAAATGGAACCCCCAAAACGGGCCTGCCCAAATACAAAAGAATCTCATCAGCCCCAACATAACACGTGGTGTTGGGTGCTTTTATTAGAAATGAAAACCCTATCCAGGGCCCAGAGACTAACACATCCATTTGTTGCTGCTCCTGCGTTCATGAAACCCTTTGTTCAAATTCTCATATTTGAGGTCCCAAAGTAGGAAAGATTTTTCAATGTGTGGTACGCCATATATTATTATAAAAGTTGAGAAAATTTTATTTTTAAGTGTCTATCTGCTTGTATAATAACATATGGCTTATGGTCCCTGTTCCGGACAAACTAAAAAATCTCTCCCAAAGTAGTGTGAGTTATGACCTATTATATTCTTTGCTCCAATGCACAAGAAGAAATATTCAGACTTATATGTGAAATGTTATTGACAGTTTAAAAATGTTATTAGGCTTTTTTTCTTTAATAACACATAAGAGATTAATTATACTTTGATGATTGGATATGACTTTTTTTTTAAACAAAAGATATTATCTACACTAAGAGGAGGGAGTGGGCTAAGCCTCACAATGAGCTATCAATAATGTGGTTCAACCACTAGACCGTAGTACTAGGTGGCTGCATACGATCATTTTTAGAATGTTAATAACAACTCCAAAGTTATAAACATTGACTCAAATTTAAGTTTGAGATAAAGGTCACATTTGTCTTTTGATTTATATCCAGAATTTAGGTCTTAGCATTGGAAATGACCATAGTAATGAAAGTTTTATTATCAAGTTATAAACATTAAATTAAGTTTGGTATGCACTTGCAAATGCTCAATTTGTTAAGTGCACTCATCATTATACTGAGTTTTCGTGTTCGATTCCTACCTACTATATTGCTTGTATTAAAAACAAACACACACAAGGTTTCTTTTTATTTGTTTTCACACTCTCCACAAAATAAGTTTTTACTGATCAGAAATTTCAAATTTAAACATAAACAGTAATTACACAGACGGAAGCACATAGAGATCCCTGTGTGGGGTGGAGTCAAAAATCAAATCTTAACGTGTGAATGGGTGGAGCTGGGACTGGGACTTGAACAGTAGTTAATATTAGAGGGAGGGAGAGAAAAGGGGGAGGGTGGGAGCTCATCGCTCAGCTGGGGACTGTGACAAATCAATGGGGGCGGCTATGAAGTCTGATGAGATGGGCACTGTTGGCTTTTCCCAGTTTCCTTTTGCAGACAAGACGAAGGTTTTGGAAATTTTTACTTTGTCTTTCCTGCGTTCCTAGTCTCACATACACAAATTTTGCAATGCCTACATGCGTGACCAACAGCTTTGTCTTTTTAGCTCCTTAGCACATGCCATTCAACAACAATCCTAGGGACTGCATCCACTACTATATATACATATGATAAGGAGACTCTTTTAAAGTGTGACTCTTTATGAACTCCCTTAATACCTTATTTTAACGTCAATTTTTCTGTCAACAATATAAAACATTGTGCCAAAAACATGAGGTGACTGATAGTAAATAGAGAGTCCCACTTTTGAGAGTCTCATTAGCATTCATTGTATACATACACCCCATCCAATATATATACACAACATTTAATACCACATGATAGGGAATCTTAATGAAACACTTATGGTACTGTTCACTTTTAATGTTAAAGACATTTTTACTTTGAAAAGTCACTCCTGATACTATTCTTCACTTATACCTTTATTTTGTCATTTTGATTAAAACTAAAGTTTTTGATGACTTTTCGTTAATTTTCCTTTTTAATTTTTCACTCTATGTTTTGATTAGTTGCACTCTCGGTTAGGAGAGATTCTCTTATATAATCAGTTTGCTAAGTGGCATTTGTTTATTGAATGGGTTGTGACAGCTTTTGATAATATGGTAGTTATTATTGAATAATCATGAGAAATCTCTCTCGAATTAGGATAGATCATTCATGATTGTTTGGAGACAAATGTTGTTTTGCCTTATGCTCTATTTCAACCATATATATAAGTATCTTTCTAAACTCATTGCTGCTAAGGTATTTAAGAAATTATAAGAGATATACAACTTAAATGGTTAAGAGTGTATTTATAAAAAGTGTATTTATAATGTGTTTAAAACTACAATTCCTTTTGTATATAAAAAGGGTATCTATAAGAGTGTATTTGCAATAGCATATTATAGACTTAATAGGTAGTCAAAATCCATTTTGTACTAATCTTGTTAAATCACAAGGCAAAACGGCAAAGATTAAAAGTGGTACAGGAACTTTCTGTAATTCGAATCGAACCCACATGCAGGCACTTGACCTTTGTCTCAGAGAAGTATCTGATTCTGATGAGCCATCAATTAATCACCAAAACAAAGTTCATGTTCAAAAGTAGCACCATGCATATTATAATAGTGATCTATATTTATAAAATTTATTTAGCTAGACTCCTACGCTTAGCAAACTACCATTCTCTCTCTCTCAGCTGCTAGCCATGCACGCATGCATGTCTTCGAGCACACTAGTTTTGTCAATTGATTAGTCATCTCATGATCATGGATCCGCCGATCCAGTGATAGTGGGTTTCTTAAACCTGATAGGAAACTTAAAAGTGGATCTATAGGGAAACCTATACTGTTTTTACCCGTCCTTTTTTGGTAGTCCATTGCCGTGGGGTTATGTGAATGGGAATTGGATCGATGGAGCGCATCGGAAAGAAGCACGACAATGGACCCTATCAATTTATAGTTTAACGTTAATTATCCTATCAACATTATGTAAAAAACAGGAAGTAATTTTGTAGCAAAGAGTCTTATATTTGAAAGTCTTTCCTAAGCATTTCTCTTGTTTTATCTTTTTCCTTTGTATCAATTTCTATCATGTCTGAAGATTGATAGGATGGTTTGAATTACAATCCATCTACACTTCCTGTTTTGGGCGGTATCCAGTCAAACTATGTCACTGTGCGCTGCACCAATCGTTGTGGTTGGCCGTTCATTGTTCATCTAGAAAACAGATACGTATGTGGTACAGCAACGTGTAAGGTCAGTCCATAATTATTTTGTTTTTAATTTTCATTTTGCTCTACAATAAAAGATAAGTAAATGTGAAAATAGAGTAATGGGAAAGGATAATGGGAGAGATTGTGGGAAAGAAGAGGAACAAATGTAGAAACTATATATGCAAAAAAAACATTGGAATTGAAAATAACATAAACTTGATTTTAGTTTTTGATTTTTAATTTTCATATAATTTTATACACATTTTTTCCACCATCCAATATCCTTATTCCAATGTACACCATTTTATTCCTCATTCTTCCCACACTCTTCGTTTTCTTTAAAAAAAATAAAGAGTAAATTGTACGAATGATCCTTCAACTTTAATCAAATTGGAGCAATGGTCCCTCAACTAAAAATCCATTACCATTGGTCCCTCAACTTATCAAAATGCGTAGCTATAGTCCTTCTCATCAATTTTGTCAAAATAAGCTATGTTGAAATGACCATTTATACAATTAGGATCCCTCAACTCATCAAAGTGTATAATTATGGTTCTTTTCGTCAACTATGTCAAATTTTTTGTCAAAACGAGTTATATTGAAAGGACCATTGCTACAATTGGGTTAAAGTTAATGGACCATTTCTCCAGTTGAATTAAAGTTGAGGGACCAATGGTAATGGATTTTTAGTTGAGGAACTATAACTGCACGTTTTGATAAGTTGAGGGACCAATGGTAATGGATTTTTAGTTGAGGGACCATTGCTTCAATTGAGTTAAAGTTAAGGGACCATAGCTACAATTTACTCAAAAATAAAATATCTACAATACAAAAATAAACACTAAATATTAAAAGCCAAATGTTTATCAAACTCTAGGAAAATTAATGGGGTGTTGTCAAAAGTGAACATAGCTTTTTTAAATTAGCTAGCTAGCATGTTGGAATGAGAAACAAACTGTTGACACATTGAGTTTGGAGGTGCCAAGGCAAAAGAATTGTCTGATATATCTTCACTTTCTACTGAACATTGAGATTTTGCACATATATGTACCACGATGGCACTTGTGCATGGTTTGTGCCTAAGACTCTAATTGAAAAAGTATATAACATAAGCAGTAGTTTTAATAGTTGAATGAAATGTTACTTTTAAGCAGCTGGGTAGGGTGTGAAGTGAGCTCTCTTGGTGTGAAGTGAGCTCTCTTGACTTTCTTACAGTGAAGGTGGCTTGCCCTTAAAGAAAAACAATGCCACCCATGCCAGGTTTTGTGCATTTCATTTTTTTTCAAATTTTACTTCATATATATACACTTCATAAACAAAAAGTAAAATTTGAAAATTAAAATGGTAATGTCCCTTTCCAGTTTCCACCAAAATCAATAGTATTTTGTATTATTTGGCACCATCACTGATTCACTATCACTGTCACCATGTCCTTTAATAACAAAAGTTGCGGAGATAAACTCACGCCTTCTAGTCTACAGTTCTCCATGGCCTTCACAGACTGTATGCCAATATATGCGTGCATGTCCATAGATTCATCTTTTTAACTCTGTGTATCTCTCTCTACATTTGGATTGAGAGAGAAAGAGAGAGTACATAGGGGCAGAAGATGAATAAAATAACGGGTAATGCTAGGAATACTAAATTTTAAAAATTAAAAAACATAAAAATTGATTATTGCTTTATTATTCAAGCGTTGATAAACGTGTTCATTTATGTTGGTGACACATCATTTAGTTTCTAAATTTTGTCTCCAAATTTAATATTTCTGACATTATTCTAAAATAAATAGGAAGAGAGAGGGCAGAAAATATTACAGAGAGCAAAGCCAAGGACTCGGGAATCCAGCATTAATTAGGGTTTTGGAGAAAAGCGAGGGAGAAAAAGTAAAGTAAGGAGTGGTAGTGTTTTTGTGTTGGTCATTATTTTAAGAACGCTATTCTCAATGCATTTTGCATTGGATTTGGATTCTCACCGGATTCTCTCCACCGGGATCTTAAGGATTAACGAACGTGGACCGTTGATAAAAAATGGTGCGGTTACAATTAAATACTTTTTTATATTTTTAAAATTAAAGCAGTCTCGTTTTATGTGAAAAGTGAAAAAAGAAAAAAATTGTACCTGTACGATTTTTTATCAACGATCCGCGCTCGTTGATCCCTAGAATTCCCATAGAGGAGATCCGGCGAGAATCCAAATCCGCATTGCATTCTTTGCCACTGCCACTATATAACATAATAAACATTCATTTCTTTATTTATTGCCTTTCTGCCTTTCTCTCTAGTCCCCACTTACATTCTCCACCAACAGCCCAAATCTCACTCCTCTCTCTCTCTCTCTCTCTCTCTCATATAAACAAATAAACCAAATCACCACCACCACGCAAACTCCCTTCACTAGTACTACTATAGATGAAGATTTTCAGGATGAGGACTCCATTTTTCTCTCTCTTGGCCCTCCTGGACAGGATAATCATGTCCCCAAACAGTACCACGTCATCTACCACCACCAGTCTTCTTCCTCAACTCAACCTGATCACCACCAAACTTTTTATCATGATTATCCAAACCCTAATCCTGATACTGAGGACGGCACTGTCACTGTAGCTCTTAACATTGGGCCACCGACTAGCGCAGGCGGTAGGCCAAGCTCATCGTTCATCAGCAACCCTAACCACAGCCACATTGGCGGTCCTGTCGAAGGGCAGTACTGGATTCCCTCCCCTGCACAAATCCTTGTAGGCCCCACCCAGTTCTCTTGCCCTGTCTGCAGCAAAACATTCAACAGATACAATAACATGCAGGTAGTACTCATCATCAGTTAATTAATAACACACAAATCAATACCACTACTATTAAGTAATTACTAATAATGGCTGTTATCTAATTTTAGCAATTGGTTTCTCTTCAGAAAACATTCCTCATGATTTTTACTGTTCTAGGAACACAGTTTTACAAAACTTGCATTGCAGTTTGTTTATTTCTCCTCTCTTTTTCAATTTTTTCCACTCCAAAATCACAAATTACGAGTGCAATAATAGTTATACTGCCCTATTACGGATTTTTAATTTTATGCAACACTTGTGTTACAATTTGTTTATTTCTCTCGTGTTTAAGAAACACTTGTGTTACAATTTGTTTATTGCCGTTTATTTCTGCTCCCAAATTGTCATCTTGCATTCAAAATCACAAAAAAAGAGTGGAATCATCAATCCAACATCTTTTACCCTAATCTATGTATTTTGTTTAGTTTGTGTTTACCCTCTAATTATTTGTATGTAGATGCATATGTGGGGGCATGGATCACAGTACAGGAAGGGACCAGAATCCTTGAGAGGGACAAAGCCAGCATCCTCAGTGCTGAGACTTCCATGCTATTGCTGCGCAGAGGGGTGCAAGAACAACATAGAACACCCAAGGTCAAGGCCACTTAAGGACTTCCGGACACTGCAGACACATTACAAGAGAAAGCATGGGACGAAGCCGTTTGGGTGCCGCAAGTGTGGGAAGCCGTTTGCAGTGAGAGGCGATTGGAGGACTCACGAGAAGAACTGCGGGAAGCTCTGGTTTTGCATTTGTGGGTCGGATTTCAAGCACAAGAGATCGCTCAAAGACCACGTTCGTGGGTTTGGCGATGGACATGCACCTTATGCTGTGGAGCTGTGTACTGAGCCTGAGGAAGAAGATCACATGGATGACGAGGATGACGAGGATGACAATAACAATAACGATGATTTGGTTATTAATTAGTTAATACACAATTACTTGGAGTTTAACTTTTTGGTTTAGCTAGCAAGCTAGGTATAATTAAGTAATTAGGGTTTTGGTTAGTAGTGAGTGATGGGACTGTGACTGTCTCTTATGTCTCATTTACGTCTTTTTCTTGTTTGTGAGAGAGTGCGGGAGTGAGAAGATGAAGACAGCAAACAAGACAATGAAAGGTCAAGGTTGTACGCATTTAATGTTGGAAGTGGCAGTTCAATCCTTCAATTAAAGTACGGACCTTTTCTGATACCTAATATATTTTTATCTTTTGAAAAATGAATACATGTTGAGAGAGAGAGAGAGAGAGAGAGAGAGAGAGAGAGAGAGGGAGAGAGGAAAAATGGTCAAGTAAATTCAGTGACTACAGAACACAGAGAGGAGGCAGATAAATGTGCAGTGGAGTCACAGATTCTATTGTTCATATCTTTTACATTTGGAGAGATAGCTAGTGAAAACAAAATACTAAAAAAATATACTAACACTTGGATCGAACGACCAATGAGTCCGTCCATATATTCTGAGTGAGGGGAAAGTTTCTGGGACCACTGAAAAATTACTGTATTTGGGGTTTCACTCAAGGGTTTTCCTTTTTCCTTTTCAGAACAACTACAACCAGGTACTACGAAACGTTTTCAGACTCCTGTGGCTGTGAGCTTTGCCCTTTAACCCTATCTATCAATTTTCTGCATGCATAAATGGGCCCTTTTTCCTCCGTCTCCCAGTTATGTATTTATGACCCTTTTTTCCTTCGTCTTTTTCCCAGCTCATCCTTTCTTGGCTTTTTTTTCTTTCCTTTTTTGCTTTTATATGTCATATATGTGTGCAGCAGCTGCCATACAACTCCAAAGCACGCATGTGCATCACGAGATTGTTAATTTAATCGGCTTCTAATCTGCTAATTAATTTGTGTCCGTGCGCAGCTTGTGTGAATGGTAGCGCGTTGCTTTTAATATTGCTTGCATGCGATATTTAGTTCTTCTTAAACGTTTTTATGTCTGTGTTGTGTCTGCAAACAACGACTTCGAAAACGAGGCCTCCCATCAAATTCATGATACTGCTATTAGCTAAAAGACTCGAACGACTTGTACAGCAGTTTATGCAATTTTCTGGTGGTTATATATAGCTAGATTGTTATATTATATATAGACACACACACACATGCGTATATAATTGAAAGAGAAAAGAGAGGAAGCTTTCCCAGCTGGTTTCAGTTGTTTTATGTAATAAACAGCAGATTCTGGGTCAAAAAGATTTTCTGGGCAAGCAAAAAAAATACTGGTTTGGTTGAGTACTTTGGAGAAAATAATGGGGATTCTCATATGGCCAAGTACAAAAAGTGATGGTTGATACATCATACATGTATATAACAGGCTAAGGACCTGAGGGCTTGCTAGCTTGTGATATATGAGATGTAATCAGACGCGAATGCAAACATGAATAAGAAGAGGCAGAGGATCGTCCGGATGCTGAGCAATAAGATCTAATTCAGGCTAATTTCATTGATTTTTGTTAGTTGTAAATACTTGAATTATATATGTCTGCCAAGGTCACCGGACATAAAACCCAACGTACGTATACAAGATCCATGTGATTTGTACAGACTCGGTGCAAGTCACTTGTCGAATGTACTCAAAGACTCTTAAATTTCAGGTAGACGGGCCATGGGCCCACTCCAACAACATCGATACTGTCTCTACTTGGCCACCTACTCAATCCGTCAGGTGTGGGGTTTTATCACAAAAGGCTCGGTTATAGTTAGAGTGGGATAATTCTATTTAAGGGGCTTGTTCTCAAGCTTTCTGGCCGATGTGGGACAGAATAATTCTAACACTCCCCCGCACGTGAGACCCCATTCACTAGTACAAAAAATACTTTGCGTGACGTAGGTCCTTCGTCACGCAAAGTCCAGAAAACGTCGCGCAAAAAATTGCCCGACGAATCTTCGTCACGCACCAAGCGTCGCGCCAAGCCTGTGAAAGCAGGGTTTGCGTGACGAAGAAATATACTACGTCGCGCAAAGAGGGTTTGCGTGACGCATAACCATACGTCGCGCAAAGATGTTTGTTTGGGTGACGCATAACCCCACGTGGCGCAAACCACCTTTGCGTGACGTAGGGTTATGCGTCACGCAAACCCTCTTTGCGCGACGTAGGACTTTTCTTCGTCACGTGAACCTTTTTTTTTTTTTTTTTTTTTTTTTTTTTTTTGGACAAAAATATTTTTGATTTAATTTTTAATAAATATTGTAATTCAATTCAAACAATAAATAATAAACCAAGAAAAAGTATTTAATTATAAACTATATAAAAATGTACATACAAGATGTCCAAACAAAAAAAAAACTACAATAAGTAGTCTTGACATCAATCTACTAGGTATCAGCTGGAGGAAGTGCCTGGGAGGTCGAATGTGGAGCAGGTGCTGGCAACTGGATTTGAAGACCGGACATCGTTAAGGCCTGTATAATCATACTCATCTGGTCACCCTGGGTTCTAACCTGGGCCTTCATCTGCTCGTTTTCGACCCTCAACTGCTCGTTCTGGGCCCTCATCTGCTCACTCTGGGCCTTTATCTGCTCATCCTGGGCTACAAGCCGATCTTTTAGGGTTGTCACTTCCTCCTGCAGAGCATTAACCACTCCTGTGGTCGATCTGGAAGAGGAGGCACCTGTTTCACGAACACGCGCCTTCCCCATGCCCCGAACAACCTTGCCACGACGACGACCAAACTTCTGATTCAGGACCTCAGTCATGATCTCAAAACCTACATCCTCGGGTACAATGACGTCCTCAATCGGGGTCTCCGGGGGAAGCTGCGATGTTGCTTCTTGGAGAACACCATCGCTCTTTTCCACCATAGCAGCCTGTAATAATAAAGAAAAAAAACATATAATGTTTAATAACAAAATATAAATAATATTTGAACAATTCATAAATATAAGAATAATAACAATTACATATACTTACATGAAGCTGCTCAGTGGTCTCATCGCCAGGTTGAACATAAACGTCCTTGAACATATCAATCGCTGGGAACTTAGAACCCTCCTGAAGAAAAAAAAAAAAAAACATTAAGGAAATTTTATTAATCAATAATAAAAAATAAATTGTGTAAAATTTCAAAAGTAATATACTTTTACCTCACGTCGTGCCTCAAGCCTATACGAAAAGGGCTTTGAACCGGAATGGTGGAGAAGTGTCTTTGACTCCCGAGCTATCTTGCCAGCAATAGATTTCTTCTGTGAAACACATAATATAGATGTTAGTGCAACTATTTGAAAGCAATTATTTGAAAATGCTTAAAAAAAATAACTAAAACAGTAATGAATTATTATTAAAATATTATATACATACCACAAATTTTGGGTCCGTAAAATGCTTGCAGAGCCACGCCCAATCCTGTGGCCGTTCCTCCAACTCGGATGGGCAAACCTGTGGGCCCCATTTCTTAAAATGCGCATGAAGATCGCTCTTCCAATTTTTGTACCGGTTTGCGAAGGTCTCATCTAAGTAGGTCATGACCTCAGGGGATATGTCCTCAACATCAAAATTGACCTACAAATATGAAAAACAACAAAATAATAGTAAGAAATTTAATAATATTCAGATAAAAGACTTTGGTTTATAATATTTGTAAACATAATTGAAAAAAATGATAAAAGGCTAAAAATTAATATACTAACCGACAATTTGTCTCGCACCAGTATCTTCGTCTCCTCGGGAATTTGTGCCCAAGATTCCCACTGCATAGGACAACAATTTGTAATAACATAACCACAGCTAGTAACGACGAGACTATGTTGCTGTGAGGTAGCTGCTCCACGATGTCGCGAGTCATATGCAATCTTGATCAAGGAGGCGGACAGACGTACAGTCTGTGCTGCCTTCAGCATCCGATTAGGCCCCTGGTGTTTTTTTTAGCTGCCCAAAAAAACTTAAATGGTGAAAACCCTAAGCGTAAATTTCTACAGAAAATTCTGCAAAACCTCCCCTAATAGTATATCATTTCCCAAAACCTTAAAAAAGTAAACTAATAGTAATTCACAACCCGCAACACATTTTCACAATCATAAAAATAATAGTTTTAAAAAAGAAAAAAAAATACAACGTAGTGAGAATTAGAAAAAATACTACCTGGCGGGGCGCCCCCATCCTCTACTCTAGATGACGAGGAATTGTGAACAGAAGGATCTGAATCACGACAGCGCCGGTGAGGCCGTCGTGCCCTAACCGACGTTACCGACACTGATGACGTCGATGATAAAGGCACCTGGGACGCTGTAGCAATAGCCTCAGTGAGGGGTGCAGGCTCCCCAATCAATGGAGCACTCACTGCTGGAGCAGTAGATGGTGATAATGCAGGAGGCGCATTGGACACACTCATACGACGAGTGATCAACTGCGACATCTATACACTTTTTGAACCATAAAAATATAACATTAGAAACTAATCCTTTCTTGCATTTGAAACTAGAAGAAACAAAGCAAGAAAACTGAACAAATAAACCATGTGTGAAAAAAGCAAAGAAAACTGATCAAACATTAACAGAATATTAAAAAGTAAGATGGAAAAAAGAACCATCTGGGATGATCATAGACATGTGAAGGAGAGGGAAAAGCGAAGGAAGCCCTACACATCTAAAATACCTTAATTTCTCAACAACAAAAATACCCCAAAATCCAACTGCAAGACTCGCCTAGAAAAAAGCTGCATCACACTTTAATTTACAACCAAAGAGCTCACCATGTGAAATTGGTGAACAAACCCTAATTCACTAAACCGAGTAATTAAAATTGGAAGCTTTTTTTTTTTTTTTTTTTTGATGGAAGCTTCTGTTCAAACTTAAGTGCAATGAAAAGTAGATCAACTTTCTCTAAATAATAGCACATCTTCGGAAAGTTGGAGTTT
Source organism: Heteromeles arbutifolia (assembly GCA_024362995.1). Taxonomy (NCBI): domain Eukaryota; kingdom Viridiplantae; phylum Streptophyta; class Magnoliopsida; order Rosales; family Rosaceae; genus Heteromeles; species Heteromeles arbutifolia. Next base: position 2,790,396 of record JANCRC010000021.1, read on the forward strand.
GGCTAGCACTTATGGAAAAGAATCGTTCGTGATAATATGATCACCATTTTTAATTTGCTGATTTCCTTGGCTCAATTTCTTTTGACCCATTCACATATATACTAGAGTTTTCGTAATTACTAGCAGGAATGCCCGCGCTCCGCCGCGGGATTTGAAACCGTCTCTACTATCAAACAAAATAATTCTATAATTTAAACCATCCAAACTTGTTGAACATAGTTTTTTGTCTATCGTTATATCTTTCCTCTCAGAATTTTTATGGAATAAAAATCCAAACATTAAAAAAGCTTAACAAAATTTTGCAAATAATCTTGCATTTAAGCACGTTCAAAACCAGTAGCTCTTTCAAATTTTTTCTAAGCAAAGAAAAGGAAAAGTGTTCATCACTGATATTGTGCATCCAATGTACTGGTTTCTTGTCCACCTTCTCCTCCTAACCCTTTTATCAAAAACCCATCTCATTCTTTCCCTCAGAGACTTCAAACCCAATTCCAACGGTCCATTTAACACCTCCCAATATCAATTCCTAACAAAATAAATACAAAAGCAAAATCTACAGCGCTTTCAAATATTTTAAAGGGAAAGTGGGAAACTATTATCAAGAAAGATGCAAACGAAATATATTTGTCACTGATATTGAAGAGAAAACAAAGTGTATTAGTATATTCATCTTTCCCCATTCCTTGTAAAGTTGAATTTTTTCTTAACATCTGAACAAAAAGTAAAATAACGCTAACACACTCAATTACAGCACACAGAAGCTCGTGAACAAATTATCATTTCCAAACTGCCATGAGAGATAAGTAATCATAAATCTATGTAGAAGTTGAAATTCAATCCAAAATAAACATTAGGCACATCATAAAAAACCAGCAGCACAACTACCCTATTGAAAAATTCTTTTTTTCACAAAACATTTAATGCATATTTTTCCCAAGTGAATACACATGAAAGTATCAAAGAGAGAAAGGCAAAATAAGAATTACACACTTGTTCTATAATTTGGCCAGATGGGTATTTTGCTACTGAGGCAAAATTCTCAATAGCCCAAGCATCAGCCTATCAGATGAAGAAATATTCATACGGGAGAAAGTAAGCTTAAACAGGATTTCATGTGTATGAACTCACTCTTTGATACTTAATTACTCGTCCTATTACCAAATAGCTATTGGAAATGGTTTGAGTTATAAAACCTGTCTCTAAACAGGCCTGACTCTTATCAAATAGCTCTGGAAAATTCGATATGCAAAAACTGAACCAAAGAAATAGATCCCAAATCTCTGAATATTCTTCCTTATGATATTGACATACATTTACTTTTGTTAAATATCAATTTCTTCTAATTTCTGTTTTGATCTCTTAGGATATGGGAATCATATAGTAATTAAGCTAACAAAACAAAGCTTGTTGTCCTCAAAGGGAAAATGACTGAGATACCGTTATGTGGTGGCAATGAAGTCATGCATTTCAAATTGTGCACATTGATTCTCCATAAAAATGTAGGGGATTTCAATTACATCTCAGCTGAAGCAGTGAAAAATTATGCACTGTTCAAACATACTTGAGAAATTCTAATGTGCACTTATGTGAAGTCCCTTTACGCAAATTTAATCACATAAGACATGACAATGGATATTTTCTAATATCAAATTCTAGAATGCCAGCTGCAGTTCAAATTCCCCATTTTTCTTACCTCGGCTCTATCCATTCCCTAAATTCAAAACTCGATCTTTATTCGAGTTTACACCACTTATGCTCTATCTGAATTTTAAGTCTGAGCCCAATTCCCAGAAAATATGAGATGCCCAATTCCCAGAAACCAAAAACCCTAATTCGATACCGATCAATGCCCTAAACCCCACAAACAATCAATCGAAACTTCCAATCATACATAAATCATCAATTCGGAAGGTCACAAACTGTACGAGACAAAAAAGAAATCAACATCAACATGCAAAAGCCCAGAAATCAAATTACCGTTCGTGATGATGGCGCTGGTTTGGGGAGGCACTTTGAATTCCTCGCCCGCGAATTTCAACACGGCGGTGAAAGGGGCTGCTTCCGGAACGCTAAACCTGAAAGGAAAAAAAAAATCCCAAAAAATTGACTTGAGTTATAAAAAATTATGAAAAATCGGCGGAGGAAATGGAACAGAAATTGAGGTGGGTTTATAAGATACGAACACTTTGAAGGGGAGCTTTAGATCGGAGGTTAGAGTGACTCTTATCAGAGAGGTGATAGCCGAGAGAGAGGTGAGTCGTGACTCAGGTGTGTCACCTGTGTGGCCGGAATCGGCGAGGAGGGTGGTGACGGTGAGCGATGTTTGAGTCTGAGGTGAGAGAGAGGGTGAGTCCGTGAGTGTGGTGTGAGAGTCGTGAATGAATGTGTGAGTGAGCGAGTTTTCTGTTCTTCACAGTAGAATGGAATTCCGATTCTGGAGTTTTCTGTTCTTCACAGTAGGGTGATGACGGTGAGAGAGAGTGAGGGTGAGACCGTGAGTGAGTTCTGTTCTTCTGTTCAACGGTTGAGATTAAATCTTAACATAATCCAACGGCTATTAAAATTCTAAATATATATTTAAAAATTAACTTGCGTGACGTAGGTATACAATTTGACGTCGCGCAAACTGGTTTTGCGTGACGATTACATTAAAGCGTCACGCAAGGTATTTTTTTTTTTTTAGAAAATTTTTAAAAAATTAACTGAAAATGTGACTTTACTTTCAATTTTTTTTTAACATAAACCCCACAATAATATATTGTTTTACATATATATCATTCAATTTCTTAAGTGTTATAACTACAAAATATTTTTTTTACATAAACCCCACAATAATATATTGTTTTACATATATATCATTCAATTTCTTACGCCAAAAATCGAAAAAAGCAAACATGCAGAGATCAAGTAACGGGACAAAAAATTTGGATTAATCCTCATCCGAACTACAATAACTCTTGCTATCCTCACTACTATCATTTTCGGATTTCCATTCATCCTCATCTTCGTTTGCCTCTTCCGGTGCATTATATAGTGGCAGATCACCAAGGTCAATTGAAATTGAGTCCAATGGTATTTCGAATTCGAGAACTCCAGCTACTTCAAACGGTTCTTGGACAACATTAGTATCCCGGAGTGTTTCTCCACCAATTTCTATCAAAGATGATAACTGTTGGTCAGCGATGTTGTCGTCGTTGTCCTCATGATTTAGTTCTGGAATATCATATACCCCTATTCGATCAATCTTCTGAACAACTTTCCAACCATTGCCGGCTTTAGGGTCATCTAGAAAGAATATTTGTTTCGCCATAGTTGCCAAAATGTATGGGTCTTCATCATACCAACATTTGGTAGTGTTGACTGATAGTAAACCATGGTCTCGCTTAACACTCGTTCGGTTATGTGGGTTTGTATCAAACCAAAGACACTTAAACAGTATCACTTGACTCCTGTTTTTGTAAAGCAATTGTACTACACTAGTTAGTTTGCCATAAAAATCAATGTCTTCACTGTCCCCTGCACCTGGGACGTGGACACCACTATTTTGAGTAGACAACTTGTCATCACGTGTTGCCCCCAAGAACTTGATACCGTTGACATGACACCCTGAGAACAATTCAACGTGAAACGGTCCTCTCGCCAGGTTATATAACTCTTCATCGTAAGAGGGTGAATTCAATTCCTTCAATTTGTTCATCTAATGTAACATATACAAAAAGTTAACCAGTTAGTGTAACCAAATTTAAAGACGGGCATGAACAAGTTGGAAAATATGCTCAATTCAAAACACATACAACTTACATGTCCGTGAAACCACGAAGGAAACAATTCACGGTGCTTCTTGGCATATAAATGTGAAGGATGTTCCTGCTTCATCAACTGTTCATGCTCTTCAAGGTATGGCAAAGCCTCGTCACAATTTTTGAGTATGAACCAATGCGCTACCTCCATGTCTTTTTTGGTAAACGATTCGCCATTTACAGGATCGCCGAATGGTCGCGCAATTTGGGCAAAAACAGACAGTTTCTCTTTTCTAACACCACCGTCATTATTGCGTTGAGGACGATTGAAAGCTGTCTCAACATCTTCAAGATACATTGCACAAAAAGTAAGTGACTCATATGTGACCCATGCTTCCACAAGTGATCCTTCGGGCTTTGCCTTATTTCGAACACACTTTTTCAACTCACCAAGATATCTGCACAAATAAAAGGTATGATAAAAATTATTCAAAGCGTTTGTTGATCATGAATCTGTTATATATATATATACGCTTAATTAAGTACCTTTCTATTGGATACATCCATCGACAATTGACTGGTCCGGCAAGCAGTGCCTCATCTGGCAAGTGAATCATCACGTGAATCATACTTGTAAAGAAGGCTGGAGGAAATATCTGTTCGAACTTGCATAAGACATTCACAATGTCGTCCTGTAATTGTTTAACATCCGACTTCCGCAAACACCTAGCAGTCAATTGCGAAAAAAATCTCGACAATAACACGATTGGTTTCACCACATCAAGAGGCAATAAGTGTCGAATACCAACCGGTAGAAGGCGTTGGAGTATCACATGACAGTCATGACTCTTCATGTTTGAAAATTTACACCCTTTCACGTTCACGCAACGCGAGATATTAGAAGCATACCCATCTGGAAACTTTACAGAAGAAATAAAGTTGAAAAACTCTTTCTTCCCATTCGGATTTACTGAAAAAAAAAGGATGGCCTTTCTTCAATGTACCACCAACTTTCTTGATCCACAAGGATGACCTAATGCCCATTCGTTCCAAATCGAGGCGAGCTTCAATCGTGTCTTTCGTTTTTCCTTCAATGTTTAGAATTGTCCCAACCAAAGTATCAAACACATTTTTCTCAATATGCATAACATCAAGGTTGTGTCTCAATTTTAACTTTGACCAGTACGGGAGCTCAAATAACATACTCTTGTGCGTCCAGTTCAAGTGTGTAGTTGGTCTGGGCTTACTGACCTTTTTGCCAAAATGACCAAATTCCAAACGGTTTAACTGATCCAAAATCTCATCTCCGGACCATTCTCTTGGTCTTGGTTGAGTCTCTTTTGTGCCGTGGAAGGCTTTATCATTCTGACGCCACTCGTTGTCCCAAGGGAGCCATCTACGATGACCAAGATAACAAACTTTTCTCGCATGCCAAGACGATGTTACGTTCTCCTTGCATATTGGACATGCCAAATAACCCTTTGTCATCCACCCAGAAACCATTGCATACGCGGGAAAATCGTTTACTGTCCACATCACTGCTGCTCGCATGGTGAACATTTGCCCAGTATACTTATCATATGTACAAACACCGTTTTCCCATAAATCTTTTAGTTCATCTACCAACGGCCGCAAATAAACATCAATGGACTTTCCTGGATCTTCGGCAATTAATAGACTCAACATCATGTATTCTTTTTTCATGCACTTCCAAGGCGGCAGATTATAAGGAAACACGACGACCGGCCAAGTGCTGTGGGTTTGGTTTAGAACCCCGAACGGATTAAATCCGTCGGTAGCAAGTCCCAATCTGACGTTTCGCGGGTCAGCTGCAAAATCAGGGTACATCCGATCGAATTCTTTCCATGCCTCTCCGTCGGCAGGATGCCTCATAACATCGTCATTTACCCGTCCTTCTTTATGCCATCTCATATCGGTTGCGGTATGCATTGACATGTACAATCGCTGCAACCTAGGCTTCAATGGAAGATAACGCATTATTTTTTGTGGAATCTTGGTCTTTCTATTTTGTGATGTCATTTTAAACCTCGGCTCATTGCATACAGGGCATTTATCCAATTGTATGTTCTCCTTGTAAAACAATATACAATTATTCACACATGCGTGAATTTTTTCATACCCCAATCCGAGACCCTTCAACACTTTTTGGGCACTTTTATGATCTTCAGGTAAACAATTATCCTTTGGAAGCATCCTCTTGATAACTCCCAAAAAGTAATCAAAACACTTGTTTGACAAACGAAACTTCATCTTGCCATGCATCAACTCCACAATTGCCATGAGCACCGAAAAGTTATCACAACCCGGATATAATTCTTGCTTGGCATTTTTCAATAGTTTTTCATAGTTTTTGAATGCGTCACTGTCCATGGTTGGACGACCGTCATCTCTCCCTTCCTGATTGGTGTTGGTCGAGGCATATGGATAAACATCATTTAGAATATCCATAACTTGTTCATTAGGATCCACATTAGATTCAACAGTCTCCACTCGTGTCACGTATGAAGATGAAACTTGGTCTAATCGTTCTCCATGATGAAACCAAGTAGTATAGGTCTCCATCATCCCATATCTGACTAAATGAAATCGAACATTTTCGAATGTCTCCCTCATTGAGTTGTTACACCTTCTACACGGACATCTGATATGAGTTGAACTTGGGTTGTGTCTAGTTGCGAATTCAATGAACTCATGTATTCCATCCAAGTACTCAATAGCACATCTATTCGGATTCTGTATCCACTGTCTGTCCATTTTGTCTGCAATCCAAATAAAAGTACAAGAATTACAACAACTTCATCAACTATTGTCTTGCCACCTTATTGCTCCGGTAAGGGCCTATCCCATTCAGGAATGCACAGTTATGTGCTGTAATTTACGATTCCAATGGATTAAATTTCGATGTGGGTAAATTTCGGCAGCATCTCCTTACAGTTCTTCAAGTGCACCCCGTGGATACATAATATCCACTGTGTACTCGAAGAACATCAGGAAATGTTACCAAAATTTCCACTATCGAAACCTAATCCGTGAACCGCAAACTACAACACATAACTATGCATTCCCAAACTGTCCAAAAAATGGGACAATTCAAGAATTAATTGGACCGCAGTCATGCTTTTGCATCCATGCACGAAATCCAACTAATTCTCAAACGGGAAACTAAGCTTTTCTTGAAAAAAGTGTACGAAGTTAAATAGTATTAACTTCGTACAACACAAAACAATTTTGTACTTGATGTACAAAAATATGTGCATACAAATAAATTAAATCACAATAATTAGTGAAACTAAATAAAATAGATACAAAATATTAATACTTCTACACTATAATGTTGATGGCCTTAGTTTTTATTTGTTTATACTAATTATATCATAGAATATACATATTCTAGTTAGTTACACTGGAGTAATTTTGGTGGTGAGATAAATGTACTGTTAGAATATGAACACAAATGTACGTGTATTTTGGCTAGATATTGGTTTTAAAAAATCTTATTGAAAGATGTTTTGGTTGTCTTCAAGTTTACAAAGGATTGAGCTTGTATTAAAATTGGAAGATGATATTGATTTTCTACAAGGATTTAATATGAGAATCGTAGCCATTGTTTATGTACATAAGTATGGCATATGCTCACAAAAATCAACCCGCTCATTATTGAACTAAAACTTGTTGTCTTAGCATTGAGAATTTAATAGTGATGATAAGATTAGCATTGAAGATCATGGCTTTTGTAGGTTTTCTATATAATTCTTAATTACCTACGGTGCATTGGATTTACCCTCAATTCAACCGTATAGTACAAATTAAGGAAATTTCAAGGGGAAACCACCATTTCTTACAATTTCTTCTATGTAAATATATAAGTTAACCCATATGCAAAATTAATAAAGATTACTTCAAAATTCAATCTCACAAAACTCCACCATTACCAAAAAAGGGCATAGCAAGTAGGCAAAGGTACATATGCAAAATGAAGAAAATACCTTCAAATTCGTTCTTCAATGGTAATCGTAAACAAAAATCCTGTATAAAACAAATTTAGTAGTTTTAGTTTGAATTCTCAATTCAATGTTACATATATAAAATCAAATCGCTTACCGGATAGAAAAAGATTGAGGAAGGGAGAGAATTGGAGAAGGCTTTGAAGAGAGATGGGGGAGGTAGCTGCTGCAATTAGTTTGCAGTTTCTACCTCTCAAACTGAGTAGAAGTGGTAAAAAAAGTCGTTGACTTTGCGTGACGTAGGTGGCCCTGCGTCACGCAAAACATATTTGCGTGACGCATGCTCACAAGAGTCGCGCAAAACAGCTTTGCGTGACGTATGTGGCGTCGCCCAAGGATGTTTTGCGCGACGCTCGTGAACATGCGTCACGCAAATATGTTTTGCGTGACGTATGTGGCCATGCGTCATGCAAAGTCAAAGAAAAACGCGGCAAGTTTGGCGCCAAAACTTTGCGCGACGTATAAAACGTTGCGCAAAACACCTTTGTGCGACGACAGTTTGCGCGACGAATAAGGACGTCACGCAAAACCATTTTGCGTGACGTCGGTGGATGTACGTCGCGCAAAATGGTTTTGCGTGACGTCTTTATTCGTTGCGCAAACTGCCGTCGCGCAAAGGCCTTTTGCGCGACGTTTGGTGCTGTGCGTCACGCAAACATACTTTGCGCGACGAATTTGGCTGCGTCACCCAAATTCCCGTCGCGCAAAGTGTTATTTGTACTAGTGATTTTATGGGTCACATGTGAAGTTCCACACATCGGCAACCACGTGGAGCCAAGCCGGGGCTCACCCGTTTGCGTGGGGCCAATGAGGACCCACCCATTCACGCGACATCTCTTGGCCTACGTGGAGCCAAGTCGGGGCTCACCCGTTCCCGCGGGGTCAAAGGGGACCCACCGTTCACGTGGATGTACGAGCCCGTCCCCTGGCTCTGATACCATCTTAAATTTCAGGTAGACGGGCCGAGGGTCCACTTCAACAACATTGATACTGTCCCCACTTGGTCACCTGCTCAATCTGTTAGGTGTGGGGCTTTAATCCAAAAGGCCTTGGTAATAGTTAGAGTGAGATAATTCTATTTGAAGGGCTTGTTCTCAAGCTTTCTGGCCGATGTGGGACAGAGGAATTCTAACAAAGACTAATACTTTACAAGATACGATCGACGTGTAGATTCGATGCCCTAGTAACTAGACGTTGAGAATGAATCTCATATCGATGGGAAATGGACCTTCGATGAGCTTATAAGTTTGGTTGTTCTCTATATTGTCAACTAGTTTTATGGTTGAACCTCAACTTTCTTCACTAGATAGTGTCTCCAAACCGTTTATTCCATCAAGCGAATGAACACACAAAAGTGTTTTTCTTCTTGAATTGTAACGTTTAGTAAACTAAGAAGTTAAAAATGACACAACTGAAAACATAAGGACAACAGGAGAATTTGACGTCAACTACAGAAACCAAAAGTTAAACTAGCCTTTTTTCTAGTTGTTGCCCGTTGGTATAAAAGGCAACAAGAATTGGGCTTAACTGCAGGACCACTAGGGCAGCTCAATTGAGTCAATGCAGTATTAGTTTTCAAATGGATGGACCGACCCATATGCATATGTCTGCAATTCTTGGGTCCAAGTGACATTTCCAAATAAACCCAACCCAGTATCTGGTCCTTAGCCTTACTTGGCCCAGTTTTGGGAGGGCATGTGGATGACCAATTTGTTCAACAAGCCTCTTGGCTCCTCAATCCCTTCATGATTTTTAATGTTTGTTTGTAACTGCTTTTAGAATGACTGAAATGTTTCATGTGAAAATATTTTTTGAACCAATATTTAGTAAAAAGGTATGTGATTTTGAAACCTAAAAACATTTATCTAAAAACGCTTTCAGTTATTTTTAAAAGTACTTTCAAATGAGCCATCGTTCTGTGACTTTTTTTTGTGAATCTAGAAAAAAATGTAAAATATTTCACTTGAATTGTAAATAAAAAATATTCTACGCACACCCATGCTTATTTTTTTAGGAAAACTAATGAAAAAGGTTTGAAAACTTTGAGTTTTAAAGATAAGGACAAAATAAAGGGTAAAGTGAATAGTATCAGGATTGACTTTTTAGTGTAAAAATATGGTTTTTCGTTAAAATGAATAGTACCATGAGCTTTTTATTAAAGTTCCCTATTTTTTTTACAGTTGAGTTTAATAAATCAAAAGATAATTAAAGAACATAGATAAACACGTGCAATAGAAAAAAAGTGTCTGAAAATTATTGGGATTTTCTAACTTTAATCCTTGAGGAATATTGAAATTTAAAATAAACTTGGTGTTAGATTACATATTGATTATAGTCCCTTAATGTGTCCTTAATTCAAAATAATTAATGTGTATTTTATTCAATGTCTCCCATTAAATATTTAAATTTATTAATATACACATTTTAATATATTTTTTGACCAAACCAAAATTTTTTTTTAAATTTATTAATTTTATTTAACATTCTTCAAACTTGAAAAACTCAATTAATGTATCTAAATATTAATACCGAAATGTATGTACTGAAATGTTAGTACCGAAATGTATTATATTGAATTAATGTATTTAAATGTTAGTACGAAATATATGCACCAAAATGTATGATATTAAACTAATGTACCTAAATGTGTGTACCCAAATGTATGTACCCAAATGCATTATATTAAACTAATGTACCGAAATGTAGGGCTCGTTTGGTTGTGCTTTTGAAAGAGCCAAAAGCGCTTCCTAATGAGTAAAAGCGCTTCAATTTAAAAAAAATGGTCGTTTGGCAAACATTTTAAAAGTGCTTTTAACTAGAAGTAGAAGCACTAAGAAGCATTTTCTAAGAAGCACCTAGGAGATGTTTTCTCCTAAAAGTGCTGCACAAAGAAAACAAGGGAAGCACTTTGCTCCCTTTAATGAATTTTTTTTTCAATTCCAAAATTATCCCTATTTTTTTATTTGCAAAGTCTAAAATGCCATTCCACTTTATAAAATCATCAAAACTACCATTACCATCACCAATTTTTTCTAGGGTTGCATGTTGAAAACCCAAAAGGTTTTTTTATTTTCAGATTATTTTGGAGGCTAGAGCAGTCCACTTGGTCTCCATCTCTTCCTCTCCATCTTCCCAAATCTCTCTACATCTTCATAACCCGAAATTTTTGTGGAGGTATGTATGTTATTTCTTATCTTAAATTTGTATGTAGTGTGAGAATTTTATTGATTATATATTATTTTTGTCGAAATCGTTGTGAATTGACTGAAAAGCAATAAAATATGGCCTCATAATTGAAATTAAAAGGAGAAAACATAAATCAAACCTTCGGCCTCCTGTTGATAGAGAATAAGTGTCCCCTGCATATATGAATCTTTAAAACATCACCTTGTTTAAGAGAAAAGAAAGCCCTCTTATTATTATCTGTAGCATTATATGGATCTTTAAAATAGTAACGCAATACACAAAGTCATTCAAACAAGAAGGTTTCATATCCTTTGAGTCGAACATACATATAGATTATTATTAGTCCACAGGTCATAACTAATTATTAGTTGAACATGCATATAGATTATTACAGCTTCCATGATAATATGAAGATCCCCATCAGGAATCTTGCCCTTGTTGGACCTTATAGGGGTGAACGATATTATCTTCCTGAGTTACGACGTGGAAGTCAGCCAAGAGGGAAAAAAGAGATATTTAATCAAAGGCATTCATCTCTAAGGTGCACAATAGAAATAACTTTTGGTGTTTGGAAAAACATATGGGCAATGATTCGTCTCATGCGTAACTTCCCTTTTGAAAAACAGGTACAAATTGTTGTTGCTTCAATGGCCTTGCATAATTTTATTAGAAATCATTCCATGACAGATCAAGAGCTCCAACCTTATGATGATGATGATGAGCTACTTCCGCCTGGACATAAGGAAGATCATAGAGATGAAGAGATTGTTGATGAAAATTTTACTCATAGGCGAGAGTTAGATGTTGAACGAGAAAGAATTGCTAATCTTCTTATATCTAGTTAATACTTATTTCACATTTAAATGTCATGCAACTAAAATATGTTCTTTTTTCTTTTCTTTTTTAAGAAATAAACATATATTCTCAATAAATATGTATCATTTTGTTAATGATCATTATTTTTTTAATTGAATTTTCATCAACGCTTTAATCAAGTTGTATGCTAATTATATACAAAAAAAAATACTTACGAAAAAATTATTGAGAATTATTAAGGAAAAGTGCTTTTTTATTTGACAACCAAACATTTTATTTAATATAAAAAATGCTTCTATACAATACAAAAAACACTTAGTGGTTGCATGCCAAACAACAAACTGCTTCCTCATAAAAGCGCTACACAAAAGTGCTACAAACAAAAAGCGCTAGTGAGTAAAAGCGCTTTCTAGAGTAGCACATCCAAACGAGCCCGTATTATATTGAATTAATGTACCTAAATATTTGTATCGAAATTTATGTATTGAAATGTGTGTACCTAAATGTATTATAATGAATTTAATGTACATAAACGAAGAATATAAAGTATATCAATGTAAAATAAAAATTAGTTTATCTAAATGTTTACAACAAAATATATTACGATGAATTAAATGAAAATGAAAATTATAGTGAAATAAAATTAATACATTAAAATTAGGAAGAAAAAGAGAAATAATTAGAACATCAAAAATATAATTAATAAATGAGATGATTAATGTATCAAGCGACTAAAATTAGATTTTAATCTTACTTATAATTTTAGTCTAAAAATCATACTTACCGAGGATTAAAATGAAGTTTCTTAACAAATTATTAGTTGAATACATACTCAGAAATGCTTTTTATTAAAATGTCTGAAAATTAAAAAACAGTACCGGAAGCTTATAAAAGCTCCCTTAGACTAATATAGGATTACAAAACATGAACACAATCGATAGGGGAAAAAAAGGTAAATAAAGAGAGTGAAAAAACAAGACTAGGTGAAAACCGAGGTTGGTAAAGACAATGTGAGATTACAGCAGAAAGTCCACCGCCACTAACTCGTCCTCTGCTTCCTTTTTTTTGGCAAATTCCATAACCACCGTGGTTGATCAGTTGGTAAAGTTTTTGACGGTGGCACTGGGCTCAGTGGCCTTGGCGGCTGCCGACGGCTCGACGCTGGGAGACGGAGCGACCGGCTTCCCGGTAAGCTCAACCGGCAAATCCTTAATGCCCTTCAAATAAAACGTGTAAAACAGCTTGATGGGAAACACAATCTGCTTCAACTTGACTTGTCCGTACACTCCCTCGAAGATCCCAGATCCACCGGTCACGGCCATGTACGTGTCCTCGTAGGTCAGATAAGCTCCCTGAACTGAAATGTGGCCGTAGTCTCCGAAGTAGAAGCTGTAGATTGCCTCGTACCTGTCTCCTTTTTTCTCGGGAAAGTTTTGGATCAAAATGCACAGGCCTGCTGTGATTCCAAGACGTTTTTCCAGGTCGCCGGAGTAGATCTTGTTGCTGAAGGGGACGAGGTCGCCGAGGGAGTTGACTTCTTTCTTGCTCAGTCTTAGGTATGCTGGGCTGCCCCTGTCTCTCTCGTTGATCTCGTACACATTCAGTTCTTGAACTTTTGCTGGAAAATTTTAAACGTAATTCATCAGTTGCTCACTTCTAAGATTCAGCTTTTCTACAACTCGTTCAAGAAGCACTTATGTTAATAATCACTTTTGCTAGAAGCGCTTTTATCATACAACGGCTGAATTTTTTTTTTATCAAAAATCCAGGTACTTCTTAGAAAAGAACTTGGAAATAGTTCTACATGTCAAAAGCACTTTTGAGTTTTACTGCCAAATTAAGTCAAAAGCACAACTAGCACTTCCAAAATTCCAATCAAGCTAGTACACAACGTTTATGATTATTCGACAACGCTTTTAGCCATTCGAGAAGCAGTCTCAGACGGTGACTAAGTTAAGAATTGATCAAAAGCAATTATACATAAAGACATCACAAGTTAAATAAAAAAAAGCATGATCAGAAAATGGTAGCTGGAAAAAGTGCTTACTGGATCGTGAAGGATCAGAGTCAGCTGGTTCCTTCTTCTTCTTGCCGAAGAAAGCTGAAGTGGTGAAGTTTCTGGAGGTTGAGAGCGATTGCTTGGTTGATGCGGATTCAAGGGTTGGGAAGGAGCGAGAGAGATTGAAGCCCAACAGTCTTTGAGCTTGAGAAGATGAAGGAGGAGGCCTGATCGAGTTGGAGAAATGGAGGGACGAGATCGCTTCGAGAGAGCTTGCAGACGCCATGGATGGCAGAGGAGATGGAGTCTCGGTCTCTGGAAGAGGAGGTGGATCAGAAAGTAAGTGGGAGAGTACTGGCAGTGACGAGGACAAATTAGAATATTGGTGTGGTGTTGGAAAATAAATAGTGAGATGATGGGGGAGTGGGAGTTTTATAGTATGATGGCTTTGTTTGGTTGCTCTCCGGATTCTTTTGGTGAAGATTTTGAAAATTCATAAATTGTGTTCATTTATCGTATATTATATAGTTAATTTTTATCAGATATTGTTTGTATTTAATTTTAAATAAAAATATTTAAAATAATTTCTGACCGCACGATGTACAATGAACGGATATGCGAGGATTCTGGATTCTAAGTTTATATAAGGTGTTGAACACGTGTTTTGGTGTGACAAGTGGACGACGATGCATGGTGTTGGCGGGTGCATTATTTGGTCGGAGAAACATATTTTGTGGCAATACAACTAAGATTATGTTTCCCTGAGCTTAAACCTGTGACTTTTTCTGGACGGAGTCCAAACCCTAGTCTGTTTTAACCTGAACACATTAACTTATGCTCACAACTTGAAGAGAACTTTTGGTTAAAAACTTTCATGTCATGCCACGGTTCTCACAGGATACACACGAAGGGGTACTTTTTATGTTAGTCTTCTTAAGGTAGATCTCTAACTTTTATTTGTTGCATTTGACAGAATCGAAGCCTTAACTTATCATACGATATAATCGTAACTTATTATCCTTTTAAGCCATCGCAAAACCTAACTTTTAAGACCGTACATTTTGCTCACTGCCCTAAAATGGTGGTGGTCAACATCATCACCGCATTGCCCAATCCCCCAATCCCAATACCGAAGAAATCCATTTTATGATACATCTACACTACTAGTTATTTACTCTCTTTTTACAAGAAATTCTGATCTTGCTAATGATCTAGATTCATATCAAGATCAGTAAGTACAAAGTAAGGTTTAAGGAAAAAAGTAAGTAAAAAAAACTTTTTTGGTGATTATCCAATTGGTTTGGCAATAACAAAAGAATTACTAGCAATACCGGCTGCTATCACTAAAGTACATATACATAATATCGATATATCACACTCGCGGCTGATGATTTTAAATCAAGCATGACATAATCAAATCTCCATTATAAGTTTCAAAATCAAACTCATATAACAACAATCGCCCAGGGTTTTTCTTGGTTAGGGAGAAACAATTATTTACAATTGAAAAATCTCAATGTTAAATAATTATTTACAGGCATTTGTGGTTCCATAAGCAGTTGCATACTTTGCACTTTCGCTTGGTCAAACATGAGACTCTCGAAGGTGACTGGCTGCCTGGCCTCGGCTGGGGAAAATTCATTCGTCCTAAAAACACGTGCTGAAAGCTACACCGCCGTGGAGACTTGGACGGTAAGCGAATGCTTGTGCACGACAAACATGGTCGGTAATTTTAGGGAAGAAAAGGAATAGTACCAGGTTAACATGTTGTCAAAATTTCAGCACCCGTTCTAGTAATCAGAATGGTATGTTCAAACTGCGCAGCCGGGCTACCGTCCGCGGTCACTGTCGTCCAATTGTCCGGCCACGTTTTACACTCGATGCTTCCCATTGTAAGGATGGGTTCTGCACCAAAAGAGAAATAACATTTTGTGTGATAAGGATCATAGGTCAGAATTCTACTGTCGCATGCTCAAACTTAGGATCTTGAATTTATGCCGCGTCGCTTCAGTAAAATTTATGCATGTTTTACCGTCGACTTTACAAACTTGAAGAAGATAAAGTTGCAGGCATATTGATTTCTGAGTATGGAAAGTAGTGTACTCACCAATGGTAAATGTTTGACCTTCAACCATGGAACCAGACTGGTCATTACCTGTCAAAAAATACATGACAATTATAAGCAGTTCATGTCTCGGCGGTAAAGATAGTAACGAAGGTTTAATATCGAGTAGTGGCGTACGGTGATGTAATATTAATGGTTCAGAATGAAATACAGTCCCTACACCGTGCCCAACAAAGCGCTCTACTACGCCATAACCATATTTTTCAGCATGTTCGCTGAAAACGAACCAAATAAAAACTTATGAACAAGAGAAGGAATTGTGCATTTTTGTTCGATGGTGTAAAATATGCAATTCTTTCCGGTCGAGGATTGACAATTAATCATCTAAAAAATGTCCAGAATAAGTTTTAATCCAATATATCACAAGGAGGCAAAGCAAACCTAATTCTCTTTCCAATTTTCTTGAAGCTAGCACCGTCCTTGCAAACTGCTATGCCTTTTTCCAAGCACTCTTCGGTTACCTGCCACCAAGATAGATTGGTAATGCATAAATTGGACGTCTGTAACAAAATCAAAGCTTAATACGGAATAGATATGTAGTATATTCCTAAACAGATAGGAAACTCGGATGGACGTGAATGATAAAACCATGCTTCTGAATAACGACAAGATGCAACACTATCAAGCAGAAAAAGTTTACCTTCACTAGTCGTTGGATTGATTCACTGACCTCCCCACAAAGAAAGGTCTTTGATGTGTCTCCATGATATCCCTGTCAAAGTAGACAGCACGAAATGTACTGAATCAGACCATTCATTATTGAATAATAGGAAATCGTACAAGAACTCAATGAACGAAAATACCCCACTGATTGCATCATACCATTCGTTATCGAATAAAGGAAATGAAGCTTCGATACAAACCATTTTAATGAATTCACACATTAAACTACAGATAGCTGGCAGATAACTAGTATTTGTAAATGCAGAACTCGATAGATAAATAATCAGGAATCTACGTTAAAATCAAAATTAAGCGAATGACATAAAACATTTTCTGGGAGCCGATTTGGTTAGAGAAAGGATACAAATGAGCTAAAAAGATGAAAGTCATAAAATCAGGAGCCTACATTTAGGTAGACCGTCACATCTATGTTGATAATGTCTCCACTCTGCCAAAAAGATTACCATTAGTGAGGTATGACATGAACACATGTATGCAAGGAGCAATGTGCAATGTAGTCTTCGAAACCTGTAACTGTCGAGAATCAGGAATTCCATGGCACATGCACTCGTTAACAGATGTGCATACACTCTTCGGAAAGCCTCCATAGCCAAGTGGTGAGGGATAGGCACCAGCATCAATAATCATCTGGTGCACTGCTATGTCAATTTCATTAGTTGTTACTGACGGCTGGAAGGATGCAAAAAGATGTTAACAGAATATCAAAAAACCCCTATACATAAAATTAAAACGCCAATAGCAACAAACATAAGTTGTATCAAAGGAGTAAGATAAGACATTGAAGAATAAAAGTACATTTACTATTTTTTATAAGAAACGAAAAGCTGAGACTTAAAATATCCAAAAAAAAAAGGAAAAGAAACTGCAAACCTAAATTCAAATAGCGGAAAATTGGTAACTAATACGAGTAAAAACTGTGCTTAAACCCAAAATTTAAAACATAGACCTGCAAGGTTCTAGAATTTGACGTCGAGTTGGACTCACTAACTTTGGAAGTCAATTGAAATGAAAATCTGTGGAAGTCTCAATCTCTCAAACATATTTTGCAAGTGATAGTTTGGCACCACCGAACATACATGTACAAACCTTGTAGACAAACACAATTTGACAGCGACTAGTAGAAGCTGAGAAGCTTACCCTAACCAACTTTCCTGCAGATTGTAAGACGCGAGCAGCAAGCTCGCACGCAGCTCGCATATCAGCAATGCCTTCAGAACCAGGAAATTGATGTTCACTGGCAATTTCTGGCAATATAGATGAACCAACATAAGGAGGCCTGGGAATGTGATCTGGAACGGGAAGTTGTGGCGAAACCCTTCCACGCCTCAATGGCGGCCTTCTTCCAATCTTTGGCGCAAGCTGCCGAGTCTCACGCTCTCTACACATTATCCAATTGTCAACTTAACGGAATAAACTGAATCGAATTTTCATTTATATTTTTTTTTTTCACCAAATATATGTCAAATGGTTGTCACATTTCTCATTAACTCAAATTATCAAAATTATCACTAATTGCAAGCTACAATATTATAATTTGTATGAAATCCGAGGTTTGAGGGAATTGTAAGACTTGGTTGGAACAAACAGGAGCGGCGCGTACCTTTTAATTCTCATGGCCTCCTCCAACCCCGAAAGTCTCCGAGCAAACACAACGGGGTTCTTCCGACAAAACGATTCTTTTCCTGATCACATAGAACATATAAAACAACGTAGCTATACCAAATGATTACGAGGAACATTCACTGAGGAAAAGAAGAGAAACCAGACCATAGGTGGAGAGTGAGAAGCCGAGTGGGGACCCGGCGAAGAGAGTTGACTTCGTTGAACTTAGTAAGACTTGGCCTTGGCGGCCATGACAAGGAGCTGAGAGTTGCAGACCTCCGGCGACTGCCATTTTCTCTCTCTGTAACTCTTGCTCTTGCTCCTCCTTGCACAGAGAGGAAGAGGGAAGTGGGAGAGAGAGTGGATAACGTAAATCAGGGGAGTTTTGGGTTGGTTTGAAAATTTGGATGAAAAAAGGGGCTTTTTTTGCAATATATTGGGCCTCGACCATTCGACGTCGTTGTGTTCGGCGTTCTTATGATAAAAGATGCTTGGACTTTGGGCTTTCTATTTTTGACCAAGGCCCAAAACACTGCTTGTGGGCCTTCCACGAAATTGAAGTCCAATTTAAATTCGATGCTTAAATGTAACGACTACAATGTCATTTTCATTTGCCTTTAATGAAAATTGGAATTATTTCGATTTTTAGAGTTTTTACTTTTACAATGATATGATTATCGAGATATTACACACGAAATACAAAAGTGCAGGATTCTGACTAAAAATCCATAACGTAGATACATGAAAATTAGAAATCATATCAATTGGATGGTTAGTTTATCTCATTCCTAATCCTTATTTTACTTTCTTGGTTCATGATTTCTCTCATTCTAAGTAAGTAAATATGCAGACAAATGATTCGATCTGAACCAACTTTTATAAAAGAAAATAAAAAGGAAAAATCGAGTCAATATGTTCGGTTTTCAAAGTCAACTCAACATGCATTTTTTTGTTAAACCCAATTTCATTTTTTTTTTAGGCTTTTTAGCCAAAATGATCCCTGAAATTTGCATAACTTCTCACTTTGGTCCCTAAGATTTGAAATCAATAGAAATGGTCCTTGAGTTTGTCCACCATCAATCATTTTGGTCATTCCGTGAAAAATTTTCTTAAATAAGGACCAAAATGACAAAAATACCATCAATTTAATAAACAATTGGCCAAAATGATTTAACAAAAAATTGAGAGTATTTTTGTCATTTTATCTATATTTAATAGAGATTTTTCAGGGAATGACCAAAATGATTGATGGTGGACAAACTCAGAGACCACTCCTATTGATTTCAAATCTCAGGGATCAAAGTGGAGTTACGCAAATCTTAAGGACCACTTCGACTAAAAAAAACTTTTTTTTATTTGTCCATTTCGATCCGGTTCACCAATTTATGTACTAGTATGCCCACCCAGCCTAACCCTAATGGAATCTAAATTTGAAGAAAACGCGTTCATATGGAAGGATGGGCCAGGCAATGGCGAGTGGAATATTAAGGTTGATTGACGGAAGGAGAGAGTTGAAAAAACACAGCCAAAAACCAAGAACTTAACGACCGACTTGCCGGAAGAAAAATCTGGATTTTGGATTTGGGGTGCCACCGACGCCAAGTGCACGTAGTCAAACCCATGCATGGCCACAACGTTAATTATTTCCTACACGAAAATGATCTGAAAGATGTTTAATATATGATATATCAATCACGGGATTGTATATTCCTTCACATAAACCACATCTTCATGGAAGTTACGACGAACCACAGCGAACATGCAACCATGCAAGATGGGAAGTAATGTTATTGCTTACAAATTAAGTACAATTAATCTTCAATATTTCCTCTTAAGTACAATTAATTAATCTTCACTACTCCCTCTTATCACTATATAACAAACAAATGTTTTGCCATTTGAACTCGTCAAATATTAATTATAACAAGTATAATCTTATGTGATTCTAAAGACCGATACAAATCATACTATAATAGAATATAAAGTATCATCTCTTGGGTAGTTCTTTTAGTGTTTATAAAATACGGTTATGTGACGTTATTATTCAACTTAAATTATAATACATAAACTTAAGTTATTTTATTAACACATCCTAAAACTGAGACATAATAAGTATAGTCTGCTTCAATTATAACACATGAAATAGTATGTTACGTGACTAGTGTTTTTGATACCTATATAAATTTCTCCCAATATTCATGAGTATGCATATGCTGACCATTTATATAGTAATATTAACTTTCAAAGTGTGCATGTGATATTTCTTTACGTTAAATATTTTCTTATTGCCAATGAGGGGATGGTCGATGGTGAAGCCGTACGGTGTGCCTGGTTAATGAGTTCAGATTATGGAGATGTCAACTAATCAGTATATATAATTGCAAAAAATTATTCAATGGTCACTTGCTCGACCAAAACACTGAAACACATGTGGAACTGCCCACAAGATTTGATTAACAAGACGAAAGATTTAACCTACCTCTTAATTAGCAGCGCAATATTATGTGTGTATGATTTGTAAACGAAATTATTAAGATTGTGGTTCCTTGTCAATATTCGGGTTTATCTTTCATGTTATTAATTTGCGATTAATTAGTATCTCCACATGCAGCGCTGAATGATCGAGTAAAGTACGAGAATTAGAATTTATTCATAATATGTCCGAACTATAAGAAGGAACTAAGAATTAAAATGGATAATTATTTCGAAGGGAAATATCTTTGAAACATCGACATACGATCAATTCACTTATGTGTGTTCCTGTGATTTTAAAATTTCCAACCAAAAAAAAAATCTAAAACTATCTTCTTCTTTGCCACCACAATTATTTTCTCATCTTATATTCTTAATTAATGGAGATATCATTTGCTTCATATGCTAGAGAAATTTGTTACTGTGCTGGGAAACCCGGTGGTGGAGTCAACATGAGATTATTGGTTGTCTTTGATCTCAACAACTTAAATACCCGATTGTATTTGTTTGGGTACTGTATTTGACCTCTATAAACAGCGAGGACAAACTAAATCACAACATAATCCTCCTCTTACTTCCCCTATTTTCTTCTATCATCTTTGTCTTCATTTTCTCTGTTCTGAATCTTGTGTTCAACTCTAATGTGCGAACCATGTGCTCGATGGAAAACCTTAATTGACAAGTCTTGACGGTCTTTAAATTTACTCCACAGTATCATGCAACCACTCTCAACAAACCTCTATTGAATAATAGTTGTCGACATATGTTGGCATAAACTTTTGGCATATGTTGGTAGAAATGAGCAAGTACTTACTAGTGCTCAACGAAATGGTCCAATGAAGTGTTTTTAGTTAATATCATGCCTCCATTAGTTGAAATTTTTGGCTTCGCTATTGGGAAAAACAATCTGGTATACAAAGTATCATAAGACAATTGGTTAAAAACTTCACACTTAATGTACCAGATTATACTTTCGGCGCACTAAAAAATCTCTATGTATGCTGCTGAGAGAGTGAACTTGAAAGTAAGAAAGCAAAATATCTCATTCATTACAGCTGGCAACCTATAAGCCATACTAGTATAGCCAATGTATTTCTATTACTACTTGCTTTCATGGTCCTTCACAGATTTCTGTCATCCATTACAACGTTTTTAAACACATTTTTTTATCGAATAAAGTATATGTTTCCTAACGAAAGCAAAAATGATTTCTCAACCAATGCGACGTGTCAACTTTAAATCCATTGAATATAATCAATTTTTAACTAATTCTCATCCTCTGTGTGTTGCTAATTATCCCCATTTTATTTATTTCCACTTGTTCACTTTAAAAACCATCATTATTAGGGACATACACTACATGGTTTAAGAACGTTTTTACTGTAGACAACAAAAGATAAATATCAAATATTAATTGAATGATTGACATGTCAATCTCAAATTTTCTCTTCTTCCTCCGACCCATATTCTTTTTGTTATAATAATATTTGTTTGACCTGTTTTTAAAATGAAATCAATTAGAATAGATTTTCATGATTTATAATGGGTGCATATGTCAAAATTAGCAGGAAAAATTGTAAGAATTGTAAGATGCCAAAAAAATTGTACGATTGGGAGAGAGGATCCTTGCCAGATCCTATTTGTGAGGATTTCGGGAATTCTCAAATTACATTCGTTCATCGTATATCGTGCGGTCAGTTTTTGTCAGGTACTGTTTATATTCAATTTTAAATATAAAAAATTACAATAATTTTTTATCGCACGATGTACAATAAACAAATGTGATTTGAGAATCTCCGGAATCCTCATAAAGAGGATCCGACGACGATCCTATTCGATCTTCATGATTTAGCCAAAAAGAGTGCAGTAAGAAGCAATGAATTAATGGTTGATTCTTATTGACCAATTGAAGCCAAATAGTCCCCGTATTACCTTTCTGAAGCAACAAAATGTTCCTGCCACTTCCATACCTAACCCTCCCTTAACAAATCAAACATTAGAGGGAGAGATATTTTTGGCAAGCAATCCACTTGGCTAGCTAGCAACAGAAACAACAAAAAAATTGACTTATGCTTTGAAAATTCAAATTGAAATTTTCTTTTATCAACTTAATTTGTTGCACCTAATTTCAAAAGCTTTGCTTTCTTCAGCTCAGCCTTTTTTTTTTCGGTCATCTAATTTACATTTCACCTTTCTTGCCGCTTCACAAAATGCTAGAGAAAAACAAATAAAAATTAGAAAATGCTACAAGGCTCCAATGATCCTTGGCTTCTTGCCAAACTCTAATTCCAGTAACTCCATCTCTCTCATTCTCTTCCCAATATTATTATTGCAACCTCCGCCGATGGCAGCAGCTGCAGCTGCATCCGCTGACCCGGGCCCGCTGCTCCCAGGTATTTTGAATATGTTGACCCCAAATAGCCGGACCATCGGAACCGGACCAACCTGAACCGGGCTTGACCCATTATTGTTGGTATTATTCACACTCATCCTGGCCTTCCAATCAATGTACAGCTGCTTGTCCGGTCCGGTCGACCTCTGAAAGCTCACAATGTCCCCGGCGTTAAGATTCTTCTCCTTCACGAACCGGCTCCACCCTTTGGTCAACACGTAGCTTTGACTGCTGTTCCAGTAAGAGTACCGAAACCTCCACACTTTGCCCCCGACATCCTCAAAATTCAAAAGCACTCCTTTGCAAGCGGAAGAAGCGCTTACCGTTACGGTTGCAGCGCTTCCGCCTTGCAAAGGAAAGTGCTTTTCCGCGTGCTGCTTCGGGATCACGAGGCGGTTCAGTTTCCCGACATCGCTCGGGGTCACGGCTTTTTCGAAAAGCTGCTCACGCGCTTTCGGGACTCGACTGTTGTCCGTACCGAACAGGCCCAGTGGTCCGTTGGATCGGGACCGCTTCCCGTAAGCGGAGTTGTTGCGCTTGCTCTGTTCCAGCTCGTCATTGTAAGTGTGCTTTCGCAGCATGTCGACGATTTCGGACTTAGAGTGGGAGCTCAAAAACGCGGCCTCGACGTCGTCGTTTTCTTCGTCGGAGGAGGAAATGGGTTCGGCGGATGAGGGCTTAAAGTTGGTGACGGCGTCGCGGCCACGGAAGCGCTGTGCAGCAACGTCGTAGGCCCTGGCGGCCTCGTCCTCTTCGTTGAAGGTACCCAGCCAGACGCGCTGGTGCTTCTCGTAAATCTGGGCACCCCAGCGTCCGTTGGGCTGCGGGACCACGCCTTTGTACTTGGAGGAAGGGAGCTTCCGGGACTCGGGCTCGACGCCGCCAGTGCCGCCGCTGCTGCTGATCTCGGGGTCGAGAATCACGCTGCTGGCGCCGCTGCCGACGCGGCAGAGGCTGGCCACTTGGGGTGCTGACTTGGCAAGTGGGTCCACACGTGTAAAAATAGGATGGAGTGGGGAAATGGATATGGAGTCGCTGCTTGTGCTCTCTTCTGTGCTGCTTATTCGGTCCATTTTTCTTGTTTGTTGATTATGTATGTTGTCTGTTCGAAGGAGGAGAAGGGAGAGAGAGAGACAGGTGAGATAAGAAGGTGCTTTTGAGAGAGAGAGAGAGAGAGAGAGGAAGGTGCTTTTGAAATGGTATTGTTTGAAGGTTGGATATATATAGGAGGAGGGGGGGGGGTATTTGGGATTTACATGTTACTATGGTGTATGTGGTTTTAATATTATTATTTATGTGGAAATATATGGAGATATCGGGATGTGGTTGTGGTGGATGGATTTGGATCCTTTACTGATCCAAATCTCACGTATAGTTGAATTTTGATTTAACGGTTATAATTATTATAACTTTTAGAGGGATCTTCTATTTTTAATCGTTGGATCCAAATCTCACGTATTGTTGGATTTTGATTTAACGGTTATAATTATTATAACTTTTAGAGGGATTCTCTATTTGTAATCGTTGGATCAAAATTCAATGATCCGTGTGATTTGCTCAGCAGGCTGAGCTCAAGAGAATATCCAAATCCGTGGTGGGTCAACCCAGAGGATTGGGATGGTAAAGAGCTAGGAAGGTTCATTCTGTGTGAGTGAGAGAGAAATATAGAGAACGGGGAAAACTATTGGCAAATAGGGAATGACAAGGAGAAAAATATTCAAAGAGTGCCAAACACTGGAAATTGATTTTCGGGTACTTATTTTTTTTACTTGCACACTTATGTTTATTTATGTCTAAAACGGTAACATGGAAGTCTTATATAATCATGATAATAAAATGGCAAAATAAAATCAGAAAACGAATTCCATCAAACAAAACCAGTAAAAAACGAACCATGATTTGCAATGGCATAAGCAGCTTCTTCCATCAAACAAAACCATTAGAAGAGAACATGCCTAGATATTATTTGTATGCAATTGCTAAGTGTGACTTTATTTTCTTCAATATAATATATATCTTCCTCTTTCTTTCTATATGCTGTGAACTGGATCCTCTCCTGAGCTAAGGATGGGGATCTTTCTTAGCAGCTAATCCGGACCGTTAAAATTTGATCCAACGGTTTTAAACAAGAGATCCTTTTAAAATTTATAATAATTGCAACCGTTGAATCAAATTTGAACAGTTCGGATGAACTGCTCATGAGGATCCCCATCCTGAGCTCAGGGAGAATCCAATTCCTATATCCTGTAGCTTGGGGATACTAGATAGCTAGGTAGGGTGATAGTATGTGTGGGATGTGGGGTGTGTATGTGAGGTGGGTCCCAATGAAACAAGTTGGTGGGGTTCACACCTGAGTGTGGACCTTGTCTCAGTTTAAGTTCATCCCCCCCTGAAAATCATTTCTCCTGCATGCTTCTCCCACCCTCTAGCATGGCCTCTCCTCTACTACCATCACCTCAATTTATTATATAAATAAATGCAAAATTGTATCATTTCTTTTCAATCTATTATCCACATAAACTGTCTATATGAGTTTAGTTGGTTAAGACAGTATGATCGCTGGTTACATTTGAGTAATTCAAATACTTGTTAGTCAATGTAGTTGTATGTGATCAGTTGATCAAGATAATATGTTTTATAGATGAAAATACGAATCTTATCTGAATTGCGAATAATATGGGATGCTTGCTCAAAATGTGCAAATAAATGTCAAGTCTATGATTTGGTTTTTGGTGTGTTGCTTTTATTGCTCAAATTAGAATGCAGATAAACATTGAGAGAAGGCTTCCATTCCACTAGCAGTAGGAAGTAGGATGGGTTGTGGGGCTAAAGTTAAATCAATGAGAGAGAGAGGGAGAGAGAGAGATTAGAATTGGATAGGCATTGGAGGATTGAAGTCTCAAAACAAAGGGGCAAGGGGCAAAGGGCAAAGTCTCATCCAACAAGAAATTCCCATTTCTCTCTCTACAACCCCACCTGGCTTGATTTGATTCGTCCTTCCCCTACTTTGATGTTTTGTCTTATTGCCTAGGTTCAACCTTGGTATCTCGATCTCCAAAAATACAAAACAAAATTCTAAATTAATTGTTTAAATTGTACATTGTATGTACAAATGTATGCATCTCCTACATTATTTCCAACCAACATTGACATTTCTCCCTCCAAGTGGAGATCTACTCCAAGTGGCTACCTAGCCTTGTTTACTGGACCCACTCCCTCTACATTGTTCATGCACAACCACCCCTATTATTCTTTTCATGTCATATTAACTTAATTAAAACCGAAAATGTCACAAATCGGTGTGAGAACAAACCAAAAAAGTATGTGAAATCTAATTATCCGGTATACCATACTGAAGCACATTTTTCATTCCTTAATTATTAATAAACGCATAATACATTGACACGAAAAAGGATAACCATCGCTCCCTTCGTATTTATTCTTTGTAATTAATCATGCCCTCAGGATTTGGTTTTGATTTGGAATGGGGATCACAGACAACCTAATCAGACGGTTTTGAACTTCTCTCCAGTATTCAGTGGGTCCAACCAGTTGGGTGTGTTTAATTTTCGCCAATGGTGGACTAATACAATGGAAAGGGATCCTCTTCGGATCCCTTTCTCCTAATCTATCAAGTTCGAGGATCCGGACCATTGAAATTTGATCGAACGACTACAAATAATGGCTCATTTTAAAAGTTATAATAACTTTAACCGTTTGATCAAATTTCAATGAACCGAATTCTCAAACTTGATGAATTAGGGGGAATGGATCCGGAGAGGACCCCTTTCCTAATACAATGGGTTAGGAGGTGAGGTGAGGTGAGGTGAGGTGAGGTGAGGATTTCATTTCAAGTGAATCGTGATATTATATTATGTATTTTAAGAGGTTTAATGTACGGAGGAGTCCGCGCTCTTCTGGGGGTCCCGCATGCAACTTGCCAAACCCGGAGCGCTGAAGACGGTGGGTCAGCTTTTTTGGACCGCGCCTATTTGGACTTGTGGTTTTCTGATTGTGAACGTGGGTCCTGCTTTCTCCATATTCCATCCTCGTTTTTAATTCGGATAATACGGAGGATTTACGTGTAATTAACTCTTTTTTCTTTAAATCTATTTTCCAGAAAACAACGGACGTACCGTATTCTTGTATGCTGTCTACGGATATCCTGTCTCTCCGTTATGTTCTAAGCATCAATTTAGTTAAAATGGTTTCAGATTAGCATAACTTCTTACTTGGGTTTCTGAGATTTGAAATCAGATCTTTGAATTTGCCCACCGTCAATCATTTTGATCATTCCGTAAAATATCTTTGTTAAACAAGGACCAAAATAACCAAAATACTTTTAATTTAATAAACAATGGGCCCAAATGATTTGGCTTTAAGGGTATTTTTATCATTTTATCTTTATTTAATGGAGATTTTTTCTAAAAAGACTAAGATGATTGATGGTGAACAAATTCAGGGATTGGTTCTATTAATTTTTAATCTAAAAAACTAAATTGAGGAATTATGTCAATCTCATGAGCAATTTTGGCTAAAAAGCCACAGTTATTTGATGTGTTTGAGGTGCATCCTCTCCAAGAAACTTGTTTGAGTTCTGATTGTACAACAAATACATTTCTCTATACAACGTTATTTCTTTTCGTATTTGTTTCGTGTTGATCACAAAAAATGCTGAATCCAACTAATTATTAATGGTTAACAGGTGACTAATTTGCTAAGCGATTAGGTCACCACTCATTAGACTGCCACATTAGTTAGTGTGTTTGTAAGTCATTTCCTATCAAATCCAAACATTAAACATATGCAACACATATATATCCAAAGCCGACACAAAAAAGTTAAAAGCGTGCGTCACATGTCTTCACCTTTCTGTGCCATTTTAGATCTTTCGGGGCCTCAGGCTAATTAGATCATTAAGGCCGTAGATGTTTATATTATCTTATCGGAATAATCACTTGATTGCTCCCACCAAAGCTCTCTGCTTACTCGTCTTGATCTCTCTTATTATCTTTAATCATCATCACAAAGTATTCCCTAATTGGTTTTGAAGTTTCTAGCTCTCTCAATGGTCCCTTCCTAATCACGATTTGCATATAAAATTACATGGTTTATCTCTTAGGCGGTAGCAGCCTTGATCACCATGCCTATCCTTTTCACATTTAGAACATTTAATTAATATATATCTGCTCCTTAATTAATCCAATTAAGACATTGTTCAGGTGCTTTACTTTTCTGACCTTTTTTATTAATAAAGTAATTATAGCTGAGGTAAAGAATATACACTTTTCCGTGTCACACCCTTATCGTACATTAGCCAGACTAATATTTGATTAATCCTAAATTACAATATATAGTGGAGGTAGTGACGAGGAACCTCAGTTTACATGTCATGATATCCCAATCTAGTTAGTGCTTAAGTGACATTGATATCAAAAGTTAATTCAAAGTATGTGTTTATCTCTTTCTCATATATTTATAAATCGAATACAAGTATGGGTGACTTTTTTGAAAGTTCTTATGTTGCATCCCTCTTTTTTTGCCAACAAGGATCTTCGCTAGATTAATACCAATGTTTGAGTCCCGTTACTGGTAATCTCTCTTTATTAGCAATCTGTAAAAACCAACAAAAAAACTAAACAACTAAATCTCTATGTAAGTCATCAAGAAGACTCTTCCCGGAACTTTTGGTAACCTAAGTATGAAACGAACAAAAGTTTTTCTGTAGGGATATAATACTATTAACGATTAGTGTCGGCAGTTTCTAAGCATTTTTCAGTTGGTGGTGGCGACTAAAGATCACTACGCCACCTCATACCCTGCCAACACATTTGCAACAAGTTCCACGTCAAATTAACTTTACAAAGATAGAAAGATCAATTTTACACGTTCTTGGTGACGAAATTTTTTTATGCGAATCTTTGATACGGATGCTTGAAGATAAAAAGATTGAAGGGATTTATATAAGTACAAATTAGTTGATTAAATGGCCAATAATTGGAAACCAACATACAATATGTGACAAAGATAAGCTTAATTTTATATATATATAACACCCACAAGCTTGCCTTTAATTTTAATTTTTATGAACTTTATGTTTTCAAGTGTGATGTCATATTGTGCGGCCTAAAAAATAGAAAAAGGAAAGAAAAAAGGTCACCACGTCGAGGAATTTGGTGATGTTCGTTTTGATAGGTTCGGAGAGGATAAAAGGATTTGTGTCATCAAGTTTTCTTTAGGCCATGGAAAAAGATTTATGTCATCCATTATGTCATCCTTTAGTTTGGTAGACAAATAGCACATTTGGGGTAAAAATATAGGGCCGTCCCCAAGCGTTGCTTTATTAGGTGACCACTTAGAGCTTCAGTGTACAAATGAAATTATTAACGAATCAGAAATTATATACTACGCAACAAGACATGTTACAATAATTATGTAGATTTAGTCCGCAGAATGTTGGATCTCTAACTTCATCGGCCAAGTTCAACCGCTGATCGGCTCCAAAAACCTCGTGGCCGACGTTGTTCATTGCGAAGGCAAGCATAGTTTGGATTTTCCGTAAACCCACAAAATAAACATTAACGCTTGTTGATAAGAGGACAGGGACATCATGCACGTCGATGCTAATGAAAGCATTAGGGTTTAATGAAAGAGTGGCATGGCATCCAATTAATTCAAGCAACTCTATCTTTAATTGTGATCATAATCCAAGACTCTCTGAAGATAATGCATAATTAATCAAGATGAAAATTGATATTAGGGTTTTAGGGTTGCTGACTGTGCACGTGATATAAGATACATTATTAAACACGGTTTGCCAGTTGGCACTTGGCACTTGCCACATACTAGGTGAAGGTGGGACCACTGGTCCCAAAAAACAGGT
Source organism: Heteromeles arbutifolia (assembly GCA_024362995.1). NCBI lineage: Eukaryota > Viridiplantae > Streptophyta > Magnoliopsida > Rosales > Rosaceae > Heteromeles > Heteromeles arbutifolia. The sequence continues at coordinate 2,820,320 of JANCRC010000021.1, forward strand.
GTACAAAACCTCTATTTTATTTTTGCAATTTGCACTAGTTGTGGGAAAATAACAGTGTTACGTGAAAGTGAATATTTTCTCAAAGGAAAAGACCAGAAATATTTTATGGGAACAACATGGGAAATTTGGTTTTAAATATTATTTTTTGCCACGCCAACAACACGCATTATTTGGTTTGCCAATTGTTTGCTTCTTATCCTCCAACTTGTTCTCTACTCTTTGTTCACACGCAAGCACCACTCCACCAACAAAGAACCATACTTGGCTACTGAAAATTCAGCAGCCATTCCTGCTTACACCCAATCACGGATGGACACGTGTGCAAGTTTTGATTAAAAAAATCAAAACTTGGACACATGTCCACCCGAAATTAGGTGTAAGCAGGAGCTCCTGCTGAAATGTTCAGCAGCCAAGTTTTTTTCACCAACAAATACAAGATATAATTTTAAAAAAAAAAAAAAAAAAAAACATGGACCAAAAAAACTTAATTAACGAGTGATATCATAAGATCCTTGACCGTTGCCTGATCTTTCACCCACATCGATGTGGAGAGATTTTTCAGTGTAATTGTCACATGAGGTGGTACACCACGTGTCACTATATAAATAGTGGGATATGTGTATCAAAAAGTTAATAACTTAAAATATAAAATTTTATACTACTTACATAAAAACACGTGATGTACCACCCTTATTTCCGTCACAAAGAAAAATTTCTCATCGACGTAGACAATAACCCACCTTTTTAGGTTAAAACCAGGTGAAGCTTATTATTGCTTAAACTGTTTAATTAAGTTGGGTAATTTAAGGGTAATGTTTCATAAAATAACTTGCGTGATAATTAGTCAGCTGTAATGCTGTAAACCCTAGCATTTGCATGGAAAAGTTCTACATTCGAAGTGGATTTGAAAATTCAACTTCTCCGGCTGAGGGTTAATAAGAGAGAGATTTAATAGCATAACTATCTATATTAGTGATAAATTAAACAAAGCAAATGCCTGAAATCAACACATAAGTCCAACCTGATAAAAATTGAACACGGTTAGTAACTCTTAGGGCTATTTTGGGTAATTACTTTGTTTTTTTTTTAAATGGTTTATGTTGTGTATTTGGTAAACTATAGTGCTAAAAGTGCTTTTAGCAAAAAAAAAATGGGGTGGGATTGTCAATATGAATGTTTTATGGGGCTTTTAGATCCAGGTCCAAAAACATAAAGTGTTTTTAGGAGTGGGTCCAATTATCTAATTATATGTTTTTATTTCTTTTATATTCATTTTATATTTTCTAAAAATATTAAAAATCAATTAAAATCTTCTAATATTATGTATTTTCCAACTCTAAAAAATCTAATCAATAACTTATAACCAAAAAAACTAATATACTAACATAAATCTATCTGCAAAACATTCTACCTAACTCAAGTAACAAATATATGAATGTATATTATACCTATAACTGAGATATGAAACCTAACTAAAAGGTAGAAAAATAATAATATACCTACAAACAGGAGACATTAATCTATGACAAGATGTTTATAAAAAAGAATCTGTCATATAGGTAGATAAAATACAATTAACCTGTGGTATAGGTTGATTATAAAAATTAAAAATAAAATCTATAAATGAGGTTTAAAGCAGGAGGAAGAACAAAGAAATAACAATAAATAAATAAAAAGAAATAATCAAAGAGATAATTGGGAATAAATTTGATTTTTATAATAATTTTTATCATTGAAGAGATAATTAAATAATTAAATTTATGAAATTGGACTTATTTTAATAAATTGGACTATTTCTACTATTGACTAAAAAAATTGGACTTATATCAAATTTCCCCATGTTTTATTAACCTGCCTCCAATGAAAAGTTTTTTTGAGAAGCATGTGTAAAGCTGCTTCTGCTTTCTGCTGTTTTGAACCCATGATTTTGAAAAGAAAAAAACAATTACTTTCACTTACCTTAATGCCCCAACTTTTTTAAGAAGCTGCTTTTGAAAAAAAATTGAGCAACCCCAAATCAACCCTTATTATCATAACCAAAAATATTCAAGCTACTCATATATTTTGTATAACCGCTCTTAATTACTTAAGCCACAAATTTTTTTAGGATTATTTTTCAAATCTTTTTACATGTTCAAAATTCACCTTTTTAGGGGCTAAGAGTAAGGTTCATTAGTATCATAATCCAAAGTGATGGATTAAACAAAACAACTAATATCTTGAATCAAGGCTGAAGTCCAGCGAAACCCTAGTGAGAAAAATTGAACCTGGTCAAAGAAAACTTTTGAATTGTTTTAATGTTCTAGAGCGTGGAAGATTCTATATTACTATTCAAGTAAACTCAACCCCAACGACAAGTAGGTAGCAGCAACATTGTTTCTATTGAGCTTTGCTCGAGCCACTAGACTCTAAAGTAGTAGTAGGGTCTGTAACTATAAGCTGCTTTTGTTGACCAAAACAAAAGCAATACCGCTATTGGGTCATTGGGGCTGGTCCCACTCTATCCTAGTCCCTGTGTGCCACATAACCCTTCCCATTGGTTGAGACTTTGATTCACACAAAGTCTTCCTTAATTTACATAGTGGGTGAGAAGATAAAGACACATCATTAGGGTTAAGGCTTCCTTCTCCTAAACCTCCTTCAGTCATTCGAGTAAAACTTAAATTTTAGGTTCTAAATTTACTCTAATTTACTCCAACATTTGGAACAAATATGAGTTAACACTCAAAACTCATTTCTAGGCCAAATTTAGCCCAAGATTCCTCCTAGGTTAGTGGGGCTGGCCTACTATATATGTTTTTTTTTTTAGTTTTATATTTATAAATTCATTGAACCTAACGGTTAAGATCTAATTTGATGAAATACAACGGTAAAAAAAAAAAAATCTAACGGTCCAAATTTAAATCCAACGGCTAAAGTAATTATAAAAAAAAAATTTATGTGTTTCATATTCTTTCATAGTGTGTTAGGAGTTTCATGATATCGTTAGTGATTTTTCAATATTTGTCAGAATCTAACTATTTTTAGGTTAAAATGTTCATAAAATTAAATTAGGATAGTCTACGTACTTTTTTCTTTTAAAAAGTTACTTTAAGAAAAAAATTAGCCTAAATTCATTATTTAATAATTTGGGGCTAAAATTTTAACCCATAAGGGTTTGAGCAAAAAAATTGTTTCTAGGTTAAAACCTAAATTTTCTAGGCTAAAAATTTTAGGTTTTAACCCAAGAATTGGAGATGGTCTTATGTCATCACATTTAACACTAGCTAGCAACAAAAGAAAAACTCAAGCTGCCCAAATTTTAGGATTTAGAAGGATTCGTATGTCGGATCATGCTGCTATGCAGTCGTGCACATAGAAAGAAGTTTTACTTACTTATTAGTGGTCTTTCTAAAACCGTATACAACATGATGAACATAAGTTTTTCTTCATTATATAAATGTAAAAGTGTATGATTAATTTAGAATTTTACTAGCGTAACATGCCTGGTGTGTACGAATGGAAGTTTCCCTCCCTAGCCACGTTACAAGAATTACAAATGGGTCAGTCAGTAGTGTCTAAAACACTGTAGAAAGCTCATCTAATTCAGAATATTATGCCCTTCTAGATGGAACGTCGACCTGAAGTGTTTGACTCGCAAATTGCATCAATGGGGTCTTCTCTGATTGATCAACTGAGTTTGAACGATGTATAAGCTTTTAGATTTTTTCCTCCATGCTTTACTGTCCACTCTCAAATTCTCAATCATTGTTTGTATTTTTCCTTTCAGATTCTCCTTTGAGTGGGAATAGTGTTGTTTGTTTGTTTCATCTTATATAGTTTACTTGGACGTGATTCATGTTCCACATCCAAGCTTTAAAAAGTGAAAATCACTATTAATTTGGACGCAATCGTCATATATTTCGCTCATCACGTTCACACACAATGAGCAAAACAAGATAATGAGCTAGGATAAATCTCCGATTATATGTAAGAATCTTCTCATTTTGATGATCAAAACTGTTGCTTTGATTTTACTTATATTGAATTGTGCTACGGTATATCGCATAATACACTATGTTTTAAAAAAAAATAATAAAAATATTGAAACTTTGGTATTGTTACCGTTCTTAATCACCAACTAATTCCTTTTAAAAAATCACCAACTAATTTTACTGAATCACGTGCATGAACTCCTTAGATAATGCTAATGCGAATGCTATGCTTCAAACACCAAACCCTAGTGGGTCCATGAATATTGTATGTTATACACACACATAAATAAATATGTATATGTATATGTATATATAATATATGAGGTTGTTTATGTTGCCGACATGGCACGCATAAAATTTGAACGCCACATAGTCAAATTAGACTTTTCCTGTTGTGGGTGTCCACCATCACCAAAATAATACGACCTAATTAGCAACAAATTACTATCAGCAAATAGTTTAGCCTCCTCAATCTTCAAATATTGAGATTGATTGCGACTGTGTTTTGTTTTCTAATGTTGCAGATAAGTATTTACATTGCTCCCTCCATTCCACGTCATCCCCCATGCCACTACCTTCCAAGTTATTTATATTCACAATATTTTTCTTGTCTGATTAAATATTTTGTTTTATTAATTGTTTTTATATTACACACACTTGCCGGAATTATGTGGGTGAGATGACTGAGATCATGCAGTGATGAATTCATTAACAAAAATAATTAGCTGAGGGCGTTGTGGGTGAGTTGGCAATACCACATTAGTACATTACACAACACGAGGTCAACCAGGTCAACAGGTTATAAATTAGTTTTGACTAATCCGCACTTAGAGGAAGACTAATCACGGTTTGAATTGGAAGTTCAGCTATGTGCTGGTAATTGATAATTATATATACGAAAATATTCTTAATTTATATGTAATTAGGAGAAGTCAACAAGTTTGATGGTTTTAATTATTCTGAAAACCAGAGAAAGGGAGGGTTATGGGTTGTCTCAAGGGTTAACCAGTTGGGTGGTGACTGGTTTAGGTTTCAACTTTTTCATCTTAAAGGCAAAATACCATACCTTATGATGGTTTACAGAGTTTTTGGGCATTATACACTCAAAAGTCAGTTTTATTTGGTCAATGTCTGCTTATACGATCTTAACGATTAAGAGCTTATTTTGAACTTTTCGGGTTCCGAGAACACTTAAAGTGTTTTTTCAAGATTCATTTGTCATTTTATTAAGGATTGGTCCAAAAATATTTCCACCAAAAATGATTTCAGCTAATTTAAAATTACTTCTAAACAAGCCCTTAATTAGTATTAAATTATAATTTCACCACGCAACTTGATTAGACTCCACGAAAACGATCTTGCAGGCGAGTGAGATATATGCATCAAATTAAGGGTTCGCCATGAAAGCATCAAAAGGTTAGCATCCATTACAACATGCCTAAGTGGTATTAGTTATACATGCATAGTTTCATAATTAAGGTTTTACCTTGATTTTTAAATCAACGTAGATTTATTTCATACTTAAGGTTTTACTTTGATTTTTAAATCAACATAGATTTAAAATCTAATTAGTTAATAATCCATATAGTCAGAAGTCCAATTTTTTCCCAAGACTCTGTCTGATCAAGAGTAGCGGTTGGACGTGGAAATTTCACCCAAAAATACGAAAAAAAAAGCACCAACAAACAAATATAATAAATATTTGTGAAGCCTTTAGTTTAATCTATACGTATCAAAGTCTTTGCACATTTGTTCTTAAAAGAAATGTCAACTAGGGAAGAAGCGTTTTCTGAATGTGTCTGTTTGATGGTTTCTAAAGTCAAAATCTCCAAATGCTGCTCGATCTGCTCGATCGTTGTTGGGACTTTGTAAACCATACATTTTGTTAGGTTAAATACTGCCACACTCTTTCAACCAAACCTGGCCCAGTTGGAGCATTTGCAAAGTCCTCATCTTGACAAAGTCCAAAAGCTGCAACTTGCATGCAAAACGTTAATTAAGATATGTGAACTGCACAATACCCAGTTGCTTGGTAGAGAAATTAGAGTTTGTAGACCAAAAGAGATGAAGGCATTAGGGTTTTCCATGTTAATCCGTGTGCCTAACTGGAACCGGAAAAAAATATATTGGTTCTTTACATATAAAGAGTCATTTTTTTTTCAGACAAATCACTGTTTAATTACATGTATGTTGCAGACAAGAACTTTTAAAATTAAGATTATAACGAGTTACATGTAAATAGCCAAATAATGATTTTAGGAGTCAGTTGGTATCGATTTTGCTTAACCATCACAACAATCCATCTAGATTAACCCTAACTAAAGTCATTAAATCTAATATAGTATGTTTATTATTCCAATTAGAGATTTGGCAATTGCAACAATGGATCTGGATTTTATCCCTCTCATTTTCCCCTCCTCTTCTATTTGAACGCTTAAAATTAAGCCACATCATCATCTTATTTTACTTTCTCTATAAAGAAAGAAATTAAGAAGAAGAATAAATTGAGAGAGGGGGAAAGAGGAAAGCGAAAAAGAGATGAGAGAGAATCCAACTTCTTTGAAGCCGTACGTGATGAAGCATGATATTCTTTGTTTTTGAACAAGAACAGAAGAAGCAGTCCAAGAAACAAAGACCCACGACTCCAAAGTATCCGCTGAAAGAGTGTACAAGTGGGCTGCATGCCCATGACGGGGATGTCTGTTGCCTAAACATAGTTAATTAACTGCATGCATTACGTTTAAACAATTGTTTAACACTTAATCCCATCTCATTCAAACTTCAAAGTCACAATAATCCATCAGGAGCTGATTAAATTAACTTTAATTATTTGAAAATTTGTCACAAGTCATGTTTGTGAAAGCATGAGGGATTCCTTTGCTCCAATGAGCTGTAGAGGTGAGGATCATTTGATCATGTGGTGTTTATAATATTAATACGGTCCTTGTTTCACAGCGGCCGGGTTTCACTGGTTCAAAACGTGCTTATGATTTGCTTAATTTTGTGATTAATTTTGTACTAATTAATTATGACTTCTGCATAATTGTCAAAGTGGCAGCTAATGTTGCACTTTGGGAAGTGAACTCACGTTCAGAATTCCATTTACTCTGCACATTGCTTTGCATGTAAATTTATTAGGAATACTAACTTTTAAAATTAAATTTTGTAAACTATACAACATGGTTGCTAATAATTTTATTACTTAAGTGTTAATTAACATGCTTATTTTTTGTTAGTAACACTGACACATTATGTAGTTTATATATTTAGTGTAAAAAGTTAGTCTGCTTAACATTACTCAAAATATTAACGATAACCTGTGATTTTTTATATTATAAAATTTTGTAAGACAAAAGATGATTACCCTTTATTATATACGGGTTGACATCTACCTGCCTTGGATTTTATTGGCTTGAATAGTTTTATTTATTTTTTTTCAATTTCTAGTTATTATTTTTTGATATTTTCTACCAAACAAAGGTGAAAATTCTATCACGTTAAGTAACAATTAATTATATGAACAAGGAAAAAGAGAATCATTTCTTTCTTTCCTTCTCCTAATAAATAAAGAAAAAAAGCTAATCTCTTTTCTTTCTTTTTTTCTTTTTTTAAATGGAGCTAAATGATAATAGCCCAAACAATATTATTCAATAATAAATTTAAAATGGGATATCCCAGTTCAATACTTACAAACAAAATTAACTCAACAAGATTATCAGAGTAAAAATAGCCTAAATCTAAATCCAAACTATATGCCGCTAAATTATCCGTTACAAAAAGAAATTCTCTTTAGACATCCGAAGTTCGCATTGCCATGATCATGAAAGCAACTTTCAACAGGCCAAAACAAGGGACCCAAAGGATGATTATTGCTAGCAGCTTTGCAACAACCAATGAATTGTGAGTAGAGTCTGATTCCACCAATAATTTATCAATCCGTAATCTCCATGCCAATTGTAAGTTCAAATAAAATCCTCATAGCTCATTAGTGAGAATTTTACTTATGCCCAAATTGGTGCAAAACCCAAAAATCTATCATCAGAATCTCTTAAAACATCACCTGCTCCACTCCAATCGAAATATTAGTTCTCTTCTTGTAAACATATTACATCAAGCCAGAACCAATATGAAGGGGGCTTTCCCAATGGAGCAGAAACAATTATATGCGGTTTTTCGATCTTTAATTTTTGAATTGATGGAGCTCGGGACTAAATTCTTATTCAACCTGTCAAGTTGATCACGAATGATAACTAGTAATTTCGATGTCAAGCTAATCTCTTAATTTCTCATGATTAGGCACATAAGACAACTTTTCCAGTCGTTGATTGGAACAACAGTTTAACAATAGCAGACAACGCTTCTTCAATTTTCTTTTGATTTATTCAATCCAAATATTTAAAAAAAAAAAAAAAAAACACAGGAGTATATTGCAAGAAAAAGAACATTGAATGCAGAAATCACACATCCTTGAGTAACGCAGTTCCGCAAATTGTAGAAAACCGTACTCTTAAAAAAGGGAAGAGCAAATAACTTTTAGGGTTTCTCTCAATTCTGCTTCATAACGAACAAGCACCCCAGAAACTTAAATTAGCATATCATCTATCAAATCCTCTACAATAAAAGTACACATTTCTGCAGGGAAACACTAATCTGACTAAAAATCAGTGATATATAATTTGGGGAAAGAATTGGAAGAGACTCCAGTTTCGACTATAAATATAAACACGTAAACTTCGGTATAATGGCTCCGGACTTACGCACTTCTTTTGGCAATCAAGATTTCCGATGGGTTGTAATGCAGACCGGCTTCCGGAGGACCTCGTGCCTGAAAAAAATGTTCCAACATATGCAATAACCATGAGGCCAACTTGTGAAGCGGGGATGGGGCGCTGTCCAAATCAGAATTGAAAAATTTGTAATTTTGTACAAACAGAATCACATTCTCCATCGTATATCTTCTTGGCGAGTGAAATGTTAACACTGCTACATTCCTCTTTAGAGAAAACTCTGTGTCGCGGTTATTGGGGAGTAAATGGTGTTAATGCCTTGGCATGTTGGCTCTCCATCTCAAGAAGCATCAGGGACTTCTGTCTTTGATACCTGTTTCTCTTATTAGCGGAAAGTGCTTGAAGGGGAAAAAAATGAAAAAACCCGTCAGAAGAAACTGAAAAACTGAATACATAATATGCTAGCGGATTAGACAAGACACCGATGCCTAGAAATGGAAGTGCGAAATATGTTCTGGCGCTATTGCCTATTGTATCAGTTTTAAAATTCATGTTTGTAGAAGATTGCAACAAACACAACACCAGTATGTGAATTGCAATTAAGTTGCTTACTGTTGTGAAATAGAAACAAAGATGAACATGAAATATCGACACCAAAAAAGATATAATCAACAACAAAATATAAGATATATTGACAAATCTGAACTTCTTTCATACTTACACATTAAGTCTTGCGGTAGGCCAAAGTCGTAATCATTCCTACGCCTTCGGATGCAGAATATGTACAATGCCAACATGACCAGACAAAAAACAAGAACACAGGATACGGCTATCGCAATTTTACCCTTCTTAGATAAGCCTCCATTTTCCCAAAACAGAGGACAATCGGCCAAAGATGGTACACCGCACAAACCCTTGTTACCATAAAGACTGTCGAAGAAACATAGTTGCTCATTAGTTAAGTATACAACGAAAGGCTCTTATCACAACCAACAACAATAATGTTAATAGGTCATTGAATACTGATGTTAACACCTACACAATTGTTTTATCCTTACAAACAATCGAACAAGCATATATTAGAAATGTGCAGCTTCATCCAAATGTAAAATATAATTAAAAAAAGTGAGAATATCGAACTATAATGTGACATACTCAATTGCTCCACCATGCACACCAATAGAATAGAGCTCCTCTGGAACTTGGCCTTCCAATAAGTTATTGTTCAGTAACCTGATAACAGAGAATGCGTATTCAAAAGAAAGCAATAAACACATGGAAAGCATACTGGCAATCAAGACTAGAGGACGGAGACCTTTACAAGCTAGCATAATGTTTATATATGGTTGCCAGTGTTAGGTTAAATAGAACTTAAACAGTCTGCATTTTGGCAAGACTCCTAAGGAAAGATCGAGACCTTTACGAGCTAGTATAAAGTTTACTGAGCAACATATGTTTAACAACTTATTCTAAGTGTTGGTGACTTATCAGTAGAAGATGTCTATTGATTACAAGACTTGAGAAAATTTGAAGCAGCAGTTTCCCAGACTTGAGGGATGTTGAAAAGTCTACCGCACATAAAATCTATCTTCAGTTTTTGGCACAATAACACATTTGCTTTAAGCCCTTCCTACTTAAAAACCCGCAACCTTATTATTCCGTGATCACAGGAGAACATTTTCATAGTAAGGTTCCACACACAAAATGAAAACTCACATAATTGGAATTCGTAATTAAATTGTCCACGGCAGAGTTCCATAACCAAATGATGGAAACAAATGTATAAGCCAAACACTTACACAAGCTGGAGATTTGAAGTCGCTAAACTCTGCGGTATAGGCCCAGTAAATTGATTGTTCGACAAATCCCTACATATACAAATGTAATAACAATAAATAATCACACAGAATCAAGTAAAAAACAAAATATCAGACTCTGTCAACATATGAAATCAACAGCCATGCTATCACTTTGCATACTTAACTATAACTGGTCTCGAAGGGCAACTTGGATAATTTTCCATAAAAGAAATCAACAGGTGAGATCATAAGAAAAAAAAAACAAAAAACTGGAGCTGATATGACAACGAAAACGAACATCATAACTTTAACTGCTAAGTCTGTTATTTAGATAATGTCATTTAGATGAAGAGAAAGAAAAATGGCAAGAGAAAACTTCTCAAACTTCAGGGCAAGATTTTAAAGTCCAAACTATATGACAACCTAGTTTAACACATGAATTGTACAGTGAACAATTTTAGGATGATTTGAAGTCAACTGCTGACATTAACGGTGAGCTACACTTGTAGTTAACAAATATGAAGTCGATTTAAAGAAAAATCATGCATACTAACAACGAGACAGTTCCGCGTCACACGAGCATTAAAAAATCAATTGAGATAAGATTATACTCAACAGAATCAAGATAGATGGTCAACCAAGTGATGTTCCCGTACAGAACATTTTTCAGTTACACAAGAACATTAAAACAGAAACAATAAATCGCACAACAAAGATCAAAAGTATTCTACTGACATTGTAGGAAAATGAGTGGGACTTACAGCCTATGGAGAGTTTTTTGGCCTAGCCCAGATGGTAATACGCCCTCCAAAGAATTGGAACTTAAGTTCCTGCAGTTTTTTTCGAATGAGAAAATAGGATAAACTTCTACTCTAAACAACTTGAATCACCAAGAATTAGTCTTTGCAGGTGATACTTACAGGCTTACCAAGTTCGACAAGAGACTAATCTGGTCACTGATAAACCCTTTCAATCCTTGACTTCCAAGATCGCTGAAATACATGATACGATACCATTAATTGAATGGATAATGCAGGTAGATTTACAACTTCACACATCTATTTTAATCGACTTCAACGCTTTTGATTAAGAAAATAAAATTCTTACATTCCGGATATGACGAGGGCAGTTCCATTCTTATTTTGCTGGCACGAAACCCCCTCCCAAGCAACCCAAATGGACGGAGCACATGGATCACCATTCCACCCCATTCTATCGGGAACTCGAAGCGATTCCTTCAACGCTCTCATAGCAACCACTACAAACAATAGAATCATGAGCTCCCAAGTTAGTCATATCAATCACAATTCAACTATCATCATCCTCAATCAAACAATTAACTTAATTGTCATTAACTAATACCTTGTTCTGGAACAGTGGAAACATCAGCAGGAACCAGAGCGTAGTTTTCGAGCCCGCTGATCAACACCGCGCCGACGACATTCTGAAGCTTCACACTCAGAGCATTACTGCTCAAGTTCTTCACTGTATAATTCCATGAATATGCCGCGAAGCTCCCCACCTTCTTGAATATGTCAATTCGCTTCACATTCTTGCCATCGATGAGAATGTCGAACACTCTCTGCCCCGCCCTCGTCACGCTCGAATCGATCTCCGCGAAATGGAACCACAACAAGTAATCGAGCTTCGCGTCCACCTGCAATTCGTACTCCAGGGCTTTGCCGCCGACGACCGCCGCCGATTGGTACAATGTCATCGGAAAATAGTTAGGGCCCTGGTCGGTGTTGGCGATGGTGTTTCTGGTGGTGATGGATCGGACGGTGGATTCGTCGCTGGTGGATCGAAAATCCTTGTCGCTTTGCCATGAGCGGCCGAAGAGGTCGGTGTCGTTGCTGAAGCCTGGGCCAAACTGATCAGAACCGCAGGTGAACCGGCCGTAGTTGACGAGAATGTAGTCTTTGCCGAGGGTAAGGGCGTCGTAGGAGTCCGGGTCAACCCGGATGAGCTGGAGCGATCCAATGACGGGAGGGTCGGTGGCAATGCTATAGAAGCAGACATCGGCGTCGGAGTCGGAGACGAAGGCGAAGAGATCCGAGTAGGCTCCGGTGCGGGCGAGGTCCTCGGGCCACGGGGAGCGCCAGGAAAAGACCACAGTGCCCTCGACGGAGACGTCGAAGGAGGGGGAGTGTGACTTGCCGTCGTAGTTGTCGTAGACGGTGAAGGTGCGGATGTAGTAGCGGCCGGAGGGCAAATTGGGGATTATATAGCAGTTCTTTTTGCCGGAAGATAAAGGGAAGTAGCGGAGGGTCTGCTCCTGGGGGTGGCGGAATTGGAGGGGCTCGGAGACGATGGCGGATGCACCGCCTGTGAAGAAGCGATCGGCGAGCCAGGTGGTGTTGAATGGGTCGGTTTGGTCGGTGGTGCTGCCGCAGTCTATGTGGTAGGCGACTCCACCTGACGACAGAAGAAAAAAGAAGTAGAGTCAGTGACCGTTAGAGAGTTAGTTAAAGTGGTTAATGTGTGGAGTGTAGAGATTATTACCGTAGGGATAAGGCGGTGGAGAAGCGGAGGAGGAGAAGAAGAGAGACAGGGAGAGGAGCAGGAAGACGACGGCGGTCATGTTTTTGTTTTTGGAAGCAGCGGGGAAGGAGCGTTAGGGCACGATGCCGGATTGAGGGGAGAAATTTGGAGGGTAAAAAAGAGAAAAGGCGGAGAATAAGGGCGGCGAGATTAGCGGGGAGGGAAAGTAAGGTGGTGGGTGGTCAGATTTGGACTTGAGGGGTGGAGTTAGTAAGTCGAGTGAGGGAGTGGGTGGGTTGGTAAATAACGGAATTAATACAAAAATAATATAAAATTAGAATGATTAGGGGAGTTAAATCCGGAACGTAGGAACACAGTCACGTAGAGCAGATGGAAATTTGACAAAATCATCCAAATTAGCAGTTATATTGCGTCCTGATGTCACGTATGAATGTGATTGATATTATAATTAACAAGATATTAGTTAGGGACATAGTGGGTGTCCATAAATTGGGAAGCAGTTGGTCAATTTTAGTTATCTTCATTTCAATTTTAAAATGGGTCACCACATTTTCTCTTAACTTTGAGTTTCAATTAAATATGCATTTTGTTAAGTCCATAGACTAATTAACTTCATAACTTGTTTGAAATTAAAACGAACTTGGATGACAGGATGAAATGAAAAGGTAATTTATTGGACGTAAAAATATTGCAAACTACTAATGTTATACTTACTGTCTATTTAAGTTTTTTAGCCACTAAACGATACTTTATTTTCATCGTATCTACACTCATATTTATTTGTAAAATTTCAAATGTATAAATAAATAATAAATTAAATAACATAAATAAACAAGAGAGTTTGAAGAATAAATATATTAAAAAAAAAAAAGAAAAGAGAAAGAGAACCAAAAGCTGAATCTTGGCTTTGTTGCTTACGTCTGCATTGTCCATAGGAGACGGTGCCTTTATTGGGCTGGCAATCATGAACAATATTTGGCTACTCAGGAGGTGAGTAGGAGTTTCTACTCAAAATTGTTCGTCATTCATTTATAAAATATTTTGCTTATGATCAGAATCTTTCATATTACAAATCACTTCACAAAGATCGTCTATGCAAAAAATCAATTAAAACTAATATCGTTTTGTCATCGAACTGTATAAAAAAAATGAACGAAATTGATAAAAGCATTATGAATCGTCTATGTATTTGCTACAATAGATTGACTAAATGACATTGGCTTTAATTAATTTTTTGCAGAGATGATCTTTACAGAGTGATTCATAATATGAACGGTTCTGATCGTAAGCACACAACTCTGTGATTTAAACACAAAACTTTTGAATTGAAGTTCCTACTTATCTTTGAATAACCAAACATTTTGGCAACCAAGACCACGCAACGCAATAAGCCACCATCCATTTGCTCATAAATGAGCAAGGCTTTGGTTGGCTGGAAATGGGTCATCTCCGGAACCCTTCCACCTAAGCAAAAAATTTGAGCCCTTGAAATTTGATCCAACGGCTGGGCCCCCTGTTTTTAGCCATTGGATTAAATTTCAAGTGTCCGGATTTTTTGCTCAGTTGGCTCGAGAGGAAGGGATCCGAAGAGGATACCTTTCCTGTTTGGCTGATGGCAAAGTACTTCGTTCCTTTACTTGACGAAATTAATTCATATGAAAACTGGGAGGGAATCATATGTAAAATTGTAAACCATAAGAACGGAGATACCATCACTCGTTGATGCATTGACAAATTTTCAAATTTTTACTGATTCTGGTCAATCTTGTACTTTTCAAAACAACTTAAACACGGCACGAGTACATTATCACTACAGTGCCTCATGCTAACAGTACTCGTAATATGAATGCAAAGTTCCACTGGCAGAGCCAGGTTAAGGGCTGCCCTGGGCTGTAGCCCAGCTAGCTTTCGGTGAAAAATAAAGTTTTACATGTAATTTTGATTGATTTAGTCACTAATCCAAATTCTCTAGGTTTAACTATTACAACCATCTCTTTTTCTTACATCATTTTTCTCATCGCTTCTTATACATGTACAAGTTTGAATTTGTTTAATTTTAACATGCATTTGTTTAATTACAAAAAAATTTGGCTCACATTGTGAATTTTTTTAAAATTAGCTAATACTATGAAAAATACGATATCAAGTTTCTTTATATATAAAGATTTAAATTTTTAAGCTAGCCCACCCAGTAAAAAATTTATAACTCAACCACTGCAAAGTTCCGACGTTGAAATTAATTTTTTTCCAATATAATTATTAATTTTAAAAGGCATGAATAAATTCGGATAATAAATGTGATATATATATTCAGCGACCTGACGTAAAGGAATATATTCCATGCCATGACCCCATTAGCTGTATGATTAAGTATACTGGTCAGTTTAATTATTTCATTAATGAAAATGATCCTCGTCCGTTCCTTTTTTTGAGGATCCAAGGAATACCGTGATCGTGATTGTTTATCGTACATCATGCGGTCAGTTTTCGTTAGGTACTATTTATATTTAATTTTATAATTTAAATTTTAAAATGATTTCTGACTGCACGATATACGATGAATGATCACGATCAATAAATCCCTATAATCTCTAGAAAAAGAATCTGACGAATGTTCTTTTCCTTCATTAATAAGTTAGCTCAAAAATCAAAATTAATTAAAATAAGGTAAACCTTGTTTGGTTCGGTTGTTGGATTTGTAGGCTTGTGTTCAATTCTGTGCACCCGTGACTTGCTTACGTTTATCATTTGTTGTTTCATTTGTTTTAAACACACACCTACTTGTTACCAAATAATTCTTTTCTACAGATATATAGACATGTCATCCACTTGCTAATTTACTCTTTAGATTCTTTGATCACATTTGTCTTTTTATGCCGTGTTTAAAATATTGATATAGGTAGAAATATCGATATGCAAATTTATGACACGTTTACTAAATCAGATGAGAATTGAGAGAATGAAATTGGACTCTTTTGAGCGATTTCAGTGTTTATTAACGTGATATTGTGACAACCCGTCCCGGAAAATAAATTTCGTTGACGTGAATTGACGAAATTGCCCTTAAGCGTTGCATGGGAATTTCATATTTGGAGTTTTATTTGGTAACCCTAGTTGAAGATTTGGATTTTTGGAGTAACCATGGTTATGTGGAGGCTTAGGTGGAAGGGTGAGGACCACACTTACACACCAATCCCTCTCTCCCTCACTCTCCCGTACCCTCTCTTAGAATCACTCACTCTCTCTCTCCCATTTCGTACAGACACACCCAAAACCCTTTGGAACTCGACAGATCGAGGTCAAGGAAGGTACCATTGTACTCTTTGCAAGCCCACGAACTTATTGATGCCAATTTCAGGTAAGACTAGCTTTGTTTTCACGAAAAATCGTAACCTCCATACATGCATTGTTAATGCACTTTCTTATACGTGGTTTTTAGTAGATTTCAAGCTTCTAGGGAACGTTCGTTCGAAGGTTTTGGACGTCGGAAAGCGTAGAACGTAGGAGTTGCAGAGGTGGCCGGACTTTTGAGGGTTCTCCGGCAAGATTCAGTGATCATTGGAACTTAATAGACGTATATGTGTGTTCTATTCTTCATATGCTTCAATTTGACACAAAAATCGTGAAAAATGGTGGAGTTTTGACGGAGATACAAGGTTTTGAAAATTTCCCAGTTTCCGGCGCCGGCGATGGTCGCCGGAGAGTTAGAGGTTGAAGACGACGGAATATTCCGTCAAGTCTGACGGAATATTCTGACGCCGTCAATTAGTTTTAACTATTACCGTTGGGACTTAACGGAATATTCCCCGGTATATACCTGACGGTGTTGACTGACGCCATCAGTGTGCCTGTCACATGACCGCGCATGGGGGCGCGTAGGGCCATACCTTGGCCGGCGCATGGCGGCGCGTGAGTGGTCGGAAAATTATTCTAAAAATTTGGAGATGTTCGTGAGGTTGTGTAGATCACTGTGGTATATTCATATACCCAATTTGAGCATTGTATGAGAAGTTGTTACCTAGTTTTGTTTATGTGCTTTAAATTAACGTATATATAGTTGTTTCTTATATAGGCGAGACTTATCCGGAGGACGAGCGTAACCAGGCTAGGCACGGGGGTTACGACCCGTCTACGTACTAGTGAGTGGGCTTTTGTTTTCAATATATATATATATATACACACACACACACTTGACATTTTTCCTAGAAAACGTGTTTTAAAAGAAATGTGATTTGAAATGTCATGTCATGCTCGTATTATATATTAGCATATGCATTATCATAATTATGCATATTGTTGCATGGTGCTGCGGTGGCCTAGGTAAGCTACATGTGAGTATATCATGCTGGTAATAGTTATGAGAAGAATGGTGATGTTGTGATGCATATTAAGCTCATTAATCTGCACCCCAGTATTAATGCTCCCGCCCAGAGTTAGGGGCATAGTCCTTCACGTGATGTTCACCTCCCGCACCACACGCTCATCTTGGATCCAAGTTAGGTGCACAGTCCTGTCGTATAGACCATTTTCAATGGGTTCGACTCGTAGGTGACCCGCGATTATTCGCACAGTCTTTACGTGATCGTAGCACTAGAGCGTATTATTATTTATAACCAGTCTTGTCGGTCAGACCACGTGAGGTGGTTCCGACTCGTGTGCAGATATGTATATACATGATGAGATATGTGAAGTATATACATGATGAATTAATGTGATGAGATATAAGATTGAGATATGATTGAAATAAGCTCTAGATTTCGCCGTATAGATCACATCAGGTGACTTCGGCTAGTATATGAGTTATATTGAATTGCATCATGTGGCTTACATTTGTGATATTATGAGGCATTGGGCATGGCATACATATATTTATGTGGTTTTGGATACATCGAGCATGGTTTTGAATTATATTTATATACATATATATGTATCCTATTTTATGAGAATTATACAGGTTTTCCAGCGAAGGGATAGCGCTTTTGATATCGTATGATTTTAGAAAACCTTTGTTTTTGCCCACTCACGTATTTGTTTTGCGCCCCTCCAGGTATTAGGTAGCGTTTGTTGGTGGCTTACGAGGATTCAACGGAGGTTCTGACAGACATCCTTCATGTAGGACCACCTACGGGTGTTGTTTAATTAGTATTTTTATGCTTGATTTCACTTAGGCTAGTTAAGCTCTGGTTGTGTAATTCACACTTATTCGCGCACTAGCATGCTATCTTAATGAGGATTGCTAGTTGCTCGGTTTTAATTTGTTCGTATTTTTCCTTATTAATCTTGCTTCCGCACTGTGCTTATAGTTACGTCACGCTCACGTGACGGCCAGCACGCCTCGATCTCGGTCGGGATGTGTCAGATATTTTTATATAAAAGTAGAGGTGAGGTCCACTCAAAGCAAGCACTCAAATTTCCAATTTTTTCCAGAATCAACTACGTACTGAGAGAGGTAGTTTAAAAATCTTGAGAAAAATGCTCCAAGAGGAAGAAGATAGAGAAAAAGAGGAGGAAAAAGACTCCATCGTTGTTTTTCCGGTCGTTGGTTTTAACCTTTTAGGTGGGAGTGCGAATTTTAATGGTAATAACTAATAACAAATCAATAAAATTATAAGAAGACTTTTTAGCCAAAATAGTCATTGAAATTGACATAACTTTTCATTTTGGTTTCTGAGATTTGAAATTGATAGGAGTGTCTTTAAGTTTGTCCACCATTAATCATTTTGGTCATTCTGTAAAAAATTATGTTAAATATGCACCAAAATAACAAAAATACCCTCAATTAAATAAAAAATTGTGTCAAAATGATTTAAGAAAAATTGAGGGTATTTTTACCATTTTATCCTTATCTAATGGAGATTTTTTTACGAAATAACCAAAATGATTGATGAAAGACAAACTTGAGGACCACTTCTATTGATTTCAAATCTCAATGACCAAAGTATGGTGTTTCGTCAATCTCAATAACCGTTTTGACTTAAAAGCCTTATAGAAAAGCTACTTTTACCACATTTTCCAAACTATAATTGTACCATCTCTCTCGTAGAGATGAAGAACAAGATCTGCACACTTGATGATTCCCTTTTTAACCACTCTGATTTGTTTCTTTCGTATGATTATCCTTTGATTAAATTTGTTCACTTGCTCGAATTTAATAATAACATAGAAGTTGAGGAGGTAGCAAAGCAAGAAAAGTGTGATATCTTATTGGCTCTCTTTTTTTTTCCAGTTTGAGATTAAGATGGCCTCAAAAAACTAAGGGGAGTCTAATTTAGACAATGGGTGGCTTGATTAAATCGTGAATGTTGGGTGTCAATATGTCAATTTGTGTATTTGTTGTCATATTTATGTTAGCCCTTGTAAAAATATATTTGGCTGAATGAATTATTTCAAATAGATACAAAGACTTTATACAGAGTCATTTCCTTGGTAGAGAATTAATCTAGCCTACATTCTAGTTATACAAAAAGAGAATTATTTTGTACAAATCAATTACAGACTTTGTTTCCTATTCTAAGACAAGATATCAGGGATCTTGATATCGTTGACTTCTCAACAGCCCTCGTGCACAAATGTGGCAAGTTTATTCAAATAAGAATTTTGTGTTTTTGTTTTGGCTGTGGGTTCGTATGATTATTTTTGCTTTTGCAATTCGATTATTTTTTAAATTATTGGGGGTGATGGGTTTCATTCGTGTAATGCATTGCCACTGTTACAATCAACAAGTTAAATCACGTCGCCATTGACATTGATTTCTTAAAGTTCACATGCATGGTACTTTGATCATCCCACTTGTTCGAAATTTTTTTAAAATGTCATATGAACTTATACGTATTTTTTTTTGAACGTACGATATTAGCTATACTAAAGGGAGGGAGTACGCTAAGTTTCACAATGTGCTGACAATAATGTGGTTTAAATTGGCCTTTAGCACCTAAGACTTTTCGTTCACAAGTGAAGAGATATATCACTAGATTGTCATACTAAATGACTCATGTAACAATACTTGTTATCTCTATATATACTTCACATCGATTTAACTCATATGGACAATGGAAGCCTTGGATAGATGATGGATCACTCATGGATCTTAAAATGGGTAATTTGGAAATTTGAAAAATTTTCAACCAATTGTATTATTACTTTGCTGGACTGAGTTGTGTCGCCGACGCATTAAAAAATTCTCTTGCACTCATATCTATCTATTGAGAAATTTTCGAGTGTGCCTAGAGCACGGCCTGTACACCAAGTGTTACAATATAATGGGTTACAATTTTTTTTTCAAATATACAACCACTTATATTATGGCACGTGATGTACCGAACCATATTTCCGACACGCTAAAAATCTCTTCAATCGGTCCCCTTAATTAATGGCTAACGTCAGAGTAGCTCGTTCGGATTCCGAAAGCATTTAAAAACATTTTACCTTCCCCACAAAAATTGGGTTGGGATTAATGCACATTCATTCAATCTCTTACCTCAAGTTTTATTAGTATATTATTCTAAGGTTAAAACTCAAATGTGGTTTTAACAATAAAAAATGCTTTTGATTGTAATTGGCAAAAAAAAAAAAAATATATATATATATATATAAAAACACTCTCAAAATAAGCACATGTCATGCACTTTTTTGTTAGTACATCAATATTTTTACATTATAAGGGGGGAAGTTTGGCTAAACCACGCAATGAATAACCTAATTTGGTATCGAATTTACCATATACGAGATTCGAACCTAAGATCTCTCACTTTTAAGTGAAGATGAATACCACCAGACCATAGTACTGAATGGCAGCACATGTCATACATTTATTTTTCAAATAACACTTGGCTTTAAGTTTTTACCACACATCTAATAAAATTGTGTATTAGTTTATAATACATAAAAGCGCCTATGAACAAAAATATTTCACATAGAAAAAAAAGAAAGAAATGAACCTCAAGTTCTTAACATCTCATTTTTCGGATTGCAAGAAAACATTCATAGGTCACTTTAGCTACTGCGACTAGTTTTGAGTTAGATGCTTACATTTTAATATAATTCATTTGAACAACGACATCACTTAGACCGTACATTTTCATTGGCTCATAGGATGCCGCCGGTGAAAGCACCACCACCACCACAAGATGGCCACGCCCCTTTATTCTCACACACTTTCAATAAATAGTTCACATCGTTAAAATTTGATATAGAATAAGTTCCACTGCGGATCTCTATTTTTTACGTTTTCTTAAAGGTCCTGAGGTCGCGTCTAGTTCTCAAAAACAAAAGGTTGCGTCTTTCCAGCCTGGCGTTGCCTTTGCACCTCCCTCAGCTTCTTATTCCCCCTAGCTGCATATCTCACAATCCCAACAGGATCCTCTCCCGATTCTTTTGGTGAGATCCGCTGTGAATCTGTGAATTGTATTCGTTCATCGTACACATGCAGTCAATTTTTATTAGATATTGTTTGTGTTTAATTTTAAATAAAATTATTTAATATTATTTATGGTCACACAATGTATGATAAATAAACACAATTTACGAATTTTCGAAATCCTCGTAAAGAGGATCAGGCAAGAATGCCGATTCCTCACAATCCATTCCGGGTCCCACAACACCAGCATTGACATACCCAAATTACCCCCAACTCAACATGACATTAACATCCCTTCTCCCCCTTCTCCCTCCTCCAATCCGAAAGGTAAAGCACAGTCTACCCTTCCAATTCTGACTCTTTAATTCCGAAATTCCCACTCAAAACTCCCCGCACCAACGAGACCATGCCACCGGGCCATGGTCCTCTCCACCTCCTCCTCGCCGCCCTCTTCCTGGCTGCAGCCGTACAATTTCCGGCGAATTCCGCCGCCATCGAGCTCCCCAAGTTCCGAGAAGCACCTGCATTCCGCAACGGACGAGGATGCCCCCGAACCACCTGGTCCTCGTTGGACCAGAACTCCCACTACGACCCCTCCATCATCCACATCGCCATGACATTGGACACCACCTACATCCGCGGCTCCGTTGCCGGCGTCTTCTCCGTCCTCCGTCACGCTACCTGCCCCGAAAACATAGTCTTCCACTTCATCGCCGCCTCCCACCGCAGTCGCAGCTCCTCCGACCTCCACCACGTCATCACCTCCACCTTCCCTTACCTCACCTTCCACCTCTACCACTTCGACTCCAACCTCGTCCGGGGCAAGATCTCATACTCCGTCCGCCGCGCCCTTGATCAGCCTCTGAACTACGCGCGCATCTACCTCGCGGATCTCCTCACATCGGGCGTCCGCCGCATCATCTACTTCGACTCCGACCTCATCGTCGTCGACGACGTGGCGAGGCTGTGGCGGATCGACCTCGGGCGGCGCGTGCTGGGGGCGCCGGAGTACTGCCACGCCAATTTCACCAACTATTTCACCCCGAAATTCTGGGCGAACGCGGCCTTCGCGGTGGAGTTCAAGGGGCGGAGCGCGTGCTACTTCAACACCGGGGTGATGGTGATCGATCTGTGGAAGTGGAGGGAGGGCAAGTACACGCAGAAGCTGGAGCACTGGATGCGGGTGCAGAAACGGTGTCGTATCTACGAGCTGGGTTCGCTGCCGCCGTTTCTGCTGGTGTTCGCGGGTGACGTGGAGGGGGTGGAGCACAGGTGGAACCAGCACGGCCTTGGCGGTGACAACGTGGAGGGGCTGTGTAGGGACCTCCATTCGGGCCCAGTCAGCCTGCTGCACTGGAGCGGGAAAGGGAAGCCGTGGCTGAGGCTGGACTCGAAGCAGCCGTGTCCGTTGGATAGCTTGTGGGCCCCGTATGATCTGTATCGTGACTATCGTCACTCGTCACTGTTCTCTGATATCTGAGGGTGCATCGCGATTCACGGAGGCGCTCTGTACCGGATTCGTATCACTGCTGTCATCTGGTCGGGAAGGGGATGGAGGATCAACTGCGAGAGTTTTCCTTTTGTCTGGGTCCGTCAAGGCATCATATTTTACGGCGGTTAAAATGGAGATTTACCCGAAATGGTGGGTCGACGACACGTGGTGAAGGCCAACGAAAAAGGACTTTGTGCATGGTAATATGTCAAACATCTGGATGGTCGTACATATAGATTTCGTTTGAAATTGATTTTCAATCATTTTGAATCGATCAGTTATTTTAAAAGCATTTTTAATTAGTGAACATTAGGAAATTGCATATTTTTTGATTTGTAGTGGAAAGTGTAGTAAGGGAGTGGAAGTGTATCAAATATGATTGCTACTCTTCACCTTTGGGACTAAAATCATTGAAAAGAAAAGTATCTTGCCATCCCACTATGTTTCTTTTCTGTAAATATGAAACGTTGGTGGTTGATTTTTTAAGTATGCATCGACGTATAACATATTAAATTCTTAAATTCTTTGTCGGTTTCTGTTATATCTTTGGCCGCACATTCAGTCATTTCATTATTTCAGTGCCTACCGTAAACCACAGTTGGTAGATATTTTGAGGTTTGTTGTTTATGAATGTGTTGGGTATCATTCGTTTTTTCAGAAAATTACAAATTGGTTTTCATTTTTTGATACCTTGTGAGGAGTATCTTATAAAGTTGACCAAACAAGGCTTGTGTAGGGAAGGCATATGTGCAAGAGATGTTTGAAGTTTTAATTCACGCGGCTTGTTAAATGTTGAGACATTCTTCGGTGCAATTGAATGAAATCATGAACGAAGATTGTTGCTATGTATATTTACTTGCATTTAATCATTGTTATGCGAGCAAATGTGAGCACCGACCTAGTGGATGATAGATTCACCCCACCTCCAACACTACTTGGTTGCTAAAAGTTCAACAACAATTCATGCTGATACCCATTCACATTTAGACACGTGTTTTAATAATTAAAATTATAAACATAAATTGGACCCGTCTCTAAATGTGATTGGGTATCAGCATGAGCAGCTACTGAACTTTCAGCAGCCAAGTAGTGTTCACCTTCAAATATGGTTTGTAGGAAGATATTATTGTGTGGAAAAATTTGATCATGTGGTATCTCCGTGTTACAATATTAGTGTATATTACTAAAACGAATAATCACATTGAGGATATGTTTACTTACCAAGAATAATATGCAAGTTATGAGTATTATTCTCATTTTTGACATGAGACGTGATTTTCACGTGTCTTTTTTAGCCTTTTACACGCTCCTGTATAGTTATGGTTGTTGATTTCATTTTGAATTATCCAACTTGGTGACCATAAATAAAAAGGAGTATCTGTGAAGATAAAATAGGGGTGTGAAAATCATTTTTCTCCTGAGATATTTTGTAGTTACTAACCCACACGAGAAATGAAAGTAAATCGGCCGTGTTAGTTGGCAATCATGGAATGTAGAGGCCCATCTTATTATCCAGCCCAATCAAATAGTTCCACTCTCCCAGCCCATATACCCACAAGCCCACTCCAACCCTGTGGTGCATGAGTTGATGTGTCAATCTCTCCTTTCTTCCTGAATTATAAGCCATTAATCCCCTCGAGCCATTTCCCTCCACAAATATACCTGTAATAACCGTCACCAAAAAAAATAATTTAAAAAAAAAAAAAAAAAAAAAAAAAAAAAATTCAGACTCTGCGAGTAGTGGTCTAAATTTGGAGGACTTGCTTGAAGAAAGCCAGTGACTGTCGCTACCTGGATTTTCCCCAACACAAATTCCCAAAGCCTCCTCACTTTCCGGCCATGGCGGCCACTGTCGCAGCCGGCGGAGTTAGCATCGGGACGGCCAAGCTCCGTCCTCACCAGTCAAAACCCACCTCCCCGTTTCTCGGCAAAAAACTCAAAATCAGACCTACCTTGGGATCCCAGCAACGCAGTTCGAGAATCACAATCTTAAACCCCAAAACGCTGCTGGTTTTCGCGTCCGGCGGCGGCGAGTTGATCCACGCCGTCAACGACCTGTTTCTGGGGGTGGGAGTGGGGCTGCCGTGTACGGTGATGGAGTGCGGCGACATGATATACAGAAGCACTCTTCCCAAATCCGATGGCTTGACGCTCACGGCCCCCGGTGCTGTTCTGGCTCTGGGCGCCCTGTCGTATCTCTGGGCCACCCCCGGCGTGGCTCCGGGGTTCTTTGACATGTTTGTGCTTGCTTTTATTGAGAGGCTCTTCAGACCCACTTACAAAAAGGTAAAATTTTTAGTTTATTTTTGTTTAAATTTTGGATTTTGATTGGAAATCTGAAGTGTGTTTTGTGTTGATTTTTGTGGGTTTACAGGATGATTTTGTTTTGGGGAAAAAGTTGGGAGAAGGTGCTTTTGGAGTTGTTTACAAAGTTTCATTGGCTAACAAGAAGTCTTCTTCCAAGGTAATAAAGTAATTATAATTTTGGTTGATTCGGAGATTGGAGAGAATGTCTTTGAGCACTTGTATCGGAGATTGTAAATCTTATGGGAATGAATGTGATGATGTACTAATGTGTTGTTTTTGGTTATCGCTAGAAAGAAGGCGACTTGGTGTTGAAAAAGGCTACTGAATATGGCGCGGTAGAGATTTGGATGAACGAGCGTGTGCGAAGGGCGTGTGCCAACAGCTGTGCTGATTTTTTGTACGGCTTTCTTGAGGTGTTGATCTATACTGCCTACTAGTACCATGTGATTTCGGGGTATCATTGTATTGAAATTTTACTTTGATAGCTCATTCCATTGCATATTCTAGTTTCCGTCGTAGGAATTATTAATTGTGACGAGTCTGGTTGCAGAGTTCTTCTGCAAAGAAAGGAGCTGAATATTGGCTTATATGGCGGTTTGAAGGGGAGGCCACTCTTTATGATTTGATGCAAAGTAAAGAGTTTCCGTACAATGTTGGTACTTTCTTTCATGAGCCTTTACATGTTCATAAACTGTTGTTCTCTGAAACTGTTTGATGATTTTGTAGTTTCAACTATAATATCCAAACATTGATCCGTCCATTGGCTTATCGAATTTCCAATAAATTCTTTCCTGAAACATGCCACACATAAAATGTCAGGTAGAAACAATGATTCTTGGAAAGGTTCAGGACTTGCCAAAGGGTTTGGAAAGGGAAAACAGAATCATACAAACGATAATGAGACAGCTCTTATTCGCACTGGATAGTCTTCATTCAACTGGGATTGTGCATAGAGACATAAAGCCACAGAATGTTATTTTCTCTGAAGGTACTAATACTTATCAGCATGCTGTACATAAATCGATAAAGAACCAGCAAATCTGAACTGTTCTCATATTTGAAGGTTTCCTATTCTCGTTTTAACAATGTGCAGGCTCTCGTACATTCAAGATCATTGATCTTGGAGCTGCAGCAGACTTGCGAGTCGGCATCAACTACATCCCAAAGGAGTTTCTTTTGGATCCAAGGTATCTTTCCAGCTAAGTACTCTAAGTAGCGTACTCGCTAAGTGCTACGAAAAGGCATGATGAACTCATGAATCTAAAGTCCTGCATCAGAGGAACAAAGCCTTAAAAAAAATACCTGCTTCACCAAGCTAAAGTACGTTTACTTGATATCCAAGGGACTAAAAATTTCAACAAAAACCCTGCACTTTGTGAAGTGAATAATATATGAGACGTAAGTACCGATCAAATATGCGATATCTGATTTAGGAATAAATGTCTTAAAATAAATCTTTGTAATTTGCATGTTTGGTTAATAAGGTTCACTTCTTATAGCATCTCACTCAATTTGTAGTAGGCATTATGATGTCGTTTGGGTCTTTTCCTTTTCAGATATTCTGCACCAGAGCAATACATCATGAGCACACAAACGCCATCTGCACCTTCTGCTCCCGTGGCAACAGCACTTTCCCCAGTTCTATGGCAGGTGAAAATATTAATTGTTATATCATCTCAAATTTTATTCTTGCTAACTTACTTTCTCAGGCAGATAAAATGATTTAATGGTTTTAATTATATGGTCTTGAACAGATGAATTTACCGGATAGGTTTGATATCTACAGTGCCGGGCTCATATTCCTACAAATGGTGAGTGACATAACTTGCCGAATATAGCTATTGTTGGTATACTAATTGATTCACTCAATACTCTTTCAACTTCTTCATACAGGCCTTCCCATCATTACGCAGTGACAACAGCCTAATACAATTCAACCGTCAGCTAAAAAGGTGCGATTATGACTTGGTTGCATGGAGAAAAGCTGCTGAGCCCCGAGCTAGCGCTGATCTACGAAGAGGTTTTGAGTTATTGGATTTGGATGGTGGCATTGGATGGGAGCTCCTGACATCAATGGTTCGGTACAAAGCAAGACAAAGAATCAGTGCGAAAACAGCCTTAGCATATCCCTACTTTGACAAGGAAGGACTGTTGGCTCTGTCCTTGATGCAGAACCTGAGGTTGCAAGTGTTTCGATATACACAACAAGATTATGGGGAGGCTGCCAACTGGATTATTCGGCTAATGGCACGATCAGGAACCGCGCAGGACGGTGGCTTCACAGAAGCTGAGCTCCAGGACCTTAGAGTTTGTACCTGAACTTAAATTTGGAGAAGGAAATGCTTTTCGCACACCCATTTTCTCCTCGGCACTCCTCCCTTTGTTCCTAGCCTTTGAGTTGAACAAATCAAAGGAGAATCAATGGACATAAACAAGAGGAGTGCAGAATGAGAATATAGGAGTGTGAAAAATCACCATCCATTCGGAAATCATTAAAGTTGTAATCTTTTCGGGAGTTACACTTCTATATAATGTGCAGGAATTGGATCCTACTAGTAAGAAGAAGGCAAGTGCACTGGGAAGGAATGCTTTGGCTTCAGCTCTTCGGCTGCAGAGGAAGATTGTGAAGACGTTGAACGAGAGCATGGATGAGATCAACAGCCGTCGGAAGAGTCTCTGGTGGAGCAGGTGGATCCCAAGGGGGGATTGATTCAAGTTTGTGAAAAAGAACATACCTTTTTTCCTTTTCTGTAAATTTTGTGTAGTAATCTGAATTGACCAACTTTGGTGATATAGAATTATGTTTAAACATGAAAGGATTAGCTGGAATCTAATACAAACATATTTGTACCTTGAACCAAACTGCATTACCAAATATTTATACTTTGAACAGTGGTTTCTGTTATTTAGGACTTTCACTGTGCAGTTGCAGAGCCCTCCATGAACTTCAACTGCAAGCAAGCATTCTGTCCTTCCGAAATACAGGAAAAACATATACGTGAGTTTATGCTAGCTAACTAGGGTAGTGTGTCAATCTTCTTGCATTCGGGTTCAAATTTTTGTTTCTTAAATTTTAAAATTTCACATTCCAAACACCAAAAACATTCAAGGTTGTGAGCATGTGATAATATTTTCTTTTGAAAATGTTTGAATTCGTAATGCAGTGAGTTTAGCGAAAGAACTCGATAAACCTTCAGATCCTCCTCTTTGGATCCCATTTCGTCCAATGTTGATAATGTACGTAATCATATCATGTATTTCTCATAAACCAGCACTGCTCATGATCATACCATGCTGCCACGCTGGCTGGGTCTGACATACATATGCCATGCTGGCTACGTAGTCAACGATCAAGCAAAGCGCGAGAACATAATCATGGATTAATTAGGAAAACCACTGTAGTAGTGCAATTAAAGGCTGCAATCGACGCGTAATTCAAGAACGTGGCTAATTATTAATTCAAATTACGAAAAGCTTCCTTCGAAGCAAAGCCTGCCAAAACCCAAAATCCGATATATGCATGTAAGAATACAACTGTAGTCTGCAATTTGCCGCTCAATTCCGTACATTCCACCAAAAACACAGATGTTTGTCACATGCACGTTTGAACTCCATACATACAAGGCATAATGCTAATGCTAGCTAATTAGCTTCATTAATATTTCCCTGTGAATTTGCAGGGAAAGTGGTAAGGAAGCACATCAGAACTTGCACGCTGGAATTAAGGAATTCAAGTTGCTTATAATACAAGCATCAAGAACAGATACATATATACATCAAGAACAGATATATATATATATATATATCTGTGTGTATTTGAGGCTGCTTAGATCAGAGATGAGAAAAAATTTAAAATATATGTGTTGAGTCAATTGCAGGCAATGGCATTGTAAATCACGAGAAGTTCACGTGCAACTCTGACCTTGACCGCGTTGTTTATTTGGAACAACAAACATAACATGAGAGGGAGACACAAGCTTCAAAACTATACATGGGACACTTTGAATATATCGCTCTCAGATTATAATAATTGAATTCTAATTAATTTAATCAGCACCATTTTCTAGCTCTATTCTGGGGGTGTTTTTTGAGTTCCCAAAGTTTTGTATATAATACTCTACTGTACCTAGAGTCTCTGCCAAGTGTTCTTGATAAAATAAAAAAATAAAAAAATAAAAAAAACTCGATCTACCAAGTAAAATTGTGAGGGCGCAAGCTGACATTGCGTGTATGAACATATGTACTTGTGAAATTGAAAATTAAGTAGAAAGTTCCGTGAAAAAAAGGTCGAATAAACTATCTGTACTATCTTTATTGATTATGTAGTGTGTTATTTTTAGACAAAAATGAACTTACGGTTGAATTATATTGAATTGTTTGTTAAGATGATACAAATAACGAAGCTCAACGTATTGCATATGACATATTACATACCTAACATGCACATATGTACCTAAGTATGAACAGGATGGAAGAAACTAAGAAACCACTTGTGAGTGCCATTGCCTGATTCGATATACAGCTTAAAAATGAGGGTTATTGGAAGCTGGTCCCCTCAGAGAAATGGGAGGAGCACGAGACGAAGCAAGTGGTTTGCTTTGCCTTGCTTCTGGTGCAGCACTGAAGCATAATAATTAAATTCATAAAGCTAGGTAATCAGCAGCAGTGTCCGAAATGCCTTCCAAGCAGGCTCTCGTAATCATCATAATATTTGGTTGCCCCTTTCATATATATTCCTACTGTCTCATTTCGCACACAGAGACAAGCTATGTCTGTCACATTGTCCACCCAAAAACTAATTTCCGCCTGTTTAAAGTGCAAGGCTCTGCAAATCGAGAAGTTCTTCAATATGGCTGTTGACCATGCCACCCGTCAAGCAAAAATGCACACAATAGAACTCCTTGCATTCGAGTCCCACGCGAGCTCATGTTGGTAGCACCAAATGCAAGCTCATTTTGTGTGCGACTTAGACAGGCGGGTGGACATGGCGCGGTAGCTCTACCCAAGAATTTCTCATGCCAATCTTACTCTCTCATCGCCATGCCATGTTGCCCTACTCTGCATATATACAAATATCATGACTCAGCAAATTCAACTCCTTCCCTTTAACTAATAATTCTAAAAGAAAAAGCCAAGCAGTAAAAAATGAACCGTGTTTTGAGAAAATTAAACCCCACTTCACTAAACGTAACCCTAATCTTACATCATTCGTATTTCTGTTACGGGGGCAGTGACTCAGCGGTGACCTAAAGTATGCAGTAATTACCGGAGCATGGTACAGGAAAGTCTAACATTGCTATCACAGCCGTTGTCTTGTCCCTACATGCATGGTTTTGCTATAAATAATAAGCCTATCTGATGATAAAAAGATGAAGAAGTCACTAATCATGCATCCTAACTAAAGGTTAGTTGATTAATAAACGTGGATTCTTGTGTAGGATTCAACTTATCTCCTCCTAATCCTATTGCATGTTTAGGTGGATCCAACACAAAGTTAAAAAGAAGAAAACAAGGGAAAGCACTAAAATATAAGAGAAAATTAGGTTGGAACACTGTTTGACTTCTTACATGTTCCATACAAACTTGCTTATACACAAAAGTGAGTTATTGAAAGTGCACGATTAAGAAAAAAAAAATTGTGTACACACATGCGTCAGTTCGTCTAAAATGAAAACTGAGTTCATGCTTGTAAAGATTCAGATATTTTTCTTAAACTGGTATGTGTAACCCGTACCTCATCATTTACAAAATTGGAGGGCAACTCAGAAACAACCAAAAAACCTGCAACCCTATGTTGAGTAGTGGCCGACCCATTATACTTGTGGGTAATGCCTACACACACGTATATGATGTATAGTCCATTTTAGACCAATGTAGCATACCAATATTACATGTGATGTGAGAGAGAGTTAGAGTGCTTGCTTGGATTTTTTTATCATTTTGTTTAATGTGTTTTGCTGATGTAAGGTAAGGTAAGGGATGTCAAAGTAGTTTGGATAAATTTTTTACTATGCTGAAATCAAGGTCTGGTACACTAAATTTCATAATATAATTAATTGAAATTCTTGTTTTAAAGTTTTCAACCAATTGTAGTATTATAATTAGTGTACCGAACAGTGTTATGATAAATTGAAAAATCACTCTCAAAATAGTGACGGATGGCAGTGGGGCCCACTTGTGGGTGTTTGTCTAGTGGGTTTGGGGCGCACTGCCTCATCCTTCGGCTCCTTTTTAAGACCAATGTGGATCAAGGACCACACCCGCATTTCTCCTCATCTGGCCCTCCCACCCGCTATAAGAACCCCTCCTCTGGCCTCTGCACTTTCAACGCCAACTCACACAATCTCTCAAAGCTCATCGCCTGCAGAAGAAACACACACACTCATTCGCTCACTGCAGTCAAAATACAGAAAGAAAGAAAACCCTACTTCTCTGAAATATGAAGATGGGCAGCTCTGGCAGCATGGCAGGCAGCAAGAGAAGGCTGTCTTCGTCGTCAAGCAAAGGACTCGGAGGGGTCCTGCGAGAGCAAAGAGCCAGGCTTTACATCATCAGGAGGTGTGTCGTCATGCTCCTCTGTTGGCATGATTGAAAACATGATGACATGGGGAAAGGAAGATTTTGGTTTTTCTTTTTAATTTCTTCTTAATTTTCCTCTTTTTTTCTTCTTCTTCTTCTATCATTGATCTTTGATCTTCTTGGTGGAGTTGTAAATAGCCAGCGAGTGTTTTTAGGAGAGTTGAAGACAAAATTTTGTATGGGGTTAATTTGGCCTTATGGGGCTTAGATATGTACATCGGAATAGCCTAAATATATAAACTTTGATATGATATAACAAGCTAGAGTTCTTAATATTTCATTGTTCTTCTGATTTAACATTTAACAGTATCATTTCAGTTTGTTACAATTTGGAAGGGATTTCCGAGCGTAAAGATTGAAAAAGGAAAAAGGGTTTAAAGTTTCAATTACCGAAGAATTCCATATAGGTTATACTTTGAGCGAATATATCGCCAGATGTACACGATCAGTGAAGATCTCTTTAGAGCAACTACAACCTTGATGGTGTTCTTATTTTCTTTGTCCTATTTCAGTTCCAAACAACTGATGTGGAGTTCTCAAAGTTTTCTTCCCGTTTCAAATGGCATTGTTATTGCTCCCTAATCTTGATTAAAAAGAACAATTATGACCCAATGAAATTGGAGGTGAACAGAAACATTGGGGACAATAATATAGGATCTACAAAATCTTAAATTTGAAGTTCATCTAGTCAAATGTTAAGTGAAGATTAGATTCAAACTGTTCTTTTTCAGTATACCAAATTATTTTTGCTTTTTTAGATTTTCATTTCCAAAAAGTGCTTTAGACATAAGGTAGAAGCATCAAAATTCATGATTAGTACTTTGACCAAGCCGGTTAAGTACACTTGATGACAAAAATTGAACCTTAAAATAATCGCTTAAGCCTTAATCCCTTTGTCATAATTCCTTTTTTATATGGTTGTTTTGGAAGCCCAATGATTAATTAAAGAAACAATTGCGGTTGGTCCATAACTAATCACTATAATATTATAAGCTCTTGCTATGATCTTCTTGTCTTCAACCAAACAAGCACCAGCAGCTCCTCAAAAATCACCTCCACCTAAGCCTTCTCTTCAAATAAGCCATTATTTGAGGAATGAGGATCCTCTCCAGATCCTCAAATCGTGTTCGTTCATTGTACATCATACGGTCAGAAATTATTTTAAATACTTTTATTTAAAATTAAATATGAATAGTATCTAACGAAAACTAATCACACGATGCACGATAAACATATACGATTTGAAGATCTCCAGAATTCTCACAATGAGAATCCGAGGGGAATCTCTCATTTTTATTTGAGTGAGGTTCCAAACATGGCCTTGTGAGAAAACAGCTTTGTTGACGTTTGGGTCAAAACCCAAACTCAAAAGCTCCCTTCCCTCTCCTTGTGGGCCAGTTCAATTATTGGATCCAACTCAAGTTCATGTGTGCCACGTGTACGGTCGTGATGGGCCTACCCCCAATAGTATTCCCTTTTGTCTCTTCTTTATTTTTGAAGGGAGAAGCAGGGAAGGGGTTAAAAGTAAGTCCAGGCAGCTTCTACTTTTGGTAAAAACAATTAGCACACGTACTCTCTAGTCTACAACAATACAATGCACCCCCACGTAATATGTGGACACCTGTCTCCAACATACAGGAAATGAATAATGAGCAGACACGTGGCGTTCTAATTGATTTAATGTAATTTTGTGTTTTTATGTTTCAGAAGAGAGAAGTGTGGGTCAGAATGTCAGTTGCACAGAAGCTGAATGTGCAACCTAATCTTCTGTTGTCGGCCACATAGGAAAGTGCCACCTGTCTGTCTTACTCCATAAAATTTACCTCCGTGTGATGTTTTATCGTTGCAGTTGCAGTATCTCAACGCAATCATACAATATCATTA
Source organism: Heteromeles arbutifolia (assembly GCA_024362995.1). Taxonomy (NCBI): domain Eukaryota; kingdom Viridiplantae; phylum Streptophyta; class Magnoliopsida; order Rosales; family Rosaceae; genus Heteromeles; species Heteromeles arbutifolia. The sequence goes on from JANCRC010000021.1 coordinate 2,853,940, forward strand.
GTTTTAGCGTGTTCACATAACAATAGTAGATGCTTTTTATTAGGTTTCAGCATTTGGTCTTTCGATCAAACTGGCGATGTTACACACTCTCACTAATATGAGCATCATTCTTACACACCCTAAAATTAAACCCATCAAAATGACAGAATGAGTCTAAAGCCGATTTAGGAACACGATGATGGTAAAATCTCTCGATGCATACGGTCTTTCTCCAAAGACGGAGTTTTTAAGCTTCTTTTTTTTCTTTTGAGCTCGACCAGTCACTCAGATGGAATGAGTGAGTGAGTTAGTGAAGTGGAGTAGGATTCTTTCTCTTGTCATTATCTGTCTATAAAAATTAATAAAAAAACACTAACTTTGTTTAATTGTAATCGTTCAAATATAAGAAAAAAAATGATTAAAAAAAGATAATTCTACTCCGGATAAAGACACGCCTGACAGAGAGCGATTGGGTCAAAACGGCAGCCTCACCATGCCCACGTGCGCCTCCCTAATCTTCAACCCCACCAACATAACGTCGGATGCTACTCTAATCAAACAGGGGGCCCACTCGTTGTCCCCACATGCCACATCCCCTGCCTTGTCTTCCTCAATTTCCTCCAATAATGTTACATGGACAGCAACGCTCAAGTACTTAATGGATAAGATGTAGTTCCATCATCCATGTAATTAAGATGATGATGCGACATTCTCCAAACCTTTTTGCCGACTATTATTGGCTTGTTTCAAAGTTTTTCATATGTTTAAAACGATTGTTAAAATGATTAAAAGCGTTTTTCAATTATAAAAAAAATTATTGCTTCGGTAATAAACTTAAAAGTGCTTACTAGTCGTATACACGCTTTTTCAAAAAGACCAACTACGAGCACAAGTACTTGCTATAGAAATAGCCCAAAACTATATCAAGGACTTCCTATAGGATGTGAATTGACTTGAGTTAGTCATGTTTTTCTAGGGTTGTCTTTCATTATTTGGGATTCTTGGAAAAATGATGGGAGTAGGGTTCTCCCTTCCTGTTCTCATCCTATTCCCTGCCGTTCTCTCGTGTTTTGTTTTTTATCTTTTGCATTTATTAAAAAATTAATATAAGATGTTGACGTTGTTTAATCGTAATTATTTAAATAGGAGGAAAGAGAAGGAGAGAGATTAGAAATGAAGAAAATCATCCTCCAAAAAATGGGCCACGGGCCATGGTGTCTCCTCGCATTAAGGTGGTTGCTTATGTTTTTAATAATTAATACACGATTTAGGATAAGTTTTTTTTTTTTTTTTGGAAAAAAAAATTATTGAGTTATGCTGGCTGTTGACAAAACAAGGTTGCTAAATCTTGCATCTAAAAACCCTACATAAATAGGGTTAACGTTAAAGAAAATCTAGTTTTAATAATGTTACAAAGACAAGATATCATGCACAGCGTGTAGACGGATAGATAAAATTGAGGGGCTCCTTGTCCGGTTCTTTTCTTTCTTTGGAGCCCAAAAAAGCCAGGGTGACGTGGCCCTCTTTGTCTACTTTTTAGCCCCATCAAGGCATCAAAGAGAAAAAGAAGACCAAGTGCATTTGCCAAGGGAGGGGAGGGAAGCATTAGGCAAGGTCTTGCTAATACAACAAAGGGGTGCCCTATTCCAAGTAGGTCACTTACCCTACAACATGCTAAAGGGGCACCAGTAGAAGCTGCTTTCCAGGTTAGGTCTCATCTGGCTTCCCCACGAGCAAGTATGCTCCTCATCAACAAGCACTTTTACCTCCAAGTGCTTAATTCAACAGAGGGGCTAGGCCCAGTGGTCTCTCAAGCTATTTTCAAAGCCAACTTGCATGACCTGCGCAGCCCTGAGAGTTCATGAATGTTTTCATTGTCCAACCTGTTCTCATTCGATTACAGAGGAGAAACTCATCAGTGTTTTCCTTGGCGTTGATAAAGCATCGAGTTTTCAATCATTTGATGGTCCACACGTCTCTCGCCTTTCCTTTTTCGCTTGTTTTATGTAGTTGAATCCGTTATAATTCGAATGCCAAGCTTTCGAATCCAAAGACACAAAAGCAAACCAGATAAAATAACTGCATTTTAGCTTGATGCTTAAAAGAGAGCAAAAAGAGTAAGATCGATCCATGTTTGAACACAAACGATCAGAGAATTACAGTTACAAAAAAAACAGTTCTTTACCATAAGGTTAGATATCATGCCGAGCTGATTTGATAGGCATAATTTAACCAAAACGTAGCTACAAAATATTTACCACCATTTGACCATAACCAACACAGAAATCCCGAACCATGTTCAGTCAGCCACCTTGCCACCCCAAGAAAGGAAACTCTCCTGTGACCCAAATTCCTACAATGCCCGATCCAGAAATGCGTTAGCACAAGGGAAAATGCAAGAAAAAGGAAAATTGTCAACACCAAGAAGCAAGAGAAAATCGCAGAGAAGACGGCTTACCAGCTGGCTGAGTCGGAAATCTGGAGGTGTATCAAGGTCCATAATATTAGCAGGATCAAGGACAATATTTTGGCACGCCTCTAGATCCTTCTTTAAATCCTCAGGTCCTAGTTTAGCGTAATCAGCAAGACGGGGTTTGACATGTGCTTGTTCACCATTTTCATGCCCACCCCTATTTGGAGATTGGCTCTGAAGGAGCTCATCACACAGAGACAACCCTTCCACAAGTTGTTGCGAATCCAGAAGGTTCTGTGACTCATTGTCCCACCATTTTGGATCTTCCTGAGCATGAGCAATGTTTTCAGTGTTATTAATTACTTCATCGGCTTGGTTTTCTACCTTGTGTTGATCATAATTGTCAGGAATTTCAGATTCAGGGCGAACATCTTCAGCATGGTTCACCTCGGGATGAACTTCATCCAAAGCAGAGTCTACATCAGGATGCACTTCATCTTCATCTTCAGCACCGTCTTCCACACAATACTTCAATTGGATACAGAGGCCACAAAAATAAGCCCATATCAGTATGTATCTGGATCATTCACATTTATGCCACATTCTTACACCACATATTAATGAAAGATTACGCAGAGGGAATGTACAAGAAAGTACCCATGAAGGCAGGAACAAATGCAAGCAGTATAAATTTTAAATCTTCAATTTGAATATGTTCGTCACACAATAGATAAAATGCCTTCTTGTGCTGCTAGTAGAAATGTGGAAGTAAACTAAAAACAAAATTAAGAAAACAAATTATACCTGAAGAAAGGGATCTCTGGACGGAGCAGGAGTATCCAGTCCCAAATCAAAATCACCAAGCTTTCGTTCGGCGCGCGGAGGTTCAGGAGTAACCGACTTGGGAGTGACTGGATCTACCTTTGTGATCACCGCATCAATACTTTCAGGAACATCTTGATCAGTTTTATCAGCTTGCTTGGCTTCCTGCTGCTGGTAAAATATTTTTGATATAACATACTCTCCATCCTTCTCATCCTCCTCAATGCCTAGGTGAAATTGATGCATAACCCAATTGGTTTTCACAGGTTTTCCTCCTCTGACCGTGCTCATGTATAGAACCATAATCTTCTTGCACCCTCTTTGTACTCCATCCAAGATCACTGGCTTAGTCCTTCCAGTCTTGTGCCAGCGGACATCACCATCACCATCATGTATCTTTCGCCGCTTTCGTGTTCCAGTATTGTAAGCCTTAATTGCTCTATGAAAGAAGTGGGATGGACTTCCATCTAGCTTAACATCTAACATTTAATTTTTTGAATCAATTAATAAAAAACTAAGGGTCAAAGATTTAAAACAAAACAAATGTTTCTCGCTTACTAGGTAGTTTCCTAGGATGGGAACAACAGATTCCTTCGTCATCGTCAACAGTTAGAATAAACTCATCAATAAAAGGATGGGGTTTTTGATCACCTACACCAGATTTTGCAAGTAAGTGCCACATAATCTCTTGATCAGTTGGATCAAATTTTACACCCTTGGGTAAACCCGGCCACTCTTGAGCAACCTGGAAAGAGATGGCAAACACCCTAATTTTCAAAGTTCTACAATTTTCGTTAGAAAAAAATGAACCAACAAACAGAAACAAACTTCATCTAAAAATACTCCAACAGAGCTTCTGTACCTAATGGTTTTTCATTGATGAACATTAAACTTTAAACATATGGATCAAAAAAACAAAAACAAAAACAAAAATCTTACATCACTATTGTCAATCGTATATTGGCATTTTGGACAAGATTTGGTTGGGTTGCTTTGCCATTTAATTCCAACAGAATCATAGCTTCCAGATGCACTCCTGATTTTTGTTGCGATTCTATTTTTGTCAAACAACCATGATGGCCTGCATGTATTACACAAATGATTACACTTGAAGAAATCAGCTGCTCCCACATATGATCAGCAAAGTATTTAAACTCTTGACCGAGCTTAATTAGAATAGATATTTTAAGTTGGAACGACACTGAAAAGAGACATAAAGATATAACCAGCAGTACAGAGATTATTGAGAACAAACAGCATAGTTAAAAAGATTAACCCATGAGAATACATAACCAAGTAAAAAAACTGCCTAAAACTATCAAATAATGACCGGTAACAGATTTAAACTATCAACTGTTTCTACCATGGTATACACGTAAACAAATGGAATGACGCATAATTTGATTAAGAAATGAAAAATAATGTTAGAAAATATATGATAACTTGCAAAGAGAAATCCTTTTAGTGCCAAAACACACTCGTAATCACTCTTCAGGGATCACGACATTCATGCTCCCGAATTCAAGGTAGAAGTGATGCAAACATATAAAGCATTTTAAAACACACTCACACAGAGGAGAGTCATTGTAAATGGTAACAAAACCAGACTAATTAATAACTCGGTGAGAACAAAGGGCAATGGATTACATAATTATATGAATCCATCTCAATCTTTCCACCTAAATATAACAAAGGGTACAAGCAGAAGAGGGCGTAGCCACATTAGCTACAACGAAAAGGCGTGCAATTTAAAAGGAAACGTAGAAAGTACATGAACAAGCATATGAATCTAGAGTGAAGATTCAGCATAGCTCTCAACTAAATCAAAGTAGTTTCTACTAGTTAAAGCTTAAGCACTACCATTTTTCTCAAAGTTCAAATTTTTCATGGTACATTCGATCAAATGAACAGATGGGTTACTTCAAAATCGTGAATTTCCATATAAATTTAAAAAATTTCGATAAAACCCCAGAAAATTCCATGACTTATTTATAGAAGCATCAATATACACTCCCAAAAAATTGAAAAAAAAGAAGAAGCTAAAAAAAAGTCATCGGAAAATACCCAGCCATGGATGAGCGGCGACGATCAAGAAGCCCAACTCAGAGGCAAAGCTTCCGTCTTCGGAGACCGTAGCAGACTTGCTCTCTCTCTCTCTCTCGCTCCGCTTCGTCTCTGCTTCCACGCTGGCACCGATTGAAGCTAAAAGGTCTTCGGGTTTTTTTACGGGAATTTAACTGTTTACTTTAACGAATACGTATCTTTACGCTGGTTAATCTAATATTATTCGTTTTACTTTTTATTTTGAGTAAATTGTATGAATGGTCCCTCAATTTTAATCAAATTAGAGCAATGGTCCCTCAACTAAAAATCCATTACCATTGGTCCCTCAACTTATCAAAATGTGTAGCTATAGTCCTTCTCATCAATTTTGTCAAAATAAGTTATGTTGGAATGACCATTTATACAATTAGGATCCCTCAACTCATCAAAGTGTATAATTATGGTTCTTTTCGTCAACTATGTCAAAAATTTTGTCAAAACAAGTTATATTGGAATGACCATTGCTACAATTAGGTTAAAGTTAAAGGATTATTTCTCCAGTTGAATTAAAGTTGAGGGACCAATGGTAATGAATTTTTAGTTGAGGGACCATAGCTGCACGTTTTGATAAGTTGAGGGACCAATGGTAATGAATTTTTAGTTGAGAGACCATTGCTCCAATTGAGTTAAAGTTAAGGGACCATAGCTACAATTTACTCTTTTATTTTGTCTTAAAATTTAAAGTTTTCAAATTTTTTCTATTAGTTTTTTTTTTTTTTTTTAACATTTAACTCCACTTTAATTTCCATTTACTATTTTAATTTTAATTTTAATTTATACAAACTAAAAAAAAGCGAGGACTAATTACAATTTATTTTCTGGAACGATAACTGGGTTTTTTCCTTTCCCTCTTACTAGTCCCTTGTCTCATGCTCAACTCACCAATGTTGATCAAGACTTGAGAGTGAGTCAGATCATTGTTAACAGCCAGTGGGATAGACATCAATGATCCTCTGTGGTTGATGTTGATGTTGTTAACAAAATTTGTAGCATCCCTTTACCTTTGGTCCCTCAGAGTGATTCACGTTGTTGGGGTCCAAATGTTAATGGTAAATTCTCTGTTAAGTCTGCAACATGAATACATAATTCTGCCAATATCAATGTTAATTCCAATAAGCTTCTTAAAAGAATGTGGAAGCTTTGCTTACCGCATAAAGTTAAAATTTTTAGTTGGCTTCTCATTTTGAGTAAACTCCAAACTAGGAACCGTCTGGCTAGATATTTTAATAATATGCCTACTCTTTTTCCTCTCTGTAATTCAAAAAAATGAAAGTCACCTTTTTGTTAACTGTGATTTGGCTAGACAGGTGTGGAACAATCCTGCCATATCTAATTCCTCAAAGATAAATCAAACTCTTAATTTTAATGATTGGCTAAACTTCGTGGACAACAAAAATATTGATGACTTGAGTGATTTAAATAAGGCGCTCCTTATATGTTGGTAGATTTGGAAGGAAAGGAATTTAGTTGTTTTCCAAAAAAAAAATCTGAATTACATTGGAATTGTGAACTCCGCACTCTGCATGGGTAAGGATTATCTTACAGCAAATCATTTGATGCTTGACGGTCCTTCTGGAGGGCATAAGACGAAGCCCAACTCCATTCGATGGTCTCCTCCTAGAGCTGGTTTTGTCAAGCTCAATTTTAACGGCTTGGTGATTAATCAACGTTCTGCCTCCGGTTTTGTGATTAGAAATGAGAATGGAACGCCTATCTTTGTTGGGGCTTGTTGCGTTGGGCGGAATACTATTTATGTGGCAGAATGTTTGGCGCTTTGTGATGGTCTCTGGATAGCAAATTCGATATGTTTTAAGCGGATTATTGTGGAAGGTGACTCTAAACTAATTATTGAGTCTATCTGCGGTGTCTTTAATGCTCCCTGGAGACTGAAGACTCGTAGGCTGGCGAACTTCTTTGAGGACATTAGCTGGATGCATGTTTTCAAAGAGGCTAATTTTTTGGCGGATACTATCACGAGTGTTGGTTTCTCGGTAAATAATTTTCATGTTTGGGATAGATCTATTCCAACGACAGCTTGTCTAGCCTTTCTATTTGACTGTACTCAAACAGGTTGCCCTATGAGCTTTTCGCTTTAATGTAATTGTTCCTTTCCTATCAGGAAAAAAAAAAATTACAATTTTTTTATTTTTTAAATCTATTGCTTTTTGAAATTTGAAACCGCGGGTATTGTTTCTTAAACAAATTTTATTGTACGAGATTTGTTTTGCGAAATGGTGATGAACAAAAAAAAAAAAGGAGAGCAAGAGATGCATCGGGTTTTGCAAAAAAAAAAACGGAAAAAGAAGTGGAAGCAATTTCTAACCGCACGATCCGGTGTGAACGGTGAGGATTGATTGATTCCGACAGATCCCGAGAGAAGGATCCAGAGAGGAACTCAGTCCCGGCAGAATGACTAGACCAGGGCAGTAGTGAATGCTGCAATCCCTAAACCCGCCACCGCCACCATGAGCAGCAGATCCAGAAACTTCCGCCGCCGCGCCGACGACGGCGACGATCAAAACGACGACGCAAACGACACCACAAACGCAGTTAAATCCTCATCAAAAACCTCTTCCGCCTCATCGTCAAAGCCCAAGAAGCCACAGAACCGAGCCCCGAAGCTTCTCAGCTTCGTTGACGACGAAGAAAACGCAGCCGCCCCGTCCCGCTCCGCCCCTTCTTCCAAACGCGACAAGCCCTCCTCCCGTCTCGGCAAGCCCTCTTCAGCTCATAAGCTGACGGCTCTCAAAGACCGTCTCTCTCATTCGTCTTCCGCGTCGACTTCCGTGCCGTCCAACGTTCAGCCACAAGCAGGTACCTACACGAAAGAAGCGCTCCGTGAGCTGCAGAAGAACACGCGAACCCTAGCCAGCTCCCGACCTTCCTCCGAGCCCACAATTGTTCTGAAGGGCCTTGTCAAACCCACCGACTCAATCTCCGATACGCTGAGAGAAGCCCGGGAGTTGGACTCCGATTCCGACGAGAAGCATGAGAAGGAAAGGGGTAGTTTGTTTAATAGGGAAAAGGACGATGCGGAGGCCCGATTGGCCTCGATGGGAATTGACAAGGGCAAGAGCTCACCTGGTTTGTTTCCTGATCAAGCCACCATAGATGCAATTCGGGCAAAGAGGGAACGGCTGAGGAAATCAAGGGCAGCAGCCCCGGATTTTATCTCATTGGATTCAGGGAGTAATCATGGCGCTGCGGAAGGATTGAGTGACGAGGAACCAGAGTTTCGAGGCAGAATTGCAATGTTTGGGGATAAGATGGACGGTTCTAAAAAGGGGGTCTTTGAGGATGTTGATGATAGTGCAGTGGATGCTGGATTGAGGCAGGAAAGTGTCGAAGATGGTGATGAAGAGGATGAGGAAGAGAAGATTTGGGAAGAAGAGCAGTTTAGGAAAGGGTTGGGGAAGAGGGTGGATGACGGGGCGGTCAGTACTAGTGCTTCTGCGGTTCCTAGTGTGCCCCAGCCAAAGGCTATCTACCCTGCAGTGACGGGTTATAGTTTGGCACAGAGTGTGCCTGTTGGGCCAAGTATAGGAGGGGCAATTGGAGCATCACAAGGTTCGAATGTGATGTCCATAAAGGCGCAGGCGGACATTGCTAGGAAAGCTTTGGAAGAAAATTTCATGAAGCTTAAGGTATGAATTGCTGCTCTTCTGGTCAAGTTGAATTTTATATCGAAATCTATCAATGTTGGAGGTAAAGCATTTCTAGGTATCATAGGATAATAATTGAGTTACATATTGGCTTTTAGTAATGTAGTCGTGTATGTTGGTCTTAACTTTAGTTCACTAGCTATGGTTTTAATGCATAGATAGAATAACATTTTGATTGTGTTACTTTCCAACAGTTTTTGTGGCATTAATGCATTTGAAAATAAGAACAAATGTAAACCAGAGAATACATAGGTGAATATATGAGCCATACGTTTGGAAATAAAAACTCTACCAATCTCAGGGAACTCATTTCTGACATGATATATCTGCGTTGTATTTTATCTGCCTTTATAGCATATTCATATGATAACCATGTACTCAAAATATGTTTTGATCTCTCAGGCAAGTCATGGCAGAACCATGTTGTCACTGACTAAGACTGACGAAAATTTGTCTGCCTCGCTGTTGAATATTACTGCTCTCGAGAAGTCTCTGTCTGCTGCTGATGAGAAGTACCAGTTCATGCAAAAGCTTCGCGATTTTGTCTCTTCCATATGTGACTTTTTGCAGGTATGCTATCGTATAATACAATATGGTTTGCATTTGCTCCCCAAAGTTTTCTTTTGCCTGCTTACCAATATGGAATGCCAACTGGAGGGCATTTCATTTAGGATTCTGGTAGAACCAAGGACATTAAGTTCTGGCAGAATGCAATGCGCCTGAGTTTCAAGCTACCTGGCAGCATAGATGAATCATTGGCTCTTCATTTTATTTGCATATGATACACATTATAATTCACTCTCTTACTGAGGATTTGTTGCCGAAAAGTAGGCTACTGTAGGAGGAATTCGAAATGGCCATAACTCCCCATTGTTAATATCAAAGGGATTAATCTCTAGTTTCATGTTCTTGTATAAAAATTTAGACTTGTCTGTTTTTCTTTTTCCCCTAGGACCTTTTTCTCTAAGAAAAATGGCCGACAAAGTTAACACTTCTTCTTGAAAGGGAAACTGGCAGTGGTCCTTCCCAGATTAGCAGATAGCAATTTGTTTATCCTTGGAAATTCAATCAAAGTTAGGCAACCACATAAATGATTGATGAATATTCCACTGTAGCAACCACATTTTAAACAGAGTTCTCATTGTGGATTGCTAACCATAGCAGGTAAAAGGCCTTCTACCCATAGATTACCAACGAAGGACATGAAGACTGTATAGAACGAAGGCCTCTAACTCAACATTGGTTACCATTGATATTCTATTGGCTTGTGCTTACTGTGTTTGACGGTTTACTTCATTTTCTAAATAAACGTATTTTTGAGATATGCCATATGACTTCTAGTATCTACTTGATGTTTCTTCTTCTATTTTCATTTTTTCAGTCCCGGTAAGGACAACATATCATGTTGATCTATTCCTGTAATTCTTCATTTTCAGGTTAAAGCTCCCTATATAGAAGAGCTTGAAGCAGAAATGCAGAAAGTTCATGAACAACGTGCGTCATCTACTTTGGAGAGGAGAAGTGCTGATGATGATGAAATGATGAAAGTAGAAGCAGCTGTAAAAGCAGCAATGTCTATCTTCAGTAAAGAAGGTAGCAGTGCTGAAGTAATTGCAGCTGCTAAAAGTGCAGCACAAGCTGCATCTGCTGCTTTGAGAGAACAAACAAATCTACCAGTGAAGTTAGACGAATTTGGTAGAGATATGAACCTTAAGAAACGTATGGATATGAAAGGGAGGTATGAGGCTCGACAACGCAGGAAAGTACGGTACGACTCTAAGAGACTGTCATCCATGGATGTGGACAGTTCTCATCGAACAATAGAAGGAGAATCAAGCACTGATGAGAGTGACAGTGAGAGCCAAGTATACCATAAACACCGCCAGTTGGTGCTCGACACTGCAGGTAAAGTATTCGATGATGCAGCAGAGGAATATTCTCAACTTTCAGTGGTCAAAGAAAGGTTTGAAGACTGGAAGAGAGAGTATGCATCAAGCTACCGTGATGCTTATATGTCTTTAAGTGTTCCTACTATTTTCTCTCCATATGTGAGGCTGGAGCTTTTGAAGTGGGACCCCCTCCGTGATAAAACAGATTTTCTAAACATGAACTGGTACTTTTTATTTCACACCCTCTAGAAAGAACACTGAACCACACACAGAAGTAGTGCTGCTCGCTTACTTCCATCCTTATATTAAATATTCTTTTCTTCTGTTCAGGCATTCATTGTTAATGGACTATGGTTTACTGGAGGATGGAAATGATTTGGCATCAGATGACGCTGATGCTAACCTTGTCCCTGATCTGGTGGAAAAGGTTGCTTTACCCATTTTGCATCACCAAGTTGTTCACTGTTGGAACATTCTCAGTACGCGAGAGACAGAGAATGTAGTTGCTGCCACAAGTTTGGTAACAGATTATGTTCCACCTTCTAGTGAGGCTCTTGCAGATTTATTAGGTGCTATTCGCACTCGTCTGGCCGATGCTGTCACTAATCTTACGGTACAACTTTTGAATTATCAAACTAAAGCTTTAAGACATTTAATCAGGCATATGCACGTGTGTTTTAAACATTGATGCATTAAGCATGTACATTTTATAAAAGTGATGTGTGTATGCTATCTAATTTATATTTTCCTTACCTACCTGTCAACTCTAGATTCTAAGTCGGAGAAACTATGAACCATGAAATTAATTTTGATCATTTCCAATGTATAGGTCCCGACATGGAGCCCGCTTGTATTGACAGCAGTGCCACATGCGGCACGGCTGGCAGCATATCGATTTGGTATGTCTGTTCGTTTGATGAAGAATATCAGCTTGTGGAAGGAAATCCTTGCTTCTCCCATTCTAGAGAAGCTTGCCATTGAGGAGCTGTTGTGTGGTAAAGTTCTACCTCATGTTCGAAGCATTGCTGCAAATGTGCATGATGCTGTTACAAGAACTGAAAGGATTATTGCTTCTCTATCTGGGGTGTGGGCAGGTTCAAATGTCACAGGGGACCGCAGGTAGTGCTTCAACTAACACAGATTACTTCCATGCGTGAGTGTGCTTATTTTATGTGTGCATGTTTGTGTCCTATGCCTGTGATGGATTTTTGAGTTCAATTAATGACGTAGACAATGTGATGCTTTGACCCAACTAATATGGTGCTTCAAATTGGCAAGAGTTTTAGCCTTCTCCTTTCTTTCCATTCTTCACCTCCCTCATCTTGTCCAAGGTCTTCCATACCTTTACAGGGTAACGAACTTTGTACAATTTGACGCTATTACATTATAAACCTTTCATTGCAGATACATGGCTTGAACATCATGTTGACTTGGACGTTATTTTTATCATAAACCGGCTTTACATTCCCTTTAAAACGTAGCAAACTTCTTTACTTAAAAGAGTAGGAACTGCCAAGTCTAATTGTAATTTGTGAGTATGTCAGCTTAAAATGCTGAGGCCTTGTGCTCTTTTTGTTGCATAATTTTTCCTTCCCTTCAGTTTCCTTTTTCGTCGTTTTAATTTTTACCTTCAATTTTAAATATATTAACCAATACATGAGTTATAAAATGAAAATTATACATTCGTGTCTTTTAACTGCATGTTCAATGCTCTTATTCATTTGCCTAAAGAAAAAACTATTGTGCAGCCGTAAGTTGCAATCGCTGGTGGATTATGTGCTCTCGTTGGGTAGGACTCTGGAGAAGAAGCATTCGCTTGGTGTGACACAAAGTGAAACTGGTGGACTTGCCCGTAGATTAAAGAAAATGCTGGTTGATCTGAACCAGTATGACAAGGCTAGGGACATAGCAAGGACATTCAATCTTAAGGAGGCATTGTGAATCGTTAGAAGCCTGAAGATTTTCGAGAGAAGCACAAAAAAATGTCAAAGGTTGCAGCTACATTTTTGAGCTATACGTCTAGCGACACACTTTAAACAAACGCAAGGTGCAAATCTTTGACCCAAATATCTCTCTTCTGCTTGCGTTGTTGCTGGACATGATATATGAAACAAAAGAATGGGTCATCACAAAATCTAAGAAGATAATTCTGTCTCTGTCCCTTTTGCTTTGGTTTACGCAATGGGGGAGATGTGCTTTGTGGCATGAGCTCTAGGAGTTAGGTTTCTTATGAAAGAAAAGAAGAAAAACACTAGGTTCTTATTTATTTTCTTCCTCCTACTTCTGAGAAATTTGGATGTGAATTTTTTCGGAGAAGCGATATGTGATCGTTATAGGATAGGTTTTACGTAGTTTTCGATTCCAATGCCTGTTATTCTTATGTAACTTTTGGGAATCTTCTGCCTTTACCCTGGTGCGATAGCAAAATGCCACCAAAGTTTCAGTCAAATTTATGATCCTATCAAATTTATGATCCAAGATTACCGTCTTTGAAAGTGGTTCAAAAGGGGGAGAGAATTTTTAGTGTGACGGAGGCGGGAAGTAGGTGGTGTCTGCTAATTATGGGGGACGTTGGGAAGTAGGTGGTGTCTGCTAATTATTATTGTCTTGAAGCATTCTTAATCGCACCTACTCTTCCATAAACCAAATTAACATTTTATTCTTAATCATACCTACTCATCCATAAAATTAAGGTAACTTTAACGAAAAACTCATGGTACTGTTTACTTTAACGAAAAATCACATTTTTACGGTAAAAAGCAGTGTTCTAAAAAGCGGCCTAGGCGCTGGGCATGGTGGTACCGATACGATTAGGTCCGAATCGTTAAGAAAAATCAGGGAGCTGTTAGGCGCTCTTAGGCGGCTGTCTGGACGGCGGTCTAGGCGGAGTGGAGGTTTCTTGGGAAGAAATTCCACCGTTTCGACTTCATCTCTCTGTGCACCAGGACTTTCTTAGCTGTTGCGACTCCCTCTCTCTGAAATCTATCGAAGAAGAGGAACTTACAGCGCAAAACAGATGAAGAGGAAACAAGAAAAAAAAAGAGAAAGCACAGAAGGAAAACGGTAAAAAAGAAAGAAAGAAGAAGTGAAATGGAAAGACGAGGAAGACGATGAGAAAAAGCAAAGAATAAAAATGAATAAAAGTTTTCGGTTTTCAAGGCGTAAAAGAGTCTCTTTGACTGACGTTTAGGGTGGGAGGAAGATGTAAGCAACATAAAAAGTGCTCAGACATTTCAATGCAAACAAAACTCTCTCTCTCTCTCTCTCTCTCTCAAACCAGGCTGACAAGCCTATATTGCCTTGCCTGACATTCCAAAGATTTGCATGATATCCACATCAAATGGCTATCTGTATTTACAATGCCTGATGCATTTTTCCATTAGGGTTGACCCTTACACCACACACGTGATGCTTTTTGAAATTGAGGAGGATGCATGCACCCCTTCACACACACGTGGAATATTTATTTATTTATAATGAAAATTAGATATAATTATTCAAAATATCTTAACTAATATAACATATATGTGTGTTTATAAATTTTGAACTTTGGATACTAGTGTTGCATTTTATTATTTTTTATTTATTATTGTCTTCATGAATTTCATATAAGTATAATTTTTTATAAGTGTTAATATGCACTTATTTACAAGATATACAAGAAATTTACCTAAATCTTCCTAGACCGCCTAGGCGCTAGGCGCTAGCCCACCGCCTGACTAGCACCTAGCGTTTTTTAGAACCTTGGTAAAAGGTCAATTCTGGTACTATTTATTTTACTCTTTATTTTGTCCTTATCGTTAAAACTCAAGGTTTTCAAACTATTTTCATTAGTTTTCTTTAAATTAAGACTGACATGTCTTGATAAGAGAGCTTTACTTATAGAGATAAAAACACAAAATACGTTTCACAGAACTCCACTAGTTTTGAATTATTTTAATGAGGAACAAACAAAAGCTCAATCCTCAACAAATTTATCTCAAAAAACAAGTAAACCAAACTAAACATACCTCAAAAGTTCATATTGTGTCCAGTGGTAGTCGAGCTTTACATAAGTTTTTCGAGAGAGAGAGAGAGAGAGGGAGAGAGAGAGAGAGCTAATTAAATTACACCACATAATTAATATTAGTTGGTAAGCTCATTCTTAATTACTTATTTGTTGATAAAAATCCGAAGCAGACGGGCAGTAGTCCGAGTGTCTAATTAACTCTTAACAATTTTCTTGGCTCGATGGTCGAACGATCATTTCATACCGAACAATGTTGAACTAATTAGATTACACCGCGTGTATGCATGCATGCATGCATGCATGCTTGCTTGCTGTTGTAGGTGCCTTGCCTTGGTTGGTGAAACTTTAAACTTCAAATTAAGTTCAAACAATGAACTGATGCCAAATTAAATATTTCGTACACGCTGGAATCATACGCACAAAATGATTTAGTTTTTTAAAACTAAAAATAACGAAGACATAACAAGGCGACTCTGTGTAAAATGTTGCGTATTTCTTGAAGACATGACGCGTTGAGAATATCTTGTTTTTAAGTAAATTCTTTAAATTTGATCTCCTTTTTTAGTATTGTTGATTGTTTTGCAGTGTAATCATTATCTAGAGCTTAAACGTAAGGTTTCTAGTTTCATATACAAAGTCAGTTGCTACTTATTTGTTAATTGAGTTGCTGTCTCCGTTAGAGATGTGTTTTTCGTACTTAGACTAGCAAATTTAACTTTGCTACTCAATTGCTACCTTCTTGGAGATGCTTTAAAACGAAGATCTAGAATACTGTTTTGATGCCACGAATGATCAACCCTACCAATAAATAACACCAAAAAAACCAATCAGATTTGCAGGCAAATGTATCAAGTTGGTCCTAGAAGAATTTATTTGTGTAAAGCCCTACACACAAGACACATCTCATCGGTCCTCCTTTAGATTTAAGGAAAACTAATGAAAATGACTTGAAAACTTTAAGTTTTAACGATAAGGACAAAATATGGTTTTTCGTTAAAGTGAACAGTACCGGGAGCTTTTCGTTAAAGTTCTCTTAGATTTATTGGGTAAATTAGTAGGACCGACCGCAGTGTACGTGCACACAACAGTACAATTCTATCACTGTTTCCAGAAGATAAACAATTTTGAATATGGTGGCAGTTAAGTAAATTTGACCAAAACTGAAAATGCAAAGAGGAAACACAAAAACCCTCAAAAACTTCATACTCGTTCGGTCAAATTCAAAGCGCATAGCTACGAGAGAAATGAAGAGAGTTCATCGTCACATGGCATTTCAGAATACCATAATTATAATAAATTCGTTCCGTATAAGTCTTTTTCTCCAGCTACAAGCATACTTGTGGATATTAGCTCAGCAGCCAACTTTCTTTGAGGCTGTGGGTCACGGAACTAAACGGAAAATCTGTTATTTTATGATCATTTTGGACATAACTTTTTTTGTAGTCTTTCATTATTATCTTCTTCATTTTTAATCGTAATTTGCTGATTTCACCATGTTTAGTTTTTCAGTTTATTGATATTTTTTTTTTATTAATGACGGAAACTCATGAATTTGGTTACAGTACCTATGTGTATTTATACAATTATCATCTTGACAGTTAAAGATTATTACGTTGTTCATCCTGATAAAAGAACCGTTTATTTTTTTGATGAACCAATTTTACAATAATTTTAACCAATTGCCGCCTATGTTGTTAATATTCTATCGATTTTATGATCAGCTCAGTTCTTGCGACGATCGTACTTCTTACACTACAAGAAGTAAACTCCAAGTTTTTTCTGTTAAGGTAAACAGGTTTTGGATATTGGGATTAGACCAGATGAGACTTCAAACATGTTTTGGAAATTATTTTATATGTTTTGAAGTCCAAGTTGAATTCCATGAACGTAGATATATGTAATGTCTCCGTGCATTACTCAGATTTTTTTAGGTACGTGGCTTATATTTATTTGATTGGTTTGGTTTCAATTCTGCAGTGGACCATGCATATTGATGCAGATCGTATAAAATTTATAAAAATAAAAATGAAAAAAAAACAAAGTCGCAAGAAAATTTGAAGAGCTGGATCCTGGAGAGAAGGGAGCGACAGAAAACGCCATTCCAATTCATTGTAGCAACCGTCCTTGAATTTCACCTTTAGTTTAATTTTGAGTAAATTGTAGCTATGGTCCCTTAACTTTAACTTAATTGGAGCAATGGTCCCTCAACTAAAAATCTATTACCATTGGTCCCTCAACTTATCAAAACGTGCAGCTATGGTCCCTCAACTAAAAATCCATTACCATTGGTCCCTCAACTTTAATTCAACTGGAGAAATAGTCCCTTAACTTTACCCTAATTGTAGCAATGGTCCTTCCAATATAACTCGTTTTGACAAAAATTTTGACATAGTTGACGAAAAGAACCATAATTATACACTTTGATGAGTTGAGAGATCCTAATTGTATAAATGGTAATTCCAACATAGATTATTTTGACAAAATTTTGACAAAATTGATGAGAAGGACTATAGCTACACATTTTGATAAGTTGAGGGACCAATAGTAATGGATTTTTAGTTGAGAGACCATTGCTCCAATTTGATTAAAGTTGAGGGACCATTCGTACAATTTACTCGTTTAATTTTAGTTCTTAAACACTCATATTAGTTTTTTTGGTCATCGAACTTAACAATGTCTTGCACCATTAGTCTTTTTCACTAACTCCGTCTATTTTAAAAGTTAAAACTAGAGATATATTAGATTCTTCAACTTAAAATATAAAAAAGAAACAATAGAATAAGCTAAAAAAAAAAAAATTTATAAAATAATAACTAAAACTTAATACAAAATAAAATTGAACTATACAAATGGTTGAACTTTAGCAACTTTTAAATATAATGCAAACGCGATTTCAAAGTTGGTAGGAGGTCATTGTGGTGGACTCAACAACTTACAAATTGCATATTGAACTACAAAAAAGAAAATTCCTATGTATTCAAGTTTTTTTTTTTTTTTAAAAACTTATTTTTTTTTAGTTTTCTTTTCTTTCTTATTTTCTTTTTTAGTTTTCTTTTCTTTCTCATTTTCTCATTTTTTTTAAAAATTCATTTTTAGTGATGTGGGACGAAGTTCTTAATATATCCCTAATTTAACAGAAAAATAGACGGCGTTAGTGAAAAAGACCTGTCAGACAACAGATTATTAAGTTCAAAGACTAAAAAAACTAATATTGAGTTAAATTAAGAGACCATTGCTACAATTAGTTTTGAGTTAAGTTGAGTGTTTGAAATGATGATTTTAACCATGCACAAAACGCTCATGTGAGTTTTTTAACGGAAAACTAATTGATGTTATAATTTGAAGTATAATTGCTAACCATGGCATCGTAAGTGTTCAATTAGCAACATTTTCATCACAAGAGTCACATTAAAAGTATGATGTGATTACAGGAACCACGAAAAGAACTTGATCAAATTCTAAAGCAGTGAAGTTGGTGAGTGCATTCCGAGTGTCAAACTCGAATTGATTTCTTGATACCTAACGTTGTTAAATTGTGTACACCACATGCTGCTATAGGTGCCTTGGTTGGTGAAACTTGAAACTTCGAACAATCAAGGAAGATTAACGATTTCGTACACGCTTAAGTATATGCACAAAATGATGTGCAGGTGATATAGTATTTAGTGAAAGCCAAAAATAACGGAGACGAACCGTAATGAGAAAATTTCACTTTTATTTGATTTTTTTTTTAATGTAGATATCATATATTGACACAAATTAATTGATTGTATTATGATGTAGAATCATCATTCCGAGTTGAGACTATTTATTTCTAGTCTTGGATTGGTACGTGAATCTCTTGGATTTTAGATTTTCAATCGAAGTTGTAAAGAACATTTATGAGCATTACTTGGCTCCACTAAATTGTGGAGGAACTCCTCCTCAAAATAGTTGTGGCCTATTTTGTTTTTATGAACAGAACCATACATATTATAAATCATTATATAACTATCATCGCTGCATTTAAATTAATTAAAACTAAGGTTGCTAGTCAATCAATGATAAAAAATGATAGATGGTTCGTTTAGTCAATCGGTTATGGCAAATGATTTGTAATACTTCTACCGATTTCGATCGTTTGTTATTATACAATTCAATGACTAAACGATTTTATATATATATTTTTGGTTGTTGCAAAAATAATCCTTACAAATTGATTGATAATACAAACAATTCTGATCATAAACACAAAAATTATGAATTAGTCACAGGCTGTTTTCCGGATTAGGACTTCCTTCAAAACGTTTTACGCATGGCCAAGTATTGTTCATCATTTACCAAAGATAATCAACCTCATCAAAGTTGAAAACCATTGAAGGCCAACATATGTCAACTTCCATACAGATTACAAAGAATCTCGCGTACATGTACAAAGTAATACTAGTTTAAAGTTTTTTGCGCATACTGATTGATTAATTAAATTATCATGGAAATAAAGATCTAGGCCTCTAACACACATAGAGGCACCCGCAGAACTCGGATGCGAAGAAGAAGCCTCGTTACGCAAACTAAAAGCAACTCTGTAAGCATCACATGGTAATTTATCCGGGGCTAACCGGCCGCTCAACGGAATAGAGAGAGCCAGGGCAGCATCACATGGTAAAAACAACTCGTTAACATGCCGACGGGCGGCCCCCAAAAATGCCTGTCAGAAAGAGTTGCGTTGGAAATACTTTGCTTTTAATAAGCAAGACGCCAAGGACTCAGGATTTTGTTTGCAGCAGCCTCCATCCTTGTTTGGCAAGGAGAGCAAGATTAAAACTATAAACTCGAAAGAAAGAGCCTAATTATTAAAGAGTGATATTATTCCTTTAAATTTCGGCCATCCAAGTGGTTGAATTGAAAAATATCAAACGATAGAAATTAACAGAATATATAAGAAGTAAAAACCGACACGTGAATAGCATCACCTTATTGTAAACCAAACAGAAACCAATAATATTAATTTGCATGCAATTTTTGTCCGAGAATATTATGTTGTAGCGGATAAGCCGATGACACATATGCCATATGTTTTTTCCTTTGTTTTATTGGCTAATAAACTGAACTCCAATATCATGGTTTCCAGAAAATAAACACTTTTACATGCTGGAAATTAATTGAAATTTGACCAAAACTGAAATTGCAGAGAGGAATCACATTAAAGCTCAAGACACTTGGCTCGTACTCGTTGGATCAAATTCAAAGCCCCTGGCTGCTGGCAGACTCGTAGTTGCCAACTTATTTTGTGGCTGTGGGGTCTCAGCACTAAAAGCTTTCGTTTTTTTGTATTTTCAAGAGTGTAGAATTTGTAAATCATGCAAAGATCGTACCAAGTTAGCAGCAAAAATGGAATTAAGGATTCCGGAAATGTTAGGGTTTATTTGGACAAACGGAATCCAAACTTTGCAGATTTAGATAATATATTGTAATGTCAAATTATTTGTTTAGACTGTTAGAGTGCGTTTGTTGTACCAGACTATCTCGGACTGGACTAATTTCAAGGACTAAGCTGGATTGGCTTGGCATGGACTAAGTAGTATAAAGATAGTGAAGCTTTTGGTGCAGTGTCGGACTAAATCACGGATTCCATTATTTTTGCAGATCAAAAAATTTTCTGTCATTTTTTAATTTATTTTTTTTAATAATTTATTATTATTATATACACTTTTTTAATTTGACTCTCTCTCTCTCTACTTATCTTCTTTCTTTCATCTGCTTTCTGTTCTTCGCATGCCGGATTGCTCCCAGATTTCTCTTCATTTCATTTTCTTTCTCTTCAATTCAAACCTTCTCTTCTTTTAATTTCTTTCTCTTCAAATCAAACACAGAAAAATCCCTTTTTTTTTTTCAATTTACAGAGGTTCGTCGGATCTACAAATTCGTTTCATTCAATTTTTGCAAATCGACGGTCAATCGATCTTGCAGAAGAAAGCGACAAACTTGCGGGCGCATCTTCCTAGCGGGGCGCTTGAGGCCTCGAGGAGGACGCCACGGTCGGTGCTCAAAATTAAACCCACACCGCCAAATCAATCGAAGTTTTCCTGCAGCGCCAGTCGTCGTCCTCCCTAGGCTTACAGTGACGGCCTGGCTATGGTGATGGTGCCGAAGAAGAAGAAGGTGGAGCTCAGAGGGACTTGCAGTCGAGGCGAGTCCCATTTATGTTAGTCCAACAACCTACCAAACATGGGATTATAGTCTTGCATAAGACAGTCCAAGCCAGTCCCTCTTAAGGAGGTGCAACAAACGCACCCTTACAGTCCATTTATCCTATATTCGAGCAACGAAAAAATGGAAGAAAACAAATGCGTTTCAAATGACTCATAGCATGCGGTTATTTTCATTACATGCATGTTAAATGTATTGCATCTTTTTTTTTTTTGTCAAAAAATGTATTGCATCTAATTATTTAAAGGAAAAAATTAGTACTCAGTGCCTAGTTACTAATGTTCATTGACTGAGACTTTATTAGTTTTCAAATTTTGATTGAAGTCCTTAGCATTAATGTAATAATGAATTTACATGTTTATTACATATTTTTAAAAATAAAAATTAGTAATTGATTTAGGGTTTTAATACTTACACCTCTATTAAACTCCTAATTAATTTTCAATTCAAACATTTCCACAAAAAAAAAATTAAAATAAGTTTGTACCCGTTAGTTTTTTATTAAAAAAGATTCTCAATTTTTTAATCTTAAATGTACACATTCATATAATTTTCAATTTTTTTAATCTTAAATGTATTCTTAAATATATTAATTTGTTATATGTAAAATGTGCCCTTTTTTAATATAAAATGTACCCAATTTTTTAATATAAAATCCATTCAAAATTTTTTAATCTATTTTTAAACTTATATGGGTACATTCTTTTTCGTTGATTTGAAAATGTATCCATGTCAAGTTTAATCGAAAAATAATTCTAATGTTATTAAGCCTAATATCTCCTTTTTTTTCTATGTTTTGAAGAATATGTACCCATGTTTTTTGGTACAATTTCTTTTTTTGTTAATTTTGATGAATGTACCCATATTTACACACACACACACACACACACACACACACACACACACACACACACACAATATAATAGTGTAACATCCCACATCGGCTCCCACATCGCCCAGGGGAGTGATCCTTAAATGTATATTCTCATCCCTACTTAGCACGAGGCTTTTTGGGAGCTCACTGGCTTCGGATTCCGTAGGAACTCCGAAGTTAAGTGAGAAGGGGGCTAGAGCACTCCCAGGATGGGTGACCCACTGGGAAGTTGCTCGTGAGTTCCCAAAAACAAAACCGTGAGGGAATGGTAAGCCCAAAGCAGACAATATCGTGCTACGGTGGTGGAGCGGGCCCGGGAAGTGGTCCCCCCTGGGCCGGGATGTGACAATTGGTATCAGAGCCTATCCCTGGCCGGAAGTGTGCCGACGAGGACGTCGGGCCCCTAAGGGGGGTGGATTGTAACATCCCACATCGCGCAGGGGAGTGATCCTTAAATGTATATTCTCATCCCTACCTAGCACGAGGCCTTTTGGGAGCTCACTGGCTTTGGGTTCCGTAGGAACTCCGAAGTTAAGCGAGAAGGGGGCTAGAGCACTCCCAAGATGGGTGACACACTGGGAAGTTGCTTGTGAGTTCCCAAAAACAAAACCGTGAGGGAATGGTAAGCCCAAAGCGGACAATATCGTGCTACGATGGTGGAGCGGGTCGGGGAAGTGGTCCACCCCGGGCCGGGATGTGACAATAGAGAGTATAATTTATATTTATTATTTTTAATCCCACAAATTATGGGTTATATTTAAAATCTCATTAATATAAACAAATACAAATTTGAATTTTTAATTTTTACTTTAAAAAATATAGTAACTTAATGTTAGGGGCTTTGATAAAAAACTAAAAACAGATAAGATTTCAATCAAAAAATATTGATAACTAGGGACCGCATCCAAAGTGTCCCTTATTTAAATTACATTCACATTTTTTCCGTTAATGTTGCAAACTAAGCCTCATTATCATATCCAAATCATTTTTTCAAATCCCGTAATTCAAATGGAGTTATACAACACTTCAAGAAACCAATGGAAAAGTTGCTCATTTGTGATCAAAATTTTATGGGTTCGAGTAGTGAAAACAACATTTTTGCTAAGTAAGGATAAATCTGCGTACGATAAATGTTCTCCCCCCTCTCGTCTCACAAAGCATAGAACATTGTTTGCTTGGAGTCGCCCTTTTTAAGACTACGAAATAATCTCAACTCTTAGCCTGGTAGAATGTACACCATGATTGTGAATTGATTTTCTTCAACTCCAATAGTAAACAAAATTCGTTGATTTTAAACCCTATAGGATGGACCTCCGTTAAAGTTGGACAATTAATTAACCTTCTTTCAAATCATACAAAATAATTAAAGAAGAGCTTCCTAATTGTTTGTATATAGCTACAGCTATCAGTCAACGCGTGAAGCAGAATAGTCAGCTACACGTCAAAACATTTGATCATATGATACGATAAAAATACACCTACAAAGATGTTGTTGAAGGGTAGATGAAATTACATCAAAGGGCCTTCCCTTTGCTTTATTGCAAAAACAGTAACAAAATCAAAGTATCCCTCTATATATAGACAACATATATTCCTCCCTTACTTCACACACTTCGCATGCCCCAATCGTGTAAAAAATCAATTGGGAAAAAAGGACTTTTCAAATTTGAGGGCAAAAAAAAAAACATACAAAGAAGAAGAAAAGTCAAGGCACTCTGTAGCAGGAAGGAAGAGCCAGCAGCAGCAGCAGCCATGACTGTTTCACCTTCTCTTTCTGTTGCCAGAAATGGCAGAGTCCTCATTGTCGGTGCCACCGGTTTCATCGGGAGGTTTGTAGCTGAAGCCAGCCTCGCCGCCGGCCAACCCACGTATGTTCTCGTCCGGCCCGGCCCTCTTCACCCTTCTAAGGCTGATACCGTCAAGTCCTTCAAACACAAAGGCGCCATAATCTTACACGTATGAAAATAATTTTCTGTACATAACGTTTGCAAAATATTTTTTATGACTTTACATGTTCATATTTTTTGTTCACTTTACCATGTTTTAATATGTTGTAATATCGACCATTTTCAGGGGCTGATTTCTGATAAAACCCTAATGGAGAAGATACTGAGAGAGCATGAAATCGAGACAGTAATATCAGCCGTCGGTGGTGCGACAATATTGGACCAGATTGCCCTAGTCGAGGCCATTGCAGCAGTTGGTACGGTTAAGGTAAATATATTATATCCGCCACACACAAAAACAAATGTATTATATTATATGCTTTTTTGAAAACAAAATATCGTCATTAAAAAAATGTAACAAAATATCTTTATATATTTAGCTTGTTTTGGTATCTTACTCGAGTTTAATTTTTTAAATTTACAAACATTTTTTTTAAGTTTTAAGTTTTGAATTCTTATTTAGTAGGACTTAAAAAAAATTAGATTCAATGCTAACTTAAAAATATAAGGTATTTTTGACCGAAAATAAGTTTTTAGAAAATTTATGTCTCAAAAACACTAAAAATGAATTTTTAGAAATTTTCTCCTTTTCTAAAGATCTTTTTTGCTTTTTCTGTCCTCACCCTCTGTCTTGTCTCTCTCTCATCACCCTATCCCTATGTGTCTTCTCTCTCACTGTCTTTATCTGCTCTCTCATCACCATCTTTCTTCTCTCTCCTCACCTCCTCGCCCTCTCCCTGTCTTTCTTTCTCGTCGCCCACTATTTCCTCTCTCTCGATCTTCTCTCTTTCCCGATCCTCTGTCCTCCAATTTTTGCTCAAAGTAGTTTGAATTCAAAACAAAAAACAATATTTAAAAAAAATAATAACCAAAAAAGTTTTTGAATTTTTTTATATTAAAAAATATAAAAAAATAAAAAATAAAAAACTATTCTTAAAAGATGTTCTGTGAAAAAATGCTTTCAGGAACAATTAAAGGTTTTTTAGTGGAATATTAAACGGGCAGTTATGTTGCTGAGGTTTTTGATGATTTTGTAAATATTTTTTTCTGCAAAATTTATGTTGCAGAGGTTTTTGCCCTCGGAGTTTGGACATGATGTGGACAGGGCTGATCCGGTTGAACCAGGGCTCACCATGTACGTGGAGAAACGCAAGGTTAGACGTTGGGTCGAGAAATCTGGGGTGCCCTACACATACATTTGCTGCAACTCCATTGCCTCTTGGCCCTACTTTGACAACACACACCCTTCTGAGGTTCTCCCACCGTTGGATCGGTTCCAAATCTACGGTGATGGCACCGTCAAAGGTATATGGTACACACCTAGTCATTTTTGTGTGAATTTGTAGCATATGATAATACTTGTATTCGAGTTGATATTTTCATTTGTAAATAATGTATCTTCAACGTAGATATATTTCATAATCAGAACCGTTCAATCTCTTAATCTTCATTTGAAGTTCATCCCTAAAAAAAAAAAATCATTTAAATTGGTAATTATTTAGTCATTCAAATGTAACAAATAAATCAATGATATAGGTACCAATAACATATTCATTATATATTTTTTTATTTTTCAATTAATTAGGGGTACAAGTGTTTTTTTGTCTTTTCCATTTAATTTGTGAATTTATTAGTGACTAGCCTCTTGCCGTGACTTATTTTATTTTATTTATTATTTATTAATCTAATATATATATTTATTGTTTTGATTTTTAATTTCTTTTGTTTTAGTTATTATTGCTTTTTATGAAACTATTATTTTTTTGAACAAAATATGAAACTATATAACCCAAAAAAAAAATAATATATATATATTTATAGTTTCATAATTGAAGATTATAATTGAGGACATGAAGTTACTTGCAAGATCGTTTCTTCTATTTTTTGAACTACTGTACTTTGGGAGGTAAATTTTCTTGTCAATGTTGGACACTCCATTCATGATACTTATACTAGGATAGGTGTTTACCCACAATTGCCAGGACTGATTTTCTCTTTGCCCGTGCCCGTGCCCGTGCCTAACCCACCCAAAGTTCGGGCCCACTACGTTCGGTCCCACAATACAAATATTGGTCAATGTTTATCCACTAAGAAATATGTTTGGTGTTTTATTTTCGTACACAGCCTATTTTGTTGACGGTACCGATATTGGAAAATTCACAATAAAGACCGTGGACGACATCCGAACAATCAACAAAAATGTTCATTTCCGACCGCCGAGCAATTTATACGACATCAATGGGCTTGCATCTCTGTGGGAGAAGAAAATTGGCCGGACTCTCCCTAGAATCACCATCACTGAAAATCACTTACTGGCCCTTGCTGCAGGTCACTTCCCTCTTTACTCTTCACCAACATTTGATTAGGCATGTGTTTGGGACCAATCTTTTGGTGCCACAAATTAACATGTACATGCAGATGTAAGTTACGTCAGTTAGTACCATGGATTATATATCTTTCTCGAACCTTGGATACAGGGAGCCGAAACAACATTATTCCGGCCAACTGACCTAACCTACGTGTGAAGATTAGACTAGTTTAGAATGCAACATTAATATATATACATATACATACATATATATATATATATATATGTATATATATAAACCCTATTAGGTTGGCAAGTTTGCATGTATTTTGTAACAAGTTAGAGTTTACTAATTGCAGAGAATCGTATACCAGAAAGTATAGTGGCATCGTTCACGCATGACATATTTATCAAAGGATGTCAGGTGAATTTTGCAGTGGAGGGGCCTCGTGATGTGGAAGTGGGAACTCTCTACCCTGGAGATTCTTTCAAGACCTTGGATGAGTGCTTCAATGACTTTCTTCTCAAGTTGCAGGACAACCTAGAGCTAGTGCATGAGGAGAAGGATCAGAAAGTCTCCACCAAAAACGCCGTCGTCGAATCCAGGGCTGTCACTCCCACTTGTGCTTGATCAGTCTATCAGAATCAAGACTCTTGATCAAATTCATGTTCTTGATTTACTCCCACTAGAAAAGAAAGTTCAACAGTTATGGGGTTCCTAGGGTTTCTTCAAAGAAGATGCTAATTTGGTTGTTTGGCTGCTGGACAAGGAAACTGGATTTTCATTTGACATTGTTCAAAAGGATTCCAGTTTCTTGTGGTTGTTGGATATTTCAATGTAATAAGTCCGGTAAATTATGTGAGGTGATTGATTATTCAATATGAGGAGGGATTTCTTCTCCCATAAGTTTGCAATATTTTAGTAAGATTTTGCGTTACCAAGTTGACCAGAACAATGTATGTTCTCAATCTTACATCAAAGAATTTCTCTTTTTGTAGTTTATATCAGGTTAAAATATTGCGAACCAAAACAAAAAGGCAAAAATTCAAGATGAACAGAGCTTTTTACTTTTCAAACGGTCGCATTCTCAATCGTGACTTGGATTTGAAGTGTAAAATATGGACAAGAAAACTCGATCAACACTTTTGAAATTGGTGACTATATGGCCATCATATCTACAATTTTGGTATTATGCTACAACAAAAAGGGCATGGTTGAAAGAAAAATTTCCACCTTCCAAATGCTTGTCTCGACCTAATATCCGAAAATCACAAGCAACAACTGCTGGTCTTTGGGCATACTTTACACATGATATATCGGCACTCGCTGTTCAATGCGGACACGACATATGGGGCACTTTTTACACTTCTCACAGCAAGTGCTGAAAATGAGTTAAAAACACCGAATTGATGAGTAAAATCGCCATAACTTGTAAACGATGGCAAATAATATGCTGTAAGGGTGGAAACAAGTAGCTGTGAAAGGGTACAGGAAGAAGGTACCTGCAAAGAACATGATGCCGGCATGGAAGCAGGACTATATTAATCTGTTCTTCAAAGCATACTCTACATAGGATCTTTTCCTGCAGGATTCATCGAAAGCAGGTAAGGCTCGTGACATTTATGAAATCAACATTGAAATTTTAGTATATAATAATATTAAACGTCGCAGTTGAAGCTTTACATTCTGAAGTCTTTCATACTCCTGCTGGCTAAATTTCGTGATTTCTGTTTGCTCACTGAGTGCAGCTTGCAGTTTCCAAATCTGAGATAGAAAAATATAAGTATTTAAAGAACTATTACGAGCTGATATTACACGTATCCAATATCAATTAGACAGTAAAACAATGCCGAAACCAAGACAAATGGTTCGATTAAGAGGTAGCCATCGGCCAAGAGAATCAAAATAGTGTTTACCTCCTCAACAAGGTCCAATCTAGGCAACTTCTTCACTATATCAGGTGAAAAAGTGTTATACCTGAAAGAAAGATCAAAGCAAGGATTGACAATGATGACTTTGCAAGATACATCCACTTTCATGCAACGTAAGGGGCATGTATATATGCAACAGAACTTACAAGGAAAAAAAAAACACATCAGAATCAAAACTGCAACATATTTTAGCAACTGATGCGATGGCAATACGAGGCACAAACAGCAGGACCTGTCTAGATTACTGAAGGAAGAGGAAGGAATTTAAAATTGTATAGCAATAACTACATTGTAATTCCAGGAGAAAAGAAAAGGACCATTATAATTCCATTGAGAAATCCTTTATATGTGTGTGCATTAACACGCCTTGCAGAATATCAAGCATCTATGTTTACCACATAAGAACGCACCCAAAGTGCAGCATCTACAGATTTTACACAACATTTTGAGGTCCTTAAAACTTCTAAGTAAGAGTATACAAGGACTCTTTAATATCGTTTCAATAAGAAAGCAGGTGGTATGGATTGCTTCATATTGCAGAAAAAATGCAGTTATGAAGAGTATAGAAATCACAGACCCTGAAGCCCCTGCACAATACAGTCTAGCCTGTTCCTCTCGACTTCCTTCGTCAATCGACCACCAGCCCAATAACCTGCCAACAGGATGGATCATAACCAACAAGCCAACAGGATGAAATGAATCATAACCAACAACAATGGCTAGACAATAATTTTAATTTGCTTACAGCTCGTTGGAGTAGAGATCTCCAGAGAACATTTCAATTTTCCATTTCCAAGAAATGAAGCCTTACCTTGAACCATGGCAATAGAACCCAAAATGCTCGCGAACTTTTGATGATATGTCCAAGTATCTTACAGAAAAAACTCCATCATGTACTAAAAGAATAATTTTCTCTGTTAATCTATACGCGGAAAACAAAAGACCAATTCCTTGCACTAAAAGAAGAGGAGCAAAAAGAACTGGAACTGGGATATGCCTAGCAGCCAATGGCCTCCCCTGAAACAACAAATATACTTGAGATGATGACATGTTGAGAACATTCCAAACTATCAACAAATAGGTTCTTTTAAACACCGAATATACCTCTAAGTGCATAAAGAGTAGGATCTGGAAAATGATTAGAGGAATTTTCATAATATGCCCACCGATATCCTGCAGGCTGCATACTACAGTCTCGTCTTGATCGTCATCTGAAGAAACAACTAAGCCACTATTCCAGTCAAGGTATCTTACATTCATGGAAGATGAACAAGGTTCTTGAATGTGAGCGTGTCTGTGAATAGCTGGATTATACCACTTCGTGCAAACAAGAAAGGAAAAACCCTGAGCAATTCTGTAAAAGGATATACAGAGGTTACGTCAGTAGGTGAAGACAAAGAATACTAAACATAAATTTCAAACATTACTGTATACACAAATGTAAACGTAGTTACAGTACCCAAAGTTTATGAATAAGTCCCACCAGCCTAGAGCAGAAATATCACCTGTATGTCGAATAAAGTTAATCAGGCTGAAGCAATGCCTCATGACATGGTAATGTTATTGATAACTGTACGCTAACAAGGAGTATATCACGCAGCAACTACAACTCATAACTAAACTTACCATTTATCTTTAAGAGAGTGAATACTGTGGCAGCAAGAAAGAAGACCATGGATATAGAAATCCAGAAGTGCTGGAAGCCAAAGATTGGTAAATTTAGTATAGAAAGTGTAAATGAATTTCCAAAAATACAATATACACAGGCAAGGAATATATCACGCAACAATTACCATCTTTATATTCACTGCCTGTGCAAGGGAATGCAGCCTTAATTTACTTGTACAATCCAATATACATACTATTAGAGAAAGAAAAGGTCTTCACTACCATTATTTTTTCTTCTTTCCGAGTAACACATTTAATTATCACTTGTCAGCATGCCAAATAAAAGATACTCGTAATAATACTGCAAATGTGCCAGAACAAATGGAAAGAAAATGTCTTCACTACCATTATTTTTTCTTCTTTCCGAGTAACACATTTAATTATCACTTGTCAGCATGCCACATAAAAGATACTCGTAATAATACTGCAAATGAGCCAGAACAAATGGACGACCATATATTTCAAGTCATACTCGCCACTTGCATTCATTTAAGACAATTATTAATAAGAATAAGAAATGCACTCTCCCAACTCAGTCGTCATTTGAAAACATAGTGGAAAACTTACAGGAAGCGTTTCCCAGATCACATCATCATTTGCGTGTTCATCGTCTCCAGGCATTAGAGCCTTACACATCCTACACAATAGAAACATTAATTACTTAAACTGTATTACAATTTACTTAACTGAAACATCACATAATACAATGCAAGCTACACAGTCTTACAGAACCAATTAACAAGATTTTTCATCCCAGGTCGATGTTCAAATTTGGAAATATGATTGGAAGAAATACAGATACCTGACATTATCAAATAGAATTGCTAGTTCAAATGCCAACAAGGGTGCAAAGACAATCTTCAAGCTTACAACTGCACACGTTAAAATTCACCAAGAAGTAATTATAAGTGACAGTTGACCAACCGAAAAGTAAACTCGTTCTGGATAAAGAACATGATTTCAGTGATCCTTGTCATTAAGTATGTCGCCTGTGTACCATATCTGCTCTGAAGGTATATACAAAGCATTAGTTCAAATGCGACAAGCAACGGTGTCGCCATGACAGCATGAAAAGGTGCCCACTGCCCATAAGAAAGAGATATTTACTTTTTTGTTGCTCGAATTAAAACATAAATAAATAAATTGGATCGTCTATGAAAAAAATGATCATACAGTGGGGACAAATGCAAAAAAAATAAAAAATGGACATACTATCTCATACATTGCGATCATTAGGCAGCTTTGGAGCAGGTAACGAAAATCTGCCTCGTGCTACAACTACATGGAAAAGCCACAGAGGGGATAATATGATCCTGCAGTATTACGAAAACAGAATAATATATATTAATCAATACCAAAAAAGCCAGCTGAGCTTTGGGAGTTTTAAAGATAGTTATGCTTCATCAAGATATTCAGAACCCTCGAGACAACTACAAGTGACAGAACCTAAACCATAT
Source organism: Heteromeles arbutifolia (assembly GCA_024362995.1). Classification (NCBI taxonomy): domain Eukaryota; kingdom Viridiplantae; phylum Streptophyta; class Magnoliopsida; order Rosales; family Rosaceae; genus Heteromeles; species Heteromeles arbutifolia. Next base: position 2,885,191 of record JANCRC010000021.1, read on the forward strand.
GCAGTTTTCTTACATGCGACGGCCTCAAAAGGTTCTTTCTACAATCTTCACTAATCAGCCACAACTACAACGCAAACGCAGCCGCCAGTACAACCATGGCAACAGTGAATGGCTTACACCTTGTTAATTTCCTAACTGAATTCGTACGTTTTCAACTCTGTTTTTATAGATTTGATAGTGCATGGGTCTGATTGAATTATCTTACAAAATGGATGCATTGAGCTAATGAAATTGCCGATGCCTAAATATTATAGTCCACATAAGAATTTGAAACAGAAAGCATAACAAAACCTAACTAAAAACATCAAATAAAATCCAAAGATCTCGATCAACAACCTTCCACGATCACTGAAAATGCATGCCCAATAGAATCACCTACGAGCTCAAGAATGTAACTTTTTAAATTAATAAGCAGAACCCACAAGTTTTTTACTCGAATATTGAGGGGGATTCTCAGCAATTCCCTCTCTAAATACAGAAATTTGAACCCACAAAGGTAAAAACTTCACAAACTCACAAATGGGTACCTTAGTTTCACAGTACAATGCAGTAAAAGACGACAAATTACAGTCTCTTAATACTCTCTGGTAATAAAAAATTCAAACGCATATGAAAGATTCCGTTTTTCCCCTTTTATTTTCTCGCAGTTTCTCGGCAGCCAAACAACAGACAAGAAAAAAGCAGAGGGAAGAAAAAATAACGAACCACCAAGAGTAGCGGACGGAACGGTGGAGCTTGAGAACGAGGAGAATCGTGAACGTGAAAAGGGAGGCGTGGGCGACAAGTGTTTGCAAAGACTTGGCCACCGATCTCCACGTCATCACTCTCCTCTGAACCAACATTTTCCAGAAACTACTGCAAAGAAATTAAGGTTCGCTGTCTCCGTATCTCTGTCTGCAGAGGACGGATTTTAGAGGGGGAGTGTACGGAAATGGAGAGAGGAGCGAAGAAGAAGGGTGTCGGAGGTTTAAAACTGATGAGAGAAAAGACAGGAAAGGAGATTTCTTCGAGGTTTTGCTTGTAGAAGCGTCTTTTGCTTTTGTTTTTTATTTTTCATTCTTCAGTTTCACCTGTTTGCGGGAGAAATTTTTAGATGAATAATTTGTTTAAAAGTGTTTTTCAAACGGTTGAAAATGTTTTTGAAATTTATTTTTAGTAAATATTGTAAGTGAATCTTGAAACTTCAAGTGTTTTTGAAATTTAAAAATACTTTCTTTAAAAATGTTTTCAGTCATTTTAAAAACACTTTTAAACTAGTCTAAAATTGCTTTTAAACAATACTTGAAATGTTTCTCATAAAAAGCACATTGTGAAATGCATTTTACAACTAAAAAACATAATCATCATAAACGTTTTCAGTTATTTTAGCAACACTTTCAATCGAGCTTATGAGCACAACTTAAAAACAAAGAATCAAATGATCAATTGTCAAAAGAAAAAAAAATCAATTGATCAATGAATTAAACAAATAATACAAAAAGATCTTAGATTAAATTAAGAAGATACTTTACAATCCTTTTGGCTGTTTGTTTTGATTGATTAATAATCCACCCCCTGCAATGGACAAATTGTATTGAATAGATTTATGGAGAAAAGAACATAAATGATGGGCTCTACATAACAAACTTCATCCTTTCACACTTTGTATAATTCAGCGGCAATTTTCTCGGTAAATAACAACACCGGCCGGAAGAAGATCATCACGTGAAAAAAATAAGCATGCATAAATAACTCAATTTACAAATTACAATAAATTTAAAATAACTATTTAACGTCGTTACAAAATATGAACAATTCTGATTATAAATTGAAGTTTTATAAATTAGCGACAAATATTTTAGTAGAAGCTCCTACTCATCTTTTGAATAGCCCAATATTTTTTTTTTCTTTGTACTCTTTTTAGGGTAAATTACATAATACTCCCTCAGGTTTGAGGTCTATTACAACCTTATATAACATCTTTAAAACATTTCACTTTCATACCTCATGTACTATTTTATTTCAAAATAATACCTTCATTACATTTTTCATCTATTGATTTGTTAAGTGCTGATATGGCTGCCAAATGTATGTCACGTGGTAAATAATTTTTCAATTTTTTTTTAAAAAAAAAAGCCTGAATCTTCTTTTGCTTCTTCTTCTTATTCTTCAAAAAAAAAAAAAAAAAAAAAAAAAAAGCGAAAAACAAAAGCTCAAACCCCGCAAACCCCAAACCCAGAAACCATAACTCCCCCCTCCCCCCAAAGACGCACCTCCCCTTGTTCCCCCCTCCCCCCCCTCCGCGCACCCACCCTCACACCCGTACCCACCCTCTTCCCACCTCTACACACCCCACTCCTTAAATCCACACCCATTCCTCCCATTTTCACCTCACAAACCCGGCGACGGGGGAGAAGAGAGGGGAGGAGGAGGAGGGGGGAAGAAGATGAACTGAAGGGGTTTTTTTTTTCTGGGTTGCAGGTAGGGGGTCGGGGGAAGAAGATGAAGATGGGGGAGAAGAGAGGGGAGGAGGAGGGGGGGAAGACGAACTGAAGGGGTTTTTTTTTCTTTTTTTCTAGGTTACAGGGGGAAGAGGATGAAGATGGGGGAGAAGAGAGGAGGAGGAGGGGGGGAGACGAACTGAAGGGCTTTTTTTTTTTTTTTTTTCTCCTGGGTTGCAGGGAGAAGAAGATGAAGATGGGGGAGAAGAGAGGATGAGGGATCTGGGTTTTTTGGGGGGGGGGGGTGGGCGGGTTGGGGGAAATATAGGATGGGTTTCAGTTTTTTTTTTTTTTTTGTTGAGAAAATTCAGATTTTTTAAAAAATTAAAAAATTATTTTTTTACCACGTAGCACAAATTTAGTAATCACGTCGGCACTTAACGTATCAATGAATGAAAAATGTAATAGATGTATTATTTTGAAATAAAATAGTATGTGAAGTATAAAAGTGAAATGTTTTAAAGATGTTGTATAGGCTTGTAATAGACCTTAAACCTAAGGAGGTATTATGTAATTTACCCCTCTTTTTATTATCAATCATCCGAGGAAGGGCGGCTACCTCCATCCTAAATCAAAGACATGCCGTAAATCTTTTTAAAAACTTACAAAGAAGGTCTTAACCTCTTTTTTATAAGAAAACTAATGAAAAAGATTTGAAATTTTTTATTTTTAACGATAAAAATAAAATAAAGGGTAAATTAAATAGTACCATGATTGACTTTTTATTGTAAAAATATGATTTTTCGTTAAATTAAACAATACCGGAAATTTTTCGTTAAAATTTTCAAAAAAGATATAATGTTTAAAATTATATTCAATATATACGTGCTGCTAAAACATTTCCTCTTATCCATATCATTATACAATTTAGGGTTCAACTTTTGCCCGTCTATTATTTCACGAGGATGGGGCGCAGAACGGAAGCTTCCTCACACAACTCACTGTCGGAACTAGGAAAATACCAAAACTAAATAAAATACTTATATCATTAACTTTTGGTCAGAAAACTTGAAAACGTTTTTTTTTTTTTTTTTGGTCAAAATATAAACTTTCATTACTTAAAAACATTACTTAAAAAAAACTACTAAATGAAATAAAAAATCCAAATACAAGTATAGCCCATAAGAAAATACGACAAAAAAGCAAACCCACACAATCTGGAAGACTGCTACCTCCACCACAATAGTTGTGCTGTCATTGTCGACTCCGCCACCACCTACAAGAGGAAGAACCACGAACAAACTAAAGATGAGGGGCAAAATTAGTATAATATTTAGAATAAACATAGCTTATTGTTTTTCTACTTCAACTTTTCTAGTAGTTTGTCTTTGTGATCTTATTTAAAAATAAACATATGCACTAAAGTTGGGTTGTTATTTTATTTCTAATTGGTGCAATAAAAAAATGAGGTAGGAGCATGGAGATAGCACTACGGGCCATAGAGAAGTGTTGAGTTTTGCTTCCGTCACAAACTTATCACGGATTACGTCAGCGCTGTTTCCAACCCACTGCAACATTAGATCAGGTTAACCCACACTTCAGGGCCCAAAAAAGCTTCAAGACCTTACGCCGCTCGACCCAAAATGTACATCTCTTGCACACAATTTCAATGACTTTGATATAATTGCTATTGTATGATACTTGACAAAATGCTTAATAAAAACTTAGAGCTCGTTTAGAAATACTTTAAGATGAATGAAAGCTTTTTCGGTGAAAGTGTTTTTGGATTCCAAAATTACTTGAAGTATTTCGTGCAAGAATCGTCAGTTATGTGTTTTTTGCAAGAAGCACTTCAAGTACTTTTTCAAGATTCACTTGCATTTTTATTAGACATTGGTACCAAAAACATTCTCATCAAAAACGATTTCAGTCATTTTAAAAGCACTTCCAAACGAGCTCTATACATGATAGATAGATTTGATTTTGTTCATTGCCATTAGCCGAAGTTGCATGCATGCTTCATCTTGCCACGAGGAGGAAAAATTCATACTCCCAATTACTTGTTCCTACTACTAATTAATAGTTAAGCCTTGTATATTAATTTAAGTTTTATAACCGAGTCATTGTGTGGTTTAGAATACCACCGTATAGTAATAAAACTAATCTGAAATTGTGGATAACCTTATTTTCTATCAATTAATCTGACCAATTCCAGTAGGACAACCGTTTTAACACATTATTTATCCAGTACCCCATGCTAATGACAACAGTTTTCCAATAATTTATATATGAACCAGCTGGTGTATTATATCCAATAAAAAGTTGGAATTGGACGCACAGCGCCAATCGACCAACATACGCGATTATGAATTCTCAAAATCTCTAAATGCATTCCAACTTCTGTTTTAATTTTTTGAAAAATAATCGAATTCAAAATTTTCAAATTGAAATTTGAAAGTTTTATTGTCGAAATCAGAAACACAATTCCAACTTACAACCTTATAAATGATCGAGCTATAAGGCAATATCTGCATAGTGCTGGGTTTCCCAAGTATGTATTCGTATCCATCAAATGACGTTTCACATAATCGAGTAAAAATAATTATGCAGATGTAGTAATCTTCCCTCGAAAATATAATTATTCCACACAGATATAGGGAATAAGTTCATGCATTTCATAATTTTCATTTACATTTTGAAATGTACGTATCAAGTTTTTAGGGTACTTCACTTGGAGAGATTTTTCAATATGTACGAAAACACTCTCTGGTATACAAAATGTTATAATACAATTGGTTGATTTTTTTTTTTTTTTGAGCATTTTTGCTCACCACCATAACTATAGTCTATAGTGTATGCTCACAATACATCTAATCAATTGACACGTGTCATTTCACCTAACTCTAATGAACTTTCACAATAATTGTTACTTTTTAAATTTTGAAGAAAATTAACCAAGGTTAAGTGAAATGACACGTATCAATTGATTAGGTGTATGGTGAGCATACATCACAGTTTATGATGGTGAGCAAAAATGCACCTTTTTCAAAAAAAAAATTCTAAATAATTGTATTATAACACTTGGTGTACCAGGCCGCGTTTCCAGCACACTGAACCAAGTGTATCGATTGAGTTCAAATCTTTTGCATCCAAAATCTTCCTTGGCCTCTCTGTGTCTTATATACTAAAGTAACAAGTGTCTTTTTTACTTAATTTATCTTTAGTTTTTTATTTTTTTTATTAAAAAAGATAAGTTAAAAAGTTAACACTGTTCAGTTGGAGAGATTTTTCAGTGTGACTAGCATATGAGATGGTATATCACATGTCACTATACAAATAGTAGAATATGTGTGTTAAAAAGTTAATAACTTAAAAAATAAAATTTTCAATCACTTACATAAAAACACGTAGTGTACCACCCGTGTTCCTGTCACAATAAAAAATTTCTCGTTAAGTTGGTTCAAATGATTGGCCAAATGCTAACAAATGAGATAGATCACATAAAAGCCACAAAAGATTTTGAGTGCAGAAGCACAATAAACAATCGAGCTATAAGGCAAGGAGTAGGATTATCTCCTCTCTTTTTTTTCCCTCCCCTTCCCCTCCTCTTCCCTCCCCTTCTATTTGAATGGTCATGGTTAAGTCACGTCAACATCTTATATTAATTTTTTATAAAAAGAGAAAAACAAAATAAAGAATGTGAGAAGAGGGGATGGAAGAGGATGAAGAGGGGAGAGAATTCTAGTCCATAAGGCAATATTTGCATGCAATGACGTTGTCATAAACTGTTTTTCGAGTACGGAGTGCTGGGTTTCCCAAGTATATATTCGTATCCATCGTTTCACATAATCGAGTAAAAACAATTATGCCGATGCGGTAATCTTCCCTCGAAAACATAATTATTCCACACAGATAGAGGGAGTAAGTTCATGCATTTCATAATTTTCATTTTCATTTGAAATGTACGTATCAAGTTTTTAGGGTACTCCTCATCAAGTGGAGATATTATTTCATTGTGCACGAGAACATAGGTCCACAAAGTGTTATAATACAATTGGTTGAATTTTTTTTAAAATTTCTAACCAATTGCATCATGATACTTGGTGTACCAGGTTGCGTTTTCGGCACACTGAATCAAATGTATTGGTCGAGTTCAAATCTTTTGCATCCAAAATCTTCTTTGGCCCCTTTGTGGATAAATTTTTCATTGTGGTGGAACAAGGATGGTACACCACGTGTTTTTATATAAGTGGTAGGAAATTTTACTTTTAAAGTTATTAACTTTTTAACACACATATTCCACCATTTGCATACTGACACGTGATGTACCATCCCGTATTCCGGTCACATTGAAAAATCTCTCATGTATGTGCCTTATATACTTGAGTAACACGTGTCTTTTTTAATTCATTTATCTTTAGTTTTTTTTATTGAAAAGATAAGTTGAAGAGTTAACACTGTTAAGTGGAGTTCAAATGATTGGCCATATGTTAACAAATGGGATAGGTCACAGAAAGGCCACAAAAGATTTTGAGTGCAAAAGATTTCAACTCGTATTGTTTTTTTTTTTTAATATAGAAAATTTGGAATGCACAATAAAAGTTTTGGAATGCAAATAACACCACCCTTTTGTTATTGCATGTCTTTAACCAAAACTTAGCAACATTGTATATGGCGTTTAACTGCAGTGGCAGAAAGCAATGGTGCTTATGCACTCTGATGTGAGTTTGATCTTACCTCTCACCCTCCTAATAACTAACAATTTAACCAACAAACATTATCGTTTATAAAAATAAAAAAACAGCAGCATTAGTCAGGTAACTAATTTAAGAAAACTTTTGTTATCCCCCAACCAAAGAGAAAGGGCAAAAGGAAACTTAAGGGAGGTGATATTACGCATCTTCATGCAACCACATACGTAATCATAAGAAGCTAATTAGTAATTACCTTGTGAATTTAGAAGAATATATTGATTAATCCATATCAAGTTATCAACATGCTCTCCTCTCTCTCTCTCTCTCTCTCTACACACACACACACACATCGCACAAGTTTATATACCAAATATATATATATATACATACATACATACATACATACATACACACACACACACATCGCACATGTTTATATACCAATAACCAAGTGCATATATATTCCTCCAAGAAAAAGGGTGACAAAATCAATAGAAGAAGGCATAAAGGATCCAAAAGTACACAAAAATATATGTATTAATATGTAGTAGAATATGTACATTCACGAGCAGTACTGTCTATTTAAATCAGTAAATATCAGTGATAAAAGAGGATCTGATAAAACTGAAACATGCATGCCTCGCACTCGCTGGATCCTTAGCGTTTCGATTGCTTTCCATTACTGAACATAGAGCTCATTACCAAAAAGAACAATAGAGCTCTGTACATAAGAACTGTAGGAGGAAGACTAGAGTGGTAGAGCCATGGCGACCAGTAGCGGTGGCCAATTTTGTTGTGGGGACGGCATTACACACCATATGACAAAACGACATCGTCACCATTATCATTACCACAAGAGAACTGACTGGTGAAACAGTACTAAATATATATAGTTCCACCAGTACTACAACTGCTCTGCTCAATTCTCTGATTAGATAGAGAGTGATCAACAAAACTAGTAGCAAAAAAACAAAAACCCCAACACATAACACAGACAGACTGCAACCTTGAGTTGAAACGGGATCAAATCAAAGACCATGATGCAATTTTAGTTTCTACCTTTGGATTTTATATAAGGTTTCTCTCCTCACGAAAAAGATCCTACTGTTTTTTTCCTTCCTAACAAACCAAAGATCTTCTCTCTCTACGTCTCTCCAACTCTCTCACCAATTTTTTGGAGTAATGCAGGTGGTACACAAACCACACCATCATTACTCATTTGTTCAATCACGGAAATACACCACAACACACACGCCAAACCAACCAAAGAAAAACCCAAACCACCAAAAGAAATAAAAGAAAATTAATTAAAACTAATAAGCCCTAGGCTTCATATTAATTAATCAAAGCGACCTGTGTTCAAGGATATTGATGTTATTAGTCCTTTGTCTCTTAGCACTCCCTGAGGAAGACTGATCCTGATCACCACCGCCGCCGGCGGTCTTCTCCATGACCGCCTTCAGCGCTTCTTGTATCGAACTTTTACAGTACTGCTGATGCGGCATTTGTACTTGCTCCCCTCCGCTATTACTTGAGTCCTCTTCTCCGGCGATAAACAACACGTTCTTCACACGTCCGCCGAGTGTTGTGATCTCAGCTTTGAGCGTTCTCAAGCGCAAGGCTTTCAATGTCTTGATTAGGTCGGGCAAGAGATCCGATCGGTCCTCGCAGCAAAGTGAGGCCTTTATCACAAACTTACCGTCCTCGTCTGATTCATCGTCTACTATTAGTTCGTCAGTTTCGGTCGGTACCGGACTCGTCTCGGCGATCAGAGAAGTTTGGCGTTTCAGCTCTTTCACATGTTGTATCACTTCCGCTAGCAATGAAGCTTTGTCCGTCTATATCACAAAAACAAAAAAGAGACTAAACAAAAGACACAAACCCTATTTATTTGGTTTAATGTTAGATTAGTATTGCATTACATGCACTTGAACGAAATAACTAAGAATTTAGGTTAACTAATTAATGTTATTTTGATGAATGGCGTTGGTTTTTGAAGGAAGATCATGGGATGGGTGCATATAGTGACTGACAAAGGTGCTACTTTGTCTGGCCTTTAATTTCTTTAATTTCTCGAACATGGTTTGACTGATGTGTGATATATATGATATTTCCGGCAAGAATTTTCCATGAGAAGCTTTTTAACTGCTCCATGGTTCCTCTTTATCACATCAACACTTCGACATTACACTTATTCTTCCTTTTTCTTTGGTTTTTTTTTGTTTTTCCTTTCTCACCTCGGAACTACCACACGACTCAGAAAAGAAGAAACCAAAAGAAACAAGAAAAAGGATGGAAAAGCTTATTCATAAAATGTAACCACATTTCTAATTAGCTAGGTCTCGACTCTTGATGGAAGGTGTGCATAATCTTAAAGCCTAAATAGAATCTTAAGAAGATCCACAAAGATCTTGGATTGAAATTGAAAAGCTAGCTCATTACAAAACAAAACAAGAGAAATCGAAAAAGGGTAGGAAAAAGAGAATATTGTCACACCCTATATAAAATACAAAATGTTGTAGTCCGCTGGAGATGGTTGGTGCGTGAAGGATAAGGGAGGCTAGGTTCAAAGTTTGAAAATCTCCATATAACAAAAGAAAGAAAGAAAAAAAAATGTTGTACGCGCATGATAATATCACTTATGTTTGAGTTTTTATTTTGTCGTTTCAATGTTATTATTTTCAGCATATACTTACTTTGGTGGTGCTGGGCAATAAGCTGCGCAACTTGGCGAGATGGTTGTTGATTCTCTCTCTTCGTCTCCTCTCAGCCTCGCTGTGACTCTTAGAAGCAGCGAGTGCCTTGGCGTCCATGATTTCTTGGGCGGTCAACTTTCCTAACTCGGCCTGAAGACCGAAAGGGGCCGAACCGGGTTGAACCATTGGTCCAAGCGTCTCGGACAAAATTCTGAGGTGGTGGTGGTGGTCAGACGCTGAACCGTGACCGTCGTATGTGAACTGGAGAGAAGGAGCTCTTCGGTTGAAGAAAGAAGCATAGGATGATGACAACGGAATTGGGGGAGGAGTTGGGAGGAGAAATGGGTCGTGGGCGGTTGGGTTGAAGGTGTGGTTCGGTGGGAGAGTCCATGGCTGCAAGATTGGAGGAGGAGGTTGATGATCATGTGGAAAAATCAAACCTTGTTGTTGTTGCATCTGATGTTGCTGTTGTTGCATCTGATGATGTTGTTGTTGGAGAAACAAGTGTTCTTGGAAAGCTTGTAGGTTTTGGACTGACTGAGAGCACTCCCCTTGATCTTCTTTCTTCCCACACATCATGTTCCCTTCTCGTGTATATTTCTAGGCTTCTAGCTAGGGTTTCATAAAAAGATGAAACTACTAATTTTAAAAGCCAAGGAATTGAAGAGAAGGATGAAACGGAATCAAAGGAATATAAATATATATATATGTATATATGCAGGGTTTCAGTGTTTCAGGATGATCAATGTTCTTCTCTCTCCCTCTCTCTTGTGGTTTTGTTGTTTTCTCGCTCTATCACAATCACTCGGGTAGGTTTTTTGATCTGCCACGCCTTTGTGGGCTTTGTGTTTGTTGGGGTGAGGACCCTTTTTATCCTTGGTTTTCAACTGAGCTTTCCTTTTCCTTTGTGCTTTGTTGGTATCTTTTTGTTTCCTTTGTTTTTTTTTGCTCTCTCTCCTCTCTCAACTCTTTTATCTCTCCCTGTCTCTCTCTCTCTCTCTCCAAACCTGTGACCCTCTCTGCACCTTTCCACCACTCTAAATATATAGTCTGTTGAGTACTGCTAGTCTCCTTTCCTTTCTTCTTACGGCATTCTCGATCCATTCCATTGCTGTAGCTTTCAGGGTGGGGATGGATCCCTTTTCTATTTTATTCATTTATCTTTCCACTATTCTTTTTTTTTTTTTTTATATACGCACATTAAATATAATTTAAACCTTAAAGCATAATCCTCCATGTAAAATAAAAAGCATTTTGCTTGTTGCTTTGTGATTGGTTCAAAGCAAATAATTACACTTTGTGAGTGCAGTAGTACTACTTGGAGTTGGAGAGAGAGGGAGAGGATTGAGTGAAGGAGGAGGTAGCTATATGGAGATGGGAAACACAAGCAGGCAGCACGGTTAAACAGAGTGAACACACAACACATTGTCGACCGACCAAAGACCAAAAAGGCTGAGAAGTATCATCATGATAAAAGGCCAAACCCTTTTCCTTTTTGTTTTTCTAATTTTTTAAATTTCTTTTTATATTCTTAATTTATATTATTTAATTTTATTATTCATGATTTAAGAATAGGCGTTTCCTTTCATATATACCTCGGTCAAGTCCCCACGTTCTTCCATACTCTTGGTTATTTCCATGCCACCCTTTCTGCTTCCCCAAGACTATGTAATCATTGTGTCTTGGAGCACACTCCACCCCCTCTTCTCTCTCTCTCTCTCTCTGAGGAGTATTATACCTTGGTTTTCAGTCTCATATGATATCTCTACAAATACATGGTGTACAATTGCATATTACTTATGCTTCTTACCGGTCCTTTTGAGCTTGAAATGTTGTACAATTCCATTATCATGGGATATTCGGGCGAAGAAGCAAGTTCAATTTCAAAGGCATCCTTCAGACTCTTGTTGTCCTCATTATTGAATCGATATACTGCTACAGTAACATCCTTAGTGCATGTAATTCTTGCCTCATAACCCCTTATATATGTCATTAATTATAACTTGTCTGAATTTATTTCTTAGCCACATTCCAACTAGGACAAAATGATGATGAATACTTGGGAAAAATATGAAAAAGTGTATATCATTTGGTAGTTGGTAAGATTTCTCATTAAAACATGAAAGGCCATGGCAACAATAACACCAAGGGGAAGGAGGAAGGGGAATAATTGATGTTTCCAAACACTTTTGGTTGTGTGGCAACTGGGCACGCCATTCCAGGCTCCTCCCTCCTCTCTTGTCACTGTTGTTGTTCTAATCTTGCACCAGGAGGTCTATTTTCCTGCCCCTACTGGTTGCTTGTTGGCCCTAAAGAGGTTTACACCTTCTTTTACTTATCATGCCTTTATGTTAAAAACAAGATACAACAATATTAACATGCCTTAAAGCTACTCACTGTCAATGCCTTCTGGGTAATCCCACAGTTAAATATTTGTGTATATATTTATAGAAGCAGCATGGGTAACCAAAAATCATTATTAACACTAGTTACCTTTAAGTTATTTCCCTTTCCAACACAATAATTAATTGTTTTTAGTGAGAGAGCGATCCCCTTTTTTTGTCTTAATCCCTTTGATATAAGGTAATGTTAGAAAGACAACCTATTTAAATTATATTTTGTTTATTATATGACGTACTTGTTGATTATTGGATTATATATAACTTAAGTGTTGATTAACGTGCTTATTTTTTATTGATGACATTTCACATAGTTTGTATAATTAAATATGTTTTAAAAAATTGGTCTAATTGCCACTTAGTACTAACGATTTAGTGGTATTCCTCTTCACTTGTAAGTAAGAGGTCTTAAGTTCGATTCTTGCCAAAGACGAATTTGAACCACATTATTGCTAGTCCATTATCAGGCTAAACCAACACCTCACTCTTAGTGTAAACAATGTCGTTTGTTCAAAAAAAAAAAAAAAAAAAACAAAGAGCCAACACAAAAAATAGGTGCAGAAGATTTGAAATCAATCTAAGGCCATCTCCAGCCAAGGACTGTAGGCCACGTTTAGTCTTAAAATTGACAAAATCAGTCTTCAATCAAAGGGCTCAGGGGATTCAAGTTAAAAGAATAAGGCTAAGTTTGACCCCAAGACAGACAACATGTAACTCTAGGGTAGGCTAAGTTTGCCCCAAAAAGTAATAAATATGAAGAAGATAATATTACCGTGTATTGTTATAGAAGGAAAAATTTAGCCCTAGAGTAGTCTTTAAAATATTAATTTTTGAATAACTAAAACATAACTAAAAGCTATGTTTAGCTCTGCATGACTGAAGATGGCCTAATCCTAACTCAATATCTGATTCTCACTCACTAGCCATTGTCTCCACTTAAGCTAACGCCAACAAGGGCTTTGATCTAAAGTGGCTTTAGCTATAGCTAATAAACTGTTTAACTTTAAAATGATGAATTAAACCCATTAAGTAAAAAGTACAAGCAAGTTCATTCCAATGTCTCCTCTAGTGCACCTCCTCTCCCTACATTTGGGTCAGTCACAAGGCACTGTTACTATTTTCTTCTGCAACCTGGAAGCTTTGTAATCTTTAAACATGTTCAGTGTACTTTTATTTCATATATACACATATCTTTATTTGTTTTTAATCATATTTTCTAGGGCTTGGAGACTATGGGAAGGGTTTACCTTCGGAGGGACTTTGTGGTCATTGTTCACACGCATGGAGAGTTTGGTCCCAATAAACTTTTTATACCTTTCTTTCTATTTTTTTTTTTGTAGCTTCTTAATATTATTTTTGTTATATATAATATATAATGATTATATATATATGTATATATTACAGCATGCTGATTCAAACATTTGATGACAGCTGCAGCACCACTAACAAAATGCACGAGAAGGGCTTTATGTGGGGTTTATGATGACATCAGTCCCACCCTGTCATGACGCTTGTTCCCTCTCACCACTATTCGTGCTTATTGCTGCCTAATGCCTCCCTCTCTCCTGCAGGCATCGTGAATTAAGCTTCCAACTTCATTACCAGCTGTGTCTGTGTGTTGGTTTATATAATGAGTGTTCTTTGAATTCCCTTCACATTTTTTTAACCAATGTTCATGTGCTTTTTCTGGCTTTTCTTTTGGACAAAGTTTCATGCTTCTTGACTACTCCTCCCCATTTCAAGAAACTATGACCTAACAACAAATAATCAAAAATATCATCTAAAGGGAAACTCTACTATACCTTTAATAAAGTTAAATTATAATGCTGAACGTTTACTGTCTAATCTTACATAATTATAGTGTTATAGAATGATATTATTTATTAGACTAGCAACATTGATTATTACGCCATAAACGTCTTGTTACAGTATGGACGTAAAATATTATTAGCTGACACCATATAAGGTACAACATGTCAAATTTAGTGTAACAACATGTCATTAACATTAGGCGTCTTGTCACATCCCGGCCCGGGACGGACCACTTCCCGGGCCCGCTCCACCACTGTAGCACGATATTGTCCGCTTTGGGCTTATCATTTCCTCACGGTTTTGTTTTTGGGAACTCACGAGCAACTTCCCAATGGGTCACCCATCATGGGAGTGCTCTAGCCCCCTTCTCACTTAACTTCGGAGTTCCTATGGAACCCGAAGCCGGTGAGCTCCCAAAAGGCCTCGTGCTAGGTAGGGATGGGAATAGATATTTAAGGATCACTCCCCTGTGCGATGTGGGATGTTACAATTCAGCCCCCTTAGGGGCTCGACGTCCTCGTCCGCACACTTCCGGCCAGGGATTGGCTCTGATACCATTTGTCACATCCCGGCCCGGGGCGGACCACTTCCCGGGCCCGTTCCACCACCGTGGCACAATATTGTCCGCTTTGGGCTTACCATTCCCTCACGGTTTTGTTTCTGGGAACTCACGAGCAACTTCCCAATGGGTCACCCATCATAGGAGTGCTCTAACCCCCTTCTCGCTTAACTTCGGAGTTCCTACGGAACTCGAAGCCAGTGAGCTCCCAAAAGGCCTCGTGCTAGGTAGGGATGAGAATATATATTTAAGGATCACTCCCCTAGGTGATGTGGGATGTTACACGTCTGAAGGACACGAAATGTGTAGTTAAACTCTATGAAATCGTAAAATTACAATTACATAATAATGGTAAAATTATCACGGAATGACATTGTTATTATTGTTACAAGATTAGTTGGTCTTATATTATGGACGTCATATACATTGTTAATTATGTAGGATCATTCTAGGATGCTAATTACATTACAAAAACATTAGTTGATTAAAGGGTACATGTGCCATATTTTAAAAAGGTATAAAAAAACTAACCTAAGAGTAAATATTCATAGGGGGAGATAACTATAACTTAAAACAAACCCGTTCGAGTGTTCCACACATAAGAAGAATTACTGGTTCATTTCTTTTCAATTTCAAGGAGCAAATGGCCTCTATTGGTACTTATTTGAACTCGTCTCCAGGGAGTTTAAGAATATAATATTTAGATTTTAGCACAAGCAAGAAAAACCCTACATTTTGATGCCATCATGAAAACAAGGGGTTAAGTACAAGCATGATGGATCTCTTGTGCAAAAGCCATAACTTACCTTCAGAAGTAAACTTTAATTCTTAGTGGACCAACCATGCATGCATACTCCGTACACATTCTGTAATTGTAGGTACTGAAATTAAATTACAAGGTATATTATATCCACTGACATGCATATCCTTCCTCCACTGAAAGATATATGAATTCATACTCTTTGCCAATTGTTACCACCTACCACTAGATTTGTAAAGATTTAAGGTTTAGTTCAGAAAAAATATATGCCATCCTCCGAAATATTGGTCCCCACAATCCGTGGATAGGAAGTGTTCTGCTCCATTATTAGGGACGAAGTCAAAAATTTAACTAAGGAGGCACCTAAAAAAATTTAAGCTTCTTTTTGGACAAATAAAGTTAGTTTTATTGCAAATGCTGAAAAAATTAGTTACAAAATGCCTAATTTTATTACTCTATTGTCTAATTTTGTATTTAATTATTGTATTGACAATCTAATACTCATTCGTCCTAATTAACCAAATACATGCAACTCAACAAGATTTAGATATTAGTGCGTGAGGAAAAAAAACAGGAATGAGGGGCATTTAAAAACTTAAAGAGGATTTTAATAATTTTTAATGCAAAAAAATGAGTGTGAGAGGGCATGTGCCCCCCCCCCCCCCTCCCCTCAGCCTATGCCCATCATCAACTATTATCGAGGAGCTAATCTCACTAAGTGCTCTTACAAAGGCATAGCTGGTTAAGGTTAAGTTCAGAAATTTACAAATATGGACAGAGCTTGTTAAAAAAGGCAGGTTCTACTTTCATAATTGATGCTCAGTATTTGGCCTACAATTTTCTTTTCCCATTTCACTCATTTAGTCGTTTTCTTTCTAAAAATTTCTAGCAACCCACTTACAAACCCCAGTGCTCAGTACCTGTCATTGCAATAAATTAAATATTTATACAATGAATCTAATAAATTAAATATTTATACAATGAATGTAAATTAGTAGTTATAGTTGCAATCAGTCTCGTTTAGCCTAAAACCTTGCAAGTTTTATCACGCAAACAATCTCAGCTTCCTATTTCATTTGGATTGTGACCAGATTGTTTCCTAAGTGAGTAAGTGGTCACACATTTCTTCTGGCGTTTTGAAAATGATAATAGTATTCCAATTGCAAATTTTAATTTCCTTTTTCCCAAATTAATATTGTAGCTTATCAAAATATCGATCATTTCAATTTGCTTTAGTTATTTCAATTTTTTTATTGATCTAAATAATTTTCGTAAAATATCATCCATAAAGGAAGTTGAAGATTCACTCAAGACAAGTTAGCAATATTGAGAATGTAGCTCATTTTCTTATAATCTGATTCAAGATTTCTTAAATTTTCGATGTGAAATGTCTTTGCGTACTAACATAGATGACTATGGTATAATTTATGTATTTGTATTAACAACTAGTCTTTGGGGAATTTTTATGTTAAATTTAGTTTCGTATCTCTTGCTCTCATTTCACCAAATAGAGGAAATAAACATCTGCATTACAGTTGAAGCAATCGGTATATTAATATACAACGTATTCAATATATTTTAATCTACGAGATGTGGTCCATGTAGATGGCCACAAAATAGTAGGATATGTGTAAAGATCGTACGGGAGAATAATTGTTTATAGTGAAGTGCTTCTAATTAAAAGCACTTTTTGCCAAGGAGGAGGATTGTCTGCCCTCCCAGTTCCAATGCCCTTCCATGCTCTCCTGTTTTGTATGGTCACGGTTAAGCTACGTCAACATTTTATATTTTTTTTTTATAGATATAATAAGAAAAAAATGAATAGTAATATAAAATATTAACGTAGTTTAACCATGACCACACAAATAGGAGGACATGGAAGGGCACCGAAACTGGAAGGGCAGAGAATCCTCCTCCTTTTGCCAAAGCTGAGTGTGGGTTGCAAGTTGCAAAGACTGGTAGTAGTACTTAAGTCCACAAAACGGGGTCTACTTTAAGCGTCTCTGCTTATATAAATTAATCACCCTTTGCCCTTGTTATAAATAAAACAGGTTATCATAAGACTAGAAGAGATTAGGCACTCCTTTAAATAATTCTATCCTTTTGTCACATATTAGAAAAGTAACAGGATCCCATTTGTCTCTCAGTGTTTATATATGAATTTAAATGCAGCAACTTTTCTAACATTCGTAGTATTCCCATTAAGTCATGATCAAATATATTTTTCTCTCAAAAGTTTATACTTGAACTCCAACCAAACAAACCTACCTACCCATCAACTTAACTGGATCCTACTTTTGGAGAAAATACAAACTCTTAAGATTCACCATATGCAAGTTCATATTGTAGCATACCTAATATTCCACAAGTGCCATTCTCTGTTTAAATAATCTACTTGATGAGAGGGTTTTATGTTTTACCGGTTGCATGCAATCACGCGTTTATTTTTATTATTAAGATATGGTTAGCTAGATGATATGACGATAGAGATAACAAAAGAAAAAAAAAAGCAATCATTAAGAGAGTATCATTAACAACTAGTTTTGTTATGAGACAATTTTTGATGTTCATATCAATCTATTATTATCTTAACTTGAGGAGACCTCCATACAATACTTTTCCTAACTTTACTATGTATATTTTGTACAACGGATGATATAACAAATTTTCTCCTAGTTGAGGCTGTTTCATTACCACTTTCTATAGTGCATATTTCTTAATCAGCATTTCAATCTCAGGGCACATAAGTGATAAAGATTCCCTCCCATTTTGTTTGTCCTCCTTCCTAGGCCTTCCATATCCAGAGCCCTAGACAAATACAAGCTCCATAACCAAAAAGGCAACATGAATGGACGGTCGGATTTATCCCGTATATAGTTAAGCTAATTTGTGGTGATCAATAAGATCTCTGAGTGGGCCCAAGAAAAATCTCTACTTTGGGACAAATTCCACAAAACTTCATTTTCCCAATAAAGCAGTCTATGGTGCTTGACTGGGCATGTATATGTGTTTGTAATTTGCAGCCCTATATGGTATAGAGAGCTGGGTAGCTGTCCCAGTCGTGGAAGAACAAGAATATTTGAGTATTTGATTACCCGGCCAGTTGTTGATATCCTTTGATTTGTAGGACAAGAAGAACACCTAATTAATTTCCAAGGAGGTGGTGTTTGTCCCCTTGGTGGGACAGTGCCCTTGCTGCTTCCAATCATACCCTCCACCCAGTTCATACGTCTTTGTCAATTCCACAAGAAATTTCACTTCTACAGCCGAAAGTGGAGTCTAATGTTAGTGCATATGTCTCTCTAAATCAGGGGAGCTGAAAATGCATGGCAGTAGTATACCGTCTTTATAGAGTTGATCAACGTGTATTACCTGCCAGGTTAAGGGCTTTTACCTTAATCCCTTTAATCTTAAGCAAGGCAAGCCTTTCTTTTTTGGGAGAGTGTGGAACGGGAAATAAAGGTTTTAACATATTTTTAGTGTTGTCATCTTCAATCCATTATGTCTATATTTAAATATCTCCATTTCCTTAGTTTAGGTTAGTATAAAAAATTGTTACATACGATCAATTTGTTGAGAATGATCTCACATTGATGAGAAAACTGACCTTATATGTGCTTATAAGTAGTTGAGTTACTCCTCATTGTCAATGATTTTATAATGGAACCTAAACTTTCTTAATGGTATCATAGTATGTTATCCTATGTGTGAAGTCCAACATCCACTTGTGCTCCACGTCACCCAAGTTGTGTTGTCCATGTGTTAGACTTGAAAATTCGCCACCCGTGAAGAGGCGTGGGGTGAATGAATCCCTCATTGATAAGAAGATGAACCTTACATGTGCTTATAAGTAGTTGAACTACTTCTCGCATTGCTAATTGGTTTTATAATAATATCCTAACTTTCTTCACGGTTTCCCTCAAATACGAGGGACAAAAATGTTAATAATTGTAAGCAACGTTGAATGCAATGGCTCTCGTGCACAATGCTTTCTACCCTTTGTAAACTGTTTTCCTCATAGACATATGAGTTTGTACATGTTTTGTTCATTTTAATTTGCTAAGGGTAATGCTAGGAAGATCAAAATTTGTAAACTAAATAATGTGGTTGTTAATGATTGGATTATCACTTAAGTGTTAGTTAATGTGTTTATTTCCTATTAGTGATCATTTAGTTTGCAATTTTGATTTAAATTTAGTCTCCCTAATATTATCCATTTGATAATCAATTTTCTGGGTCGACAATTTAGTATCATTCTTCCCAAATTCAATGGGTTTTTTCCTTCCTATTTCGCTTGGATTGTAATTTTTGCAGGGGAGAGCCGGTCCAATGGGCTCAAGGGCCTACCTTAAACGGGGACTTGACTAGAAGTTTATGTTGAGCCCAAAAATGATTGACTTGGGCCTTGGCAAATAATTGGACGCAGTGCCTCGGTGGGTTTACAAAGTGCACCCATTCCAGATGTTTGAGTTAAGATTTTGGTGGCCTGAGCGATAGAGTTGAGATGTTGTCACGGCAATGTTTCAGTTGTATGTAAGTTTTTCTCGAGAAGAAGTAGGCTGTAAACGTATGCAAATGACAAAGCATGAGGAGGCAGCGAAGAAGGAGCTGAGGAAGTTCAATAACAATTTCGTCAAGGACGAAAGGTTACGAAGATCAGCCGCCGGTGGGACAGCTGAGACGAGGAGAGAGAAAGCTCCATCGAGTTTTAGTGAAGTCTGTGACTGTTGAGGGCACTGAGAGAGTGAGGACTGGAGAAGAACGATAATAAGGCCCAAAAATTGAAAACTGTAACGGGCCCTGGCCGGCCTGAAATATATAAACCCACGAGTGCATATCAGCAAAATAAATATTAAAACAATTCGATTCGGTTTTTGGATCACTTAAATCGAAACTAAGCCAACAGATTTCAGTTTGGTTAGATTTTCCTAAGTTGGTTCTTTTTTGTTTTTGCCTTCAGTTTGGTGTTTGGTTTGTTTGTTTTTTTTTTTTCCGGTGATGCTAGGGAGACTAAATTTGTAAACTAAATGATGTGTCATCAATAGAAATGAACACGTTTATCAACGCACCAATAATCAACTTCTATGTCTTTTAGTTTTCAAAATTTAGTCTCCCTAGCATTACTTTTTTTTTTCCCTTTAATTTTCGGTTTTTCGAACCCACCCCTAATTCTGGCAACCTAATTGCATTGTACAAATTGGTATTATTTCTAACGTCTTACCTTTTCAAAGAGAGATTCTTTGGTTGGTGTCATCCATCGTAATACACCCTTAAGACTTTTTCTCATCGCGCAATGAAAGAGATAAAAATAGAGTTTCTACCGGTGATGATAAGACATGTTATGGGATTCTAAACACTCCAGAGGTTACAAACGCATCAGGTCAACAAAAAGGAAGGATCGAAGAGGTTACAAATGTACCTAATATTGGTCCCAAATCAATATTGTATTGTGCCATACATAAAAAATCTACTGATTCCTCTTCCTCCCTCCAAGCCTCCAAGGTCTCGAGGCTTGAGGCTTTGAAGCTGCCCAATTTGTCAATCACTACCAATTTGTGATCGTATAATAAACCATATCTGATCACATGAAAGTACAAGTAGTTAAATTTTCTCATATGAACAAGCAACTAGTTAATTAATCTTCGTTTTTATCAGGAAATTAATCTTAGCTAGTAACACCAATAATTGGTACTAGCTAGGTGATCCAAGTGAAGTGGACCAAATCATATGACCAAAGAAAATAGAAAAGTGAACCAAATTATTTTTGGCAAAAGTTTGACATGCATCGTGTCTGCGCTCGCGTTGTTTAGAATCTATATCAGCTTATATTTTGATCAATATTTTAGTCAATGTAAAAATAATGGTAATACAATCATTCATATCATTCATAAAAAAATGAAGAAAATTTATCTTTCTTACTAAAATATTATTATGCAATGACGCATGTGTGTGTATTAGTCATGTCAAATATTATCTACTCATCGGACTACACATTCATGTGAATTTTGAGTTGTGTTGTATTGACGTATTATATCTAGAAGTCGGTAATCTGTATGTGTTTTTTATTTTTTGAAGCTTATTGTCTTCCGATAATCGGATACGTACTGGTATTAGGTTATATGACTGCACAAAACATCGGCTCGCAATGACACAATGTGTGTATATCGATCGACCTAATAATTGGCGGATGAGCAGTAGATTCTAAAGCATATAGAATAGTAATCACTCAATTTTCTCTTTGTGTGTTGAGGTTTTCTAAAATAATAAATAAATAAAAATATAGAATGTTAAGCACTCAATTTTCTCTTTATCCTGCATCATCTCTATGTTCAGCTTTTGGGAAACATTTTGACATGTGACCGTTTACTAATTAAACTCTTGTAAAACCAATTGTTTGTTGTTAGAAATTAACCTGATCCACTCTTTATGTGTGACCTAATATATATTTGTTGCGTCTATTATTTAATCATATAGGAGTTTAATCATTTTGATTTTCTATACAAATTATCTTCAGATCAATGTATTGGTCAATAGAAAAATATCCCAAGTAAAATCCATTGTAACCATTCTTAATTAGTAATGAAATCGCTATCGCGTATGTTTAAAAATAAAAAATAAAAAATAAAAAACTTGAGCTAGTTGATCATAATGACCATCCCCATAAATTGTGACAAGGACTCGCCGGTCCCTTTGTTCTTTAGAAAGAAAAAAAGAAGAACCATAAGTTGAAAAATAAAGAGTGAACTACTAGAATATGGAGCGAAAGGCCAGATATAAATTTGCCACATATCGATATTGGTAGTACTATTTACACATCTATTTTTACTTCTTACACGTCCTTGTTAATTTTCGACGTACTGCTATCCACACCCATTTTTATTTCTCACACCTCTCTCTCAATTTTCGGCCGTAAGACCGAATGAATTGAAGATGTATGGCAAAAAATTAATAAAAGTATGTAAAAGGTAAAGATAATTGTGTGAATAGCATTGTCCTCATATATTTATGCCTTTTGTGGTTTTGGTTTTCAATGATAAATTAGACAGAAATAAAAGATGTTCTTTGATAACTTGTAGGAGGTTTTCTACCAACGCTATGGTCTTCTTAAACTCCAGAATTCTTCCTGATTTGTAGTACTTTAAGTGTTCCCATCTAAAATAGTTAGACAATCATTCAAATCCAAAAAACATTTGTATTGCACCCCTTCAAATTGGAGAAATTTTTTTATGCGTCGGAACAGGTCCAGTACATAAGTGTCAAATCATTTATATTATGATACTTGATGTGCCAGACTGTATTTTCATCACCCTGATTAATCTCTCTTAAATTGAGATAATATTCTTATAAAACATGTCTATTCAGTTGCCCCTTTTACAAGCTCCAGACCGAAACTCCTCCCTCCTGCCTTCTATTTAAATTGTCTTCGTTTTGAAAAACTTCCAACAAAACGTATAGTAGACGCGCGTGGTCTTTGAGAAACTAGCTAGGATATTATCTCACTTGTATATTATTTACGTGAAGTGTGGAAGCAGAAAGACCAGTATTATTGTTTTAATATTGAAAAGAATATTGTGTATATATAGATGTTGAATCGAGTCAGAGAATGATAGGGACATTTGGTAAGCCAGTCAAAGCAAGCGTTGCCTTCCATGGTGGTAATCAAAAGCAGCTGGCTCTAAATATTGTACATGACCTGTAGCCTATGGCCCTCTATAGCCTATAACCTCTCGTCTCTCCTTGTTACACTGTTACATTTATCATATAATTGTCCTCTCCTCCATCGATCTCTTTCTCTTTCTCTCTCACTTTTTCCAGGGCACCTATACATGTAGGCGGTCAGTTTCTAGCCCTCTAAAAATTCCATAGAGCTGTGAATAAGTTTTTCAAAGAATATCATAATCAAGAGAGTAACTTATATAAAACAGAATTAACAACTTACACGTTACATGATCGAATATTGATTGATTAATTACTACACATCTTTCTTTCTTTATTCTTTCTTTTAAAAAACAATATAATGAATTATATTCACACACAAACACAGAAGATTGGCACGACGGAAATGTTGCTCATTTATAATCGAAAAGTCATGGGTTTGAATCGTACAAAACACCCTCTTTGCAAATACAATAGACATTCTTCCGACTCTTACAAAGCGAAAAATCTTGTTGGCTTGTAATCGCTTTTTACATAAACACAGAGGGTTGTGAAAAAGGATAGCTAGGTTCGGTCGCTTTCTTGCTCCCAGCCCTGCACTCACCCACGTGATGTGTCACCATTCACTTACATGTAAGACCCAAGAGATAACATCAGTTGCACAACTAGCTAGATGTCAATCTTATATATACACGTATATAGCTTTACCTAGCTATCTCCCTTATGTATACTTTTCTCTCCGTCCCTCGTGCTCTTTCTATATTTCGTATCCACTCACTTTCTTTCTTTTCTTTCTTTCTTTCTTTCTTTCTTTTGCAACCCGGTACTACTACTGTGGTGTACGGGTCACATTTTATTGCTTGAATATGTAATAATGGTGAAGCAAAAACCAGTTTCCAGGTCTTGGTTTAGCTCTACACTAGCAAAAAAGCACCGCCATCGCCCTCATCAGACTGTACACTTTGTGTTTTTCTTTATAGCTCTTCATAAATAGTTGCGTCCTTTTCCTTTAATGGCCTCTTATACATGTAGAAGAACAGTAACCCTCCAGGCCTGGTAATCGATTTATTTCTTGCCCTTTCTCTTTACTACTACTGTTTGTGTTGTTTTTCCGGCGGTCAAAACAGTACTGAATTAAAAGAGACGTCATGCATCATCAGAATCTTTAGGGTTTTGTGGAGCTAAAGAATTGTCATATACAATTATATATCCATGTTTCCTTCTAGCAGCACCACTAGTAATTCCCAGCTACCTTTTCTATGTGATGACAACCACACAAATGGTATAATTGATGATTTTCATCAAAACCCTAATTCAATATCATCACATGGTGGCCATCATCAATACTATTCACAGTACTACTACTCTGATGACCAGCAGCAGCAGCAGGCACCTGATTTTCTTGAACACGATGGAATGCTCTTGAGCTACTTGCTATCTCAGCAGCAGCTCTTGATTGATAACTCCAGTACTACTAATGTAGCAACGCATTCCAACCATATTCGAGCTCACAGTAGCTCTAAAATAAGCATTGTGGATTCAAATTCAAACAAAACAATGGAGTTGATCAACCGTGCCGACGAGATCACCGTTATCCCGGCTGCAGATTCACAGATTAAGAAAAATAATGTGAAGATGAATGGAGAAGGAGGTGGAGAGAAAAAGGCAAAATTTGCTCGAAAGAGAGCGAGTGGGAAAAAAGACAGACACAGCAAGATCTACACAGCTCAAGGTCCAAGAGATCGGAGAATGAGGCTGTCCCTCCAAATTGCCCGGAAGTTCTTTGATCTTCAAGACATGTTGGGGTTTGACAAAGCCAGCAAAACAATTGAGTGGCTTTTCACAAAGTCAAAGACCGCCATCAAGGACCTCAAGCAGCACCTCCTCGTCTCACCCAAGGAGGATTACAGCAGCACAAATGGCGGTGCAACTGCAAAGGTGAATTCATCTGAGAGTACTACCGGTGAAGTCGCATCGAAAATTATGGAGCCAAATAGTAGTGCTGCAAAAGGTGACATTTCAGTTGGGTTGGCTAGGGAGAAAAAGAACAGGAAGTTATCCGTGGTTGCAAGGGAATCGAGGGTGGAGGCAAGAGCAAGGGCAAGGGAGAGAACAAGGGAGAAGATGATGAGGATCAGGGGGTTTGATCAAGATCATCAGAGTACAAAGCAAAGCCGTAAGTATCAAGAACTACAAAACCCTAATGAATTGTTTGAAACAGCTGGAATGATGAATTCCATGATGATGAGCATGAATCGTCCCAACGATGGTCAGAAAATTGTGGGCAGATCAAGTAGTAGTTCTGGTGGTGCAGAAAGATCGTTTTTGAATTTTGATTTTTCGCGACATGCAGAGGCAAGTGGAGCAAATTCTGAGGACTGTGATTTTCCAGGGAATTGGGGAGCAATCAACAACACCAAGAATATTATTACAGGTAACGTGCTGCAAGTAGAGCAAAACCCTACCTCATACCCAAAACAACAGAACCCTAGCTCAATTTTCGGGACCGGTACTCAAGTGCAAAACCCTAATTCAATTTTCCTCACCACCTTAGCCAAGGCTCAAGACCAAAACTCCACTACCTCTTCAAATTTTGCGATCAATTCAAATATTAGTACTTTGCAGCCCCTGTTTACTGGAAATTAACGAATCTTCTTCCACCTTCTCGTCCTCCTCCTTCTCCTGCTGCTATATATAGCTAATTATCAAGCTCAGTATCCGAATATATTCACTGGTAATTTGTATTGTAGTGGATTACTATCTTCGACAATGCGAGAAAAATGTTTTCAGGCATCTCTCTAAACTTTATTTGAATGCATTGTTAGAAAATGTAATTTGAAGATGTCGTAATTTCTTGAATATATAAAAAAATTTGTGCAATACAGTGTCGGGTACTATAATAATTTGATTGGAGATTTTATATTATGCTAGCATCGTTGTGATTTTATATTTTCTGATCATCGTCGTCACTTTCCGTAATATAAATTCTCATGAAATATTATGCTAGCATATATATAGTACATCTTCGATCATTGATCATTTAAATAAGCATATCCAGTCACTGGAAAATAGTGTTGCAGTAATTCAGTTTTTCCCTAAAATTGCAAAGGAAGACAATCACATAGACATACAAAATAAAACTGGAAAACAAGAGTAAACTTTACTATATGCATGCCACATTTCAAATATTCTTTTGCATTGGATATGTATTTCTCTATGTAGCAAACCTGCAGCAAATAACAATCATTAGGATGATAATAGGCATCATATTCCTTTCCCAGCTCATTGATCTCCTATTAAATATATAACCTAACCCACCCACAGATACAGCATCTAAAAACCATAATCTTCTCGGAGAGAATTTATAAACATAGTAGATGGTGCTCTCCGCTTGGACGGAGCCATGCCATGATGACGGTTTTTCTCACGTACACGGTATAAGAGCCTACTGTCCGTAATTCCAGGTAATAATGAAAACATCTTGATTAGTTCTTTTTTTATTTTTTTCCTAGTAGCTAAGTTCCATTCATATAGTTTATTATCTCTCTATTTTATCAAGTTTAAGGCCCATAGAAACTTTTATTGTATTTCTGAGAATGCTTCTAGGCCAACTAATATAACATGTCAGCCTGACTTTGGTTGCATATGTTTAATTTTACAGTGCTGCAAATTCCAAGGAATTCAGTATATATTGTCTGTTTATGCTAACTTCCTTGTTTTGTTTGCTGGGTAGCCTATGTTGAAAAGCATATTACATATGTGTTTGTGTATGTTCTATGAATTACTATAAATTATGTGCCTAGCTACCCATATATTTCTTTTGTCTGTGCTTCAAGCTTTCATAGGTATAAATTTATTTCATTCATTTTCATGACCTAGCTATTCTAGGAATACTTAAACTGTTATACAAATTGTGGTATGCTATATCCTACAAATTAAATTTTTAGTATATACTGATTTAGGTGAAAGAAACTATCTCACCATCACACATTGAAGAAGTCTGCATATTACTATGTGTGGCTCTTGATGATGAGCACAACTACATTTTTTAGTATCATTTCTTCTTGGAACTTTTATATTTTTACGCTTGAACTTATCTAGTGCATTTAAATGATAATTTGGATCCTTCATATTTCACTGAATGACCACCATATGCACATGATGTCTGTGTGTTTTTGTATCTCTGGAAAGCTTACTTTCAGAGTCCTAAAGCTTACTTTCACCATCACACATTGAAGAAGTCTGCATAGTGAATGATCACCATATGCACATGATGTCTAGCCAGTATAAGCACGCACACACATAGTGTCCGTAAAAAAATCAGTTGAAATCCACAGAGAAAATTGATGCTAAATTCTCTTCAGATGATCCACTAATCTGTGGAATTTCATGTATGCCTGTGTTTTCCACTTTGGACGTTATATTCTCTTTTTTCTGGTGATCCTGAATTTTATAATATTCTTAACTTTCAGTTCATCATGTACCCCAACCTAATGATTGTCAAGGGAGGGGTTAGAATATTCTATTTTCAATTTTCTCTCACCTCCTTTTTCTAGCTAATTACCATTTTGGATCTTGATCTTTTTTGTCATAATTTAGCTTTCAGATTCACCTACCATGAATTAAACTTGCATCTTTTCCAAAGCTAATCTTATCGAAACCCTCTAAGATCCTTTATGTTACTTATCATCTTTCTTTGTTTTGTTTTATAGGAAGTGATTTTTACACATTATTTTTTTTCCTCCTACACATCTATGTTTATTTTTGGTCTTTAAATTGACGGAACCAAAGGAGAATTAATCAAGGGATAACAAGAAGTAATGCTGTACAAAAAGGAGAACAAAGTTTACGGAAATCACTTCCCTTGTTATATGCATTCATCCTGACAATGAATTTGTATTGTGCAACTTTGTGACAATATTGAGTGTTTACGGGTCATTAGTTCTACTGCCTATATACTACCTGCCTATGGTCTATGGGTCAGGAGATAAGAATTTTACCCCCGAAGCCAACATGTTACTTGGCTCTAGTTTTGACTGCTTTTTCGTTCAATCCACTTAAAACCCAGCTGCCTTAACGGCTACTACTTCTTTCATTCAGAGCTACTACTGCATCTGCAGCATTAATCGATGACAAATCGAAGACAATAAAGCTCACAAAAGTAATGGAGGTAACTGGTACTCTAGTCTCTCTTCAGCAACCTAGGTCCTAAACGGTATACAGTTTATTTTTCCTCTATTTTTTTTTTTAATTAAGAAGAAATAAAAAAACGTACATCACTAGTTACAATGGTGTTGGTATTGCAGAATCACTGACATTTTCACTGCTGAAACTCATTCACAAAATTTTTGAAGATAAATAAGTTGTTTTAAAGTCTTGACAGAATTTAATCATCTGTTAACAGTTAACACGTCTTTACTTGTATTCTTCAAAGATAAAACATAATTATGTTCTCGTATATATAATTATCTATCATCAGGATTACCATTTATATTTACCATGTCTTTCATTAATTGTAATGATATATATATGAGATTAGCAACCCAAAAACTTTTGTTTTTTACAAATCATAACTCTGATTAATTCTCATTCTGATTGGGAAATTGGCCAAAAAAATGATCATTTTTCAAAACCTCAATTGATGAAATAATGAGCTTTTAGCATGTAGTGGATACCTGATCTTTGTATCGCCAAATTTTTTCATCGCTTTCGTGGATAATTAGTTTTGATTAGTTCAGCAACTGGGATTTGAAGCAAATTCCCATTCTTAATTTCTCACATGCATATCTCTTGCTAAATCTATTTCCAAGAAGACAAATAGAATCGTATGATTAAATATTTGTTCTGTTGTATAGCAATACAACCAGTATAGAGTCGTAACAAAAACAGACAAATATATAAATTCAATAATCAAATTTTAGGAGTACGTAGCATATAGAATGAGCTAAAACATTAACATCCAAGAAAGACATATACTGACCTATCTACAAAACTTGCAGCGCTCTCTTTGCCCCATCAAAACCAGGCAGTTTCTCCATCTCCCAACTAATCAAGCAAACGCCATGAGCCTAAAACAAAAAATGGCCACAGTGAAAGAGACTGTTCATATACATAATCATCTACCTGCACAGATTCAGCTACACTTAAAACGAAACCCAAATCTGTCTCTTACATACAGAGTCTGCGTATATATGTATAGAGAGCGAGAGAAAAGAACCCAATAGACGGCTTTGTAAGTGGAGGAGCCTCTCTTTTAGCGTACGTACGTTATGATTTTTCGGCCATCGATCTCTTTTTCTGCAAAATATATAGGGCATGCCCTTATCCAAAGGATTTTTATTTAAAAAACGAGCATTAGTTGTGAGGTCACTTTATATTGAATTTACATGATCCAAACTGTTTTTTTTTTTAAGTTGCACTTCATATATGATTCTTGCAAAATATTAGCCACAATGAAAATATTTGAAGCATCTATTGAGTTCAAAAAATTTAACGAATGTTATGTTTTAAGACAAAGGCTATGTTATATATGGTTTGTTTATATCTGGGACTGGATTTGGTATTGTCAAAACTCATCAGTTTGCGTGATCTTATTGCAGTGTTTGGTAGACTTAGGCCGGTGTAGGCTGTACGGACCAAAAAGGAAAGGGCAAAAGATCTTGGCTTACCAACTACACACAATGACAATTATATACACCATTAATTATACTGTATTTTTTCGTATTGTCTTTCTTTTTCCTTTCCGAATATATATAGTTGCGTGTGTGTGTGTATATATATATATATCTTGAGAAGAGCACTGAGGTTGAGCTGTTGTGAACAGTGAAGAGCTGGCTCTATAATTGCTCTGCCAGAGTTGTACTGCGCCAAACCATGGTTGTGTTTCTCTTTTACTACAACTTACAGAAGCAGAAAATGCTTTTAATTTCTTGTGCACATTTCTTAATGCAAGCAAATTAAAGTTACCTTAGATCGCGATGATTAAAGTCAATTTTGCCTTTTTACAAACGATTCCTGTACAGGAACTGCAGCTTATGTCAACTGAACAATCAACAACAATGCATGCATGCACGAACACCTCGATCGATGATCGCTGGATTAATATTCAGAGCATCATTTTGGTTAAGCTCTGACATTTTGGGCACCTCATCGAAGATATGCTAAGGCAACGTTCCGTTTGTAAGTGATTATGGGAGCGTGGGAATCACTTTTCTAAATAAAAACACACGAGAGGTGCTTTTTCATTAATCACCTATAAGTAAGTTACCAATAACTTTGCGGAGAAGCATCACTTCTCATGTGAGAAATGAATTATCAACCACACCGCCTTAAAATGGGAATTTATGCATCATTAGGCATTTCATTACTTGAAATATGATTATTTACAACACCAGAAACACACACAGCGTACCGAAACTGAATCAGATCTCGTGCACAGAGGAGAATAACGAAGGACTGGAACATGGTAACAAGAAAAACTAAAAAGAATCTGAGAAGAGGACATTCACATTTTACACTCAGTTGCCTATATCGACTGGGAAAAACCAAAAGTAGAGATTACATATGGTGTTCGATGACTAGAAGCGTCTCAGTGTGACTGACATTCCATTTTGCCTGCCTGAAGAAACCGCATTCTGAGACCATGATGATGGCTTGAATCCCCCTGTAAGTACGTTGGATGCAGCAGCAGCACTTATCCTTCTTCTCTTAGATTGTAGTTCCAAACTCTTCTTAGAAGTCCCAGATGCGCCAGGAAAAATTGAAGCCGCATTGATTAGTGCTCGCTTATCCTTCCTATTTTTTTCAAACTTGGAAACAAACTTCACACGCGACGCAGCAGCAGCATCCTCCTCTGCCACTGGAAGCAGTCGTAAACCGAGACCCATCTTCCTTGAAGCAGCCTCTTCTTCGGCAACTCTTTTCTTTTGAGACTGAAATAAAACAATAGTAAATAGTGAGGAAACCCTTTATGCAATGCCAAATTCAACACTCAAGCTCAGTTCATTCTCAATTGAGAGGCAGAAAATGATGCAAGAAGAGAATAAATTATATATATATATATATATATATATATTACACCCACGCACACTGAGAAGAGAGATTTCTAATCATATTTCATCATATCTAAATACTTTATAAGGAAAAATGGGTAGGGCAGACTAAAAACTTCTAATCATCTCTCCATGTCTACATTTTTCATCACTCTGTTATATAAACCGTAAAGGAGAAGTGAAGAGTCATAATTTTGACTTTTCTAATATCAAACAATGCATCTGTGTGAGAAAAACATTTAAGTGAAGAACTAAAAATGATCAGGTGACATACTCTAAGTTTGGCTCTGAGGGCCTTGTTCAGGGAATAGTCATCTAAATGCCTGTCATCAGAAATTCTCTGTAGTCGAACAAGTAACGGCTCGGCTTCTTTCTTCTTTTGCAAATCCTCTTCTTGGTGTTCAAGACGATAAAATGGATCCGCAAGCTTTCCTCTTTCTGGAGAACAAAAAATTAACTTTTGTTATGAGAGTAGAAAAGGAAACATCAAAATAATGCACCAAGTGGTCCAACATCTCAAGAAGAATAATTCAACCTTTTGATCACACAACTGAAATTAACAAAGAGGGGTGAAAGGACTCCATTCACACCCTTCCTTTTACTTCCTTTTTTGGTTGAGTTCAAGTTTAACTTAATTGGAGTACAATAAGCTCAATCTATTTCAATAAGGCATTGTAAAAATCACAAAAGAAACACCATTTGCAGCAACTTCTAAACCAACCTTCATCAGCAGGAAGTTCAAAGGTTTCCGCATCCTCAACGTCAAATTCCTCATTCTTTTGCGTGGCCCCACTACTCATCACATACTGGCAATTCTTCGGATCTGTCTGAATAACAATCTCTTGTTTGCAGCATGGAGACTTCATGGTAAAGCTCCATATCTGGCAGGAAATAAAACCTTGATTTTTAATAAATGCATTAACTAAAACCGGTAAGAAAGAATGACGAAGAAGAAAGGCAGGCATGCTAAAAAAATGAATACATGGATTTCTATTGATCAAGGGGTAGCAAAACTAATAGTCGCCAATTTAATTCTGAACATAAAAGTACCAGTTGGAAAATATACCTTTGTAGAGTAGTAATTTCCAACTTGCTTTTTTTCTGCATTAAAACGAACACCCTTCGCAATCATAGAATTGCAACCACCGCACCATATATGGTAAGGCATCTCGAACCTGAATGCGTAACAATCAATATATCAGAATGACGCACATATATGATTGCCAGGATTTAATTAAATTTCCCATTTTCCCCCCAAGAAAATGCACACAACTGCAAATGCTTAAAGTGGAGTACAGTAGAAACCACAGTTTTCATATACATGTGTGTGTCCGTACATATTACAAACGGTGAAACAGTAAGCACTGTCCAAGAAAAACACTTACAAATATATTAATGCCTACAAACTATAATATACCAACAGAAGTAAAACGAAGTAAAGTGAGCAGTAAAACAAAGTAACTAAGTTTCCATGTTCCATTTAGAGCTTATTAGAGCCATAAATGGAAAATGACATACGTGAAACCATCATCGCACAAATCAAATCAATTACAAAACTACAACAAGAAGGAAAGAGTAATTCAGTTGGTTAATAAGGCTTTAATCTCACAATGTATATTGCGCAGAATCTTCTCACCAGGGAACATTTTAGTAAGATAATAATAAAGAAGCGAAAAAAGCCCATTATTAGCTATTCCGCGGAAGTCACTCAACCACATTAAAACGTTCCATTAAAAAAAATGCTTCTTGAGACACATTTAGACCATCTAACAAACACATAACATATATGAGTTTGACTTGTTACCTTATAATCAGAATCCCCTGGTCCAATTTCCTTGCTCTCTCCCTCAGAGCATGTTGACCGTTGAACTTGTTCAAGGAGCCCTGAAGCAAAAATCAACATTAGAACTCCATAAACCAACCACCCCACCATGACATATTCTAACAGGAGTACAACAGAAGCATACCTTCTTTGGCGACCATTCTGGGGGATAATAAAAGTTGTCTGCCCTAGCAGCTGCAAGTGTAGACTGCAGAGAACCAGGTAAAACATTTAGCAGATTGAACAAATCTACAAGCAGAAAGAAAAGGAAATCCTAAATATTACTACGAAAATACAATTGTCAAAATACAAAGGATTCATCTCAAGCCCAAGTATTTGTAACCGTTGTTTCATAACGATCAATTACATTAGGAAAAAATAACATCCCGATTTTTGTTTGGTGAAGAACCATATGTATAATTTATCTCCTATATATTTAAAAATCGAAACAGCATCAGTACAAAATCCTTTTGAGCTCATTGGTCATCTAAAATCTTAGAGGAACAACATTGTCGATTAATTTTAACTGTCAATAATGAATCAATGCGATCGTAGGTTCTAAAAAATGGCAATCGAAAGCAGAATCAAACCTGTGCACAATTAAAAATTAAAATCCAAACACTCCAAAAATTGGATCTATTGAACGTGAAAATTCAAACTTTATAGCCCTCATCTTACATAGAAAAATTCGTTCGACAATAAGTTAACAAAATTCAGATTAATTAACTCGAATATGAAACCCCAATAAAACGCGTCTAATCCGATATCAAAACCCTAATATTGCAAAAGCTTCAAGAACGAATAGGAAACCCTAATTTAATTGAAATGGGTGAAAAGAGATGAATTTTGCATACCATTTTCTCCTTCTTGAATTGCTACTTGTTCACCGAAGTTTTTCCGATCAATCAACCAGTCCGCTCGATTCAATCGTTCTGTTGAAGTTCTTGAAATTTTTTGATGCCCCTTTTTCCTAGACGGTTCTCAATTTTCCCTATTGGACAAAGACGACGTCGTATTACTGTTTCCGGGCCCTGTCTTTTCTTGTCACTCACAATGCTACAAGAATATGGAAACCCAATATCGTCTCGGCCCATGGCCCATAAAAGATCGTCACACACATCCAATCACTAATTGGATTTTAAATTTAGGCCTTTATTTTCTCTTTTAGAGAATGAATGAAAAGCCTAATCCAATTACATATATCTAATCCGGCTTTAGATATATCACTCAGTACTACGGTCTGGTGGTATTCCTCTTCACTTGGAAGTGACAGGTCTTAGGTTCGAATCTCATGGATGGCGAATTTGATACCAAATTAAGTTGCCCGTTGTGTGGCTTAGTAAAGAAATTTAAAACAATGGTATGTTACACTGAGTAGTCTTCGGCTTGATTTGCCGCTATATGCAATACACACAACACGGAAGTCAACAGAGTAAATTAGAAGGCGGCACAATCCAAATGGCTGACAAATTATTAATGCTCTGAAAAATTAGAGAGCAGTGTCTCGTGATGTTCTCTAAATTGAAGATGCCTATGTCACTTGGTCCGTTGTAGTAAAAAAACTTGGGTTCGTCCTCAACTTCTTTCAAATCATCTATGTAGTAAATGCATTTCGGTTGGCACCCCAGATGGTCTGAAGCCAATACAGACATGAATGTGAGACGGAAAATCATAATCAACTAAAAACACTTATCTAGATTAGAACATCCGTTGAGCAATCTTCTGAGTGTCTGCATCTCTCCTTGTATTGTGACAATTCCATAGCAAAACAAATGATCTTCTACTCTCTTTCACTAACCTTATCACAAATTCTATTCAATGGGGCTAGAAGGGTTATTTCTGTGTGTCGAGTGTGAGAGTATGGACCTTCTTCTATAGTAAAAGAGGTGGAATCCGAGTAAGGAACTTCCCATCATGTAATTCTAGTCGAACAAGACTTTATCACCTAAACTTTAGTATTCGTATCTGATTAGGTTTACTAATCGTATTAGGACTGCTTTAGCTATAAAATCCTAATAATACACTCTCTTTATTAGCGTACAAGTATTATTGAAATCAATCTCTGCTATCCTTAATCTATAAGAGATGTTACATACAAGTGTGCAACTCTAAAATAGTCTTACATTCTCCCACTAGAGTCAACACTTGTAGACAACAGTACTCAAAACCGAATATTAAAAATTGCTCTTAATGGCCATGAGATCAAAACAATAAAATCCATGATAAACAAACTTCTGTCATCAGCTAATATCCATGAAGAACCAGAGGGAATCACATTTTACAAATTAAACACTATCCCCAAGATTACTGTCATGAAATTAACAAACACATGAAGCTCCAACAAGATATGAATAGATGAATGCACAGTGTGCAATCTGTATAACACTAAGCATTTGGTCCCCTTAATGACTGAAAACCACAGTCAAACTGTAATACTTCTAAAGAAGCCTTTATAGTTGCATACCTGCTACAACACTCATAAGAGTTGTTGCAATTATAAACTGACATAACTAAAAGCTGAGAAACTGGGAAATTTCCATAGCAACTTAAGACAGCAACAACCTTCAATAGTTATGATAAACTGTAAATTCCTTATTACATTTAAAACTTAAAAACAAACCAAAAACTCAGTGGCTCCCACTGGTCTCGTAGATTCAAAATCAATTTAAAACTCAATTATGGCTATGTCCTTCCTGAAAACTCATATAGCCCTAAATTGATGCAAACATGCAAGCAAAGACTTTACGTGAGCTTAATTAGAAATACTTTGGCTGGGTAGCTATAATCACAATCCTTTTTTTTAAGAGCAATATGAATATGTATCAACTTAATCTGAAGGGACTCAATTCATGCATTTTTATCCAATCCAAAGCGTACTAATGTACATTCATCTATAAACTTTATATGCGTGAACTTAATCTGAATGATGAAACACTGAGGTTTGATAAAATTATGATAATCATTTAAATCAAATTAATATGTATCGATAGACATTGAGTACTATTATCCTTATTTTCATGGCTTAATTTTTCCCGTACAACCGAAGTATGAAACCGAATCTTATCACATGAGATTAGCAATACACAAACATTCATTTGTCCAATACTTAAAATATGAGAAAGGAAACCTAAATGAATCTGGAACTTCGTCAATATCTATGTCAAAGTTCTAAAAAACGCTAGACGCTAGTCGGGCGGCGGGCTAGCGCCTAGCGTCTAGGCGCCTAGGCGGCACCTAGGCGGATTTAGGTAAATTTCTTGTATATCTTGTAAATAAGTGCATATTGACACCTAAAAAAAAACTATGCTTGTATGGATAATAAAATAATGATAAAATGCAAATTAGGTACACTATTTCCATAAGTATTGGATGAACTTGTAGTAAATCCATCATTTGCAAATTAGATACACCATTTCCATAAGTATACCACCATGAAACCAAAAAAGAAAAATACACACAATTAATAAAATAAAATATATATATATATATATATATATATATATATATATATATATATATATAAACCTCCTAGGACCGCCTAGGGCCGCCCAGCCCGCCTATCCTGCCTAGCTGCCTAGCCCATCTAGGCCCAGCCCGATTTGCCCAAAAACGCCTCGGTTGTTAGGCGCCGTCTAGGGCGTTTTTTAGAACACTGATCTATGTTTATGATTGAATAACTCGATGGAGATAGGCATGTATCATTGGCCTTAAACTCATTCCCAATGTTTGTACAAAGAAACGAAGAACTAAAGACAGAAAAATATTTTAGAATATCAAACTTTCTTTGCAGACCTTAGTACTAATCAATTTCCACATGTTTGTACTTACGAAGAGTTAAACAAAATTAACTCAAAATAAAAAATCATTTACTTTAAACAAAACTTTTAAGATGAAAACTTATTATAAAACTTTAGGTAAGACTTCAATGTAACAAAAATGTGATTTGAGTCTAATCCTCAAAACTTTATGAGCTTGGTTTTACCAGATGAGGCAATTAGTGAGTGTGAAGCCCAAATTCGTTTTAATTCTCCCACTTGGGCAAACAATCACTATATTTTGTTACTTCAAAAGAACTAATACAAAACTATCAAACAAGGTTTATGCGTAATTTTTACTATTTCAAGTTTAATTAACCTCAAACAAGTATTTAACAAACTACATAGTAGTCTTTATATATAAATATAGAACCATTATATAAGTCCATTTAATAACCAAAATACACCCTAATTGAGGCAGTTAACTGCCAACATATAAACTTTTTAGTTAATTAACACATGCAGTCAATAAGAGGACACATAGACGATGAACATATACAAAAATTTAGGTTATTTGGTGGTCTTTAGACTTTTGCCAAACTTAAGGCAGTATGCATAAAAAAATAAAAAATAAAAAAATAATTAATTATGTGCATCTATGTTGGAAGATAAATTCACCAAAACAATTATTAACATATGTATTTTTCTTCTTAATCTCTAAAAATTTACAATGTGTACTTTATAGTTTTCTCCAGTGTTAATTCGGATTGCAAGGATGTCAAAACTGACCAACGATACTCAATCCAACAATTCTTTTCTTAATTTTTCCATGCCAGTACCTTTACTCAAACTTTAGACTTCTCTATTATAGAGTTTATGCACCTTTATTCTAGAATCCAAATAGGATCTATATGTGAATGGGTCCCGACCACGCCCTTACGGTTTTGTTTCTGGGAACTCACACGAGAACTTCCCAGTGGGTCACCCATCATGGGATTGCTCTCGCACGCTGGGGATTGCTCTCGCACGCTGAAACTCCGAAGCCAGTGAGCTCCCAAAAGGCTTCGAGCTAGGTAGAGATGGAAATATACATATAAGGCTCACAGGATCCACCCTCTGGACGATGTGGGATCTCACAATCCACCCTTCCCTTAAGGGACGAGGACGGCGTCCTCGTCGGCACACTCACAACTAGGGTTAGGCTCTGATACCAAATTGTCACATCCTGGCCCGGCCCCCACCACATCCCGAGCACGACTCCGCCGTAACACGATATTGTCTGCTTTGGGCCCTGACCACACCCTCACGGTTTTGTTTCTGAGAACCCAGATGAGAACTTCCCAGTAGGTCACCCATCATGGGATTGCTCTCGCGCTCTACTTGCTTAATTTCGGAGTTCCGATGGAACCCGAAGCCAGTGAGCTCCCAAAAGGCCTCGCATTAGGTAGAGATGAGAATATACATATAAGGCTCACATGATCCACTCCCCTGGACGATGTGGGATCTCACATGAATAGGTATAAATCCACTATAGATTCCAACTATATGTATACCTCAGCCATTTTCGATTATCATTATGCCCCAATCTGTATGCATCAAAACTTATGCTTAATATGTTATAACACAACGGAGATTTAGTGAAGAAAACAAAACAAAACAAAAAAAAAAAAATTAATA
Source organism: Heteromeles arbutifolia (assembly GCA_024362995.1). NCBI lineage: Eukaryota > Viridiplantae > Streptophyta > Magnoliopsida > Rosales > Rosaceae > Heteromeles > Heteromeles arbutifolia. Next base: position 2,923,492 of record JANCRC010000021.1, read on the forward strand.
ATAAAAAAAAAAAAAAAAAAAAATATATATATATATATATATATATATATGAAACTTTAACGTGATGCAAGATTAATCATGGTGGGATTCAAAATACTGGTTAACTAGTAGAAAGCAAACAAGTTATAGCTATTAGCTATATGATTGAAAAATGCCGTCAATCCTAACAAATAAACCTGTAAATTAAAATTAAGACAGCTACAAGATTCAACACCAAATGAAATCCTGACGTATTACTTTAGTAATATAACTCATGGCAAACAAAAGTGTGACATGAAGTACTATGTTTATGGTATCTGACAATCCATATAGCCATACCAAAGTGCAAAGCCTTTACTATATGAAGAATGTATCATGCTTAAAAGTACTTCTACAATGTAGTCAATGCATGCTATAGATATTGTCTTGGTTAAGAATTCATACCGTGCTTTCTCTTCTTTAAATCAGTCCCAGTCCAAAACTGAATGAATCTGAATGAGTTCTTGACGAAACTGGAGAACAGAAGTACTTATAAAAATTGTTAACATCTTTAACCCCATAACTGTATAGTTTACAGTTTCGACACCTTTGGATGAAGAAATACTGATAACAATTTCTTTTGTTCATAATACTACCATAGCTATGTCTGAATTTCCTGTAGCCTTGCTTTCATATCTTTGTGATAGGAGAAAACAAAACCTAATTTAAACATATGTATATGATATATTAATGCCACTAGAATTCGAACCATGAAAAAACAAAAAATTAAGTCAAACCTCCTTTGGAAGGGTTTCTTTCTCCACGTTATTATGAATTCTAGTGCAATTCTGATCATTATTTCTTCGATCATGTTCAGAAGTTACACATAAACAAGAAGGGCTTTAGCCAATACATGAATATGCAACATCTGATCTGTTGATCATGATCAGAGAGAGAAGCTAATAACGCAAACTGATAGGCATCTTATGAATTTTTGTAGCTTTCCAATGCCTTTTTCGTCTCTCTGCGACTCAATGTGATTAGTGTGGAAAAATATCAAGACCAAATTTACTACATTCTTTATTGGAAAATCTTAATAGAATGAGAACAAAAACAATAATATTTTCCCAAATAAGACTTAGGTGAGGACTAAAAGTAATACACAACCAATGATGGCTGTTCATGTTTTGTGGCTTCGGTGATCATAGTGTTCTAAAGACTTCATAAATAACCACTGAACTCCACACTGCAACTTGATTCATGAAAGTATCTCCAACTATCCATGGGATTAAACAATTCTATATGTAAAAAAAAAAAAAAAAAAAAAAAAAATAAGAAAAGAAAAAAACAGTGGACATGTTGCCAATTTAGTCACTTCCATTGGGTTTGAAATACAATATGACTTTAGAAACTTATTTTCATGCATGCTTTGGAAAAACCATGGTATGAGTGACTCAGTTTCATATTTCTTTAGTTACAATCAAAATATTAGTAGCATGGGTATGGCAACCATGATAATTTTGCATGTGCTTTTATCAGTAACATGCCTAACAAATCAACCAAATCATCGATAATATACATAATTCTGGTTTGGTGTTACTGATAATCAACAATGATACACACACATAAACTTGTAATACAGTTTCTGCCCTCCAGAGTCCCGTATGGCTACGGGACCATCAACCCTTTTCGGATCAAAGTGAATGAGATTCAGAAGCCTATAGGAAAAAACACTTGATCCACCAAATTAGGGGCAGGCAGTCTATCTCAATATCATGTTATTTTGGTAACAGTAACAAGCCCTCTTCATATTTCTAAGAGGCCGAGCGCTTTCAACTGCTGAATATGCTCAGGTGGGAGAGGTGAGGAAGATCAATCAATAAATTAAAAAATAAATAAAAAAAATAAAAAAAATTACTTAGAAAGTCTTGAGAGTTATGACAATTCTGTAAAAACCCAAATCTTAATGTCGCTATCGCCGATCAGCAGTTGTACATATGCTTCTTTATGTATTTCTCTATGGCGTAAGATGCTTGTTGTCATATTCTTCATGTATCAATGTGCATTCGTGACATTCTTTATGCATTGACATACATTCATGACTCAAATGGCTTACCTTGTTGACTGAAGCCAAAACAAAAACACATATCAATCACAAAATACCAATCCTCTAGTCCATGCTTTAGTTTTCAATTTTGTTTGTCAATCATTCTTTAACTTTTGGTTAACTGAGTACATTGGAGAATATAGTTATTGTACAGTGGAAAATATAGTTATTGTACATATAGATTAACTGGTTAACCTCTAGTTCTCGCCGGATCATTTTCCTAGGGATCCCGCAATTGTGTCCATTCATCATACATCGTGCGGTCAGTTTTCGTTCGGTACTATTTATATTTGAATTTTAAATTTTAAATGATTTCTGACCGCACGATGTACGATAAACGAACATGATTGCGTGATCCCTAGGAAAAGGATCCGGCGAGAATCCTTTTCCCATGAAAGCATATACATAGAATTATTATCATCTAAATATCTAGACCACTGCACAATAATATATTATAATATACAAAATACAATAATAATAATAATATTATTATATACAATTTTGTATATAATAATATTATTATTGTATTTCCAATTTACATTACAGATTAAGCTTCGAAAATTGAATCAGTAAAAGCAAAAGGGGCTTTTAGCTTCGAAGTTAAAAACAGAAAAGCAAAATGGGCTTTTAGTTTCAGAGATGAGTTTTGGCCTTGGGAATCAGATTAAGCTTCGAAGATCCATTGAATCAGTAAAGCTGAGGAGTAAGATCAGGAAAGCATCGAAACTATTAACAAAGTGAAAACGAAAGCTCTCGCCAGCAGTTACAGACGGAGACGACGGAGCAATTGCAGATGGAGACGACAGAGACGATGGAGCAGTTGCAGATGACAAGTTTGATTTCTGAGGTTCGAGTGAGGAAAAATAGGTAAATCCGAATTTTATACCCAAAATCGTTTTGGTTTTTTGTCAAACACTCGTTTTAGTTTAGCTAATTTGAATCAATCATGATTCTGTGTGGATTTATTGAAATTATTATTTATTTATTTCTGATTATCCTCCTATTTTAGTTTGAAACGTATTTGAACCAGATACTTGTATCTCGACAATATGATACGCGTATCGCGTCAGTCAACAATGTATCCCTTCACTCCAATATGTATCGGGCACGTATCTTTTGCGTATCCGTATCCCCTCGTGTCAGATACGGGATACGCTGGCTTTCCCCCGTGTCCATGCATCGCACCAGCTTCTAGGATTCTGAATGATAATCTAGTTAAATTGATAGGGGATGACTTCAACACGAAGGACATGGAACTGTGGTTCCAAGGCGGTTCTGACCACCTGAAGACGTTCCTGTGTAAATGCCCAGCCAAGGAGGAAGACGGTGAGAGGATGATGGAATGCAACACCAGCTGCAATCGGTGTCATACATTGTGCTACAAGATACAAAATGACGATGTTCCAGAATTTTTTCGTTGCAAAACTTGCCGACGGACCAAGCTGGAATCCGACCAATTTGCGCACAGTTTCGAGTACAACATTAGTAGTACTGAATCTGGTGGTGCATGAGGCTTATTTCTTAGCAACAAATTGATTTTCTTCCTAGCTTTTTCTTTTACTCCAGTAAAAGAAATAAGCCTCATGCACCACCAGATTCAGTACTACTAATGTTGTACTCGAAACTGTGCGCAAATTGGTCGGATTCCAGCTCGGTCCGTCGGCAAGTTTTGCAACGAAAAAATTCTGGAACATCGTCATTTTGTATCTTGTAGCACAATGTATGACACCGATTGCAGCTGGTGTTGCATTCCATCATCCTCTCACCGTCTTCCTCCTTGGCTGGGCATTTACACAGGAACGTCTTCGTCTTCAGGTGGTCAGAACCGCCTTGGAACCACAGTTCCATGTTTTGAAGCCATCTCCTATCAATTTAACTGGATGATCATTCATAATCCTAGAAGCTGGTGTTGTATCACACAATCCGACAAAGATGTCGGACAATTCAAAACATTCTTTTATGAAATAGTAACTGTCCTTCAGTCCCTTCTGTGCAGTTTCCTTCAAATCTCCAATAGGTGCATCACCTGGAACAACAACCACTATGTCTCCAATTGGCGACTCCCTTTCCTCTTGGATTTTCTTGGAGTGATGCTCATCCCTCCAATCAATGTTTGGCCATGGAATTTGATATATGAATGTTAGCAAAGATTCCCCTTGTGCAGCAATGTCAAATTCTTTCACAAAATGTTTACAATTCTGTATAATTTGAACACACTCCTTTACTTTCTTTTCTTCTCCGTTTGAGTCCGCTCCGGGTAATCCCTCCATCTTCACATAAGAGTCATAGAGACGTTTTATATCATTGCATGTACGATTGTATATTTGTCCTTCCCATGGTACCTCCTTCAGCTGCAAATGATAAACATCCCTACCATTGTCGTCCTTTGTGATTGTACGGGCAAAAATGTGATGTTCATCAACCACCACGTTGTCTAGGTTGGACAACACATAGATCTAGAACGGTGGTAGCCCCTACTGATGGCCTGTTAGCTTGCTTGTTTGCTCGAGCCAAGTCAACCGCTGCTTCCCGTAAAGCTTTTCGGGGCATCAGAGGAGCACCATTGCCTAATATTTCCTTGAATTGATTCACCACGTTCATCAACATTTCTGCTATTCCTCTTCATATTTTCTGCCTCATGAATCATCCCAACAAGATGGGAGAGAAAATCTTTGAGCGTTCGAAAGTCCCTGTATCGCGAAAGTAATGCTTGCAACTGGTGGCCAAAGGAGGACTGGGCCATCTTTGAAAGCTCTAGTGACCCAATGTGGTTCAGTGAATCAACGTATGCAAAGCGACTGATACCGTAGCTTCCACGATAGAACTTGTATCCCCACTTGGCAAACCACGAACGTCCGCAAGCGACTCCGAACAACAATCGAAGATCCATCCCAGCTTTCATAGAATTGTCTTTAACACAGATTGCTCTGCACGAATCAAAAGATACAAGGATTCTAACCTGTTCACATTCTAATTACATAAATAATTACATTCCCAAGATGAGTCTTCGCAATCATACCTGGTCCTAAGAAGAGTACACATTCTGTCCCACAAGTCCATAATCTCAGTGCCACTAAGATGAGCAGAGCCCGCACCATGTCCCCTTATGCCCAATAAATGGCCGTAACCATCAGAGTGAATCAACCCATACATGATGTGGTTCTGTCGATCAAGCACACCATTCTGTATAGGGTTATTCCAACCCTCTTCCGGCGGAATGATCACATGGTATGATCGGTTGCTAAATCAAACTTTGAAAATTGTGAATTTATCAACATCACACAATTTTCAAAGTTTGATTTAGCATGATTGAAATGTATGAACTTTGTTTTTATTGTGAAGGAGGTAAAGATTATAAACTTGCGCATACTTCCCAATCACTTATTTGTTAGCTTTTTTCTTTTCTTCAAATGATAATTGCAAGGGGGTTCAAATATAGAAATTTAAATTTAAATTTAAATTAATTTACCAACGTTTTAATTACTTGAGTTATAAACTCTTTACCTTATGATACAAGATATTGGAGCGAATTAAAAGTTGACTAAATTTAAATTAATTTACCAACGTTTTAATTACTTGAGTTATAAACTCTTTACCTTATGATACAAGATATTGGAGCGAGTTAAAAGTTGACTAGACAAGAAATCATGCAATTTTTATGATTTTGTTGTAAGAAAGTGAATAACATGAATTTATCAACATCACACAATTTTCAAAGTTTGATTTAGCATGATTGAAATGTATGAACTTTGTTTTTATTGTGAAGGAGGTAAAGATTATAAACTTGCGCATACTGTCAAATCACTTATTTGTTAGCCTTTTTTTTTATCAAATGATAATGGCAATGGGATTCAAATATAGAAAATTAAATTAATTTACCAACGTTTTAATTACTTGAGTTATAAACTCTTTACCTTATGATACAAGATATCGGAGCGAATTAAAAGTTGACTAGACACCCATTCAAGAATGGAATGATCTTGGTGAGGTGGTGGGGTATAAGAGTTTGGCGCAAACAAACTTACCCTTAAGAGGCAAAGGGTTATGGTCCCTCACATAGTTGGAGAGGATGTGAAGAAATCGCCGAGACAAACAACTTGTAACTTCAAAGTGCTTTAATAAGTAAATGTTTATCTGTTTTGATAAATAAATAAGATTAAGTGAATATGCTTGGAGTGTTGTAACTTCAAAGTGCTTTAATAAGTAAATGTTTATCTGTTTTGATAAATAAATAAGATTAAGTGAATATGCTTGGAGTCTCGAAACACGTGGCTATATTGTTTGGCGATGAAAATTTGAGTGTTTCTTGGTTAATTTTTCATTAGGTTTAATTATGACCTAGTAGATTGTTTAGATCCAATCTCTCTTTTAATAAAGATGGTATGTATGTTCTAGTGATTATTGATTGTGTATTTTGAGTTTAAATTTTTTGGATGTAAGGCACATCAGTGACTTGTAGATTGTTATTGTCACATCCCACCTCGGGGCAGATCATTTCCTGGGCCCGCTTCACCACCGTAGCACGATATTGTCCGCTTTGGGCCCCGAGCACGCCCTCATGGTTTTGTTTCTGGGAACTCACAAGCAACTTCTCAGTGGGTCACCCATCATGGGAGTGCTCTCGCTTGCTACTCGCTTAACTTTGGAGTTCCAATAGAAACCGAAGCTAGTGAGCTCCCAAAAGGCCTCATGCTAGGTAGAGATGAGAATATACATTTAAGGATCACTCTCCTGGACGATGTGGGATGTCACAGTTATGATTCTGTTTATACATGTATTCGATATGTTTAGTTAGTCGGTTAGTTAATCAATTGGTTTTGGTTGTAATTAGTTTGGGTTTGACTCATTTTGTAATATATATACATGAATTATTGCAGCAAGCATCTTCTGTGCAACCGATCATACCTATGATCATTCTGTTCGAGGAATGGTTAGCTTTGGTTATTTATTGGGCATTAGGGGATGTGATGCGGGCTCTGTTGGCTTATCGAACGTTCATGGTTTTTCAAGTGGGATACACATTCAGTCGGGAAAGCTACGAGATCAGCCACTTCGCATACCAAATTTCACTGACCCACATTGCATCATTGGAGCTTCGAAAGAATGCCGAAGTTGTTGACGAGCATCATACACTGAGAGCATTACTTGTTAATAGGGACATAGAAAATATGAACACACTCAAAGATCTTCTTTCTTTCTTGTTGGACATAGAATATGAGAGGATTAGCAAGACAATTTACAACACAAAGAGCTCGATGACAAGTGCAAATGCAAAGTTGACCAAATCCACATAGTAGTGAACCAATTCAAGAAGATACTAGGAAACAATGCTTATGCGATCACATGAAATTTTTTACGGAAAGCAGCATTTGACTTGGCTCGAGCAAACATACGGTGGCAACAAAAGACGAGAATTGTGGGGAAGTTAATCAAATTGAGTTGATGTCCGTACCATGGGAGGGCAAGCATACAATTGTATATGCAATATGCAATGATGTAAAACTTCCCTATGACTTTTACGTGGAGAGATAATCTAGAGCGAAAACAGAATGGGTTCCACCATATAACTAATAGGCAATATGTGAAGTAGTTCAATTCTTTATAAGTATTTGCATGGTTTGGTTATTCACTGGTGTAGGACTTTATCCTCACATGGACAAAATTTATTTAAGTCAATAATAAAACTCTTTTATGGAGCTATTAATTATGATTTCCATGTTAGAGTTCTCTTAATCTATCAACAAAAATTCCAACAAATTAATTAATAGATTAAGAGCCAATTGATTAAATTGACATTAACATTATAACTGTGGAGAAAATCACTTCCCAAACACTTAGAATAGAGAGAAGTTACATTTGAGTGGCATATGCATGAATCAAAATGTTATATATATATATATATATATATATATATATATATATATATATATATATATATATATATATATATATATCACGATGAATTGTTTTCTGATAGCTAGGGATGTCAAGATTTGAATCGTGACATTTTGTTTAAAGAAATGACGTGATATTATCCTAGGCCATTTATCATATATATATATATATATATATATATATATATATATACACACACACACATTTGTTATAATCACTTTAAAAATTTCATTTTGCGCTTATGTATTTTTTTTTAAATATAAAAAATTTGAAGTACGACCAACAATTTCCACACACATATATATATATATATATATGTATATATATATGTGTGTGCGCGCGCGCGCATCCAAATCCGATGGATATTTACTTGTTTGATGATCAACGGTTGCATGTCAAAATTAGCAGATGACTTCGAGTACCCTTGCTTGTAGTAAACATTTTTCACCCCGCAGCTAATTATTGTAGTTAGGCTAAAAATGTAATACACATATTAATCAGTTGTCCGGGATAAACAAACAAACTCCATAATGATTTTATATAAGAAATCATAGTTTAACATAATTGCGAATCCCTTATATAAACAGTCAAAATCAATTAAAAGTTATATAGAGATCATTTGTGTCTGTCAATCATGGGTTAAATTTATTTTAAATGTAATCTTTGATGTTTAAATTACAAACTACGGTATAGCGGTATCCATTTTCACTTGTAAATTATTATTAACCCAATACGAAGCTAAGCTCACCTCATCCGTTTTAGTGTAAATAATATCGTTTATTCAAACAAAAAAATTTACAAGTTCACAAACTAAATGTTACCATCCTCAAACTATCCTTGTTCGTAAAGTATTGAGTCTGAAGTAATTTTTATTTTTAAATTGCGATGTTATTGAAAACTTGTACACGAAAAAATCAGATAAAAAATTGCCCTTTTCCACATCCCACATTGCTTTGTCTGTAGATAACGTAGATTGCATGTCCCTTCACTCTTTAATTAGTTGCAATCCACTCAACTAATTAACCAGTACGGAGTTTTACTTTGCAACCATTAATTGAGAGAGGTTAACATTAACGAGGCAGATTCTCTGCTCTCTTTTTTTTTCATACACTTTTATCCTCCTCTTGTTTGTGTGGTCACGGTTAAATCACGTCAATATTTTATATTGATTTTTTATAGAGATAATAAGACAAAAAGACGTGATTTAACCGTGACTACACAAACAGAGGGAGGATGAAAGTGTATGAGAAAAAGGAGCAGAGAATTGCCTCCTTTAATCCTTACCCTAACTGCATATTCTGCCTATGCATCAAGTATATCCTAGAAACAAAATTTAAGCTTAAATAAAAAAATAAAAAAAAATGATTGAGGGTTTGACAATGATAATATAAACTTTATTTGGGAAAAAGGGTTTACCGCCCTCTCTTTTTCTTTTCTCCTCCTCATCATTAAATTAGCATAGAAAGGTTGTAGCATGACTCATATGAAAGGCAGGAATCCGGCAGATTTTTTATTGTGCCGAGAACATTGTTCGGTACAATAATTATAATAATACAATTGGTTGAACATTTGAAGAAAAAAAAATTCAACCAATTGTATTATAATACTTGATGTATCGGGTTGTATTTCTAGCTCACTGAAAATTTTCTCGCAAGAACACATACATTTTCAATTACTCTCTCTCATCTTTTCTCTAGAGATTTTATAGTGTCACCAAAGCACTGAAAATTATCGGGTGCTTAGGCGAGGCCTAAGCAGCGTTAGCCGGAGATTTTTAGAATAGTGATTAAACTTATAGCATGTGCAAACGTTCTTATATTAATGTACTTAAGAAGTCGAGCATGTCAATCATGTTATACACTCATCTTATAATACATGAAATAATATACACCACGTAATATTTTTAGAGATACATAAACTTTTTTTTCTCTCAGCTTTCCTATATATATACACATATATATATATGTATATATATATCTTTAGCAGATTAAATTTGATCAAGCTAAGCTGTCAAGAAAAATAGGGAAGTTTCTCTCTCTATCGGGTTCTTCATTTAACTGATCCATGCTTCCCCTTCGCACCCTACTCCTCTATCTCCTCCTCCTCCTCCTCCTCCTCCTCTTATTCCACCATGCCACTGAGAATTCCTCATCACCTTCTTATTTCCACCATTCTTTGCCTCTCTCTCCTCTTCTTGTTCTTATTTCATGAATATTTCCACAACTACTCCAAGATTTCCACCACAAACATTCACAAAGAAAGCATAAGATCTTATTCATCATCGGTTTCTCATCATCATCAGCGTCGCCCTAATACGATCAGTAGAAAAGTGTTAGCAAGCAAATTTGACTTCACTTCATTTGTACATCCTCACCAACAACGCCAAAGGTCATCAAAAACTTCACCGGATGATCATCATCACATACAAGCACAATTGGAGCCCTCGGCCGATGATCCGACGGAGATTGATCCACGTTATGGTGTTGAAAAGCGACGTGTTCCCACCGGTCCAAACCCTTTGCACCATTGATCATATCAGCTTTAATATCTCAGGTGATCAAGGACTGTACATGAAGTGAAGGAAAGATAAATATACAGAAAAAGAAAGATTTATACTAATATTATTGAAGCGTTTATTATTACTTACATATGATGTTTTCCCCACTATTTCAATTTTTCTTGTCGAGAAAACAGAGAACCATAATGTAGGAGCTTGAGGGGTAATTTTTTGGTGTACTTGAAATATGATCATGTGATATTATTTTTTATTTAGATTATGATATGTAGATTTGTTTTTTTATTAATATATTTTAAAAATAAGACATTAATTATTTTGTCGACTCTTATTATAACATATAGAATAATACACTACGTATTTATATCCCCGTAGTTATAAATTTTAAAGAGTTGTTTTGATACAAATTTATCAAGTTTTTGGGGGTTGTACATACATATATGAAGGGATGGTCGATGGTCGACACTGTAATTGTTTTCATCACTGTTTTAAAAATCCCCGTCTAGGAGCTAGGCGGCTAGCCACTGCCCCGATTAATGTTAAGGGCGCCTAGACCTACTGAGGCACCGCCTAGACCGCCTAGGCATCCGCCTAGACCGCCTAGGCACCCATCTAGACCGCCTAGGCTCCCACCTAGACCGCCTAGACCCGCCTAAACACTCGCCTAGGTCGCAACTCACTTAGACAGAAAATAGATAACTTTCATTTTGCATTTTGTTTTTTTTTTCTAATAAATTATAAGAGACTTGTTGCATACTTAAATGAACACACATTATATCCTTATTTCACATGTTTTCATTATGTTTCAATACTTCATAATATATATGCATTCTATTTTGTAGTTTATGACGAAATTATATATATTTCAAGTACAAGCAGACACTTATTTACACAAAATATGATTGATTTACTTAAACCCGCCTAGTCTGCCTAGGCACCGACCTAGGCTCCGCCTAGGAGCCTAGGCGCTAGGCTCCAGCCCGCCGCCCGACTAGCGCCTAGCGACTTTTAGAACCTTGGTTTTCATAATGAAAAGGAAGAATGAATTAATACTCCAATTTATGGGCATGATTACTATGATATCTTGTAAATGTTTTTACAATTTTATGTAAATCGATCGATTGCAAGGAAACATGAGTAGCTGTGACGGCACGGCACGCTTTGAGAAGATATTTGTCTAGCATTTGCTAGATAGATGTTTAGTGTGTCCATAATACGGATCTGTATATCACATTATCATTATACAAGTTAAAGAACACTTGAAAATATAACTTCTTTCTACTTATATAATGACAATATCGTATATCATCCGTGTTCTAAACACAATAAAAAATTTATTCATTTGCTATTGCTAACACCATCCATAACCATTAATTAAGATATAATTAATTAATTAAAGAGGTTGGTTAGTGTAAAAGCTTTTTCTTTCTTTGCATTGCAGATTGATTAAGCTCTGCATTGTAGGTCGACCAACATGTGATGGGTTTGGTGCCACTTAATTGCCACACCTCTTTTAGAATTTGGATACACCGACTCATCAGAGTACATTAATGTCGTCATGAATACGTATAGGCTGGCATCACGAATCTGTATGTATGTACATATACAGTTTGAGTGTCCTAAGTGCATTATATAAATTTGGAATGTAAAACTAAAACATCCGCATCTCCAACAACAATTAAATTTTATCTCACTAAGTAGGGATGATTAAATGAATCCTAAGATGTCACTGTGTTCAGTTTTGTGTCAAGTCTTTTGTTAAGACTAAATACTCCATATCTTTTTTTTAAAGTCTCTTTCTAAGTCTTTCTAAATCTTGCTCTACCAGTTTTACCTTAAATATCTATCTCATAATTGCATCTTCTAACCGAAACATTATCGATTATAAACCGATATGTGCAAATGTATTAGTGCACTATATATAAAAAATACTAATTGATGATCTCAACTAACGTTTCACATCATCAATCTGTTTCAAGAATCCACTTTTATGATGGGGTAAAAGCACAATGTATCTCTCAACATGCCATTAGAATTCCTGTTTGCCATTATTATTATTTGGGCAAATTAAGCTCGACACTTAAAATCGATTTTCCATTTTTTGTTATTATTAAAGAATAATTGCTACATATATACGTGCTTCGATCAAATATATTCTTCTTGCGTGCTAGACAACCTAGGTATAGTTAGTTATTTATTTCACAGTTAGTAACCTAGCTAGTAAGTAGGTCCGTTGTACTTAATTTGCGTTCGATGCACTTGTACTCGTATGAAGATTCAAATGTGTAAGATTTGAGTCCCAATTATCTGATTCGTTTGAGACGAGAAACACTATATATTTTTTATCATTCACCTGTAATTTATGAATATAATGTAAATTTAAAATTGCGTAAAATCATAAGACTCAATCTATGAGTCAAGATCTTGAACTCTATAATTGTCACAAACGATTAACGTGGAATACATAAAACACATACCTTGATAATGCCGTTAAATGTTAAACACATACCTTGATAATGCCGTTAAATGTTACCTACAATCTCTATCTTGAGCGATCCGTAGACCAGCCGTAGATGTGGAGAAAATTAGGGTTTCTCTCTAGCCTTGCTTGCACGTTAAAACCTTAAAACATATTTTTCATTAGTGTACACATTAAATGAGTATGTGCATTGTTATAGGCAGAGATGACCCGTTTCCATCAACCACACCATGCATACAAACGCAATATTGGCCTCCCACTCATGGCTTACCCCACCCACGTTTCAAGGGGTCTGCCGACTTTCTCTATTTACTTCTCCAATTATATTAGGAATAAACATTTTCTGAACTTGATTTTGTCAACGTTGCCCTAACCATATTAAGAATAAACATTTCATCTAAGGTATTTCTGTTAACGATTCAGAAAATTGATAAAATTATCCATCATGAACCATTTCCGAGAAGGTGATTAATTGCGAAAGACGAATATGTGTATGTTTTGCAAACCTAATCCAAACTAAGTCAACTTACAACTTCAAACTAACAAGTAACAATAATACAATTTAATACAGCTGCATCTCGATTGAAGATTGTGACACATATAATTTTTAAGAAATGTTTTTAGAATGATTAAAAACGTTTTTAGTGAAAATATTTTTAGGTTCCAAAACACTTGAAGTGTACTTAAAATACTATTCAGGATTCACTCGTATTTTTATCAAGGATTGACTCCAATAGCACTTTTATAAAAAACGTTTTCAGTTATTTTAAAAACACTTTCAAACACATGTATCTATACTACACAAGAAAAATCACAACTAAATTAATTAATAATCAAAACAAAAACACACATTTAGAGAATAATAGGAAGCATACAAATTATATTCAACAAGTTCCCCCCACCTTCCACCGGCCACAACTAATTCAAACAAAATAATTAAACTAATATACCATCTCTTATATAAACCCAAGGTGGTGCAGGTTTAATTCAATGATAATATAATCAATTATATTTCACAACATGGTTAGTCCAATACCAGAGGTTGCAGCCAACAACTTCGCCTCAATGCCGCTAGCAATCGCCTTGTTCGTCTCAGTCTCTGCCCTTGTAGCACTATGTGCCAAAGCCAACCATGTACGCCGCCGTGCCTCGCCCGGAAAACAAACTAAGTCGCCCTCGGCGGCACCTAAGCAACTTGTGGTCAGCCTCAGCAACAAGGCAATTCCACTCGTCTCCAAAAATAAAGGGGAAGAAGTTGAAGTAGTGGATGATGGGTTTGGAGAAGGAGGGGTGTGGCAGAGGTCAATTTTGATGGGTGAGAAGTGCCAGCCACCTGAATTTTCAGGTGTGATATATTATGATGAGTGTGGAAAACAGCTTTCTGAGCTGCCACCAAGGTCGCCTAGGGTCGCCAGTCCCTTGCCAAACTTTTTCTCTCCTGCGGCTAGAGTTATGCGACCTTGCTAGCTATAGGTGATCAATTTAAATCCTCTATTATGTACGGTACCATATATATGTTTGATATAATATAAGAAACTCAAACTTTTTGGTGTTTCAACTTTATATTTGCACATTTTGATAGCTTCATTCTTTAGTTGAACTGTGTAGGATTGGAGATTGAAGACGATAGAGGCATGAATAGGAACTTGATGGAGGCGGCTAAGCAGCTAAGTAGAAGATTTAGAAGTTTTGTATGTCGTTGGCACTTGGATCCTCCGTGGCTGATGCCGTTTTTGGAGGTGGAGACGGAGCTACAGAGTCGATGATTTCTTGTGATGGCAAGTAGAGATCTTCTTTTTCCTTTCGGTGGATTTTTCCACCTTGGAAATTTTCAAACCAAAAGGTTTTTTTAGAAGTCCATGCTTGTCATATTTTCTTTTTCTTGTTGGTTCATACTACATCTATGTATTACTTTTTAATGGTTGGGAATGAAATTCATCTTTAACGACATAAAAAAACTGTGTAGGATTATTTCCTATCAGTATGATATCGACAACATTGAGAAGGTGTGAAATGTAATAAAACCATTTATTATGGTTAACATATTTTTGTTTAAATGTCAAAATGGTCTCTGCGTTTTGTTCTATAGCCAATTTAGTCTCTGTGTTTTCAATTTGGTAAAATTACTATCCATGTTTACATCTCTTAGCTAATTCAAGACAATTCATTTAAAGACCGTTAAAATTGACATGTGCACTAAATTGAATGACGGAATCCGTCTCTATATAAGAAAGCGAGAAGGCTGATGAATAGTGCAGGACAGTAGAGATCAGATTTTCTTACCAATTTACCCTTGCATAATTTAAAATATGATTTTGGGCAGGTTTTGAATTTTTTTTTGCTGAGGGGCAGTTTGGTCCCATTTTTTTTGTCAAATAATGTGACACCAAAATTTTTATTTCATGTGTAAAGAATAAAAAAATGAAAGGGATGAGAGAAAATAATAAACAAATGACAAAGTTGATAGTGCTCACGTAAAATAAAAAAGGTCTTTCACACGTGGATAATAATGTAATTAAATAAGTTGTCAAATGATTTTTTTTATATGTAACAAACTATATTATCTACACTAAGAAGAGGGGGTAGGCTTAGCCTCACAATGGGCTAGTAATAATGTAATTCGATCAGTTGTTTATTAAATATTATTTTCACTATTTTTAAACACATTCAAAACATCGTAAGAAACATGTAATGCCGGTTATAAAAAAGGTCTTTCGCACGCGGATAATAATGTGATTAAATTAATTGTCAAATGATTTTTTTTTTAAACAAATGATATTGTCTACACTAAGAGGGAGGGGGTAAGCTTGACCTCACAATGGCTAGCAATAATGTGATTCAATCAATTGTTTATTAAATATTATTTTCTCTATTCTTAATGTAAATTCTATAGAGACCGATTTTATTATGTGAATTCAGCTGCTTTAATTGGTTTATGAGAAATTACTTTTTACATTTAAAACGTGTAAGTCACGTTGGTGTCACCAAGCTTCAACAAAAATATTTGGACAAAAATGCCCCCAAGACAAAAAAATTCAAAGGCATCCCATGCCGGTTATAAAAAAGATCTTTCACACGCAGATAATAATGTGATTAAATAAGTTGTCAAATAATTGATTTTTTTTGTAAAAAACGACATTATCTACACTAAGGGGATGAGGTGGGCTTAACCTCACAATGGGATAGCAATAATGTGATATGATCAGTTGTTTATTAAATATTATTTTTTATTTATTTTTAAACACATCCTAAGAAGCGTGTAATGCCGGTTATAAAAAAGGTATTTCGCACGCGAATAATAATGTGATTAAATTAATTGTCAAATGATTGTTTTTTTTTTTAAACAAACGATATTATCTACACTAAAGGGGAGGAAGTGAGCTTGGCCTCACAATGACTAGCAATAATGTGATTTAATCGTTTATTAAATATTATTTCTCTATTCTTAATGTAAATTCTATAGAGACTGATTTTATTATGTGAATTCAGCTGCTTTAATTGGTTTATGAGAGTTTACTTCTAGAATGATCTAAAATGATTTATTTCAAATATTTGACTTTCCTTTTATCAATTTACGCATATAAATACATTTAAAATATGTAAGTCGCGTATAACATGCCGTGATTCAAAAAATATTTTCTGCCAGCGCGTGCATAAAGGCTAATTACTAATTATATCAGATGCCTTGTACGAGTTGCCAGACAAGACCTTGTTAAAAATAGGGAGATATGGAACCCAAGTATTATCCATTGATGATGGCAAGTAAAATGTCTCTTACAAATTCACCCTTCTCTCTGATGCTCACTCATAAAAACCAGCTCCCACCCTTCTTCTGTCTGTCTCACCTACTTTGACTCCTCCAATGGCTTTGCTTCTCCTTCCTAACTCCTTCTCTCTGTCCCTTCTTCGAAACCCTACTGCTCCGCCGACTGGACATACAACAAGAAGAACAAGACACCGGTTTCTCGCATTGGCGGCGTCTTCCGCGGACTCGGAGGATGACAAGAATAATGCTTCTTCTCAGAAGTCATCCAAGTTGGTCACTTTCTTGGGGAAAGGTGGGTCCGGAAAGACCACCTCCGCCGTTTTCGCCGCCCAGGTATCTCTGTAATGTATGTCTGAGTGAAAACTAAAGAAACCAACGATGCCCAATTTAACGTTAATGTGAAATTTTGTTGGAATTATGGTTGTGGGCAAAGTTTTAATCATGGAAAGATTGAATTTTTTAATGATTTGAATGGTTTTCAATTGGGAAATTTGACCACCAGGCATATGAATTTAGCTGATTGATTATATGTTGGGTTTTTCAGCATTTTGCAATGGCAGGGTTTAGCACATGCTTGGTGATACACACACAAGATCCCACTGCTGAGTTCCTTCTAAACCGAAAAATCGGAACTTCTCCTACATTGTGCAGCCCCAACCTTTCTGCTCTTAGATTTGAAACCACCAAAGTATGTTTTCGGAATCCCTTTTTGGTTTTTCGCATTTTCCCTTCCAATAATTGATGTATGTCAAGAAATATGCTGCAAGTTACCTAGACCCGAATTGGATCTTTCTTGATAATGTAGATGCTTCTAGGACCTCTGAAACAGCTAAAGCAAGCGGATGCGCGCCTTAATATGACGCAAGGAGTTCTGGAAGGGGTAGGTATGTAACATCAGTTGAGGGGTTTAGTTAGGTATGTAACATCAGTTGAGGGGTTTAGTTACACATGAATGTTCTATCTGTGGGGGGATTGATGTTGCTTCTGTCTTTTCGATTGAGCAGATTGTCGGAGAAGAGCTTGGGGTGCTTCCTGGGATGGACCCTATTTTTTCCGCATTAGCGCTTGAGAGGCTTGTTCAATTCTTTAGGAATGTGGCACAAAGATACCGCAACGAAGATAATTTTGATGTAATAATATATGATGGTATGAGCTCTGAGGAAATGCTGCGGATGATTGGTGCAGCTAGAAAAGCAAGGTCAATGAACACACCCCACATGCGCGTGCGCTCACACATGCACATAAACAAATATTCATATATTGACATGAATCACATGATCTGTGCATAGGTTGTACTTGAAATACCTGCGGAACACGGCTGAGAAAACTGACCTTGGGAGGTTTGCCGGCCCTTCAATTCTGAGACTTGTGGACGAAGCCATGAGTATAAGCAGCAGTACACCTCATCTCAATGGGAAAATGAGTGCAGAAATATGGGACAGTCTGGAACAAATGTTGGAGGTAAGTATCAGCCTACTCCCTGTAACTGCAGTTTGTTTGTAAATCCAATGAGATCCTGCAATTGTTGTGTGGCGCAGAGAGGGTCATCTGCTTTCTCAGAACCTGAAAATTTTGGCTGCTTCCTAGTGATTGACCCAGACAACCCAGTGTCTGTTCATGCTGCATTACGCTATTGGGGTTGCACAATCCAAGCTGGTGCACAGGTTTCCGGAGCCTTTGCTATTGCTTCACGACATAAAAACACAGAATCAGAGGAAAGGCTCAAGAAAAACTTTTCACCCTTGCCCTTTGCTAGCATTCCAAATATTTCCTTGGGTTCCCCTCTAGATTGGAATGCGATCATACAGGACATGTTCAGTGAAAGTGCACGAAATCTGCTTTCTATGACAGCAAGTGGCAGTGGTAACCTAACGCCCTCAGTAAAGTTTGATGCAGCCAGAAAATCAGTAACCCTTTTCATGCCAGGTTTTGACAAGTCAGAGATCAAGCTATACCAAGTATGCTGATAACCCGTTTCATTTTACTGTTGTGCTCAATTTTTTTTTTATGGCTTTTGACGTGCACATTTTCGGCATCTTTGGTGTAATATTGAACATATAAAAATCTGTGAAATGCAGTATAGGGGAGGATCCGAGTTGCTGGTGGAAGCAGGGGATCAAAGACGTGTAATTCATCTGCCTTCGAAAATTCAAGGGAAGGTTGGAGGTGCCAAGTTCATGGACAGAAATCTTGTAATCACAATGCGATAGCGTATTCAAATTCTAATGATTTCGTATACTTTATAATCAATTGAGATGTCTCTGTGAGAGCGTAGGCAAGCTGATTTCATTACAATTTCAACAAAGGTGCTTCTGACTATGTATTTTACTAAGCATATGAAATAAAGCTCACACAACTTCCAGAAATAACTCTTCGTATGATTGATCTTTCTAACTTCATTTCCTTTTGGCTTGAAATGGATTATTGATCGTAATACACGCGTGATACATATGAACATACATTCTACGACATTACGCGGCCAAGATGAAATTTACAGCAGAAAATAGAGACGCGAAGAGAGAGAAAAAAATTCGAATGAATCATGATTCCTGATTAGTTTCTTCTGTTTGTCCATGGACACGGCCCCTTAGCTCTTCGAACGCCTTCATGCTCTCTGCATCAAAGCCTCCAGCAAACTGGAAACAGTTCCAAGTTAGCATTCGAATTCTATATGTTTTTCACTAGGATTTCAAATCCTTCACATTTGAAAACTCTGAGTGATGGGAATTTCTAATTCTACTGTCTATTTTTACATAAAGAATGAGAAAAAATCAGTTATACCTGATGAACTCGGAAAGCAAAACGCACGCCTTGAAGTAGTATAAACTCTCTGTTTGGTTCCTTCTCAGGTCCACTCAATGCATCAAGTTCCGAAGCTACACGTTTCATATACTTTCTTGCCAATTGCACAGATGAGAGCTTGATCTGCAGTGGTAAAAATCTTACATGAGCTCAAGTTTGCGAGACGATGCATAACATAATCATACAAAATATTAACAGCAGTAAGCACACTAAAGTTTTAAGTTTTGAAGCATACCTTGCCGACAACCCCTGAATCCAATAGCCAATCGACTGGAACTCCAAACTCCTTGCACCGTGAAATAGCCATGTCTCTTGTACGCAAGAGAGCATATACACTCTGTTCCACCCTAGAAGAAAAATAACAGAACACTTGAGATTAAAGAAAAACATCAAAAAGCATTTCTTCTAACCAGCACTTCAATGCATGAAAAGAAAGTTCATACTTCTCAAGCAACGAATACATCTTCTTCAGAGCAGCTTCACATGGGAGTTTGGGATCATCAACAAAAGTGGAGACTTGCTTCTCCAATTTCATCAAGTCTTGGTACTCAAAAGCTGCTTCTCTTAGTGCATCTACTTTTCCTTCAGGCCAATCAAAGTGCTTGAGGACAGCCCTTTCGTCAACCTACCAAAGGCAGCAAGAGATGGCTAAGTGAGTCTGGAAGGAGGGTTTGTGAGTATACAATATCGAAAAGCATGCAATACAAAAGGAGTTCAGATTTAACGGTTTAGCAGTTGAGTCTGCTAGCCATCTGATGAGTGAAATGTAATCCCTTGTTTGTATAATTGAAAGCAACCTTTGTGTGCAATATATGATTCAGTGGAAGATTAATGGCATACCAAGAAGGAGAGCTCTTCATCTAGCCAGTTCACAAATGCTACAAGATCTTCTATGTTTGTGAAGGAAGCTGCTCGAACTTCTGCTGCCAACGACATGACAAAATCACCTTGAGCTTCTACATCAGCTTTCACCTGTATCCAACGCATAAATTTTCAATCTTTGAAACATTCGAGTACTGAGAACCGTAGTTCATGCCTCAGATAAGAAGATAAATGATATAAAATAACAAAATTCTACTCACAGCTAAAAGGAATGATGATTTGTTCTCAATCTCCCCAATCATATTGCTCCTCGCATCGGATACATTAGATGATGAAGATATTAAAGACGATGTATCCTTCTTTGCTTCACGTTTCATCAATGACTGATAGAATTCAACCAGCTCAGGAGCGCGGTGTACTTTATCACCACCGCTTGCCCCCTTAGGCAAGCTTCCTGGTGAAGGCGGTGGACGAGGTGGTCCACCAGGTGGTGGTGGCGGTGGCGGTGGGCCACCAGGTGGAGGAGGTGGTACTCCACTTGGGGGACCAGGAGTTGTACCAACAGGGGCACCTCCAGATGCCTTAGGAGGCGGGCGAGGTACCCGAGGAGGCCTTTTCTCAATTTGGGCAAGTTTCATCTTGGTTATTGCTTGAGGATCAACAGCATTACCATCGGCGTTACCATCATTACTTTGGTTGCTTGAATTGCCAGAAATAACTGCCTTTTCCTTGATATGGGCAAGTTTTGGTGGTAAAGCTACTGCTCTCTCCTTTTCAGCCTTGGCTCTAGGCTCGTAGCTCAAACTTACACTTGATTTGTCACCAAACTTCTCTACTCTTGCTTGCTCTGCCCTTTCCTTAATTTGCTTTTCTCTCTCTAAGGCCAACTTATGCCGGTCTTTGTAAGCAGGATATTTCTCATCTAGAACTCCTTCAACTGACTTCGACATCAACTGGAAAGATGATGCCACAGAATTAGGTGAGTCGCTAGAAGACATCTGTGTTCTAATGTTCGGAAGAGTGGGAGTTTGAGGAGAGTCATTAAGTTCCTGATCCACCTTCCCAAATGTAGTGATGGCAACACTGTCGCTTGCATTCCTTATCATCAAGGATTCCAGTGGACCCCTTGGTCGAACACTCATACTTGGTCTGCTTGGAGAGCCTCCAGACAAAGATCTAGCTGGTGATGAACGAACACTAGAATCGTCTTTGCTTTTTCCCCACCTTTTCAGCTTTTGCATTATACCAGGTTTCTTGCTGAGACTACTATATCGACTCGTGGAACTGTCAATAGAAACATTGTCAAAATCTTCACTTCCAGGGGAGGACGGATGAGAGAAGTTGCTCTCAAGATCTGTATCCCCTTGCCCACGTTCTGATCCTGCATACTCCAACATCAGATGTTTGGCCTTCTCCTGCGATTTGGGGCTCAGATTCTTGTTTAGATCACGAGCTGATACCTTTCCTTGGGGTGTCTGATAGTTTCGGAGCTCATACCTCAAGCATGCATTTACCCAACGGAGGTACACTAGCTCTTCAACTTCACTGAACCTATTCATTTGAAGACCTTCCACCTGCTTCGATAGGTCCTCATTCGCATGCTTTAGATTATTAGCCTCCTCTCTCACATTAGCAACCATTTCAGTCTGAAACATGTGAGGAAAAGTACTGTAAGTATGAAATCACACGAACATGTGTTACAAGCACTGAAGCCACTGATTAAAACTTGTTTCATTCATAATACTTGCTAAACCGCTGGTGCAATTTCCACCAGCTTGCTGAATCCTTTTTGATAAACAAAGAAACTATTCAATCTTGGCATCTCTAGTTTCTAGTCTTAAGTTTCAACTCCGAATAGTCAGGGGCTAAGTGCTCAACTGAAATAGCCGACGCCAAAAGAGAAATTACTTGTTTGGACAAAGAAAACAAGAAACTTACATGCCAAGGTTTTAAATCTTCTCTCTTCTTCTCATATGAAAAACGTAAAGAAAAGAAAGACATGCACGTAATGCAAGAAAGCAGTAAGACTAACCTCCGTCATGTTGGAGAGGGTTGCTACTCTTGCTTCAGCAGCATTCAACTTAATAGTTAGTTCTCTCTTTTCGATTTGAAGTTCTTTGTTCTTTCTCTTAAGCTCCACGACTTCCACCTCTAATTGATTCACAGCTTTCAGCTTCTTTTCAATTTCAGCATCTTTCTTGACGGCTTCTTCCTCTTTTGCCTGTAAATTAGTAACTTGTTGTTTGAGCAACAGTAACTGGCCTTTTGTCCGGTTAACATCGAGCTGAATCTGCCTCTGCAATTCCTTGATTTTGTACCTGGCTGCCTCTAGCTCCTTCTTGGCGGAAGCTCCCCGTGTAAGCTCTTCTTGAAGCTTCTTCCTCTCAGACTGCAAAGAGTTAATAGTAATATTGAGCATGCCAATCTCCACTGTCTTAATCTTGAGTTGCCGTTGTAATTCATCAACGTCTGATTCTTGTTCCTTCAATCCATAGTACTCAAGTAATTCACCTTCAAGCTTTACTTCTCTTTCCTCCAATTCCTTTACCAGATTACGCAACTGTTCAAGCTCACTTGCATTATTTGCCATCTCAGCTTCATATATGTCTCTCTCTTTTGTATCTGTCTTGTTAACAGGTAATGGGATTTCAATCTCCCCGGATAAAAGATCTTCAAATTCAGGTAAAATATCTTCATCTCCGATATCACCAGGTGAAATATCACTAGCACGGTTAAATACACTGCTAATTAACTTAACCTCTTCCTCCTCCTCCTCCTCCTCCTCCTCCTCCTCCTCCTCTTCCTCTTCTTCTTCTTCTTCTTCTTCTTCTTTCTGCAATATGTACCACTCTTAGTTAACTAAAAACATTTTTTTTTTAAGTAAAAGAATTCTAAAACCTATAGGTAAAGGAAGGGAACATAAAATTTGCTGCCAATTCTACGATGTTTCAAAAGAGATGGGACTTTGATAGAAGTTTGTTATGCACTTACATGCTTTTCTCTGAGGCTATCATTAGAATATGTAAGTTGCTCTTCGTCTTCCTTCTCGCTTTGATGGTTACTGTTTGCTTTACCATTTTCTAAGTTACAATATCACCAGAAGAATTATGAGAACTAAGATTATAAAAAATTTGCAATAAGGGGACGTAAAACTCAACTCGTCTCTGAAACAATATTTACTAAATATGGCTCAGTTGCAATATATCAACGGATAAAAGAGCTGTAACCGTTTTTGTACAATATAATTTGTGTTCCAATAAATTAAAAAACAAGTGACATTTATGGAACTCATAGAGATGAATACCTGAATGCCTGCCTGTTAAGGCTGATGAACCAGAGTTTTTTATGCTGTGCTGCCTTGCTGCAATTGCTGCAATGGTAGCAGCAACCAGGAGGCTTAACCTGACTATCATGAAGGTATTGCAAATGGGGAAAACTCAAGCTTTCACTTATCTATAAAGATAACCAAATTCGGAAACACCCCACCCCATAGCTGATAATTCAAACCATTAAAGCCCCTAAAATGCAGAAACAGCAACCAAAAATCTGTAATTCCCAAGAGAGATTAAGAAAACAATCCCTTTCCGATATCCATATTCAACTGTACACATCCCAGACCGTTCAAAGAACTCACATATATAGGTATATTAGTAGCCAAATCTAACTATGAAGTATAAACATTCCCGACATCATCAGCTATCATCTTCTGAGGTTTGTAGACCAAACATTAAAGAAGGCTTGCTTGGGCCGGAAGTTCTTGATAAGTAAGCATTCCAGCACAACTCTTAGTGCTAAGAGCTATAGCAACCACCGATAACTCGTGGCCAATCTTCTCCAAAAGGATTGAAAGTTCACAATTTGGTGGGTCCAAACATGTCACTGTAAAGATTTTAAGGACACATTAGCAGTTAAACAAGCCAAAAGCCAAAGCTGGAAAGTTAGAAAATGTAAATTTTAACCGCATTTACATTACTTGTTTCAGATAATATCAAGTAATTGAGTCCAGCTTTATTTTGATCAGAAGCTCAAAAGACAAAATATGACCAATCATTGCCATCTGATCCATTTGACAAACTTGGTATCTGCAGAAATCAAACATTGATCAATGGTAAGAAATCAATTTGATATAAGGTGGTGGGTCCAGAATTCCCAAATCAAGGGACTCCTACTTCAAGTAAGCAATTTTTTGTTTGGCTGAAATTTTAATCCTCAGAGGTAGCCAAATACAAAGCAAACTAAACCAAACTTTTGGGGGTGATTGACCTAAAAACCCACTTGCTTTCCTTTTTGGCATTTCCCAAAAAGCTTGTATCTTTGTGGTTGGTTTTGTGTGTGATCGGAAGCAAGTGTTGCATATCATGGGTTGAGCATGCAAGACATGATTTTTATCAATAAGTCTGTTCACATAGCATAAAAGTCTACTCTTTTTAAAGGCATGTTTGGAATTTGCCTCTAGAAAGGCTAAAAGCGTTTCTTGCAACCAAAAAGGCTTTGCTTATGAGTCATAGAAGCGCTTTCTAGAAAAGCACGAAGCACTTGAATTCTCAATAAACATTCAACATGTTTTTAATAAAAGCACTTTTAGCATAAGCACTTATGAACAAAAGTGCATCAGTAGAAGCACTCCCAAAGTGTAAAATTATGGCAGGATGCCCACAAGAACTTGTAGATAAGATTTTGGAAACTGAGATTTGTAGTGGGAAGTGTGGCCAGCAAAGTGACCCACAACATAACAAAGAATCATCCATTGAATTGAAAACGAGTTGTTTGGCTGAGGAATTTGAGCTTGTGAACTTGTCAAAGAGGATATAATATTCGAGAAGAAAATTGCAGACGTTCAAATGAAAAGCCACGGAAAATTACAAGAAAAATCGTTTTCTGGGTTATAAATTATGTGGACTGCACAACTTACACCAGAAGCCAAACTCCATTATCCAAACATGGATTTTGGGGCTCTAGTTGCTCCATATGCCTCATAGAAGAGGAAGCTACAACATACGTACAAATTCTACTGTGCTCCGGTGTATACCATAATTAATGAGCTCCGTGTATTTTATATACCGGGGTTTTTGGCCGTTAAATATTGGTCATTGGATCATTGACGAATAATTTAACGGCAAAAAACCCGGTACATACTAGAAGATTTTCAAGATACAACTAGAATATGCATTTTCACCATATGAAATACAAACTGTGGTCACTTCCAGTTGATAAATAATTAGATGAAAAGGGAAAACAACATGTAAATTTGGAGGTGGGTAAAAAAGAATACCATCTGGGCTTCAGCTGTGGGATTTTTCACCGGAGAGACAGAGCAACTGCAGCAAACGGGAGGAATGTGAACAAATGAGCGGGAATAACTTTTTGACCGGCTTTGCGTTTCTACTTTTGTCCTCAGAAAACGGCTGACGAAATTTTGACCGACGCTTGTGAGTGGATTTACCGCTTTACCCCATCCGGATGTGACTGTAATTTTACATTCCATGGTGAGACTGTTTCGATATTACGGGTCCGGTTGCGTTTGTTTATCCAAAAAACACTTCTGTAAATAAATGCTTTTGTTAGAAGTGCTTCTACTAGATACATTTTCATAAGCACTTTTGCTTGAAGCACTTGAATTTGTGTTTCTATGACCCAAAAGGTAATACTTTTGAGAGTTACATGACACATCACTTCAAGAGCTTCCATATCACATTTGCATTACACATTCCGTGAAAGAAAAAACTCGATCCTCATCTCTTCGATTGCTAACTTTTGTCGATACATAAAACGCTATACTTTATGCACAAATCTTTAACATTGCTCATGCCAATGGCATTCTGAATTCGAAATTGTACAAGCCTACACAGAATAACAATCAGAACTTCCTTGTGCATCGCTCCACTCGCGACCGTAAAAAAACAAGGATTAAAATTCTCTGCATCGCATCAAGGGGCCTGGTTATCCCATTTCCACCTTTGTCCTACCTCCTCAAGCACCTTGGCATGAGCTTGGCTTTTTCTTGCTTCATCCTCTACCCAAGATCTGCATCATTGTGCAAAATTATTAGAATCGTATATAAATATATCCATGCCATTTCATTAAATGATTAAAGTTTTCGGTCTTTGATGAAGCTTCATGACAATGTCCTGTTGTATGTAACAGAAAAGTTATAGCTAAATGATGCAAAACGTGCTTTAGAACCATCGTGATTGTGCAGTGCATTTTGTTAATCTCTCATGTTTGTGTCACCAACTGCACATGGTACTTCTTGTTGTGCACCATCTTACATGTTAACTGTTTGTCTATTTTTCTTCTACAAGGTCAAGAGCCATAAAGTTAACCTAAGCTCGAAATGTTACGTTTTAACACCCACTCTAGTAACATGTGTCAGAACAATTGCAGTGATGATGAATGATACCTAAGAATCCGAATAGCTTCTATCTCAGCTTCAAGTATAGATTTCGTATCAAGCATACTTTCCTGCTTTGTCTCTAAATCGTTGAGCGTATCCTGCAAATCACACTTCTCAGCAACATAAGTAGACCTCTCAGACGCAAGCTTTTCTGACATCTCATTGACCTCTTCCTTGAGACTGAGAAGTATATGCCTCTGAGAGTCCATAGCTGCCTTCTCCTTTAACATCTCAGCAAAATTCTTTTCTTGGGAAATCTTCTCCTGTTCCAAATCCCAAAGGGCAGCAAGTTAAGCCTTCTCCACCTCAAGACCATGTGCTTTCTCTGCATTCATTTTCTCATCCCAAAACTTTTGTATGTCTTCCCTGTCAAGCAATTCTGACCTGATAACTTCCATCTCAGCCTTCCTTGCAGAATTTTCAGCTTTTATTCTCAACAATTCACAAGAAACTGATTCTGCGATCCTGCCACTTGTCAACGCCACTGCTGCTTGTGCTTTTGTTGAAGGTTTGTTTGGCTGAAGCCGCTTGCACTGTCCTGCAAGATAATATGCCATGGCATTCTTAGATTAAACCTCATACCATACATAGAAAAACATAAACATTCATATATGATCCTACATATCTGCTTGTTGGTTTTTGAAGTGTGGAAACACAAGTTATTCCTCAAGTTTGTGTGTGATGTGTGCATGCTTAAAATTGCTAAATTAATTTATAGAGTAGACAAGGAAACTGGGAATACCAAAAACTTTTCTGAGTATGCTATTCTCCTCTGTCAGCATGTCAATATATAGTCCTACTGGTGCATCTGAACTGATGTCTTTCACATCCATAAAACCTACTGTTGTTGTGGTTGATATCTGGACTGTAAATAAGTCAGATTTTCAAACCAATGACTTAGGAGGCATGATTTACTCTTGGGCGAAAAATCAGAAAAATCACCAAGTGATGATTATGTTTGATGTCTTCTTTACCTTCTCTATTATTCCTGGCAAAAAGTCATACTCTAAACAGGCTTTCCACTCAATTAGATCTTGTCGAGAGATAAACCTGCAGCACCATGCACTATTTGAGTATAAAAGGAAACTCAAGATATTAAACAAAACATCAAGCATACTTTCTACCTCTCAGGTGAAAATTTTATATTTCCATGGCCATTTAGACCGTCATAACTGGAGCTCTTCTGTGATAACTTGCTAGGAATAAAACCAGCCTCCGCAAGAGCTTAGGGACAGGATGCAGAAGCAAGATTCAAAGTACAATCTTTATAGAACAAATACAAATCAAATTGCAGGTAAAAGAATCAATCCTCACCTTGAATGGACCCAAAATCTGGGTCTTCGATACTCATATCATCAAATGCAGAAATTATGGATCCAGCAAGCGAAACTGATGGGACAAGCCGGTGCTTTGCATTCCTACAAAGTAAATAAAAAATATCTAAGGAAAGACCATCCTGAAGATCTCATCAAAACATAAAAAATTTATTTCACGTTGTGTATGTATAAATTAGTACCTTTCCAATGATGAATTTAATTGAACTAGCCATCTTGCATATTCCCTTCTAGTACACAACTCATCAGCCTTGACATCGTCTTCAATGATCTGTGTACCTTAATTACAGTTGAGAAATTCATGCTCAGAACTCGACCCAGAGCTTCGGTCATGTAGAACACTAAATATACAAACAAGAACATGTCACAAGTCCAAGATTTCAAGACTGTAAACCGTCACTGATAGTAAGAAGTAAATTAATCCTACATTAAAAAAACAGATTGAAAGTTCCATGGGGATTCAAAATTATATATTAAACACTATTTTCCATAAACTTGCTATCAGTGAGCATGCCACTCATATCTCAGCACCAGTTTAGTCTGTAAGCTTATGTTTCTTAGTCCTTACTTCGAAATGCAGATAAGACTAAGAAATATCAGCATCAGAGTCCCGACTCAATATCCCGTGCAAAGAATGCAATGAACTCGTAATTTGAAACTTAAAACCTATAAAATAGAACAATGTAGTATGCCCAACACACAACTTAGCAAATGCCCGACCATACAAAATCACTAGAGCTGTTATCCTAAAATCAAGTAACCAAATTAACCCAAGTGAACAACAATTCACTAAAAGGGAAACTTAATCACTAGTAACCCATCAAAAGAGCCAATAAGTGAAGATGCAGACCTCTTTTCGACTGCAAAAAGTGAGCAATGGCGGCAACTATTACCGCCAGTGAAGCCCAAATGCCCACAATCACAATTTTAGGTAACCCTGCAACAACCCAACAAATTAAAACAAAAGTCTTAAACTTTTATGTGAAGTTGTGCGA
The DNA here is from genome assembly GCA_024362995.1 of Heteromeles arbutifolia. NCBI lineage: Eukaryota > Viridiplantae > Streptophyta > Magnoliopsida > Rosales > Rosaceae > Heteromeles > Heteromeles arbutifolia. The sequence continues at coordinate 2,952,559 of JANCRC010000021.1, forward strand.
AATTCATTAAATTTCATTAATTCAGACCTGGACTTCTGCGGGGAAGCGGAGAATCGACAATTTCCCAACCGCCATAGTCGCCGTCGGCGGATTGGTCCGATGAGAACCATGAAATGTCGAGGTTTCTCTGGGCGAGCGAAGCAGAGAGGCGCAGTCTGGGCCTTGTGGATTTGGGTTTCAAGATAATTAGGCTCGGGGAGAGAGTACGGCGTCGTATAAGTAAGGAATTGTATGTGGGAAGGAAGATGGAGGAAGGAGGTGCACAAGAGGAGCACATGATTATTGATAGCTGAACGAGATTTGGGGATTCGGTTTTGAATTTGCGGTGGGAGGTGAGAAATGATGAAGCTTTGTAATTGCAGAGAGAGGGAGAGAGAGTTTGGGGTCGGAGAGTGGGAGGTGGGAGGTGGGAGGTGGGAGGTAGGAGGTGGCAGTGGAATCTGTTTGTTTGGTGTACCCAATTTATGACATATCCGTAACGCATTTCTCACACAAATATAACACAAGTATTTGGTCCATCCAATTAAAGTTGGTACCTTACAATCTTCGCTTCTCTCCTCTATGAGAGTTTCTCTCTCCGTTGTGAGAGTGTTTATGTGAGACCTTCTTCCAGATTCTTCGGTGGCACCGGCCCTAGCTTCGGCTGAGGCCGGGTGTTGTGTCCTCTTATCCCTTTTCTCCTTCTTTTCTCCCTGCATCTACAGTTGGTTCTCCCCAATTTTCAATTCGGCCTATCCAATTCCTCCAACTCCGTGGGTTTTCTTCTTCTTAGTTCTTCCTTGCTTCGTTTTTCAGCCATGTCCTCTGTTGAGTTAGTGTGTAGAGTTCGGGCGCTTGCACCGGCTCGGGTGTTTTCCACACCACCATGTTCTTCTTTGTGTCTACTGCTTGCGGCAGCGTTGCTCGGGACATGTTTTGAGCTTCCACCTGGTGATTGGCCTCTTTCGTTTGGATGCTGATTACCCCTAACTTATGGCTGTGCGCAGGAGACGTCAATGAAGGAGATGATCGGCGGTGGTCGGAGAATCGGCTGGTTGGCAGTTCCTTGGACCGTTGGTGGATAAGGCAATGGGTGCTTCTCGGATGTTCTTTGGTTTTGGGCTCATTCTGTTTTTCTGTTTAGGCCGTTTTTTGTTGTTTATAGATGTTCTTGGGCCTTTGTCTGTTTGTAAGTTTGTGTTTTGCTTGACCAAAAAAAAAAATTCCAATTTAAGTTGGTTGACCACGTAACGGAGCTTTCACAAAAATATAACACAAGTATTTGGTCTACCCAATTTATGTTGGTTTCAACCGATGTGAGAACTAAACTGGTCAAGCAGTGCCTATCGAAGTTTTTCTCATTAATTAGTTGCTGCCAGACCAACCTAGTTAGGATTAGTCGCCATTGAACTCGTGATTGATTCCTAGGCATTGATGTAATTGGACGTCAATGTTGACGCACCACGAACTCTTGCAGCCCTCATAGCATGACGGTGAACTTCACCTTGGTCTTCTTTTTTTTTCTTTTTTTTTTTTTGTTGCACAGGACTGAAGTGAATGATTTTTTCATAACATAAGATTGAAATGGATAAATTTTTCTAATAAGTAATCCATCTTCTGCCACAACTCTTTCATTTCAGTCTAATCCTATACACCGAGACCGAAAATGTTTTGTCAACTGGGTTAATTCATACACCAACTTGGATCAAACATTTACCATCACCAACAAAATCACATTTACAGACAGTAAAAACACATAAATCCAGATTGCAGTAAAAAAAACAAAACAAAACAAAATTTGATTAAGAAGACATGCATTTTTTGCTATCTGATGAGTAAATGAGTTTACTTTGAAGGGCTTGGTATTTAGGCGACACTGCAGCCAAAATTACAATGCCGCTGACCAACGCCAGCCCCAGTCCCAAACTATTCACAAGCATCGACTCGGTACAGTGTTTAGACACATTCCTCTTCGTCTGCAAGAATGTCAACTTCTCCAAAAGCCCCGTTTCTGCAGTTGCCACAGCCAGACCGTACGTGTAGAGTCCAAGGAAGATGTGCCACGGCAACACCCTTAGCCTCACCGCGCGCACTTCCCCTCGATGCCAGAAGCTCAGGAACCCCATCAACCACTGCAAATCAGAAATCTAACACGTATTGAGCCTATTAACCACGGCAACAGTAAGGTCGAGGGATGTTTGTGGCTACTTCTAAGATGAGCAACACTTATGTTTATAGCTGCGTCAAATTTTTTATTAAAAATTCAAGTCATCACGACGTAGCACCTCTATAAAGCACTTTTATTATCCAAAATAGCACCTCCATAAAGCGCATTTAGTACGTTTTTAGGTTATATTAATAATTGCTTTCCTCTGGCCCATTGGATAAAATTATTTCACTGATATGATTGAGGGTTGATGCTATACAATCAAGATGGCCTACATGCTTCCTAAAACTCCAAATCTGTAATTATCTTAAAATATAATATTGCTTTTGTGATTAAACCGCTATATTAACGTCCCTGTTACATGTAAGTTTCTCGAAAAAGTGTCAAAACAACAATGTAGTTTCCCATAAAACAAATAATTGCATCAAATATGAGTTAAATTTAAAAGCATGAAGAAACTTACCTGAGCTCCAAACAAGAGGATGCAGATCAACCCCATCCAAGAATGCAAACTATAGAAATTAGCCACAATGCCCTTCTTCCCTTGAAATTTAGTCCAAATCCCAACTATCCCAGAAGCCAAAGCCATGCCTTGAAGACACAAATGCACTGATTTCTTCAAACTCCTTGAACCAGGCAACCATCTATGGATCAAAATTGCTGCAGAAATATAACAACAACAAAAATTCAGAACCCAACTCATAAAAGTATCTCCTTTTATCAATGGGAAATGATTTCCGTACACATTTTCCGTTTATTTCTGTCCGTTGATTCTCCTTTGATTCATTCAATCGAAAGACCAGAGATAAACACGTACGCACAAGGGAGAAAATGGGTGTGTGGAAATCACTTCTCTTATCAACTGAAGGGTTTGCTTCAATTTTTAAAAATGTTGCTAAAAAACTTCCATTACCTTCTCCACTAATGAGAATAAACCCAATGACCATGAACAGAGGATGAAGAGCCTGCAAAAACAACAACCACCCTTTTCAAATTTTAGCTTCAAGAAATGATCAATTGAGATATTACCTGGGTTTTGAGAGTAAATTAAGAGGTGTGAGTAGAAAGAGTGGAGAGGGTTCATACTGAATAGATAAGGCCTTGGTTTTCTTGTGGGGAAGAGTGAGGAAGGAAGCTGGACCTGAAGGAGAAAGCCCAGAAGATGACCAGAGCTGCAACTGCAAGCCCTGAGATTCTGGCAAAGAAGAGGAGTGGAACTAGTGAAGGTGTGACCGTCGCCATGGATTTGATGCTTGCAGCTCCAACACTCTTGAGAGCGAGAGTTCAGTGCACCGACAGCTGAAGTCTAGATCTAGTTTGGTACAATAACACTGGGCAATTTGGGTAAAGTTGCTTTCTTTGTTGAATTCTTTATGCGGAAAACACAGACGTTTTCACTCAAAGACCGTCCCACTACATCTTCATTTTAAGGCTTTTTCGTTTTTTATGCAATTTCTGTCCCACTACATTGATAATTTGACACTTACAGAATTAGAGCCATAACAAAGAAAAATGCCAAGTTTCAAGCAAACTGATAGGTCCAAATATGTCAAATTAACAATTTTATAGACAAACTTGACGAAATAGAGCAACACGAGACAAAAAATAAAAGCACATAGATTAAAATCACAAAGTTGCAAGATCTGTTTTGGTGAATTTAAAGGAGAAGTTAGGTTTTCATCTTTCTTTTTGCTACTTCATTGATTAAAACCTTATTCCTTTTCAATTTTTGATTAAGGACCTTAGTGACACACCCCGACCCGAGAATCAGGGCATGCTGGCCGTCACAAACGTGACGTAACCATTACGCAATGCGGAAGCAATAGGATAAAGAGTATGAATAATTAGAAACCGAATACTAGCAGTACACTCCTAATGATATGCTAGAGAGAGAGAGAGTGAAAAAAAAAAATGAAGGTGTGTGGTCTACAAAAACCCCAACCACATAAAAATATTCCAAATTAATTTCCAACTATTTTTCCAAAACAAACTTAGGATAGGACAATAAAACCCAATAAAATGTCACATACCGTAGTAGATTCAAGGGCAATCCCGTCATTTCACATCCTCGATTAATTAATTCCGGGACGGGCTGTGTCATTAGGTTTTAATAAACGTCATTAATTATTTCAATAATAAAATATTTTTTATTTCTAATATATTCACTTAGTGTTAGAAATTTTACTTTTGGTATATTTATATTTATGACTAAATTTTTATCATATATTTTTATTTTTAGTTTGTACCTATTTTTAATTTGCAACCCGTTTTTAATTTGTACCAATTTTCTTTTTAGTTTTAATTTGTACCCGTATATTAGTTTTTTTGTGCCCATATTTTTTAAAGTTTTATTTGTATTTGTATCCATATTTTTAAATTTATTTGTACCCATTTTTAATTTTGCTAAATGTACCCATGCTAATTATATGTATTTATTTTATGTTTTAAAATATGTCAGTAGTTATTTTTTAAAATATGTTAATAATTATGTGGGTACATTATTTTCTTGCTATAATTTTGTGAAGAACAATATTACTCTAATATTTATTTTTAAGTATTTATTATATTTTAAAAATATTATTTGAAGTTGTTTAAATTTCATAATTTGTGGGACATTAAATGCATGAGTTAAATCTCTTAAATTATGTTAAGGACCTCGATCAAAATATTTACACAAATAAGGCTCCAGTCTAAGAATTAAGTTGATTAGGGAATAAAACTAAAATGACCCTTTAATAAATTACATTTGTGTATTTATTACACTATTATTTACAGATAAAAAATAGTTTCTTACAAATAAAGCAAGAAGCGTCTAACAAATTATTTGTTTAGATTTTAAATTCTGGTTGAAGTTTAAATAGGATGCTTTGTGTTTTGTCACGTGCCTTGTGTTGTAATTTTGTGAGATTATAAAGTAATTAAGTTAATCTGTGGATGCCATGTGTCAGTTTTCTGTAAACATTGAGTGTTTGCTAATGCGCGCACATGACGCATAAATTTTAAGGTGTGATATCCACACACTTCTTTACACTGCTCACACATTTTTAATTTTCAGTTATCAAACTGAATAAATTAAAGAAGATCAAAGAAAAAAAATTAATAAAGACAAGGTGAAAATTAAAAAGAGGTATGTGAATAGCACATCTCCTAATTTTTCATTGGCCCTGGATTTATGTAGAGCTGCTGCCTAGGGACTTCATCCATGTCAATGGGATGTTAATTAAAATTTTAAATACTTTCTTAATGTGGTTTTTTAATCATTTATATGTGTTAGCTAGCTTGTCTATTGATTATATAAGAATATTCAGTGTATACATGGGGGGCTTTAAGAACAAGATCATTTTCGGACCTCCATGTCTGAAGCCAACAGATTTAGAGATTTGGACTTCTAAATTTTGCAGTTTTTATTGGTACCAAAACGCACGGTGCTCCTGATTTTTCAGAATAAGAAGGGATGGAGAAAATGCTTCGAGCTAATGTTCGAGTACCAAGCGCCACGGCGCTGAAGTAATTCGTCATACTTCCAGGAAAAGCTCGAATGACCTTCAACAAAATGGTATATGTACTCAGAATCGACATAGGTGGATAGATAGCTTATTTCACTGGTTCACCCCACATAAAGCAAAAGTTTGAATCTCTCTTTCTCTTTGTTCAACGACTTAGATCTCTAAGTCCTTAAACTCCGTACACATAAATCAAAAAGAGGATCGGGACTCACAAAGATTAACAAAAAAATAAGTAGCATATATCTATATGAACCAGGATCCTTTCCGGATCCATTTCCTAGGGATCCTAGGGATCACACAATCATGTCCGTTCATCGTATATCGTGCGATAAAAAATTATTTAAAATTTAAAATTTAAAATTCAAATATAAATAGTACCTAACGAAAACTGACCGTACGATATAAAATAAACGGACAAGATTGCGGGATCCCTATGGAAAGATCTGGCGAGGATCCTGGTCCTATCTATATAGCCTATAAAATTGCCAAGTGGAGCATCGGCAGACGTGAAATGCCCGCGACCAGAAAAGCTTGAAATGTAAAAGCCGGACGGCCGGCTTGATTACATCCTTGTATGCGGACGTAGAGGCATTGTAGAATTTGAAGCAGAAAAAAGAGGAGAATTTGTCAACTTGTGTTTGGGTTAAGCACTTTGCTTCGTCCATAACGTTACGGAAACGAAAGAAGGTATCAAAATACTCACTCGTACGGGTATACCAAAGCCTTCAGAGATTCCAACAATGGAATGGCAAATCACAAATTAGATCAAGGTAACTCGAAAGCTCTTTCTGAGATGGCAAACAAAGATTTATTAGTCTGCTAGCTGTAGCATAAGAAAGATCAAGTACTGTATTAGGGTTGTTCTCTGTGTTTTTTTTGTTTTACTTTATTTTACTCATCGACTTCTCGGAGTTTGATGGCCGATAACCCTTGTTAACCCTAGCTAGCATACAACCTTGATTTGTAGTAACATGCCAGCTAAAGAAAAGGACACTATTCGGCATTTTATATGTGCGGAATCATTCTTTATATGTGCGGAATCATTCTTACTTGCATGTGAATCTATATCCGATACATATTACAAGAGTGATTAAAAGTATGCTTGAGATTGCTTCTAAAAGAGGCTAAAATAATTTTCAAACAGCTAAAAAAGCTTCTGAATTTGGATGAAAAAACTTAAAAGTGTTTCTGGATCGTAGAAGCGCTTTCTAAGTACTCTTTAGGAAGCACTTGGAGTTTTACTAAAATTTGTGGCACAAAGAGTCCCAAACGAGCCCTAACTCCTTAAATTGATGAACTATGATATGGCCAAAGTATTTTCCATTGTACAATCAATTTAGGTTATACAGCTTGTCTTTACTTTGTATAAAGTATCTATATGCCTTGCTAGGTGCCCTATACAGTATTTTTCTGTATATTATATTGTGTTTGGTGGTGACTGACTTAGTAATTATCATACATTTTTTTATAACTTCTGGTCTCAAATTTGGAATGAGGATCTTTTCCGGATCCTCTTTGTGAGGATCATGATCTTTCAATTATATTCGTTTATTGTACATCACGCGATCAGTTTTAATCAGATATTATTTATATTTAATTTTAAATAAAAAAATTTACAATAATTTATGACCGCACGATATACGATGAACGGATGTGATTGGAATATCCTAGAATCCTTACAAAAAGGATCTCCGGAATCCTCACAAAGAGGATCCGGAGAATCCTCATTCCAAATTCGAGGTACCTCCGCAAACATAACCAATAAAAAAAGAATTATTGCGTCGTATTACAACATATAACAAGCAAAATGACATAAAAAGAATCCAAAATCCGCCGGTGAGAACCATAACCCCACCACTATATATAACCCCTTCGAATCTAAACACCAACACGCCCATAAACAAATAGCGAGTGAGAGAGAGAGAGAGAGAGAGAGAGAGAGAGATTATGGAGCCCTTCACCAAAGACTTCAAAGCAGGAGAGTGCGAAGGCCAAAAGGTGGTGCATGGTGAGACCATGCCACTGGTGCTGCAGCCTCCAGCACCCGAAAGCAACGATGTGGAGTCACTTATTTTGGCTCTTCAGAAGAACAAGGACTGGTTTGGTCAGATGCTTATCAAGAACAGCGCTATCCTTCTCCGAGGTTTCAATGTGCAGAACGCTGAGGAGTTCAACGACATCATAGAAACCTTCGGTTGGGATGATATTCGCTATGTAGGACCGGCGCCAAGAACTCATGTGCACAAGCGAGTTTGGACTGCAAATGAAGGACCTCTCTCAGAGTTCATATACTATCACCATGAGATGGTCTTGGTAAGTGCATATATATACTATCACCGTGAAAAATCACCTTATTTCTAGGGACATAGGTTGTCAAAAATATTGGAGGAGCCTCCTGGCAGTTTCATTTTTGTTTTCTTAGGTGACATGGCTCGGCCTAGAATGGTTGTTTCTTGTAATCGAAAAACAAAAGAACGCGTTTTTGTTGCATTAGGATTGGAGACAGGTATCAAATTCATCACTAGGAAGTGTGAAATTGATCATGTTTTCTGCAAACATATACTGTGTCAGTTGTTTCCCTCCCCTGCACCAAAGCACAGAGAGATTAATAAGTTAATTAACTGTCATAATCTTGATTTAAGCAAACATTTTTTACATGAATTTTTTAAGCCAAGTCAAAACATGGACTCATTCCAACCTCAGTATGTTTCCTGCAAACATGTACCGATGACTCTTGTATCGTAAACTAAAATTCGAAGAGTTGACTCTCTATGTTCTAATTAATTAACCCTAATTGACTGTGTCTAACTAATTAATTAACCTGCAGATTAAGGAATATCCCAAAAAGGTCATCCTATTCTGTGAGATACCTCCACCAGAAGGCGGACAGACCCCATTTGTTCCGAGCTTCCGAGTGACGGAGAGGATGCTGGAGGAGTTCCCGGAAGCTGTGGAAGAATTGAATGCAAGTGGCTTGAAATACACCTTCACAGCACCAAGTAAGAACAGCACAGGTTCTATGAGGGGCAGGGGTTGGGAGGATACTTTTGCCACATCAGACCGTGCAGAAGCTGAAAAAAAGTAAAACATTCATATTTTAGTCCATTATATACCGTGTCGACATCATTGTCACCAGCTGAAATGGACAATATTTGTTTACTTGTGGCAGGGCTAATGCTTTAGGCATGGACGTCGAGTGGCTAGCAGATGGGGGAATCAAGACGACATTAGGACCGAGGTCGCTGACGAAGGTGTTTGAAGGAAGAAAAGGGAGGAGAATGTGGTTCAACACGATGGTAGGCATGCATGGGAAGGAGAACAGCTCGGCCCTGATGGCGGACGGGACCGAGATTCCGGCAGAGCTGGTGAACAGATGTGAGCAGATAATCGAAGAAGAAAGCATCCAGTTTAAGTGGGAGAAGGGTGATGTTCTCTTCCTTGATAACCTGGCTTTGCTCCATGGAAGAAGGCCTTCTCTTGCTCCCAGAAGAGTCTTGGTTGCCACATGCAAGTAGAACAACTATCGATCTCATGATACGATTACCACATATTCTTCTACTTTCATCAAAGTTGTATGCAACTATGCATGCTATGCATTTACAATTAAGCTACTCGATATCGGAGTCATTAAAGTACGTATATGTAATAAGATCTCAATTTGTGATTTCAAATTCAATTTGGTGAACTTGAAAGGCATATAGTGAATATGATATGCAAATTGGGAAAGAAATAAGATTTGGGAGATGTTTTTTTATTGGATGACCATTCAACATTACGAGAGAGAGAAACACATAATTATATACGTGCACATATACAATCGGTAAGTTTTAGAGTAGATAAAGAGGGGAGAATTCCGTGAAATTTTTTAAATTTGTACATAAATTGGACGAAAATAGTTACAAGAGATGAATCTACAAGTGCCTTCTTCTCCTTCTCCTTCAAACTCAGCTTATTCTTTGGCAATCAGCGTCTCACTTGCCCGTTTTCCGAAATCATCTTCAGAGTCTGCACCTCTGGGTTGATCGGCCTTCTTCCTTGTCAGCCATTGCTAATATGTAATCCAAGTCTCTGGTGGCGGTATAAGATGATGCTGTTTTCGGAATATTGTAGTTCAATAATTCCTTTCTACAACCACTTTTGAAGACTTATTTAGGCGTTCTAATGGAATCGGTGTCTAAAAGAATATTGCTTGTAATGGAAGAGCCCTTATAGTAGAAACCTTAAATTCAAGTTTTTTATGATTTTATGTGATAATTTGAGTAGGTGCAAAATTTTCAAATAATTTAAATTACATTGTTGTAAATATTCAACAACAAAAAAAATTAAATTAAATTCATACATAAATTTTTTTTCCTTCACAAAAAACGTAACTAGAATGATTTCATTATTGGCTTATGTCATGACATGTGTCATAGCTTATGGCGTAGTCAATTATTTTTATTTAAAAAAAAAAAAAGATAACTGGTGATAAGCCACGGTTATCCACCATTTCAGGGGCCGAAAAGACTCACAGAGGCATTTCAGCCTTCCTCTAGCCACAAGTTCGGTTTCCTTCAAATTAAAAACGAGAGGTCTTGGGTTCGAAACCCGCTGCTGATAGGATTTCAACTCTTTACGATCATTAAATTAAATTTTCCTATCTCAATCTCCTCCATTAGATTGTATATTTCTTGTTATCCTTTCACTTATAAAAGTGAGGTCCTTGTATGTCATACTAGTGTCATGATCAATTCTTTCTTATCAATATAAGATTTTTCAACTCTTCCAACCATTGGATTAGATTTTCTTATCTAAATCTCATCTGTCGAAATTTTTTTTTTTTTTTTTTTTAGGTAAACCATCCGTCGAATTGTTATCTCCTTTTTAAGTCTTCCGCCATAAGTCTCCGTCTCTTTCCCATTCAACCTATTTCCGGGAATTGGGTTTGATAATCTGCCGAGAGAGAGGTCATTGATGGTTGAGTAGTCGCCTGCAAGGCCGACACCGGTGCAGGAGGAGGGGTGGGGTGGTTGTTGGCTGGGGAACACTACACAGATGAAACATGCAGAATTCTATCCGACGATCGACATTCAGTCAGATGCGACTTTAACCAGCTACGACTTCAGTCGAATGCCAATAAGGTCGTCAGTTCCAACCCCCGACTGTCAACGGGTGCCATGAATCAATCAACGAGACAAAATTAAACAGAGAGTTTCTTTCACTAAACTCGGTGCTTCTTGATTTGGTCAATAAAAAGGAATGTTAAAGTCAGGTTGAAGAAACACATACAGACCGACCGGCAATTTGATACTGAAAAAAAAGCATTTACTTACTTCTACTTATTCTCTGGACAAGCATAAATAAAGAAAAAAGCACAACACTAGCATAGCCCTCAATCTCTTTGCTGTTCTGAAGGGCAAGATGAGGCTTTGAATGTTTACCAATACTAACTCTCATAGGCAGCACGAGTGGGCATGGCCCGGCCACGGCCCCTTGGGACATAGCTGCCACCACCTCCATAACCCCTTCCATAGTAGCCACCACGACCACGGCCACCACGCCCAGGACCACGGCCGCCTCTTCCACCTCGGTACCTTGAAAAAGCGCCAAAAGTCTGCACCCCCAAGCAAGCAACCGCATTAATAAAAAAAACTCCAATAACTAAGATGACAAACAAAAAAAGGTCGTTACCTCTGTATCTATCTTTATTTGCTCAGAGTATCTTGTCCTTCCATTCTGGTCATGACTCGTAGAATTGCTCGAGATGGTATCAAAGAAGTCATCCTTATTGTAGACGGGCTGTGGCACAAAAACAAAATTAAACTAACTCAGATAACATAAGTAATACAAGGATTATTACTTACACTAGAACTCATCTAGCTAGAATGATAAAGATAGCCAATGCCACCTTGATTTCAACCTTCGATAACTCAGCCTCGTCTTCATCTTCAATGTCATCTTCATCAGTGTCATTTCCATCACCCTCTTTGTGAGGTTTGTTATTCTTACCAAGATGACCCCAAACCTCATCCTTGTTGAACTTCTCATTCATTGCCATGAAATCAAATTCTTCAGTGAATTTTGTTATGGGACGTGAACTCTGCACACCAACAAGTTATTTATTTGGCTATGTCAGTGATGCCGAAAATGCAACAACTTAATTCAAGAGAGTAAATTAAATCCGATCAGGGGGATCATGTCTGTAGATAATTTGGGATTTATCATATATGTCACTTACTATAGATTAGAAGTAGTCAAGAAAAAACACTTCTTCTGACTAAACACTTCCAATCAAGAAATTTCAATTTTAGTTCGCATTTAACAAACCATTGATATCCAACAAAATTCAAATTGTGGGGGAAAAAGGCTTCCTTACCCCAGTCCCTCGTCCTCTTTCACGTCCCCTATATGTATAACCCTGGCGATTTTGATTTTGGTATGGAGCTCCATTTGGCTGAGAAAGCACATGGTCCTATTTATGGAAAGAGGGAGAAGCCAACGTTAGAACTCCTTGCAATCGAACCACAGAACACATAATAAATTTAAAAAAGAAACTAGAAGTCCTAAACCCTGACCACTAGACTAAACTGAGTTGGTGGAATTAGAGAAACCACCAATCCACAACAATTCAGTCATTTAAAAGGCTGGATCAAATTCAGGCTGACACCAGACACGTGCAAATAAATCTAACAAAAAGAAATTCAAACAAAGAGCCTGCCCGACAATTCAGATTTTCATGAGGGTGAGCACCCACACCATCTAATCCTGAATAATAGCAACTCAATCTAATAAGCATGTTGATAACTAAGTTGAAAATCACCCCATTGAATCACAATCCACCTTTTTTTGTTGCACCCAGCCCACATATACAAGGAGTCACAAAAACTAACTAGTCCAGAGGCATGCAAGAATCTGTGTGTGTGTGTATGTGTGTGCGCGCGTGAGCGTGTAACACATACATGTATGACAAAACAACCTTTTGACCAGCCTGTGCAGGTTGTTGAGGAAGTGGCAATATTGGTGGCCGAGGTTCTGCTGAAACTGGAACCGATGGTTCTGATGAGGTTGATGATGAAACTTGTACAACCTCCACATCCTTGTGAGCTGTTTGCAAAGATTGAGATGAAGAGACTGTAGCGGATCCCGACTGCAAAATCTGGCCTGGGGTTACCAAAGAAGGCACTAGTGTTTCCATGCGTAAAGAATTGGCTGTCCAAGCAACAGAGGAAGTCGTTTGAGATACGCTTGGATAAGGCAAGGTTGGACCAGAAATTGCATGAGGCTTGTTAGAGATTGGTGGCACAACACTTATATCTGGGCTTGAAGTAGCCAGAGAAGATAGTGGTGGCAAGCTTGCACCAAGCATGGCTGCCGAAGGTGCAGAGGGGGCAGAACTAGGTGCCTTGTTAGGCATTGAGCTTGGTAGAGTTTCAAGAGATAATGTTGTAGAAGGCACCGGAGCCAGAGTTGTTGGCAATGTTGACGGGGATAAAGAAGTAGCTGTCAAACTAGAGGAACTAATACTAGCAGCAGGAAGCAAAGGTGGTGGAACTTCAGGCAAGTTTGAGGGCAAGTTTGAAGCTCCAGTAGGTAAGGAGGGAGTAAAATTGGGGTACTGCAGTGGCTGCTGCAGTGAAGAAGGCATCGACAGCCCAGGTGGTGGTCGAAGCAATGACTGCTGGTGTAAATGAGGTAGCCCATTTGGAGGGCCATAGTATCCTTGCCAATACATTGGCATACCATTTGCACTTGGAGGAGGCGGCATACCACCCCACGATGCTAAATTGCCTCCAGGTTGATATAAAGGCAAACTACCTTGGAAATTTGGACCAGGGAGTCCCATCTGTGGAGCATGGGAATTAATATCTGTCAAAGATCCACTAGCTGGAGCAGGCAAGCTTGATGTTGAAGGAGCTGGGCGGGAATAGTGAGACTGCAAGAGAGGAGAGAGAGAGAGTAAATTAGCACAGGTTGGCTAGATGCATCCAAAAGTTAAAATTCCTTCTCTTACCTGGATAATAGCTGGATCATTGTTTATAGGTGGTGTAGGCTGAACAGGTGGAGAAGACTTAACCTGTAAATCCTGAAAACAAAGAAAATAATGAAAGACTTAGGGTCTGGATATTTACATGAAAATATAACCAGAAGTGTATCTAGGCTACATAGTTCAAAACTGGTCACCCCATTAAAGTTACATTTTCATCAAATATCATTATTATCATATACTTCAGTTGCCATATTTGAGCTTCAATTTTAGCATCAGAGAGTCAGAGTAGTCAACACCAATTGCAACATTATGGGTTCTATTTTTAATATTACTAAACAACCAAAGTCCATGCTACAATTGAATAAAAAAACCATCGCTGATTAATTTAAACTCATAAAGTCGGCACATTTTGGGGTTTTGACTTTTTTAAACTATCAGACAAAAATATAGAACACTCATTGTGAAGTCCGATCTGAGGCATCTCAGTACCAACCTTGATGTCACTCCCACGAAATAAAATATACTCATAAACTTTGTCTCCCGGTGGGATTTGTGGTCCATCCTTCTTTCTTCCTTCTGTTCCAAAAGATCTCACTGCCATGTAAAAAGTAACAAATTAGCATCAATACATCTATCTATATCTCAACAATAGCACTTGATGATACAATATATGTACATATATTATCCATTTCACATAAACTATTCATACAACTCTTCCGTAACCCTGTGAAGCAATGGCAGAAAAGATAAACCATCTAGAATCAAATTTTGTAATTTTCTACAGAAATCCCAAAGCTTGATGAATTGTACAATATGTACATAGAAGCACATTGAGCGACATCAATTCATCGCTATATCGTACTTTCAAACTCAATTCTAAGAACACGCTAATTCCTGAATCTCATACTTTACATACTCACATGCATACATGTCTTCACAATTCACATTTGAGTAAAATTCCAAAAATTCAAATTCCTAAATCAAGAATAATTAAACCAAAATGCCAATCGAGACGACTGAACTAGTAATAAACTAACAAATCAATTTGATTTAAAGTTAAACAAATGGTACATACAGAAAATTGAAAGGTTCCATAAAAAAAACCATTTATTCCTTGCGAAATATAGAAAAGATAAACCATTTAGAATCACAAAATTCTACATTTTCACAAGGAGTCACAAAATTTTGCAATAAAATACAAAGAAGCACATTGAGCCACTGACAGTCAGATTCAATAGCAAATTCACAGTTGCCGAAATTTTTAAAAAATCTGAAATCATTAATAATTAAACCCTAAAAATGCCACTCTAGACGAATTGGCTAGTGATAAACTAAAATTAAATTAATCAAATTGCCCTAGATAACAAGACCTAAACGGAATCCAGACAACAATAATCAAAATTAAAAATCGAGAGAGTAAAACGGTACCATTTCTGAGTCCAATACTGGACTCTTCGGTGTTGATGTTATAAAGCACGCCTTCATATCTGATCTCACTCTTGGAAGTCAAACTAATCAAGCTCCCTATGTACGAATCGGCCGCCGAGCTCGATCTCGCGGCAGTCTCCGTAGCCATGGCCTCCGATTTCGAAACCCTAGCGCATACAGATTACAGAGTGAGAGGGAGGGGAGAGAGAGTAGGGTTTTGGTTTTGGGGGTGCCTTTGAGATTATCGGGTTCTCTCTCTGTTCGTGGGAGACAGAGGGAGATCTGCCTGCCTATTTAAGCCCTGTGATTTTTTGCGTTTTTGGTAATTTGACGATGTTGACGATCTGGCCAATGAGGATTTGACACGTGGGTGGTTTGGGACTTGTTGGTCTTTTTGGTTGGAAACTGAGGAGAAGTCGGTCCATTGACGAAAATGTTCATAATCTTATGACTATGGTCTGTTTGGTATGCA
This sequence comes from Heteromeles arbutifolia, assembly GCA_024362995.1. NCBI lineage: Eukaryota > Viridiplantae > Streptophyta > Magnoliopsida > Rosales > Rosaceae > Heteromeles > Heteromeles arbutifolia. The sequence continues at coordinate 2,968,077 of JANCRC010000021.1, forward strand.
TAGTTGTACATTATCTTTGCCGGTGGGCCCGCCAATTAGAGGTGGAATGGATGTATGTATGCACATCAAAGATGCCTGAGATTTTTCAGCGTGCTCAAATACAATATGAAACATTACGTGAAAAATCTGTTTTAAAAAATAAGCAGGGCGTTTATGTAGATTGTTTCCATTCCAACCACTTCTCTTCATTCTAACAAACTAATTATTTAATTTAATGACAATGAGTTATTGGCTAATTTATTGAATTTAACTGTAAATAGGATTTTGAAAATGAAGCAAGACCAAGTAGTTTAGATTAAACATGTTCTTAAACAAATCTAATTGTGCATAATAGCGAACCAAATTCTCTATCAAACGACAATGTCAATTCATCATGATAAATTGCATCAAATTCATTTAGATTAGTGTAGAACTCAGTTTAGAGAAATTTATAGAATTTGAAAGGAAAAGTTATAGAAGAAAAGATTGGATTGAGAGATTTATGGAATCTACGCTCTCCATCGATTAATGTAAATATTATCGTTTGGTAAAAAAACATTTACAAATTAATATATATTTTTTAGTTAATTGTTATTGGCACTTCAAAAATTTCATTCTACTCCAAACATTTTATATTTGAAAAGAAAAATATATTTACGATGATGAGATTTTTAGAGTGCCAATAACACTTCTATTTTTTTATTTGGTCAATGTTCAACTTAAAATCGTCAGGATAGCAAGTAACAGAGAAATCGGGACATCAACACTGTGATGACACAAGTACCCTTAAATTTCATGGGCGCCGTCATCAATTAGTAGTGTCAGTTGAGGGTAAAATCGCGATAAAAAACCGCAAGCCGAAATCAAAACAGGGAAGGGGAGAGCATTCTTCACTTATTTCCGTTGCGATCGCAGAGTCGAAGGCACTGAGAAAAATCCAAATTCCAATAGCCGTTGTACGGACATTCGAATTAGGGTTTTCAAGAATTCGCCCAATTTAATTTCTTGTATTGCTACTCATTGTTATACGGAATTAGGGTTTCGTCGTGGCGGATGATGTTCACGCCACAAAGGAAGGCGTCGACGGCGGCTCTGTCGCTGACGCCGAGGAGTGGCGGCGTCGTTTCGAACCCTGGGAATACTGGGAAGGGTAAAGCGGTGGCGCTTGTCGATGATCCGCCTCCGCCATTGGGCTCGCTGAGTGAGAACGGGCCTTATACGACTGCGGGATTGGATACCGGTGATATGGACGACTGGAGAGCGTTCAAAGAGGCTGGCTTCCTCGATGAGGCGTCTATGGAGCGCAGGGACCACCAAGCGCTCGCCGAGAAGGTCTCTAAGCTTCAAACAGAGGTTAGCCGCTTGATTTTTGGTTTATCAAATCAGATTAAAAGAACCGTTATTAATTTCTTGTGCAACATTTGTACACAACACAAATTTGTAATATTCTGAATATATAATGATATATTTGTTGTTGGGCAGCTTTTTGATTACCAGTATAATATGGGGCTTCTCCTGATTGAGAAGAAAGAGTGGGCATCGAAGAACGAAGAATTTAGTCAAGCATTGGCGGAAACCCAGGAGATTCTACGCGAACAATCTGCACACTTAATTGCAATATCTGAGGTTGAGAAGCGGGAGGAGAATTTACGGAGAGTATTGGTTGCTGAGAAGCAGTGTGTAGCTCAGGTATGCTAGCTTTGTTGTTTGTCAATTTGTGTAATGAAATTTTGTTTGTTAATGTGTATTAATTTTTGTCACTGCAGCTGGAAAAGGCTTTGCGTGAAATGCACGAGGAGTGTGCCAAAATAAAGCGGGAGTCTGAAGCAAAGATGGCTGATGCAAATTCATTAGTTGTGGGAATTGAAGAGAAGTCTTTGGAGACAGATGCAAAATTGTGTGCTGCCGAGGCTAAGCTTGCTGAGGTCAGTAGAAAGAGTTCAGAGTTGGAGATGAGATTGGAGGAGGTGGAGGCACGTGAAAGTGTGCTTCGAAGAGAGAAGCTTTCCTTAAGTACAGAGTATGCTTTTACGACCATGACACTTGCATTTAGGATATGCAGGATCCTAATATATATAGTTGCTCTGTTCTTTGCTGAATGCGAGACATCTTCCATTTATGATGTAGTCTGTGTTTATATTCTGGAGCATTTGGCTTTTAAATTTAATTTGACTTGTTCTTAATTTTGTTAGGCAAGAGGTACACAAGACAACTTTTTACAAACAAAGGGAAGACTTGAAAGAATGGGAGAGGAAGCTACAAGAAGGGGAAGAGAGGTTATGCAAGCTTCGGAGAATTTTGAATGAGAAAGAGGAGAAGTCAAATCAAAATGAAATGATTATGAAGCAAAAAGAGAAGGACATCGAAGAAGGGCAAAGGAAGATTGAAGCTTCGAACACTATGTTGAAAGAAAAGGAAGCGGATGTGAATAAACGGCTAGATGACTTAGTATCAAAGGAAAAGGTGTCTCTCGTATAGATGAGTTTTTTTTGTTTTTTTCCTTTTTTTTCTTTCAGAAATGTATATTTGCAGCTTTGTTCATTTGACTGATGTCAATTTGGTTGCAGGAAGCTAATTCTTTGAGGAACATATTAGAGTTGAAGGAGAGGGAATTACATGAATTTGAGCAAAAACTAAGTTCGAGAGAAAATGTGAGTCCTAACTCTTAAGCTCCTGATATTTATTTTTATGTAACTTATGACTCATAAAATTATATCTTCTGTTTTTCAAAGGGTTATATATTCGTTTTCTAAATGGGACGTTCATGTAAAATGTATTGAATGAATGTAATGTAAATGGGCTACATTTATGAGACCTGATGCCACTTGTCAAAAGAAAAAATTCTGTTTAGAAGGGCTTGAATGTTTATTTTCATACAATTTGTCTAGAAATCTGATATGGTCTCTCACAGGTGGAGATTCAAGAGGTGCTTGGCAAGCACAGATCCGTTCTCAATACGAAAATGCAGGAGTTTGAGTTGGAAATGGAAGAAAGGAGGGAGTCTCTGAACAAGGAACTAAGGATCAAGGTTGACGGGGTGGAACAAAAGGAGCTGGAAATCAGCCACAGGGAAGAAAAGTTGTTGAAGAGGGAACAAGCGCTGCATGAGAAATCAGAGAGGTTGAATGAGAAAAATAAGGAACTTGAAACAAAGCTGAAAACTTTGAAGGAGAACGAGAAAACCATCAAAGTTGATGAGAAAACTTTAGAGGTGGAAAGGCAACAACTACTTGCTGATATAGAGTGTCTTCAGAATCTTAGAGATGAAATTCAGAAGATAAAGGATGAAAACCTTCAACTGGAGCTCCATATTCGTGAAGAGAGAGAGAAGCAGGTAATTACTCAGGAAGAGAGGTCAGAGCACCTCCATTTGCAGTCGGAATTGCAGCAGGAAATAAAGACTTATAGACTTCAAAATGAGTTGCTCTTGAAGGAAGCTGAAGATTTAAAGCAGCAGAGGGAAAAGTTTGAGGAAGAGTGGGAGGATTTGGATGAGAGAAAAGCAGAAATTAGCAGAGATCTGAAGAAAATTGTTGAAGAGAAAGAAAAATTAGAAAAATTACAAGGCATGGAGGAAGAAAGGCTGAAAAAGGAGAAAGATGCAATGCAAAATTACATACAGAGGGAGCGGGACAGTCTCAAGCTTGAGAAAGAATCATTTGCGTCTAAGATGAGGAATGAGCAGTTAGCGTTAGCTGAAAAGGCCCAATTTGAGCATAGTCAAATGGTTCAAGATTTTGAGTCACAGAAGAGGGATCTTGAGGCTGATATGCAGAATAGGGAGCAGGAAATTAAGAAACGCCTGCAGGAAATGGAGAGAGCATTTGAGGAGGAGAAGGATAGAGAACATGCTAAAATTAATTACTTGAAGGGAGTCACTGATGAGCAAAGGGAAGAATTAAGATCTGAAAGGAATAGAATGGAAAAGGAAAGAGAAGAACTTGCTCTGAATAAGAAGCAACAAGAAGTTAACCAACTTGAAATGCGCAAAGACATTGGTCAGCTTGCTATGCTTAGCAAGAAGATCAAGCAGCAGCGGGAACAGCTTATTGAGGAAAGACGACACTTCCTTTCTTTTGTTGAGAAGGTTAAAAGTTGCAAGGACTGCGGAGAAATGACAAGGGAATTTGTACTTTCTGATCTCCAAGTACCGGGAATGTACCAAGTTGAGGCTGTTTCTCTGCCAAGGCTCAATGATGAATTTTTAAAGAACTCTTCGGCTGATTTAGGTGTTCCTGATTTGGAATACACAGAATCAGGATGGGGAACGTCTTTGCTGCGCAAATGCAAGGCAATGGTTTCTAAAGTATCTCCAATAAAAAAAATGGAGTATATTACTGATGCAGGGTCTTCGGAGTTGCCCCCACTATCCGCTATTCGGGTTAATGTTGAAGAGAAAAGAATCGAATCTAATATGCTTATCAATGAGGGAGAAAGAGGGCACATCGGTCATGAAGATGAGCCTGGGCCATCTTTTAGGATGCTTAATGACTCTAGTGCTCAACCACTACCATCTGATAACACCACCAAGGAAGTGGATGATGGGTATGCTCCATCAATTGATGATCATAGCTTCATTGACAGTAAGGTTAAAGATGTTCCAGATGATTCTGGGCAATCTGAGATAAAGAGTGGTCGGCAACAACCGGCTAGGGGACGCAAGTCCAGACTGTCTAGGACACGCACAGTGAAGACAACAGTTGAAGAGGCAAAGAAATTTCTCGGAAATACTCCAGAAGAACCATCAAATGCAAGTATGCTGCCTAATGATAGTAGTTACAATTATGAAGAAATTCAGGGAGCTTCCAGTTTTGCTGAGAAAGCAAATAGTAGCATTGGGAGAAAACGAAGGCGTGCTCAGAGCTCTAGGATTACTGAAAGTGAGCAAGATGATTGTGACAGCGAAGGACGTTCGGGCAGTGTCACAACAGCTGGTGGGCGCAGGAAGAGGCGACAATCCATTGCTTCTTCCGTGCAAACACCTGGAGAGCAGCGATATAACCTCAGACATCGCAAGACGTAAGTTGCTTAATGTGTGTATGAAATTATATGGCAGGGTGACGGCTAAATGTGGAAGTAAATAATAAATTAGTGTTTGCAGTTTCTGTGGCGTGATCATAATATTAGGGCCAACTTGGGTCAAGGTTGTATATCTATATAGACTTCTTGTCAGTCTCTCATTCTTCATGCATTGTTGCATTTGTTTCCAATCAACTTAAGGTTTAACGACAATTGGATATCAACATGGTTGAATGCTGGATATATCTTTTTGCTTTGAGTGGTTATGTTTATATAAAATTGTTGGGCTTTTTTTTTTCCCTTATCAATTTTAGTTTAAGAATATTGATATTTTGATGGATACACTGAGTACGGATTTGAATGTCAAACTTCTGGTAAATCTTATCACTCTAGTCTATTTGATTCTTTTCCTTCTTGGGTTACAAAGAACCGTTCTTTGACCCATTTCTGTTCTTGCTATGGAATATTAGCTGAGCACTTCAATTGTCCAGGTCCTTTCAGTTAATGCATGAAATAGAATGTTTGTTAGATCCCAGAATAATCTTGCCAATAGTCTTCACTAGGTGCACGTTCTGTTGTCCAGACAAATATTTTCCTAACCAGCTTCGGGTTAGTCCTGGAGTGACAATTTCACTGACCGTTATTCTGAAATTATTGTTCCTTGATCGGGGAAAATCATTCAGAAGTTCCATCTAAAAAGAGAAATTTTTAGTTCAGGTATTTGTTACTATATTGGTATGGAGAATACATTTGGTTCTTTCTGATAGTTTGGGAATATATATAATCGTAGAAAAAAATTAAAGGAAGATGGTAAACAGGGATAAACTTATACAGCTAATCATTGAACTACCGAAGTATCTGTATGTGGAAGACGTGAATTTTTACGGTTTTACATGTGACCTCATCTGTCATAAACTGTCCAAATCAAGGGATCTTGCATGATGTGTCGAGTGTGGGCATTTTCTATACTGTACCATGTGAGGAAGTGTGTGGTTTTTCTAAATTTATCTATGAATGTTGATCAGTGCAGGATCAGTCACAGCAGCAACAGCCGCGGCTAGCCCGAAGAAGAGAAGCAAGGAAGAAACTGGAGGTGGTGGTGTAGAACCAATTCCTGAATCTGTTTCTGTGTCATTGTTGGGGACGGCTGGTGAGAATGGGCAAACTACACAGTTGATGCAGGTCACTACATTAAAAGGTGCGGAATTCTCACAGGAGCGGGTTGTGAGGGTAATGTCCCCCTTACCTTTTACGGTGTCTTGTACTTTGTGACGGTTATATCTGAAACGTCTAAAACTATGCGAATAAGGTCTGTTAACCTCTGTTTCTTGTACTGCAGTTTAGAACACCAACGGCCACCGTTGATGACAATGCTGAAGCCGATGCAGCCAAATCAGTTGAAATTACAGATATGAGCGTGGAAGATATTGGTACACCGGAATCTGGTGGCGGCAACAATACAAATGGCGAGAGCGACTATGATGACGAGGACATTGAAGAGCGTCCTGGCGAGAAGTCAATAGGAAAAAAGATCTGGACTTTCTTAACGACGTGATGGCGAAAACCAGTTTCTAATTTTACCATTTTACCGAAAACTTTGTAATGACTAGCTTCAGTTTGTGTGATTTCTTAGCTGCTTTTTGTTCTCATTTTCGTTGTAATTCCAATGTTGAAATGGCGATTTCTTCGCCTTTTTAAGTCTTTTTAGTTTTTGCTCTTCTTTTGGACGGGTGGAAACATGGCTGAAGATATTATTACCAGCTTGTAACGGGTCTACTGTTAAGTAGTGTCTAGAATCTCGATTCAATAATATAATGTCATGTGTTGTACACTTCAAACGAGTATAAGATCTTCCCGTCCCTCTACCAACACAAACTAAAGGAAAAAAAAAAACCGTATAATTATTCAATAATTACAATCCTCGAACAAATACCAATAAAGAAAGTCTCTTAACTATTAATTATGAAAAGAGATCCTCTTCGGATCCCTTCCTCTTAATTCATCAAATCAGGAAATCTGTATCATTGAAAATTGATCCAACGGTTGAAATTATTACAACTTTTAAAGTGAGCCCCTGTTTGTAGCCGTTGAATCAAATTTCAATGACACGAATTTCCTGATTTGATGAATTAGGAAGAAGGGTTCCGGAGAGGATCCCTTTCCATTAATTATGGAGTCTAATTTAATGGGATTAATGAAAACAAACATGAAAGATGAAACTACAAATTAAAGAGTAAAGACCCATATCTCTCTACTCTTCACATTTACCTACAAAAGCTTGCGCAGAAAAGGACTTTAGCATCCTATTGTACTAGGCCTGCCCAGAAAACAATTAAGTAGAGTTCGGCCTATGCCTTCTGATAGCCCTATAGCCCTCCCTTTCTCTCCCACCCTCCTTATAGGAGAATCAAGATCCTCGCCGGATCCGTTCCCTAGGATCCCACAATCCTATCCGTTTATCGTATATCGTGAGGTCAAAAATTATTTAAAATTTAAAATTTAAAATTCAAATATAAATAGTACTTAACGAAAACTAACCGCACGATATAAAATAAACGGACATGATTGCGGGATCTCTAGGGAAAGATCTGGCGAGGATCTTGATTCCCTATAGGAGGAGGATTGTTTGCCCTCCCGCTTCCAGTGCCCTCCCATGCCCTCCTGTTTTGTGTGGTCACGGTTAAGCCACGTCAACATTTTATACTGTTTTTTTTTATAGAGATAATAAGATAAAAATAAATAGTAATATAAAATATTAACGTGGCTTAACCGTGACCACACAAACAGAAAGGCATGGAAGGGCACCGTAAGTGGGAGGGCAGACAATCCTCCTCCCTCCCTATATCCCCACTCTCTCTAGTCAGACACTCTGGTCCTCTTCCTCCCTCCTCTCCTCCCCTTAAAAACCCCAAACGTGCTTTTATTTTATGGCTTTTTAATGTTCATGAGATTGACATAACTTGGTCATTTAGATCTAAAATCGAAAAAGTGGCCTTAAGTTTATCCATCATCAATCGTTTTGGTCCTTGTAAAATCTCTATTAAATAAGAATAAAATGACAAAAATATCATCAATTTTTGTCAAATCATTTTCCCATTGTTTATTAGATTGAGGGTATTTTTGTTATTTGATCCTTATTTAACAAAGATTTTTCACGGAATGACCAAAATGATTGATGGTGGATAGAACTACTTCTATAGATTTTCTATAGATTTCAAATCTCAGAGACTAAAATGAATAATTATGCCAATTAAGGACCATTTTGGCTAAAATACCCTTTATTTAATTTTTCCACAGCTGCTTGTGCTTCTTAACCATTATTTCCTTCATATTCCTCTTCTACTAAAATACAAACTTGTCCATACAAATTGATTTCATATAATTTCATGACTGAAAGTCAAATTATTTTCCATTTTGGTATGGGAGTAGTGAGTAAGTAGTACAATTATGTTGCTGAGTTTGTCAACATTCCAATGAGAGGTATATGTTTAGGACAAAATTATATGTCACCTTTTATAACGGTATTTTAAGCTAATCATCAACTATTATACTAGAAATTTAAAAGTATGCCAATATCTATTTAATTTGGAATACTGGAATACCATCAAAGTTTTGTTTTTCTCATATTTTAACTATATAATTACATATTTTAAATGAAAGTGAGTCTTGGCACAACGGAAATGTTGCTTCTTAGTGACCAAAATGTCACGAGTTCGAGTTGTTGAAAAAGACTATTTGCAAAGCAAAAGTAAGGCTGCATACGATAGACGTTCTTCCTCCAACTCTAGCAAAATCGGAAGCCCTTGTTAGCTTAGGATCACTGTTAATTATTTATTTCAAACAAAGGAAGGTGTGGTTTTCTTGGTTTTGGTAATGAAGAAAGGAATAGGTGGAACCAAGGTTTAAAATATCGATATCGGAAATATCGGTAGTCCAAAAACACGGAAATTTCGATGGAAATATCGGGATATTATCAATATCGATAAAAAATGAATAAAAACCACGGAAATTGCAAGAAAAACTTGAACATTTTTATTGAAACTTTGCAGGATGTTTATTTAGTCAATTATCTATTAGTTTATCATAAAAAAATTGGAAGGAAATGCATTGCATGATGGATTTAACTGATTTAAGTTAATTATATAGCGAGCTGGTAAACATTGTGAGTGTAGAAAATATATAAATATTTTAGCATATTTTCACAAAAATATAAGTGATATGGTGGTCAAGGTGTTGAAGGAGTAAAATGGGAGGGGTTCGAATCACCTTGGTGTTTTTTTAAATATAGAAATTTAAAAAATACGGAAATTTCGATGGAAATATCGATGACATTTTTTTTTTAAATATAGAAATTTAAAAAATACGGAAATTTCGATAGAAATATCGATGACATCAGAAATATCGGTAGTCCAAAAACATGGAAATTTCGATAGAAATATCGGAATATTATGGATATTTTAGACCTTGGTGGAACAAATGGTAAATACCATAGTTCAATTCCAAGATACACCATAACAGTATGAACTCGAAGCTGTTTCTAAGACCCATCTCGAGCCATACAGTTTTTGCCCATCCTTTTTTTTGGAGATTCAATGCAGCTTTTGTCTTGTTCCTCCGTGTTTCAGAAAGCACTTAAAAACCCAAAAGCAGAAAGCCCCAACCCAGAGAAGAATCAGCATTGAGAGTTAAGAACCCAATTTTTTGTCTTGCATGTACTTACGTGCACCACCCTCCTCTCTAAAAAGGGTTTCTCTCCATATCACTTTCATCAAGTTCTACTCATCAATTAATCTGGACTCTTGAAATTTGATCAAACGATTACAAACAAGAACTCACTTTAAAAATTATAATAATGTAGCAATTAGATCAAATTTTAAGAACCCGAATTATTTGATATGAATGACTTGATGGAAGGGATCCGAAAAGAATCCCTATCCCTCCTTTCCCTGTCTTTTGCATGGACGTTGGTCCCCTATTACCTCTATACCCTAAATCCTGCCAAACCCTAGAAATCCTCACCCCTTTGCCATAACTAATCTCACAATCTTAACAACCCACCTCCAACTACCACACCCTAACCGACTAAAGTAACCATTTTTAATGGATATAATGATGATACAAGGCAACTAGCTTTTACTTTTGACAAGACTGTCTCAATTACGATAAAGAAATGAACTTGAGGGCAATGGGATGAGCTCACTATTTTAAATGAAGAATCTAAACGCAAGCATGCGAAGTCAATGCATGAATTTGTCATGTAACTATGTTGGCTAGAACACTAAAGTAGAGTGATACTTCTTTGAACTCAAGCACAAACTCTATTTTTTTATAATTTAATTCAAATTAATTTAGAATATTACTTAAATTAAAGTAGGAGGATAATCAATAAACAATAAATTAAAAGTATGACAAGACTATGACGAGATTGAAAGAAGAGCCGAATGCCTTTCGCTTTCTCCTTCAAGTCCTTAGTTACTACTGTCTTCTGATAATAATAATTATTATTTCTTTGATGCTCTTCGAGAACTGTGCTTTTGATCCTCTCTCACTCTCTCTCTCTCTCTCTCACTCTCTGTGTCTGCTGTATATACTTTCTTAGCTTTCCCATAAACATAAGACCATCTCCAACCGAAGGGTCTAGAGGGCCAGCGGGCCGAAAATAGTCCGAAAATCGTCTCCAACCGAGGGCTAGGCCAGAGGGCTCTGGAATCTGGGAGGGCCCCATGGAATCGGAGAGGGCTAGAGGGCTAGAGGGCTGGAGGGCTGGCTGCCCGGAGCTGGCCATTTTTGTTTTAATGTTTTGTTATTTCTGTCGGTTATCAAATTGCTAATAGTGTCGGTTATAACCGACACTAATAGTGATTTATATATAACGGCTAGTTTCCAAATTTTTTATGAATTTAAACCTTTTTTTTTTCTTTTTTTTTTCCTATAACTTCCTATAATTTCTATTTTACAAAATTTGCTTCAAATTTTTTTTAAATTCTTTTTTTTTCTATAACTTCTATTTTAAAAAATTTGTTTCTTATTTTTTGTTAAATTCCATTTTTTTCCTATAACTTCTATTTCACAAAATTTGTTTCATTTTTTTTTTCAATTCTATTTTTTTCTATAACTTCCTAAGTCATTATACAACATTAAATTAAATTAAATAACATGAAGCAACATTAAACAATATGAAACAACATTAAATAACATTAACCAACATAAAAATTATACAATATTAACTTAAAATTGTAGTTTTTAAATAATAAATTATACAACATTAACTTCAAATTTTTTTTTAATGAATTTAAACTTTTTTTTCTTCTATAACTTCCTATAACTTTTTTTCTATAACTTTCTATAACCTACAAAATTTGTTTCAAATTTTTTTAAATTCTATTTTTTTTCCTATAACTTATATTTTACAAAATTTGGTTCAAATTTTTTTCGTATAACTTCTATTTTACAACTTAGCCGTTGGATTTGAATTTAAGTTGTAGTTTTTAAATAATAAATTATGTTTGACCCTATGGCCCTTTGGCCATCGGTTGGAGACGGTTTTTTTGTGATAGGGCTAAAACGAGCCCTCTAGCCCTTTGGCCCTCGATTGAAGACGGAGGTAAATATGATCCTGTACTGTTTATTAAAATATTAATATCTTGAAGAATCTTGGAGGACCAGAGGGCTAAAACGAATTATCTGGCCAGCCCTCGGTTGGAGATGGCCTAACGAGTAGACTAGAGAGCTCAGCTTTCTTGCTTCTGCTTCTGTATTTTTCCTCTTCTCTTCTTCCCTTTTTCCTTCAAACCCCTTTTGGATCTTTCTCACATTCTGCTTGGGCTCCAAAACACGCGTGATTTTCCTCCTATATATACATGTACACACACACACACATATATATAAAAGGGACGCGTCGATCTTTCTCATGAAATCACATCCATGCTTGTAGTTTCTGCTTCCTAAATCCATCTCTCTTTTGGGTCAGTTTCTCATGTTTTCTTCTTCCCACAAACTCCATCTACTACCACTGTTTTTTCACGCTGTTCTAATGAAATTTCCCTCTGGATTTACCCTTTTGTATTGACTATTACCTCAAATCCATGAAGGGTTTTACTCCCATCAGTGTTGTGATTTTGGTAACCTTTCTGTTCTCTGTGGGTGCTTGGAGTTCTGAGGAAGCAGATGAAGGTGTAGCTCCAATGGAGAAAACGGAGCAATTAGCTCTGTACTCTGCAATCCAAGGCTTTGTGGGTAAATGGTGGAATGGAACAGACCTCTATCCGGATCCTTGTGGGTGGACTCCTATACAGGTACTCCTTTTTTACCCCCACCACCACCACTCTGTACTGTTTCTCTGCAACATTGCTTAAATCCAAAGTTACCAGCTATATATTCCTTTTTGGTTTTTACTTCAGTTGTACTTGACATAAGGGTAAATGGCAATGTTGTATTTAACGGTTAGATGTGAACCGAAGAGTTTCAAGTTAACGGGCAATCCGAGTCACTTAAAAGACAATGTATAGTATAGTAGGACTTTAACAAGTCCCAATTATTTATACTGGTTTTTCATTTGAAGTCGATATATATTTTCAATGTTAGGGTTCAGTCAGTTAACATTTTGCGGGTTCGGAATAGGTCGAAAGTTTTAAGCATTTTTAGTTTTGATACGATGAGGTTTTAAATTTCTATTGCAGGGGGTGTCTTGTGATTTGTATGATGGGGTTTGGTATGTGACCTCCATGAATGTTGGACCTATTCTTGACAACTCCCTTGGTTGTTCCCCAAGTGCAAAATTTAGACCACAACTGTTTGATTTGAAGCGCCTAAAGTCCCTGTCCATTTTCAATTGCTTCCTCTCACCCCACAAGCATCCAGTTCCGATCCCCTCCGAAAACTGGTGGAAGGTTGCCGGCAGCTTAGAATCTCTAGAGTTTCGATCGAACCCGGGCCTCATTGGACAGATTCCTACAACCTTTGGCAGCCTCAGAAAGCTCCAATCATTGGTACTAGTGGAGAATGGATTAAGAGGTGGATTACCAACAAATATTGGTGAATTAGTCCGATTGAAGCGGCTAGTTCTTACCGGAAACTGGTTTACGGGCCAAATCCCCGATGGGTTTGGTGAATTGAATCAGCTGCTAATCCTTGATTTAAGTGGGAACTCACTGTCTGGGCCTTTGCCAATCACCATTGGAAGTTTGACTTCACTCTTGAAGCTTGACTTGAGCAGCAATCAACTGGAAGGGCAGCTGCCAATAGGGTTTGGTAATCTAAAGAAGTTGACTTTATTGGACCTCAGGAGCAACAATTTCTCAGGTGGATTGACCAAATCACTTGAAGAAATGCATTCCTTGGAGGAAATGGTTTTATCCAACAACCCAATTGGTGGAGACCTCAAAACCCTAGAGTGGCAAAACATGGAGAGTTTGGTATTTTTAGACCTCTCCGGATTAGGTCTAACTGGTGAGATTCCAGATTCAATTTCAAACCTAAAAAAATTGAGATTTTTGGGTTTAAGTGACAACAAGCTCACAGGCAACCTCTTGCCAAAGATTGCAACTTTGCCCTGCCTCAGTGCACTCTACCTCCACGGCAACAACCTGACAGGGGAGCTTAAATTCTCTGAGTCGTTTTATCACAAAATGGGGAGTCGTTTTGGTGCTTGGAACAACCCTAATCTCTGCTACACCAGTGGAATGGTGCCAGCAGAGCATGTCCCAATTGGGGTGAGGCCATGTCAGCAGGAGGGCGAGGAGGTCACTTGATTTATAAAGATATCCCTTCTTTTTAGAACTATAGAATATAACTTCTCTAGTTAGAAGCAACCGGAACTTAGAATTTTATTGCTTGTTTTGTGATGCTTTATTTTGCCTCTTGACATGAATCAAATCAATATTTATGCTTTCCTGTCCTTGATCAAATCAATTTTGGACTGGACACAAAACTGATCGAATTAGAGACCATTGTGAGTGGTTTGGTTCGCTTTTAACATTAAAATGCATAATATTAGACCAAAGAAAACCGCATTGCTTAGCAATTAAAAAAGTTGGTCACAAAACCGGCCAAACTTAGGGAAGGACACAAAACCAACCGAATTTGGCTCTATTTTAACATAAAATATGTGTATCTTTAACGAAACCAAACCGTATCACTTAAAAGCTAGTAGATTTAGTCGTGATTTGGTGACGACAACCGTGACCATCCTTAGTATATGAAGCGGATGCCAACTGTACTGCACATGTAAAAAGGATAATCTGGTATCACAGAAAATAAGAACATATGATTGGCTTGTTGCTCTGCAGACCAATATACAGATGGCAAAAATTCATTTGGGTTCTTGCTAAACAGAGCAACCCCAACTAACTGTAAATGCTGGGAATTTTTACCGGCAGAGGGAAGCGACTTCAATGGAAATATGGGCAAGTTTGATCCTTTATTGCTTTTTCAAAAGGATACAAAGGTGCAAACAATGGCACGACTTTAATACATTGAAAGTGAAATTTGAGTCACTAGTGCTAGGTATTAAAAGTTGTAGCTTCCAGCTTCCTGCATGGCTTTGTACTCTTGTGGCAAATGAGTAGACTTTTGTAGGCTGTGGAAGCACTGTCCACAGAAGTGCTTTTGTAGAACTTGAATATTAGGTTGGTCCATAAATACAATTCCAGACCCAATTGAATGTAAATGCTGTGTCCACCATTCTCTTTATTCTAGGACCTAGGTGAGGTCAGTTTTGTTTTTTTTTTCTTTCTTTTTCTTGGGCTTGATTGAGTGGCTTCTGTGGGAGAAGCTGAATATCCCTTTGGGAAACTATATGGTTTCCATGTCTTTCCGAGTCTTCAACACTTATTACGCTCAGTTCAACAAACATGTATACGTGCATGAGTTTCTCTCTCATCGCATGAGCGAGCGTACACAATTTCTGAAACGCAAGAAAAACAGCCACACCAGCAGCTTGACTCGAGTCCCCCGTCTCCACGGCTTTCCTTTTAGCGACCCTTTCAACCACTCTGACATCCATCATCTTCCCGCTTCGCTCACCCATGTATCTGTTGACTGTTCTCCCCTTCCACACGACGGGGAAAACCCCTACCCAACGTTACACGTTCTCCAAGTCCTAAGGGATCCAGAGCCCAACTATCGACTCCTGCCGAAATTGCACAACTTACCAGACAAAGCCAAGATGAACCCGTCGGCAAAAGCGAGCATACTTAAATAGCTCAAGCTTACCAAGCCTAGTCTACTAAAACAAGGCTCAATTTCTCTTTCAAACGTTGTTACTACTACTCTCTTTTTTGCCCTAGTGCTACTAAGTGCTGCTTTTCTGATGGTTTTGCCGCCTAATTGAAAGGATTTTCTTTAAACATGAGCATCATTTATATACAAGAGTTCATATGTTCAAAGCATAATAACTACAAAGAGATTTATATAGTAGGATGGTGATTTTCACGCTCTTCATCTTTTATTTCAATTTATTTTCAATTTTGATTCATTCAATCCAAGAGCTAAAAAATAATAGTAGGAATGCAAAAAGAAAAAATTGGAGTGTAGAACTCACTTGCCCTAAGAAATTACGAGAGGCCTGGAGTGCGAGGCGAGAGTATAATTAATCGCTGAAAACTTGCTTTCCTGATGAGTACATATTGCTCAACGTGTTGACAATGCGATGGAGAAAATTCAATTGAAACGCTTCAATGCTTTATTTAAGAGACATTCGGGGGAAAGGGAAATGTTAGACTTTTTGTAAAAGCTATAAAATACAAGTTTTCTTTTAAAAGGATCATATAGTGGCTTTGTCACTTCAGTCCATCTTTTCGGAGGTCAAAAAGACTTATAGTGATATTTCAGTCTCTTATAACCACTATAGTGTGATTCACTAGCGTCAGAAATCGAATTCAGGACATGCCATATGGAATACGTATCTAAAATTCGTCATCAACCACTGACCATCCTATTGTGGTTATAAAATACAAGTGTGAAGTTCATAAGTTCATTGAATTATGTTATGTGAGTTTGATTAGGTAATATGTCGATGTTATTAAAGCTTATCTTGATGTGGCTTTCCATAAAGTTTTGATTCCTTATTATGTTAAAACTTAAAAGTCCAATAGAAGACTATGTTTCCAAATTGGAAATATTAGATATTGCTGGAGGAGCCACTCTTTCAATCTTAACCTAGATAAGTATAGTGACTGATTGACGGTTGCTAGTAGTGTACCCAGTTTTGTGTTTTGGTAGAAGAATGCATTGTATATTATTGACTTTTGCATCTTTGAAATGAAATAAACTTTCATGCAACAGGTTTGGTCGATACATGACGTCTTGACTTAATAATTAACAAGGAGGCGTGAGAAGTAAAAATAAGTTTGTGAACAGTACTATCCTAATAATATTGTCAACTGTGTACTATTTGGGGGAGGCTTTCTCTAATGCACATTAAAAGTGTACAATTAAGTTACACATTAAAATAAAGGTCGTTAAATCTTTTTCCATAATTGGACCTAACGGTTCTTATCTAGATATGTAAGCACTTTTAATGCCAGAAAATTCAGTATTTGAGGAAGACAAAAAGGATTCCGTAGTTTATGGCGTTTTTGTGTTGGGCCTTGTTGAGCTTCACCAATCAACCCAACTTAATCCATTTGGTTTGTCGTGGGCCGCCGCCGAAATGCCGTGTCCAAATTTTGAGGCGGATGTGAATTATTAGCAAAAAAGTTGGAGATGTCAGTGACTCGTCATATTCTAAACAGCAATACAAACCCATGATTCACATTTGAAGATTAACACGACTGTCGTTGTTGTCATCTTTCCACCACCAGCACCAGGCCAGCTGAAAATGTCTCCTTTCTACATACTTAGATTGAATCATCTCTTTCTGAAGTGTTAATAATAGTTCTCGTTCTAAATCGATTGTCATAAAATAAAATTCTAGAAGACCACACTTGCCATAGTGCATTTGTTTTCTTGTTTTAGTCAGGGAATCACATTAATCTTCTAATCCAAAACTCAAAGTCCCTTTTCTAAAGGAGAAAAAAGGAAAGAAAGAAAGCCAAACAATTTCCCTTCATAAACTTATATGATCATGATATATGTATGAGAGTGGTAGTGTTGCT
The DNA here is from genome assembly GCA_024362995.1 of Heteromeles arbutifolia. Taxonomy (NCBI): domain Eukaryota; kingdom Viridiplantae; phylum Streptophyta; class Magnoliopsida; order Rosales; family Rosaceae; genus Heteromeles; species Heteromeles arbutifolia. The sequence continues at coordinate 2,985,170 of JANCRC010000021.1, forward strand.
CTCAGTCACCAAAATTTTGAAAAACACATGGATGCAGGTTAATTGACTAGCAACGTTAACACCATAAACGAAATAGCTAATTCATAGACGACCAGGTAATATACTAATTCATTTGTTATAAGAGATTTATAGACGACACGATCAATACGCCATTGACTTAAGTTATATTATATATAAATATATACGTGCATGAATGAATTTGTAATACTACGTAACAGTGCAACTGCCACACTGATTGAGAAATTACTCAACAAACAGGAGTATTGAAATGGACGGTCCATAAGTGAGCAAACTACCACATTGATGGCCATGGGGTTTGTTTTTTATAATACTCTCTAGTCACTATGCAGACAACCAATTCATGCTAAATTGGTGTGACAATATGTCACATAGGAAGAGCCATCACCAAATGGTATGTTTCACATAGTACGAGTACTGGTCCCAAAACCCTAATTCTAACTTTCTTTTTGGGGAAACCCGAATCCTAACTAGTATGAATCTACTTTGACTTTTAGAATTTTGGTGACTTTAGGGTTTACACCAAAACTTAAGCTATTTATTCGACGATTTTGAATATTATTGTCAAGTGTCAACGAACAACAGCAAAACCCAGAATCCATAATCTCCGATTTTGGCCTGCATTTACGTCTACCTGCTCCGGATGCCGGTCTCAACAGATAAGGTATCTTACATTGTTTTCCATTTGTCTAATTTTTCTTTGATTTTGGATTTATTTAAACCCTAATCCAAATCCTAAACGTAATGCGGTGGCCAAACACTGGCTAATTAAACTGATAATTTATATATAGTGCAGCAGCAGCTAGCACCAATTCATGAGCATGCATCACATTGACGTTTGACATGGAATTTTTTTAATTAATCTTAAATTTCATTACCAACCCAGATGGCATTTGTCACACATTCAACACGCAAACCCTCGTTCCCAAGTCTTTGATTTCGACCCATTTACCTGACTTGTTGATATATTCATCAGTCCATGAGTCGTATTACATTATTTTTGAAAATAATAGTCAGCTAGATACAACATTATTTTGGTCAATTAAGGTGTATTACTTAGATTGTTGAATCTACTTTCAAAATGGATATGCATTCATATGAAATATATGTAAATCAAGGACGGAGGACGTGTTATTAATGTTAAATTTGTATGATTATCCAAGTGTAATTTACATATTTTAATAAACTTATCAGCTCCATATTAACAGTAAAGAATGAAAGTTGCTTTCAGAAGAAAAATGTAACTTAATCATTTTCTTTATTTGTACATGTATTGTTATCACAACTCACAAGTGAGATTATGTACCAAAAACAGGTATCCGTCAATGTCATACGAATGAAAGTTAAACAAAGAAGAAATTAGTGGACCCGTTCAAGTCTTGTATTCTTGCCAGACCTTCGCACGCAAAAGATCATCACCATCATCCATTCATCCCTCATCCTCATATGACTCATCGTTCTAAAAAAGAATTTTCATAACGGTTAAAAATTCCTGATAATAATTTAAGCCATAATTATGGACATAACAATCATAATTAAATGATGATTTATACCAAAGCTGAGGGACTTGGACTATACAATCTACGTACGTTAATTAATTAAGTCGTCATAAACTTAATTAACATTTGTAATTGTTTCATTAATTCTGTTGAAAATGTGATCAAGTGATTAATTAGCGGGCCAATATGGAGGTTAATTACTAACTTCATTATATAAGTTGATCATCTTATACATATAATATTGGCATGCTAATTACTTGGCGTCTCTGAAGTCCAATTTTTGCTGCGTGTGAGACAAGATTACTTCCTGTCCCCAAAAATTAGAAAAATGTAAAGGAATTCCATTATTTCAAGCACCCAAAAGCTACTATTTTCTATTATCTTTATGTGGTTCAAAGCTGAAAAGTTGCAACACACAAACAAACAAACAGCCTTGCCCAAATCGCGGCTTAATCAAGTGCACCACAACACACTTCTTCTGCATATCTAAGCAAAGTGGTTCAAATTTTTGTTGAAGAATGTAAAATTCGATACATCCGAAAATCAACAAAGTAAAATACAATATATTGTGAATTGTTTTATTACTAACTTTATTGTGATCCCTCGAGATAAAACCTCACACATGTCGTATTGTGCATATAATATATGCAAGTTAAGAACAATTTTAATGTGATTAGTATTGAACCGTTGGTCTGTTTCTCTCTTAAACTTTGACAATTTTATTTCACAAAGTGGGTGGTGTTTTCCTAGAAAAATCTTCACTCATATTTGACCTGAAAGAAAGAAATTGGGAATTTGGAAGGTGAAATATTGAAAAAAATTATATAAAAGAAATAAAGGCAAAATGCCAAGTCTTTAGCCGGCACCAAAAATATACTTTGTGTGCCAATATATTATTCCAAAAGAGTTGACATTCAAAATTCCCATTAGTCATTAGCGTGCAATTCACTCCTCCTTCCCCTCCTCTTTCCCAGTCTTTGCAATGCCGAATGCCAAACTCTTCCCTGTTTCCCCATGCACATGTATATAAAATACACCAAACCCCCCTCCCTCCTCAGTAAATACAAAAAAACCTAAAACTTCTCTCATATCATTCCTTAAACCCTGCAAAACTACATCAAAAACTCAAAGATCATAGTCCCGCACTGCAATCTCCGCAATGGCTTCGAATCCCTCATCGAAATCGAAACACCTTTCGTCGTGCAAAACCGTGTTTGTTGTTCTTCTCGTTCTCAATCTTCTTACGGGGTCCTGCACTGCAACGAGGCTAGCGAAGACTGTGGTGGTGAGGCTGGATGGGAAGGCTGTGATGAATCTGGATCACGCGAAAACGTTTAATACCCAAAAACACGAGACGGGTTTTCGATACAGAGGTCAGATATTCAGCTACTTCCCCAAAGGGACTCCCATCCCTCCTTCTGGTCCTTCCAAGAGGCACAACTCAGCGGTGGACTCTACACCTAGAAATTAAGTTCTTATATACACTTCTTCTGTTTTTTGTAGCTTTTTCTTTCTTGTTGAATTGTATTTAGTAAAGGGTTTCAAAGTTTTTCCGAATCGGATTTGAACTTCAATGGTGGGATCAGATCAGAAGGAGATGAGTTTCTTCGTTTTTTCTTTCTAGCTTTGTGATAATTCCCAGTATACTGTATATAGAAAACCTTTATTTGTTGAAATGTTATATTCAATTCAATAGAAAGAAAGTTGCAATACCTTTCAAATTAATGCCGGCACTTTTTTTTTTTGTGATTTGAATTCTATAATTCTTCGAAGTATCGATATTTTGAGGTTTTAACGGTTAGATCTCTCAGATTCTGAGCAGAGTAGGTTTCATCTTTCTCTGGTTTTGACTTCTTGTGATGCATCATGCATCAGCATTTGGACATATCTTCGCCATGCTTTTAGTTGAATGAGAAGAATAGCTTTGGTATTAGACTTTTTGTTGGCTTGGCCCGCCACTTTTTAGCCTTCCACCATTCATTAGACGATTTTTGTTTTCATGGAATATGTCTAATCAGATCTTTTAGAAAAATTGATCAAAAGTTGAAGGAACTATTGAGTTCAGTTAACTAATCAAGACAGTGTGTTTATGTTTTTTTACATTTAATATAAAAATTTTACTCAATAAATTAGAGATTTTAAATTCAAAACAAACAAAAATAGCAATGTTGAGTTCATCAATATTAGCACAAATGTCTTTTCGTATGGTGCCATTGTCTCAAATTTTGATGAAGTTTGGTCTTAGAAAAGGCCTACGATGTATTGAAATTTAATTTGTGCAGGCGCATGGCCCTCAAAGAGTGGCATAAACTTCAATTGAAAAAAAAATGTTAGGTTTACTCAGTTACTCCACCACGGTACCAAAACTACCCTAATTCTATGCACCAACCCCCATTTTATACCAACAACCTTTTGCTCATTAAACCTACCAAATACCCAGCCTGAAAAATGAGCAATATGGTTTTTTATTGTCAAAAGGTGAGAAAAATGAGCAATTAAATAAGTACTTATAATTCTCTAGAATTGATCACTTAAATTAGGATAATATTTTAATCCATTGCCATGTTTGTCACCTTGATCACGAGGTCCATGATCATATACAGAAAATTTATTAAAATAATATACAAAATGGAGGACATCTTTGATAAAAAGAAGATACGTTTCCTTATTAATTCCCTAAACGGGGGTTACCAATGTGCTTAATTTGGACATGATGAACTTGAAGCTGCGTAGGCTCTGTTGAACTTTAAATGTAAATTAAAGACCATTTCTTATCCCAACATATTTTTTTGGCCTGCCTAATTAATGAAACTAATAGACGCCGAATTGGGCAATTTCGTGATTATAATAAATGCGTCATGGTGCATACATATAATTAAACGTCGTCTGAACTGTTAGATCATTCATCAAAATTTAAACAATATTCATTTGCCATACATATTCTTACTTTTTACGAGAGATGATTCTCATTATTTTAATTTGAAAACAAATATCATAAGTTGTTGTATTGAGACCATTAATTAAAGAGTATTAGTTCCTTAACTTGTGATTGGCAAAATAAGTTTGGAAAGGTGTGCATTCCTCACCATTCTCGAATTTAGACGTGAAATCCAAATCTCAAGAACTTCAAATGTGGAAACTAAATTCCAGCAAAACAATTGTCCTTGACGGTTTTCATCATGGTCATATTGTTTTCTTGAGGAGCAGTTAAATATCAAAATCTGCTGCGAAAATTCATAAACTCGTTGGGATTTGTTTTCTGGTTTCACCTTACGTGGGGTCCATTGTACGGTATTTTTTCTTTTCTTAGTTTCCAATCTAACCACGAGGTTTAGAGAATTGACTAGGTAAAAGGGCATGACATTGAGAGTTTTAATGAAATATTTTTGGTACGGTTTATTTTTAACAAAAAATTACAGTTTTATTATTCCCTGATACAACTTACTACATCTTTATTTGTCATTTTTCATTAAAAATTTTTTTTTTTGAATTTTTCGTTAGTTTTCTTCGTGACATTCACACTCATAAAAGTGAAAACTGTGGAAGTGAAGGGATAAAGTTGCATGCAAGTTGGACCCGTAAAATTGGTGAGAAACTTTCTCTCTGCATGAGGAAAGGTATTCTGATTGTATCTCAATGAGAGGAACTTTCTCGGCAGCAAAATCAAAACTCCATATTTGAATATTAGAAATAGTGCGCGATTAGTTTTGACATTTCATTTGTAAGATATTTGTGTAGGGATAATTACTATGGGGATGCACATATCCTTTTATTTACTACGAATGTATTTTGAGCATATAAATTTGACGATTAGAACAGTTTCAATTCTTAATTATCATTTGAATATCACTTTCATAAAAAATCATTCGAATAAAAAATTATTTAATCACTCAAACGTATCAAATAAATGAATGGTTCATCATGAATATGTTATTTGGTACCTATATCGTTGATTTGTTCTATACATTTCAATGACTAAACGATACCTATATCGTTGATTTGTTCTATACATTTCAATGACTAAACGATCTTTGATTCAAATTAATTTTTTTATAGTGATTTTTAAATGAAAATAAAAAAATTGAATTGTTCTAATTATAAAATTTGATAAAGGAAATGAGCTGATCTTTTCATGGACACAAGCATTTCTCTTTTTGTAAAGAGAAAAGGAAAAGCACTTTTATTTAAAGTTTAAGTAGATTAATTTAAAGTTACGTTGGACAATTGACAATCTTTTCATTTTGTGCAAATCTGCATGTACTTATATAAACTTCTATGCTTTTTCTCCTTTTTTTAATTTGATGAAGCAACTCGTGTTTGACTTTGAGGACATGGGACTTCCATGAATAATGATATTATCGCAAACACCGCCAATCTGAAGGACAGCAAGGCCTTTCTGTTTTTATACAAATGATGAAATTAATTTCTCGAACGTATAATATCATTTTTATTTAGAATAATGCTTGTATTCCTCTTTTCAAATGCACTCAGAAATAATGAATTATTTTTACCGTAAAAACTTCATAATCGGAACTGTTCAAATTCTTAATTATCATTTGAATATGATTCTTTCAAAAAATCATTCGAATTGGAGATCGTTTAGCAATCCCTATGTATCAAAATATATCAACGGTATAGATGCTAAACGATCTCCGATTTAAATAAATTTTTTGTAGAGATGATCTTTAAATGAAGATTAAGAGTGAAAGGTTTTGATTATGAAGTTTTAACGTGACGATACGTTATTTGCAAGTGGGGGAATGAGTACATTTCCCAAGGGGAATGCAACCTTATTTTTAAGGATAATATGCTTGTCTCCTCCCATGGAGGGACCTCCACTACGATTAACGGACCTTTACCATCCAAACGTCATAATCAGAACCGTTCATTCACTTTATCATTATCTAAATATCATATCTACAAAAACTCATTCAATTTGGAAAGAGTTTAGTCATCCATACGTGTTAAACAAATCAACAGTTTTGATAACAAGTAGCATCCTCATGATAAACTGTCAATTTGTTTTATGCATATTAATGGCTAAAAAATCTCCAAATTGAATACATTTCTGCATATATAATATTTAGACGATGATAAAGAAAATGAACAATTCTGATTATGATGTTCAAACAATAAATATCCGTTCATTCTAATGATGATGTTCAGACAATAAATACTCGTTAATTATAAATGAGAGGACAAAGTAAGTCCTTAATAAATAGACACAAGCATTATTCAATTTATAATACAAACTGTTACTGCATGCCACGACTTTTGATCGGAATGCTTTATTTGTATTTATAATTTTTAAGTTTATTGTCATATGGGGCCAGCATGGAAAGTCTGCACTTGGAAAGACGGATAGATATGGCGGTATATGAACATATTGTTGTTTATCATTTGCTCTTAATTTAATACATATTTGAAGACTTGAATTACATGTGCGCGTTCGGCTCACGAATGATATTCAACGCAACCGCCACGAGCTATGAGTCCATGCCATTCTTCTTATCAAAAGAAAGAAAACCATATATCGTTTACTTGCAGATCATCAAAGTTTGAAATGTGTACACAAATCTCATTGTTTACTTATAATTAAAAACTAAAAAATAAACGAAAAGAGAGAAGATCGTGTTTAAGGATAAAGTTAAGAAGTCAAGTGCATGTGTTTTACCGACAAGAACAAAGTCAAAGTGCGTGTACACAGTACTGTTCAAATATAAGCGTAACAATTTTCAACCACGTCAAACTGTAATTAGCAGGTAAGAACGACTACTTCCATAAAGTCCCAAGCGAAAGAGCCAAGTATCTTCGCTAAAGTATTAGGAGGTGGTCTTGGAGTTTTGACATAATCTACTGGAGCATGCAGGAGCCAGCTACTATCTTATCAGACATAGGGAGAGCAAATCAGGTACCGTTGGATAAAATTGGCATGCAGCTGTTGCCGTTTGATAGTTGCCAAAACAAAACGCAAGCGGTGACAAGTTTTTCATTTGATTCTCTTGGTGTGATGGGATTGTTGTCTGTGGCTTAAACGTGGTCATTGGATTTTTCCTAATTTCATTCTCTGCAACGATGCATTACGGTTGACATTATCATAATTTATAATATCACTAAAGACATATGCAATATGGATTAGGCTAGTTGGCTAGCATGTTCATTCTCGTGTATTTGAGTTTGTATTCTTATGTTCGTAGTTTTTGTTTTGAGAAATAATATGACATACACTAAATAACTATGAAGAAGATAGTTTAAATTTAGGTGTAGACTGTGTGTGACAGCCCATCCCTGATTTTACAATTGTATAAAAAATTTAATAAGTGATTTTACGAAATTGCCCTTTGAAGCACATGTGTTGACTGAGGTTTATTACGGTGTCGGCCAGCACAGCTCGATTCGGAGTCATAGTAGACATTTCGGGTCGGGGTGTGTCATTGTGGAACACATTACTTCAACCAATTTGATTAGACTCACTTAAGTCTACTCTTTGTCCGTAAATTATATTAGTTTAAAATATCATTTGTTAAAGGGTTTTTATTACAAATGGTCCCTAAAATTGACTCACCTCATCAAGACGATCCCTGAAATTGAAAATCAATCAATGTAGTTCCTGAAATTGGGTGTCGCAAATCAATGTAGTCCTTCTGTCATAACTCCGTTAAAAATTCGGTTATGTGCTGATGTGGCACACTTTATATTAAAAAACTAAAAAAATATTATTAAAAACTAAAAAAAAATCATTTAATATATATTTTTTCTTCTTCTTCTTCTTCTTTCTGGTTGCAGTGAACTTGGTTTTTTTTTTTTTTTCTCTTCTTGTTCTTCTTCTTTCTGGGTTGCAGTGAACTTGGTTTTTTTTTTTTTTTTTTTTTTTTTCTTCTTCGTCTTCTTTCTTTGTGGGTTGCAGGGGGTGGGAGAAGATGAAATTGGGTTTTTTTTTTCTCCTTTCTTCTTTTGGGTTGTAGGGGTGGGGGAGAAGGGGACGGGGGGATGACGAACATGGGATATATATATATATATATTAATAATTAATTATTATTTTAACATTTAAAAAATATTAAATGATTTTTTTTAGTTTTTAATAATATTTTATTAATTTTTTAATATAAAGTGTGCCACGTCACTTGTTACATTAGCACATAACAGAATTTTTAACGGAGTTATGACGGAAGGACTACATTGATTTGCGACACCCAATTTCAGGGACTATATTGATTGATTTTCAATTTCAGGGACCATCTTGATGGGGTGGGTCAATTTCAAGGACCATTTGTAATAAAAACCTTTTGTTAAAAACTAAAACCATAGTGGTATAATGACAATGATTCATTTTACCCAATCCAAAATGAAAATGGGTTGGTTCACCAAGCTTAGCCCAAGCTTAACCTGCACACATAGTAGGTTGAGTCAGGCCCCTGAGACTTCAAACTTGTGTTGGTTCGGCAGCCCACAGTCCTTTGTTCAGATGGATTGAAGTTTATTGGTAAAGACCAACAAAGCCAACATATGGTTAGGGAGGGTTTTTAATTGTAAAAATGTTATTATTACCATCTATTTCTACCATCACTTGTATCATCTCGCTAATAGAGATATAACCTACATGTGTTTACGAATCTTATTTCAATTAAAGAAATGATACAACTAATTGTACAAATAAATGGTAAATGTAACACTACTCTTTTAATTGTTCAAGTTCACATGACATTTCCCCCACTCACAGATATATACATATATAAGAACCCGGATCCTCTTCGGATCCAAAAAATCTGAGCCCAAGGATCAAATGATCCGAGCTGTTGAAATTTGATCCAACGACTACAATTATGCCGTTTGATCAAATTTCAACGATCTAAATCATTTAATCTTTAAGCTCAAATTTTTTGGGTTTGGAAGGGATCCGGGACACATATATAGAGAGAGACAAGTTTTTTTTGTTTTTGGGTCAAGTAGAGAGACAAGTTTGAATGTCCCAAGTTCCAACATTGTCCTTTTTAATGTTTATAAATGATCGATTTGGACCAAACCCCATCAAATTTAAAAAAACAAGTGCATATGCAAAAACAAAAGTTACAAACCAAAAAATAATAATTTCTACTTTCCCATCTGTCTGTTTATCTGGTTTGGCCTTGTGGAAGCAGCGACAGAGATACTGGAAACAGGCTTTCCACTTTTCTGTTTTTCTTCTTCCATGAAAAAGTTGTAGATATGACAACTGACTAATGAGAGTCTCCATCCAGCCGTTTAAACAGTAATTCATCTCATACTCTGATATACTGTAGATATAACAAACGATAGCGCACGTGTCTAGATAGTTTTGCACCACTATTTTAAAAGACGAGATGTTTTATTAATAGCCTCACTTAGTCAAAAGTCTTGAGATTTTAGGTGTAAGGTGTGAGGCGAATACCAACGGGATCTAAGTTTTTTTTATATATATTATGTATAATATACTACTTTGTAAAGCAAATTAACTAACAGCAATCGTATTGACTAGTGACCCAATTAAAATTAGAATACTAAATCAAACTTGAATTTGGAACAAATTGAGATATGAAGTTGGGGTAAAACTGAAATATGTGCAGGAAAAATTGAATTGAGAATGAGTTAGAATCGGATTCATGTTGAAGTTGTTTACTATCTTTTTTTTATTACGTTGTCTTGGTTCCGTAACATGGATCATTTCAAACCCGAAATCAAAACAGGAGAAATTGAATTGATGATGAATTGAAATGATGAGGAGTTAGAATCGGATTCACGTTGAAGTTGTTTACTTAAATACTTTGGAATCGGAATAAAAATAGTACTGAATTCATATAAGTGGTTTACTAATTCACCTGAATCGGAATGAAAATAAGTGTGATTACTATAATCCCCTTCTTAAAAAAAAAATTAAATTTGTAAACAAATTTATTAGAAATTTTTTGTAAATCTCATCCTTCCTTGACCGTGCTCTTTACTAGAGCCACGATTCTCTTTTCTTCCTCGAGGAGACCCGTGATATCAATAATGCCCTTAATCAAACCCAGTTGAATAGAACACTCCTCTCTCCCTACAATTATTTGTATCATTTATCCATGCCCTCACCTCCATTTTCCCCATCACCCCACCCTATAGCCACCACCTCTTTTCCCTGCACAGTATTTCATAATTTTTTGGGTTTTTGAGTGGTTGCTTCCCTGCATTTGTGGGTTTGGGTCTGGTTTGAATTGTTTATTTTCAGGGTTTTGGTGATTGATTTTTGCATCCAGTTTCGGGATACGTGGATGGGGTTCTTGAGCTGGTGGGTTGGGTAGTGAAGGTTGCACGGGGGTGAGCTGGTGGGTTGGGTAGTGAAGGTCGCACAGGGAGGTGGAACTGGAAGGTGAGGTGTGCCGCATGAAGGCAGAGTGCGCAGGGAGCGGTGGGAAGCGGTGAGTTAAGTGGCAGACTTGAAAGTTTAAAACTAACATGAGGGCATAATAGGCAGGAAAAATGCATTCACATTACCTCACTCTCCCGGAACTCAAATACCACATCCACGTAGGGAGTTCAATTCCTCAAATTTGGGGAGTTGGAATCCCTCTTTCGTATGGGCACCATCACACTTTTGATTCCTCTAAAATTACTAAACGGTTCAATACTCTGTAATGGAACTCAATTCCTTGTTTTGATTTCGATTATGGATACGTAAACACGCTATTAGGGTTTGAGGAATTAGGGATTGGATGAATTGTGAATGGGAGAATCGGGTAGTGGATCGATGAAGGGTTTTGGGAACGCCCAATCAAATGCAGGCGCACCTCGACCATATCTAGGTAAGTTTAAGGGCTGGTTTGGTATTGCTGTGCTTTGAAAAAAAGCTGCTTCTGCTGTGCTGTGAGAATAAGCAGCTGTGAAATAAAGCAGCAGAGTGTTTGGTAAACTTTTTTGTAAAAGTGCTTTTGAAAGAAAAAAAGCAGTATTATAGTGTTTGGTAAACTTTTATGTAAAACAGATGTGAAAAAAAGCCGGTTTTTCACAGCTGGGTTTTGCAGCTTCTTGTTTTTGGCTTTTTTTCACCCAAAACTGTGAAAAAAAGCTGAAGCTGAATGTTTACCAAACACCAAAAACTGTCCCAGCTTTTTTTCATAGCAGCTTTTTTTAAAATCACCTCAACCCCAAACTGGGACTAAGCCTTCTACTAGGCAGAGGCGGTTCCACCACCGCCTCACCTCCAAAGCCGTCTAGGCGCGTTTTCTAAAACATTGTTTTGCACAAACAAATTTTAACGATCTCAATCTAACCGTACAAACACTAGTACATCCTATACACTAATGCTCATTTCATGGAAATCTCACCCCAAGCTACCACCAGAGACTTATTTTGCTTCACAACTTTGGTGAAACTGATAAATAAAAGAGCTTTAATTAGGTTAGGCCGCTGCTCCTGCAGAAGTCATGAACTGAGTAGGCATGCTGCAGGGTGACAATAAAGCGAAAGACAGAGATGGCAGCTTTTTCAGCATGAGACAAACGAGGAGCAGTATCTTTTGAAAATAATTGAGTTCCAACAAAACAGTCCCTAACCAATTAAGCTTGCTGAGGGGAATCCCAATGGATTTGTTTGCCGTGCCTGTAACCAACAACCCCTGAAAAATTACCGTCTCCTTTTTTCTTTCAAATTTCCAATGAGATAGAGACACAGAGACAGAGACACAGAATGAGGCTGGGACAGAGTTTGTTAACCTAATTAGTACCTATATTAATCCATGCTTTTGTAACCAATTAAATAAAGGAGATTAATAGTTGGTCACTCTTCACATTGTCATTGAGTGTTGAATATAATTAACATGATCCGATGACTTAATTAATCAGTTGGTTTTATAATTAGTTTCATAGTCCCTGATGCAGTAATTGCAAATAGCATTGCTTGTTAATCATGGGTAGTGATAACTTATATCTTTACAAAGTGATTTTCGCGCTTTCCGCACTCTTTCATTTTTTTTTCTTTCTAGCTGCATGGTTGAATAAACCGGAGAATTAATAGACTAATATAACTTCTACAAGAGAAAAACGTATAAAAGGAAGCTGAAGACGTGCAAATAAGAGTGAAAATTAAATCACTACGCTAGCTTTTTTTTCAGAATCCCATGATTATCCTGGATTCATGATACGAACTGCAAAGTAAAACTTTCCATTCAAATAATTACACAAAAGTTCCCATGATCATCTGATTTTCCCATCATGCACTATGAAAGAGGTACAAAGAGAGCTGCAGCCTGCATAAACATCCCAAAGCGGCAAAGTCTCTTTCCTTTGTATCACTTGCTTAGATTGAGAGAGACTACGTAGTGCGGTTGTGGTAATTAACTTGCAAAATTCAAAGGGTTGAATTCTAAGTTTCCAACATTAACACAATCTAATGTCAAAGATTTTTAACACTCAAAAGTATAGCGGACCTGAACTTAGTCAAATAAGTTAGTAAGCTTCTAACTCTACACCGGAATTCAAATCTTGCTTTCATAGTTTACATAAAGAGGTTTTTATAGCAATGATCTATTAATTTTAACCCAATCAGAGTAATCGTTCTTTAACTAAAAATTCATGATCATTGATCTTGTAACTGATTAAAACATTCAGCTATGATCATTTTCATCAACTCCATTAGAACTTCCGTCAGAATGAGTTGGTTTTGGATTTTGAAGTATAAAAAAAATTTCAAACTTGAAAGACCATGAGCTTCTTTCTCATAAGTAATAAGGCATAACACCTATATATAAAAACCCACAATCCCACAATCTTAATTAGCTCCAAAATTTGAAAAAAAGAAGAGAGAGAGATACATGGAGAAAAACCCAACCTCCAAATTTTCATAACAAAATCACAAAATTAAGCATAATATGGATTAATCAAGCCTAATTAATTAAGCTAAACTCTAAGCAAATAAATGCTAAGCTCAGGACCCCCAGAGCCATCAGGGTTCATCATGTAAAATGCCTCAGAGTCCTTGGACCCCGCAACCCTCTCAAACTTAGCTCTCATGTACATGAGCTCCCCGTCCGCCCCAACGCTGTCGTCACTCGCCGGCAGAACTCCGGCCCCCATTGAAATCGCCTCCAGAGCTTTCAACACCTTCCACTCCTCACAGCCGCACTCCCGCTTCATAGCAAACCCGCATTTCTTCCCGTTGCAGTAAGTCCTCCACAGCGGCTCCTCCAGTAACTTCAAACCCTTCTTCTCCGCTTTCTTCTCCGTCTCCAGCGCTATCCGCACCAACCCAGATGCCATTTCTCGCACCAGAACGCTCGTCGGCGTCGCCAGCTCGATCAGGAAGGCGGGCGCCGACTTGGGCTCGTCTTGAAATGCCAGGTGGACGTGTCCACGGCGGTAGCCGAACAGAGTGCCCATCACTCTGCGGCCGAGTACGGGGCGGTGAGAGCGGTGGCTCTTTCCAAACACCGTGAGAGCCGAGCGGAGCTTGGAGACCGACATTAAAGAGTGTTTCTTTGGTGGGATTACTGCAGTTTCTGCCGGGACGACTGGGATTCTGAGCTCCTCGTGATTTTCTTTCTCCGATGATTTTTCCGAGAAATGCAAGTGGCTGAAGTTTAAGATTTCCTGGTCGTCGTCCTCCTCGTCCTCGGATTTCTTTTTCCAGTGGAAGTACCTCCTGGAGAAAGAGAGTGATGAGTCGTGAAGGGTCTTTGCTGCCATGATTGTCCTCATCTGGGAAGTTTTGGAAGAGAGTAGTGAAACAGGGGAACACTAATAAATTTGGTTGGTTTGACTCAGAGGGAGTGATGGGAGAGAAGAGGAGAGTAAAAACGATGGGAGATTGTGATTGTGTTGTGTGTGATTTTATTGTTTGCTTGTAACACTGTCTGTCATGATCTGTGGCTAACTTTAGAGAATCCTGACAAAAAGAAGGTAAGCAGTCCCCACCTACTGTAACTAAAAGGAAATATGAGAGAGAGAGAGAGAGAGAGAGAGAGAGAGAGAGAGAGAGAGGAATAGGTGAAAGGTGAATTTGGGGAGGGATGGAAATGAACAATTGATGGAGAGATGATTGATATAATTTGATGGTAAAAGCAGAGTAGACAAAGCCTTGTGCTAACTCTTTGTCATGTGAAGGGTTCATTTTAGCTCATTACTTGAGCATATGAGAGAGGAATAGGTGAAAAGTGAATTTGTAGAGGGATGGAAAGATGATTGATATAATTTTTTGCACCCCTATATTTATTATAGTTGAATTAGTTTAAATTTTGATATTTTTGTCTATCTATCACATAAATTTTAAAATTTAAACACATTTAACAATAATAAATAGAATGGTGAGCATGGTGACCAAAAATATTTCCGTTATGGAAGGCAGGGGGTGGACAATTGATGGAAAAATGATTGATATAATTTGATGGTGGAAGCAGATGAGACAATGCCCTAATTCTTTGTCATGGGAAGTACGCATTTTAGCTCGGAGGCAGATTATCTGCCCTCCACTTCTCATACACTCTTAGCCCTTTTTGTTTGTGTGGTCACGGTTAAGCCACGTCAACATTTTATATTACTATTATTTTTTGTCTTATTATCTCTATAAAAAAATCAATATAAAATGTTGATGTGGCTTAACCGTGATCATACAAAATAAGAATGGACGAGAATATATGGGAAGTGGGAGGGCAGAAAATCTGCCTCCTTTTAGCTCACCACTTGAGAATATGAGAGAGAGAGAGAGAGGATTGGGTGAAAAGTGAATTTGGAGAGGGTGGAAAGATGATTGAGATATAATTTGATGGTGGAAGCAGAGGAGACAAGACAATGCCTTGTGCTAATTCTTTGTCATGTAAAGAGTGTATTTTTGCTTACTACTCTTAAGTGGTGATAATACTACCATATTTATTAGAGTTGGATTAGTTTAAATTTTGAAATTTTTTCTTTATCCACTACACATATCTTGAAATTTAGATTTATCTAATAATGATAAATAGAGCGATAAACATTACCATCACTTGAGAGTGGTGAGCAAAAATATATTCGTCATGTGAACGCAAGGGTGTACAAAGAACACTGCTTGGTTTCTTATATGTAAGGTCCTCCTCTTTTACAGAGGATTCGTTTGGTTTGTGCGTCCTTTTAGAACATTTCTCTGATTCGGAAGCAACGGGGAAACCTCGATAAATCGAGGGGAAGCAGGGCCTGCGATTCCCACTAATCCAATCGCTTCCCGGGAGTAAGCTAGTCCATCTAATGCCCCCCTTGCGATTCCCACTAAGCCAGTCGCTTCCTGGGAGTAAGCTAGTCCGTCTAATCCTCACCACACCCACCCACCCACCGCACCCCCCCCCCAAACAGCAGCAGCAGCAGCAGCAGTCAGATGATGAAATCAAATCAAATTAAATTAAGATGTGAAATTTGAGATTATGTTTGATTGTTATAAAATATTGTCGAATCAAGCGCAAGCAGTCTAAAGTCTTTATTTGACAATCAAACTGCACAATTCACTAGGGCTAAGGATTCATTACCTGTTACATATAAAGTAAATTGTTAATCACGTATATAAAGTAAATTGTTATATGAAAAAATGAAAAGGTTTCTACACATGTATTAAACTGTTAATTGTCTGAAATGCCTACATGCATGCATAAAACAGAGTGCATATCGTGTATCATCTCATTAATTACCATTAAATTAAATCAAAATTAATCTAATAATAATAAATCAGATTAGAGAGCAAAAATTATTCCCATGAAATAAGGGGTGTGTGACTGTGTGGTATGGGGTAGACATGGAATGGAATGACTGACTATTGCATTGGAAACAGTTAAGGCCACACCACCGTACCCAGGAGCCACTATTAGCCCCCGTAATGTTTTGTGTTCCAATTTGTTATCTTCTGTTTTCCTTTGTTTTTTATGTTTGCATCTGAATATCTGTTAATTTCTCTCTCTGGTTCAATAGAATGACTGGTCTGAGAGTTGCAGACATTGTTCACAAACAGTAGTTTTATGAGATTCAGAAACTGTTGGATTCTGGCTATCTTTAAGTTTTGGATTATCTGTTACCTTGCAGTGATTCTCAAATTTGAATGAAAAAGAAAAAGAGAGAAAAACCATTTTTTTTCTTTCGAAAGTAGTTACCTTATATGTACTTTTTGTATACAAATCATAACATTGTGTATAATATTCTTTGGATTTTTGCTATGTCAAACTGTAATTATAGTTAATTGTAAATAATTGTTTATGCGTAAGGAACAATAAGATCATATTTCAGGCTTTGTGGGCCGAGAAGACTCACATAAACATTTCAGTCTCCGTTTGGTCACCATCGTGTGGTTCACCAATGCCAAAACTGAACTTAGAATGTGACGTGTGAAATACGAATCTAAAAATCGTCTCCAACTATTAATATTGGTCAACCAGTGTCTACTGGTTCACACTAGAGCGCTAGGCGTAATTATCCAATCATGATGCGAATAACATTGAGCCGATAAACTTCTTTCTGCCAAAGGATGTGCTAGATTGGCTACTTATCACCATCATCAACAACTACTTAATTAGGTTGAATAATTTTAATTGGCCAGATCCCTAGGTAAGAGGCCAATCCTTAGAATTTTGTCACACACCATGATCTGCGTATGCGCTCCATGTGAAGTTGGACCATCGATTATTTAGGTCAAAACTGGTTGAATTCTGGGGCAGCTTTTCTAAAAGTCCACCAATCCACATAGAAATGTTACAATAAGATTCCTAACTTGTAATATGGACCGACCAGATATAATCACGGATCAACTAACAAGGATCCGCACCAACAACTTGAAGTGAAACAATAACAGATTTAGATATAACAACTTACAAACATATTATTTTTGTTACAAGCTAACATCATCATCTATTAGCATAATCTATGTGCATTATATGTTTAATAGTACAATATGGATGTCCTAACAATATGTGCTTATAAAGTATACACATTTTCTGTTACATTGAGAAAGATGACGCTAGAAGAACTCGAAATAGTAATCTAGTTAACCAACCAAAAACAAACTTCATCACAATCCACAATATAAGACTAAGGACTTGTTTGAAATTGATAATTCGAAGATCAAAAGCACTTATGGGAAGAAGCACATGTTACGTGCTTACTTATAAAGTTACTTAAAATGTTTTTGTTGGAGAAGCATATGAGAGATCTTGAAACAATTTTCTATGTGATTTTGAGCAAAGCATATGAGAGGTTTTGGGGGAAACAAGAAACTCGCAATGTCAGAAGTTGTATTTGTAATACCTTGAAAAATTTAAAATATATGATTATGTGGAAATTTTTTTATCGAAAAGTGAAATGACGAAAATGTCCCTCGTTGACTTAACGTAATTATACGAGGACGTATTATATCCTCATTTATTTTATCGTCTTTCTTGGCATATTTGAATAGAGGACGACCCTACGAGCGTGTAGACGACAACCGTTCTTAATTCTGAGTTAGAACGGAGAAGTTACGAGCCTCGGAAGTAGTGAGATATTTTAGACATGTGGACTTACTATTAGTAGTAAGTTTCCAAAGTCTATCTGCCCAAAAATTAGCAGGTTTCCATATATAGAAACCAGGTTCAGAGGCCCGGGGAGCCTAGAAAAACCCCCATTTGACCTCCCGCGACCTCCTATTTTTCGAGGTTGATTCCGGCCAACTCCGGTGGAATTTTTCGATGCCACCACCACCATCTTGAAGCTCTCACTACCCTCTACAAAAACCAACCAAGAACCACCTTGATTAACCATCGTATGTGACGGTGTGAGGCCATAAAGACCGATGAAAACAAACGGTGTTTCGGCCACCCTTTTCATTTTTCCGATCAATCGGCAAAGCGATGGCCGATGCCACCCCTTGAGTTTTGTATCCCATCATCCCAAGAGCAAATCCCGACCAGCTATGATCCCGTTGGACCACCGTGAGCGACGAATCGACACCGGGAAACTTTAGGCACCCGCCGGCTTTATTAGCTGAATTGACCCTCTTCTGTCCACTTTTGGACTTCATGTCAGGAATAAACCTTGTTCCTCTTGTTGAGCTCTATCTTCTTGTAAATTTTGGTAGAATATGGAGTTAGAAGAAAAAGTGGGTTTCCCGTCTCCGGAAACCACCACGCATGGCGGCGCGTGGGGGATAATCTGTTTTCATGGATTTTGGACAGCAGGACATCCTTGATGTCTTGAGTTCATATCCAAAGTCCATTCGTTGAAATTTGATACGATGATTCGAATAT
This sequence comes from Heteromeles arbutifolia, assembly GCA_024362995.1. Lineage (NCBI taxonomy): Eukaryota > Viridiplantae > Streptophyta > Magnoliopsida > Rosales > Rosaceae > Heteromeles > Heteromeles arbutifolia. The sequence continues at coordinate 3,003,902 of JANCRC010000021.1, forward strand.
TCAAATTTTTTGGATAATTGTACAACCGTACGATTTTTCGTAATTGACGACCATTCAACTGTTTGATCATCACCAAACTTTGTGACATTATAGTACATAATATTGGAGGACCTTAGGAACTTACGAATCGGGAATCCGACGTACGCATCTTCCCGAATTAGATTTGCAAGTTAGTAAATTAAAACGTCGACCGCATCTCAAATGTTGTGATTGGCGGAGATCCGACCGTTGGATCGAAATGAAATTTTAGTATGTTGTTCTAGAAGCGTAATGTGAACTACGAATGGCTTGATCCCTTAGTAGGGTACGTAGGTAGTATAACAAGAAGGTTAGATGCAGCCATAATAAAAAACTTGAGATTAATCTTTTAGTGAAATTTGCTAAGAAATTGAATTTGTGGCCTATCTTAATAATTAGCTTCTGAATTAGAAATTTCAGGTCGTTACAGTATTTGTTAAGGTGAGTAAACAGGGGAGCTTGATAATGGACAAACACTAGCTAACTGGTGTGCATTGCACATAAAGGACGAACGACAACATAGCTGTAGAGCCTCCATAAGCTAATATATAGTCTCATCCTTAACGGACAATCTAGAGGAACCAGGTCTACTTGCGGCAATGGCCTCCATAATGAATCAGTTCGGGCAAAGATTTCTCTGGAGAAGGTTTCTGGACCTCAACAAAAATCTCCAAGGGATTGGCACTTTGGATGTATATGCTTGGTAGTCAGGCTCTTGCTTGCCTTGTGTGCTGCAACAAGAGCTTGAAGTTAGTTCTGAAAGGTGCCTTTGTGGGGCCTTAGGTGTAGGCCTTGAGGCTTGCAATCAAAACTAACTAAATTCTTAGGCGTGCCAGTGCTATCTCAATATAGCATATGTAGAACAAGTGTGTTTTAAGTTGATTACTTGCGCCCCAAGTTACTCAAGCTTCTTGTTATCCAAGGATTGTCACATATGGGTTAAGTCTGTATTAAGTTCTTTTTCTTGCCTTGTAAATAAGGATTTTTAGTTCATGATCTTGTATGTTCGAATGGAGGGAGTCCAGAGCCTCTTAAGTCATTGTTTGGTTCTAAAGTGCTCTTAATGAAAACATATCCATTAAAGTAACCAGATCCAGATGCAAATGAGACTTTTAAAACAGAAAAACAGGTGGAAATGACTTGAATACATGTTGAAAAGTGCATTAAGTAATAGATCTACCAATTTAGTGGACAAATAAAGAGACTCGGGCAAGATTTCACCTTGTCTGGCAAGGTTGAACCTCTTGTAGCCACTTCTCTTTGGTTTTACAGAGGTTGTAGACTAAAAGGGATGGATGGTAAACAAATTTACACGAGAGAATTGATACTACATTATTGGGAATGGTAGCAGAGCTTTTATACTAGAGAAAAGATAACTTTTCTAAGGAAACTATCTTTTCTAAGGAAACTATCGCTAAAAAGACTGAATCTGGGTTGATTTCAGCTTGAAGGGTACGAATTGGCTTGAGAGCAGAGTTTGTATGCTTGTTTGTTTGATTGGTTGAGTGTCCTTATCTCTGTTGTCTCTTCTTCCTTTTATAGGCGATTTGGCCCGAGGGTCAGGGTATTACTCTTGCCTGAAAGCTCTAGGAGGGTAGTGAGTCATCTGCTTTTTACTTGTCATGCCACTGGAAAATGCTTTTTGGCCGATTGTGAGTTAGTCTCCATCACTTGTCATTTCCATCATAAACACATGGCTTATGTTTTGGCTGAGAATGCTTCAGTTTGCTTCTGGGCTTGACGCTGGGCTTCGGGTAGATTCACCTTGTTTTGACATCTTTGGGTCTTCTTTCAGTGTAGCCCAATATTCAAATATCAACCCAAACAAAATCCTTACCTAATGTAAAAATATTCAACATAAACCTGTAATCATCCAGAACTTCGATAACCTTATACTCGTTCGTAGGAGGACTGAAACCACAACGATATGCAGAGCTTAATTGCCAGTGTACCGCGGAGTTCGATACACTCTCTAGTGTTAGGATTAAATATAAAATCCTGCACATAATTGACGCAGACCAAGCCGTTGATACTTTGCTCACTTGAGAAAGACGTAGTATGTGGAGTAATGTCGACGTAGCATGTGGAGTAATGTCTGGAAGTTGGGTGACAGGTACTGAATCCGTACCTTGTTCAACTATTTCTGCGGAGGAGTACCACCCCTGCCAATAATTATGGAATAGGTGGTTTGTAGTATTATTGTTGTTGTGATAGTTCTGGTGAGCGTTCACAAAGGAAGGGTTGCGGATGAGGGAGAACCAAGACTTGCATACGCACTTAAGGCGCATCAGCGACTTCAGCCGGTAGCCTTGGGAGTATCTGATACCATATGATATCGCTTAAAAGCACTGGCTTGCCAACTTCCATGTACATATGTACTTACAAAAAGGCAATTGGGAGAAGAAGAGACGGAGGGACCGCAGTCGGAAAAAAATTGACAAGCAGAAGCGAAGAAAACAAAACGCATGCTGAACGGTGAAACATAGCGGTGCACTGCTGCTAGGGTTTGACCTCAATCCATATTAGTTTTGGATTTGACCTTTGATTTTGGGCGCTAGGAAAAGGAAAATGGTTTTGCTTGCCAATGAGGAGGACAGGAGTCCTCCAAAATTCGAGTTATGGGGATGGTGGGTTGGGCTACAAAAGGCCTAAGGCCCTAAGAAAAAGGGAAACAAAACAGACCCGATCAATAAAGAAGGGGAAATAAAACAGCATACACGAGGAGTTGGTCAGAAAAAATAAAAAATAAGACCAAAAATGTTTTTTTAAAATGCCTTATGAGAAGATATTTGTAAACATCACTTACTAAATTATGTGGTGTTACCGTATTAAGATATGTGAGTATCATATAGCTAGAGCCTTTTTTTAAGCATTCAAGTTAAAATTTCTCTCGACGAGTCAAAATAGTTTGAAATCTTGTTTTATATGAAAAAAATGATGGACCAAAATTGGTCTTAAAACATAATATCGCTAACATTTAAACTCACCATATGTTTGTTTGCAGGTGACAAATTCCATCAAGTCCTGAGGCCATTAGTTTTGCGTATGATTGCATCACTGCTTCATGCCATGCACGCCCGTGCGTTTTGAAAGAAGGCAAACCTAGCTAAATATGGGGGGCACAATCGCAATATTACGTTTAGTTAACCACATCTATTTTTATCCGAATCAAATTCTCTTTAAAATATATGTAAGTACTTTCGAGAAGGGCCTTGGTTGACTACGTACTGTTGCAATTCTTTGATATATATGTTAGGATTGAGGGACACATTTTGACATATATTTTGATACATGTTTTTGTAGGGCTCATTCTATCATGGATGTTAATGATTTAATCATTTTTCTTTTACGTCTTACCTCAAAGATCATGTTTACAAAAATATAGACAGTTTAGATTTTTGTAGGGCTCATTTTGTAATGTATTTCAATGATTTAATCGTTTATCTTTTACGTCTTACCTCAAAGACCATGTCTACAAAAATATAGACAGTTCAAATTTTTGTAGGGCTCATTTTGTAATGTATTTCAATGATTTAATCGTTTATCTTTTACGTCTTACCTCAAAAATCATGTCTACAAAAATATAGACGGTTAGATTGTTGAAATATATTACGAAATAAACCCTACAAAATGACTGTCAAATGTGCATCAAAAGTATGTACAGAAATGTTGAACGTTCGTGTGTCATGTCATCATCTAATTCCAAATTTGCTAATTATTTTATCATTTACCATACTATTTTAAGAAACCAATATCAACAACACGTACAAATTAGAACCAGCATTCTAAACATGAGAAAGCATTTTTATTGAGGTAATCGAATAAGCAAAACCACGTACCATTCGTTCTCATGCATGAAAAGGATTAAATTCAGAATCCACCGCATTCTGGAAAGGGCGAAAGAGTGGTTTGGGGAGATTGTCCCACGCGTACCAATCCCAACCATCGCACATGTTTGGCTCGACATTCTCGGGCTCTTGATCGGGACTTGCCAACACTGCTCGCACATAAATCCCTATGTAGTGGTACGGCTTGCCTTTGTCTTCGAATATGTTGTTTGTGACATTCAGCAGCTCTATATCTTCTCAATGTCCAACCCAGTTTCTTCCGTCACTTCTCTTGCTGCACAATCCTCAAAGTTCTCGCCTACGCAAACACAAAAATACAATTATTTAAACGGACATACATGCAATAGAGAGTTGGTCAGTAATGGACAATACTTTGGTCCTCACCATTTAGGACCCTTTATACTGACCATCCTATGTGGAACAATCAAATAAAGACACGTGTTCTACTTAAACTTAACTTAAAACTGGTTCCAAACATCAATATTCTAGTATCCAAACATGTTCTTTCTCCCTCACCAACCTTTGCCGACCTTTGCTCTCCTTCCCTGTCGTCGGCGGCCGATATCTCACCCCCACCTACTTCTCTCCTCCGACCTCCCTTCTCTATCAACCCCACTCACCACTCCTCTTCTAACCAACCTCGTGGACCCCGCCTTCAATCCATCCTCTTCTTTCCAGATGCGACCATGGCAGCAAGAAGAGGAAGATGGTGGCGAGTCGCGACCAGTAAGTGGGCAGGTGCAGAGGTGCTCCCATGGCTTCCATAGAAAAGAACATGAGGGATTTGGGGTGGGCCGACCGAGAGGTTGAAAGGGGATGTGGGCAGGTTGTAAGTTTATGAGTATGAATTATGGAAGGAATCATTTCTTGTGTTTAAGATTGATATGGAAAAGTCTTAATCAAAAGCTATAACTTATTTGGTTTCCTTGTGGAATAAGTATTGTGAGATTTTGAGTAATCCTTGTGGGATTAAAACTCTGTAATGGAACGTTTAGGATTGATATGTTGTATCAATTGTGAAGTTGGAATCCTAAGTCTATTCTGATAGGGAATGACAAAAGGAGTACTATAAAAGGCTTATGCCACTGCTCTTGCAATAGACGATTCATAGCATTCCAAGTCTTATTGTTTTGGAAGAATCATTGTGTTTTGCTAAAGAGGAGAAGGCTGCAAGCTTGTCAAGTTGTAATGGCTTCTGCATCTGGTTCCAATTCTGCAGGTAAGTACTCGAGACCTTCACATGTTTAAGTTTATCTCTTGGTTAAATGAAGTTGTGATTTAATTGGTTGTTTCCATGTTCTTTAGATTGATGAGTTGTATGAATTTATTCTTACACAGGTTCCACATAAAAGAATATTAGGGATTTGGGGTTGGGCCGACTAAGAGGTTGGAATGGAGATGTGGGTGGGTAGGGTCGACGTGGGAGAGGTTGAAGAAGCAGATGGGGTGGCCAGCTCTGCCATGGCATAGGAAAGGGGAAGAAGAAGATGGGCGCTTGGTTACAGGTTCAAAAGTGAGAGTTGGTGTTTGGTTACGAGGATTGCAATAGTTTGGAGGAGTATAAAATGAACATGTGGTATAATTTTATTGGGTCACATACAAGTTGGGTACTCCCTGGGGAGTACCCAAGTATTATCAGTCAGTAATTAACTTGTTAATTTTATGTGTTTAAATAACATAACTACTTACGGAAAAACTAAGATAAAGAAAATAAATACATATGCAATTATTGTGTGTTTACTGAATTCGAGGTGGCCACCAGCGAGGGAAAAGGTGGAGTCGCCAAGAGAGGAACGGCGGCGCCCCAACATCACCTTCTTTCCTTTCAACAAACACACCACCACTGCCATTTTCGGCACCGGACCCTGTATTGTTCCGTTAACCATGTTTTGATATCAAACTTAGTATGTGTTATAGTTTTGCAGTGGATGTGGCCTGACTGCCAACCCTGATATATAGATGATGGAGTGCTCAGGCTCAAGCCACTTTCTCTGGCCAGCTAAGGTGTTGAACTTTGAAAATGGACTTTCTTGGTCAGAACACCGTTATCGTTTGAGTTGAATATCAGAGTACGCAAAAATAAACGAACTAACTGAATATAAAACTTTATTAAATAGAATTGCCAAGAATGCTACATGAACCGAAGAGACTACATCTTGACTGACTTGATTAAAAATAACTAATACAAGCACTACTATATATGGTGAAAACTAAAGCAAAACCCTAATCCTTAATGGGCAAGAAACTTTAATATCCTTGGCCCACAAGAAAACCATAAACAATAATAAAATAATAACTAATTTTCTAACACCACCCGTCAAACTCATGGCGGTACACGTCATGAGTTTGCCAACAAGCAGATGCGGATGCAAGCTCCGTTAGGCGGACACGACAAGGCAAGTTCCGTTAAGCGGACAAGACAAGACAAGCGAGCAACGAGCACTTCAAATGAACAATTCAAGTGAGCAATTCGAGCGAACAATTCAAGCGAGCGAACAATCAATACCAGCAAACTAGAAAGCAATTTCCAATTAACCAATCATCCCTCAACAGCATATTCCAACGGCAAATTCAACATATGAGCATGAATAAAAAGCATATGAATGCTCTCCATCACTAAACGAACGGATTCCCATACCCCATCAACAACAACAAACATCAGGCACTCTAATTCATTAACATGCACACAACGTCACTCAAGTGATCACCAGTCCAAGCACTCGAACGATCGTCGTGGTAGGCAAGAACAATAGAATTTCCAATACAAGAGTGTATGCTTCAACCAACAAATGCAGACTCGGGCCCAACACAGTAGCTTTGCGTGGGCCTCATGTCAAAACCAACCATCATTTTTCTTACTTTTGCCCTTTATTCTGGGGACTTCCTTCAACCACGGTGCAGATGGTGCAGGTCATTGTTCAAGTGGTCTGGATGTGTGGTGCGAGTACGAGATTGCGGGCAAAGACGAACTCAATTTGAGTTTGTGGTTCTTGGGTCTGGGCTTCGTCAAACAAGTGATGGGTTCGTGGATGTCGAGTAGCAGTGGTGGTGGATGTAGAAAACAATGAATTCAGGTGGTTCGAGAAGATGGTGGCGTGGTGGCTTAAGCAAGCGAGGTTCGAGACGAGATGATGCAGGTGGGATGATTCGGTCAGGCAAACGAGGCAGCAGCAGTTCGAAACCATGGGATCATACAGCAGTAAACAACGGATAAGGCTCTGATAGCTTGGTGCAATAACGAGTTCAATTTTTCTGTTTTTTTTAATGACAAAACCCTAATCTAGGTACAAAGACAAAACAAACTACAACCAAACTGATATCCGGTGACTGAAAAACAAATTGATACCACCAAGAACAGATTAACCCCGAAGGATCGAATCTGCTCTGATACCAAGTTGAATATCAGAGTACGCAACAAACAAACCAACTAACTGAATATAAAGCTTTATTTATTAAATGGAATTGCCAAGAAGGCTACATGAACCAAAGAGACTACATCTTGATTGACTTAATTGAAGATAACTAATACAAACACTACTATATACAGTGAAAACTAAAGCAAAACCCTAATCCTTAACGGGCAAGAAACTCTAATATTTTTGGCCCACAAGAAAACCATAAACAATAATAAAATAATAACTAATTTTCCAACTGTTTGTATTATTAATTTGAGTAGATCCATGCAGTAACTGACGTAAGACGTAGATGTATAGGTACTCTATCTTAGAGTATTGTGCTTATCCGGAAAAAATTACTTGCATGTATATATGAGAGAAACTTTAATAGAGTTGTCAACACATCATTAATATTAGGGAAAATTAGGTTCACATCCTTCTTTTTGTTACTCCATTGATTAAAATCCTATTCATTTTGAATTTTTTATCAAGGTCATTGGGTATTAATAACATCATTAATTATTTGAATGATAAAATATTTTTATTTTTAAATATATTCCTTTAGTGTTCAAAATGTTACAATTAGTATATTTATATTTATGGCTAAATATTTTATCATATATAGTTTGTACCTATTTTTAATTTGCAAATATTTTTTAATTTGTACCAATTTTCTTTTCATTTTTAATTTGTACCCATATATTAGTTTCTTTTTGTGCCCATATTTTTTAAAGTTTTATTTGTGTTTGTACTCATGTGTATACCGTCACGTGACATTGTAGATTTAATCAATGATAGAAAAATTTCATATGGTATATTTATGTTTTATGCCTAAACTTTGTATAATATATTTATATTTTAGTTTGTACCAACTTTTAATTTGCAACATTTTTTTTATAAATTTGTTGTATTTTCTTTTTAGTTTTATTTTGTACCCTTGTATTAATTTCTTTTAGCGCCTATATTTTTAAAAATTCATTTGTACTCATAATTTTTAATCTTTTATATGTACCCTAATTTATTTATAATGTACCCATTCTTCTTTATTAATGTATCACTTTGTTCTATGTGAAATGTACCAATTTTTTTAACACTATGGATACATTCTTTTACCATTTATTATTTCTTATTTTTACATAGGTTTTATCCATTTATTCAATCAAAATGTTTGAATTTTTTTATTGTAACCGTTTCTAATAGTATTATAATGAGGGATTTTAAATTTATAGGATTATAAATCTCATAAAATATCAAACAATTAATGTCAAAACTATAAAAATATAAATATTAATAGTAATATAATGAGATGTACAAAGTCAATGAATCTTGATCAAACTTTGAATACTATTAAGATTTTAATCAAAGAATATTAAGGATTAGGGACCGCATCCAAAGTATCTATTAATATTATATCAATTTAGCGTAAAATGAGATTAAAATACATTACGTTTATATATATACACACAAAATTCGATACAACTATTAACATGTATCTTTCACGTCGGCCAAGTTAATGAGACTAAAATACAAAAAGTTGTATGCATTTAGGAAAAATACTAGTAACGTTGTCGGTATGTGCTTTTCCAAGTTTTCTCCTGTCACAGCTAATAATTGGACGGCTACCGGTATGGTCTTTAGACATCAATGGACATTTAATGGATGACGCTGAAGTGTAACAAAAAAGGACTGGTCCAGCGCCGATTGGGGTCTAATTGAAAACTCGAAGTATCACTTGGTACTATAATTTAGTGTATTTATCTTAATTTGTAAGTGAGAGGTCTTAGGTTCGATTTTTGCTAAAAGCGAATTTGAACCATATTATTTATTGTACATTATGAGGCTAAGCCCATCCCTTCTCCTTTAGTGTAGATAATATCATTTGTTGAAAAAAAAAAATTGAAAACTCGAAGTATGAGATAATCCTCTATTGTCGAAGACACGAAGTATGAAATAAGGGAATTTTAACGAAAAACTCCCGGTATTGTTCATTTTAACGAAAAATCATATTTTTACACTAAAAAGTTAATTCTGGAACTATTTACTTTACCCTTTATTTTGTCCTTATCATTAAAACTTAAAGTTTTCAAGCTTTTTTTATTAGTTTTCCTATGAAATAATCCTCCCTTGCATGTTGTAATGCTTTAATGAGTCGAGCTAGAAATCACATCATATAATTGAGACAATGAATACTTAGCTGGAAACTAACTAGTTTCATCTGAGGTAGATCAGAAGCGGCAGTGAGAGGGAGCGAAAGATGTAATTGCACAGGGTTCTTAAAAAAAATTTGATATCTTATATTTACATGTAATAATGTTATATATTAAAAAAGTTACTCTTCTTATAAGTGTAAATTTTTTTCTTTTTAAGTATAAAAATTTGGAATTGCACAATAAGATATTAGGAGTGTCAATAATAACACATTAAAAAACGATTTTCTTTTCAATTTTATTATATAACAATGTTATATATTCAGGTTAAACTTTAAAGTTAAAGTTTTTAAATCTTTTTTTTTTCTTATTTGGTTGCTTAAGATTAAACTGCTTTTGATTATTTAGTCAAAGTTATGTTTGCAACTCTTTTTACTTATTATTTAATAACAATTGTAAACTTACAATCAGTGAGTCCTAAAGTTTGTTTTTAGTTAAGTTATTGATTTCTAGTAACAAGATACTGCCCTACTTTTTTTTTTTTTTTTTTTTTTTTTTGGGAAAAACTATCTTAAAAATGGGTCATTTTATAAATTTCGCACACGCCCTTCAAAATGTTAGAGACTACCCTAATACCAGAAATGTAGCTGCAAAATTTAACATTACAAACACGTCATGTTTTAAGTTCACTATTAAAAAAGGGGTGAAATATTCACACACTCCATTTTACTTCTCACACACCATTTGATAATTTATGTCCGTTGATATTCTTCAATTCATCCGATCTGAATGTCGAAAATCATTTTCGAACATCATTTTCTTCGTTTTGCACGCTGTGTTCTCTGTCGCCAACTACGAGGCTAACAACCTTAGATATTGTTGTTGCATGATGGCTTTCATCGTAGGAGTTCCTAAATAAAGTCAAAATTATTGTGGCATTAAATATGATGGATGCAAGTTGTACCTAATTTGATATATGCTAGTTGCTCATCTCATAAATTCATAATAAGGACATATCATCCCTTGTACTTCCACACGCGCGCGCACATAAGAATTTGTTTTTTGGCATGATTTTTCAGTTCTTCGCGATTGATCAGTTAAACCACGCAATAATTAAAATTCAAATGTGAACGTGTACTTTTAACGAGTTACGGGTTAACTCTTGAACATGTGTCAAAAAATTAGCTAGTATCAAGTTAGGTACAACTTGCATCCATCATATGGTGTACCATCTTATTCATTCTTTGCGATTAACATTTTTTTACAACGTAAATTTTATAATTAAAATAATGTATTTTCTTCATTATTATTTAAAAATCTTCTCTATTAAAATTCAATTGAACTCGAGGTCGTTTGGTCATATATATATATATATATATATGTATCAAATAAATGGATAATCTTCACATATGTGTTGCTTGATATATACTAACATAATTGATTTGTTTAGGTAACTCAACGATATCCGATTTGATTAAAATTGTATAGAAATAATCATTAAATAAGGATTAAGAAAATATACTGTTTCGATTTTGAAATTTTTATGATTAACATACATTGGTTTCAAGGGCCAAGACACCTTAAGAAGTGAATGCAAATATTTTTCTAAAATTAATGAAGATTGAGAAAATACATACATGGTTACGATCATGAAATTTGTCTCAATTTTTCCTAATCATCATCGGATTTTTCCAAAGCCCCATAGCCAATTACGATTTTCTTCTAAGTAAAAATATACCTTCAAGAATCCATCTATTCAAAAAACCAATAGCAACAAACTGTCTATATTATCATATATCAAAGGAAAAAAAACTATAACATACAACACTAATTCGGAGCAGAACTCTCTAGCATCTTTATTTATACAGATTGATTAATTGGTTCTTTTTTATTTTTTGTTAACATATTCAATCCGCCCTGGACTAATTAGATCATGGACGGAAAGGATTAAATCCGGCCTGCACCGCCTTCTCCAAAGGCCAAAAGAGTGGCTTAGGGAGATTATCCCACTCGTACCAATCCCAACCATCACACATGTTTGGCTCCATATTACGAGGCTCTTGATCTTCATCTGCCACCACTGCTCTGGTGACAATCGCCACGTAGTGGCACGGCTTCGCTTCCTCTAGGAACACATGGTTTGTGACCGTCAGCAATTCTATATTTTTAATGTCCAAGTCAGTTTCTTCCTTCAGCTCTCTTGCTGCACACTCCTCAAAGCTCTCACCTGCACAAACACAAAATACAAATTGAATATCCCACGTTGAAGCAACAGGTTTTGAAAAATAAACGAATTTTACGTCGAACAATTGACAGAATAAAGTACAATATATAATAATAGTTCATTTCTAATACCAATGAGATGTTTTTTGTTACAAAATTATCAAACTTCTCGTGTTGTGAAACTGGTAAGATGCAAATATTTGTGACACAATATCTGTATTAGTGTTATGCAGGTTTTCAAATGAAAGAATGATTTACCGAACTCGAGGTGACCACTGGGGAGGGAAAACTTGGAGTCACCAATGGAGGAACGACGGCGTCCTAAGAGCACCTTCTTCCCTTTCAACAGGCACACCACAACCACCACTCTCGGCGCCGCAATCCCGTTTTGCATGTTTTGTGTTTGCTCATCCATGCTTTTTGTGTCTTAATTTGCACTGGATGTCGTAGCCTAACCGCCTCTCCTTCTATAAATAGGGGACTGCTCAATGAGTCAGTCAATCCCGAAGATGAAAACTTGGTCCAAAACTTCATGACTGATTATTGTAGTACCATGTTGTATACAACACTTTTTCCACGTGTGAATTGACTAAATGTGAATGCTAACCAATATTTACGGACGGTTTCCAATTTTTCCTGGATAACTATTGGACAAGTGTCACAAGAATAAGCTGGTATCAAGTTAGGGACCGAATTGGATCCTCTCCGAGATAAAGCCTGGGATCCTCCTGACCTAATAACACAAGCCGTTGGATTTTGATCCAACGGCTACAATTATTATAACTTTAGAGGGTTCCCCTGTTTGTAACCGTTAAATCAAAATCTAATGGCCTGTGTTAATGAATCAAGAGGATCCGGAGGCTTTTCCTCGGAGAGGATCCAATTCGGTTAGGGACAACTTGCATCCAACACATGGGCGTGCCATCTTACTCATTCTTTGCAACTAACATATTTTAATCATTTAAATCTCATAATCAAAATAATCTATTTTCTCATTATCATTTAAAAATTTTCTTATCAAAATTTATTTGAACTCGAGACCGTGTAGTCATCTATATGTATTAATAAATTGTTGGTATCCACAAATATGTTACTTGATACCAACATTGTTGATTTGCTCCAATGACTCAATGATATCCGATTTGATTGAAATTTTATAGAGATGATTATTAAATAAGGATTAAGAAAATACACAGTTTCGATTACGAAATTTCGATTATCTTCAAAAAATTCACTTCAATTATGAGTGTCACCTGATTATGAGCTTGATTTTTTGGTAAGGGGACGAATGTTGCGGGCGCAGCTATTCTACTTGCGGTAGGCGGAGAAGAAGATTGAGAAAATACAATGTTCCGACAAGGGCGACAGCCCTGGCCCCAAAGAACGAAGGGACCAAAAAAATTTATGTTGCTTCATATATATAAGGTTTTGTTTTGTTTTGGATATAATAAACGTTCATCATTGTTATCAATTTATCTTATATGCCAGAGTGCTTTTCTGAGGATTTTGTTTCCGTGCCGACCACCAAGTTTAATTCCCTCTCTCAACGTAAAGGGGTAGTTTCGCTTTTCTTTTTCTTTGTTTTTTCATGTTTACATTAGATAACAAATAAACAGTAATTAGGTTATTAAATGTGGCATTTTCCAGTATGGTTTTTTTGTTTTCATTTAGAATTTACTTGCAAATTCAGGTTCACATGATTGTGTCAATATAAAACGAACTACTAACAAATAACCTGCTGGGAACCATTAATATGAAATAAAAGATTGAGATCTGATTCACCAAGAGAAAAGAAAGATCGATGCAATTGATAAAATCCAAAGCAGACGATGAATCCAGAGGAAAGGTTGGTCCAAGAACGAAAGTCAACTTATTTAAGTTCGTTGTTCCTTAGTAGCTCAGTGATAGAGTGGTTGACTGTTAACTGATTGGTCTTAGGTTCAAATCCTACTTAAGATGTTTTATTTTTTTGTTAAATAAAGTATTGTTATCGGCAATCTAAAAATATCATCCTATACTTCTATAATTTTTCCTTGTGATTTTTATAAATTGGAGTGAAGTGTGACCTTTCATAAGAACTCAAAAAAAAAAAAAAAAAAAAAAAACAGTAGTTAAGTTAATATATGTGGCCTTTGGTAGTAGCAGTTTTTTGTTTTCATTTATTGCTTACGTATAAAAATTAGAGAGTTTAAACTATGAAAAATTCATTTCAAAGGTCCCATAGTGTTTGCCCTTGCACTCAAGGACTCGTGTTCAAATCCCTCTCCCTATAGTTTTAATTAGTTTCGTAGAGATTATCTATCATTTGTCAAAAAAGGTCCCTGATACGAAAAATGTCTATTTTCTTTAATATTTTATGTACATACGTATTAATACTAAAATAAATATATTTTATGTGAAGTTATGTTAGGGTATATTTTCAGTGTCCTCCCGAACCTCAAAAAGCTTAAGACCGGCACTGGATTCTGATCGTAAAATTTGTTTTAGTTTTTCCTATTGATCATCGGATTTTTTCAAAGCCCCGTATAATCAATTACAATTTTCTTTTAAGTAAAAACGTAACTTCGAAAATCCATTTCTTCAAAAAACCAGTAGCAAAAAACTGTCTATGTTATCATATACCAAAAAATAAAACAATAACACACCAATGCTAATTCGGAGCAGAACTATCTACCATCTTTATTCACGTACATAGATTAATTGGTTCTTTTTTATTTTTGGTTAACAGATTAAATCTGCCCTGACTAATTCAATCATGGACGGAAAGGTTTAAATCCGGCATGCTCCGCCCCTTCCAAAGGCCAAAAGAGTGGCTTAGGGAGATTGTTCCACTCATACCAATCCCAACCATCACACATGTTTGGCTCCATATTACGAGGCTCTTGATCTTCATCTGCCAACCTGGTGACAATGGCCATGTACTGGCACGGCTTCCCTTCCTCTAGAAACACATGGTTTGTGACCGTCAGCAGCTCTATATTCTTGATGTCCAAATCAGTTTCTTCCTTCAGTTCTCTTGCTGCACACTCCTCAAAGCTCTCACCTGCACAAACACCAAAAACAAATTGAAAATCCCACATCGAAGCAATAGATGTTGAATAATAGACGAATTTCATATTGGATAATTGACAGAATAACTACAATATACAATAAATAGTTCATTCCTAATACTAGTGAGACGTCTTTTGTTACAAAATCGCGTGTCGTGAAATTTGTAAGATGCAAATATTTGTGATAGAGTATCGGTATAGTACGTTGTGCAGGTATTCAAATAAAAGAATGATTTACTGAACTCGAGGTGACCACTGGGGAGGGAAAACTTGGAGTCACCAATGGAGGAACGACGGCGTCCTAAGAGCAACTTCTTCGCTTTCAACAGGCACACCACAACCACCACTCTCGGCGCCGCAATCCCGTTTTGCATGTTTTGTGTTTGCTCAACCATGCTTTTTGTGTCTTTGTTTGCACTGGATGTTGTAGCCCAACTGCCTCACCTTCTATATATGTTGTAGCCCAACTGCCTCACCTTCTATATATGTTGTAGCCCAACTGCCTCAACCATGCTTTTTGTGTCTTTGTTTGCAGTGGATGTTGTAGCCCAACTGCCAATCTGGTTCTCTTCCTGCAGGTGTGGTGGTTGGGCGTACAGATCCAGATGACTTGGTTAATTGCAGAGCTCTGAGTTCTGATTTTTGCAGTGGATTTTCTTTCTTCTTTTTTTTTTGGCTTTTTTAGCTATGCTTGACTCTTTGCGGATCCTCCCTTTGTCTTGGTTCCTACATGGTTGTCACTCCAGTGGTTGCTGGCGAGAGTTCGGCAGCTGCTTCTCCCTGTTGGAGATTAGGTTTTTTCTGCATGTGGCGTGTCTTCTGTTTAAGGCCCTTGTCGGTGTGGGATTGGGCCTCCCACTGTTTTCTTTGGGCTGTTGGCAGGCTATGTAATTTGCTTTAAGTTTGAATGAATTTCAGCTTTTTCCAAAAAAAAAAGGTTTGAAAACGAGATGAAGTTTTCACATCATCTGATGCAATGTTCCTTTCTATGGATTGGAAACTGTTGATGTTACTAATCCGCAACGATAAGTTCGTATTATTGAATACAATACCAATATATAAAACATGGAAAAGGATCCTTGCCGGATCCTTTTCCTGGGGATCCGAGAGATTCTGTGATCGTGACCGTTCATCGTATGTTTTTCGTTAGGTACTATTTAGGGTTTTAATCACAAATGGTCCCTGACATTGATCAAACGTATCATTTTGGTCCCTGACATTGAAAATTAATAGAAATGGTCCCTGAGATTGTCCACCATCCATCATTTTGGTCATTCCGTTAAAAACTACGTTAAGTGTCCCGGAACTCTTGGCCGGAAGTTTGGGCAATTTTCAAAGCTTCGTAACTCAATCGTTTTCAAACCAAATTCGACCCATAATATATCAAAATGAAGATAGGAAAGTGTAGAATAAGATTATACCTATTTGGAAGTCCAATGGTTGCCGTAGATGGCCGAAAAATAGCCTCAAAATTGACTGATCCGAGTGAAAACTTGAAAACTCGCCGGAAACTGGATAAACTTTAAACTTTCATAACTTCTTCAATACTCAACAAAATCAAGTGATTCAAAAACAAAAATCATACTTCTCAACGAGATGAAGAGAATCGTACCTTTTTCGATGGCCAACTAGCCCTGGTTTGGCCGAAAAATGGCTCGAAAGTGGCTGTCTTGGTCTTGAGTTAGCCATTTTGGAGCCGTTTTCCTACCAAACAAGAGCGAGTTAGCCGTCTAAAAAAGTACTATTCTCTTCGTCTCGTCGAGAAGTATGATTTTTGTTTTTGAATCACTTGATTTCGTTTAGTATTGAAGAAGTTATGAACGTTTAAAGTTTACCCAGTTTTCGGCGAGTTTTCAAGTTTTCACTCAGACCAGTCAACTTTGAGGCTATTTTCCGGCCATCTCCGGCAACCATTGGACTTCCAAATAGGTATAATCTTATTCTACATTTTCCTATCTTCATTTTGATATATTATGGATCGAATTTGGTTAAGAAACGATTGAGTTACGAAGCTTTGAAAATTGCCCAAACTTCTGGTCAAGAGCTCCGGGACACGTAACGGAGTTTTTAACGGAATGACCAAAATGATGGATGGTGGACAATCTCAGGAACCATTTCTATTGATTTTCAATGTCAGGGACCAAAATGATGTGTTTGATCAATGTCAGGGACCATTTGTGATAAAAACCCTACTATTTATATTTAATTTTAAATTTTAAATGATTTTTTACCGCACGATATATAATGAACGGTCAAGATAACGAGATTTTCCGGATCCCCAAAAAAAGAATCCGGCGAGGATCCTTTTCCATAAAACATGGTTAAATGTAACACCACGTGATGATGCGTCGGAAATCTCTTTGATGATTGACCAACTCTGGCTTTGACCAGTATCACAATCAGAGACTGTGATCCAAGCGAACTAAAAATTGCAAACGCTTTGCAACTCGAATGGTTACGAGCATAAAAATTAGGGTTTGTTAAAGTAGAGTCCAAATCTTGAAACAAAATAAACCCCTCAATTTTTACTGATTCATAAGCATTCAAAATGGTACAATAATACACATGCGTGATACTGCATGTAAAATTACATAGCAATACATATGGTTGCTGAATCTCCATTTATTCCACTGTTTTGGGAAAAGGACTAAATCCGGTCCTGACCATTTTCTCCAGAGGCCAAAAGAGGGGATTTGGGAGGTTGTCCCACTCGTACCACTCCCAACCATCGCACTTGTTTGGCTCCAGGTTTTGGGGCTCCTGATCTGGATCCGCCGCCACTCCGCGCATGAAAACTGTCACGTAATGCGACGGCTTCGGCGGCTCTAAGAACAAATTGTTCGTGACCGTCAGCAACTCCATCTTCTCCTTCTCAATGTCCAGCCCAGTTTCTTCCTTCAGTTCTCTCGCCGCGCACTCCTCAAAGCTCTCTCCTGCAAAAATTACAAAACGCGGCCGTGGAAATTTGAAAAATTGGAACTGATTCAACGAAATCAAGTAATTAATTTGGGATTAGGAAAGAAGGGGGATAAAACCCATGTGAGAATTACCGAATTCGAGATGGCCGCCGGGGAGGGCGAAGGTAGAGTCGCCGACGGAGGATCGGCGGCGTCCCAACAGCACCGTTTTGCCTCTCAGCAAAAACACCACCACCGCCACTCTGGGCTTCGCTGCGGCGGCTGTAGTCCCGTTTTCCATTTTGTTTCTGTTCTTGTACGCAACGCACCTGACCTGACGGCAGGACTCGACTCACTTTCAAAGCAAGGCTGATTCACTGTTTTGTGGTGGACCTTTCGGTCAAAACGCTGTTTAATGATGTCGTTTCGACCCCATTCTGTTTTAGGGCTTTCCCGCCACAAGAAGAGATCTTTTCCGGATCTTTTCCACCAAGATCACGGGATTAAGTGATCCGGACCTTGAAAATTTTATCCAACGGTAAAAAATTATTATAGCTTTTAAGGAGTCAAAACAGGTAGGCCGTTGGATGAAATTTCAAAAGCCTAGATCACTTGATCCGATGTTTTTTATGAAAGAGATTCGGAGATGATCTTTTCTCTCCCACAGATGCTAGGAGTTGACCGATTGATTGACGTTGAATCTCTTTTTGTTGAAACTTTAGGGTTTAGGATTTAAATACGCAGTTAGTCCATAACACCAACAAAAAATAAGTATTTATTGCGCATTTCGTCATGCTTGTGCTACACGCAAAAATGCTTTTGGACTTACCCAACCTCACTAACAAAGTTTAATTTCTTTTTTAGAAAATTGTTCGAGAAAATTAGCATTCGGTCTTTTTTTTTTATTTGTAAGCGAAATAGAGATTTCATTTTCATACTTAATTGTACCGAGCCCATTGAATGATTTGATCCAAATAATGTTTAATGTGGAATAAAATGGCTCATGACTGTAACATGCTACATGCTATTCATTTTTTTAACGTATTTATGTAGTTCAAAAATTTTACATGTGTTTTTAGAATAGCATCACATATTATTATTGGTGTTAAATATTAAACTTATTATAACACGTAAATTAACAGCGTATAACCATCAGTTGTCGTGCTTTGCTCTGAGACTTGTTAACTAATTAACTAATGGGTTGTTTCCAAAACAAAAACAAAAAAATTAACTAATGGGTTTGGCAAACCTGGATCAACTTACATAGTGGTTGAAGAAGACCAAATTACTAAAAAGGGCCTCGTCAAGTACTTTTTGCTTGTTGGGCCTGGAGCCCCAATATACCCAAAAGAAGGAAAAACAAGGAGGCAAATACTTTGTTCATTTTTTCTCTTACACTTACATCATCCTTCTGTTTATATGGTCACGGTTAAGCCACGTTAACATTTTATATTAATTTTTTTATAGAGATAATAAGACAAAAATACGTGGCTTAACCGTGACCACACAAACAAGAGGATGATGGAAGTGTATGGGAAAAAAAGGAGCAGAGAATCTGCCTCCGAAAAACAATGCTCATTCAAATAGGTGTCAGAGACAGTTGCTTTCTTCATGCGGGTATTTAGCTTTGAACGAGGATACACATCGGATTCTCTTTGTGAGGATTTCGGGAATTTCTAATTACATTCGTATATTGTGCGATTCATTTTCATCAGGTACTGTTTATATTCAATTTTAAATAAAAAAAATTTGCAATGACTTCTGACAGCATGATGTACGATGAACGAATATGATTGAAAAATTTCCAAGATCTTCACGAAGAGAATCCGGATCCTCTTTCTTCAGCTTTGATCGAGAATGGTAGATGAAGCAAGATTTTGCCAAGTGGCTGCATCCAAAAGTAAATATCTAAAAAGTTGATCACAATTTTTTTGTTTTTGGCAGTTGAATGCAACTATGCAAGTACTTTATTGACCAAATATATCACGAGGACGAGCCCTTCGCGCCCTCTTTTAAGCAACTTTGTCACACGCTCAAGTCACAACCAATATTTGTGATAAAAAAAAAAAAGTAAAATAGAACTCACAATCAATATTTAAAATATTTACAGAATTGTTGTTTCTTCCGTTGAAATATTTTATAGATTAAAGATCAATACATAAATAAAAGGTGGAATGTAAACTTCATCCTATTTGATGAGATATGGAAAAATTAGTGAACATTGATGATATTTATCGATACACAATAGAAATTTTGACGAACTCATTACAGATTTCAAACTTTTAAAATTTTATTTTAGAAATTTTTCTGCAGTTTATACTAAATTTGAATGAGTTGATATATTGCCTCATTGCAAATTTTCATAATTTGTCGAAAACAACCATTATTGATATCAACATCTATATTTTTATAAATTTACACATTGATATTTTCAACTACATAAATATTTTAGTTTAACATATTAATTTTAGTGTAAATTAGAGTTGGATATAGGTGACAATAAATGTCACAGCCCGTCCCGGAATTAATTAATCGAGGATGTGAAATGACGGGATTGCCCTTGAATCTACTACGGTATGTGACATTTCATTTGGGTTTTATTGTCTTATCCTAAGTTGTTTTGGAAAAATTGTTGAAAATTAAGTTGGAATTATTTTGTGTGGTTGGGGTGCTTGTTGACCACACACGCACACTTTCATTTTTTTTCACACTCTCTCTCTCTCCCTCCCGCATACGCACGCACAGTCCCTCTCTTCCTTCTCATTCAAACGGTACGGACAACCCAGAGATTGTCAACCTTCACGGATCGACGTGGTTGAGACCACCATCATACTCCTAGAGACCATACGAACCCATTGGTACCCATTTCAGGTAAGGGTTCATACGTTTTCACGTTGAAATCACGAGGCCCGTGATTGTCACTATTCACCAACTTTTAAATGGTTGCATTTCAGGACAATCCAAGCTTACCACGAGCTTAAGGAAGTCCCCACGAAGCTCGGAGTGCTTCGTTTGAAGGTTTGGGACGTCGGGATCATAAGGTTCGAAGGTGGCCGATTTTGGTAAAATTTTCCCGACGCGATTTGGAAGGTTTTGAGGCTCCAAAGAGGTATAGCCTTCTTCCTCTCATGATTTGTGACATTTTGGTGAAAATTTTATGAAAAATGGTGCAAAAACGAGTGAGAAAAGGGCAGTTGCAGGGTTGCCCAGAATCCGGCGCCGGTGACACTGTTCCGGCGTCGGGAGGTTGAAGATGATGCGCGTGGGGGCGCGTGAGGCCGTGGCCTCCCCGGCGCGTGAGGGCGCGTGGGCCATAGAAAAATTTATTTAAAAATATTACGATGTTCGTGAGGTTGTGTAGATCGCGTTGGTATATTCATATGCCAAAATTGAGCATTGTATGAGAAGTTATTTCGAATTGTTGGATATGTGCTTAAAATAACGTTTTTATAGTTGTTTCGCATATAGGTGAGATCTACCCCGAGGACGAGCGCAGTCAGAGGCGTCACGGGGGTTACGATCCTGCGATATACCAGTGAGTGGGCAGTTTTGTTTTCATTATACGCCTATATACTTAATGATTCTTCCCAGAATTTGAATTAAAATGAAAGTATGTTTTGAAATGTCATGCATAGATTTA
Source organism: Heteromeles arbutifolia (assembly GCA_024362995.1). Lineage (NCBI taxonomy): Eukaryota > Viridiplantae > Streptophyta > Magnoliopsida > Rosales > Rosaceae > Heteromeles > Heteromeles arbutifolia. The sequence continues at coordinate 3,025,120 of JANCRC010000021.1, forward strand.
TATGAATCATGTGATTGAAGTGCCATGCATAGAAATTGCATGAAATATGTGAATGGATATTATATGATGCATATATTTGAATTGGTGCTGCGGACGCACAGGTGAGTATCAGGTGAGTTACATTTGGTGTATTGAATTGTTGGATGTGATTTATGTTGATAGCTCATAACCTGCACCCCTGGTGTTAGTGCTTATGTTATTCACCGCATCACACGCTCACCTTGGATCCAAGTAGATGCTAGTCGTACAGACTACTGGAGGTGGTTCCGACATGCTAGTCGTACAGACCATTAGAGACGGTTCCGACTAGTAGGTGACCTTAGATTATGTGCACAGATGATTGATGAGAGAAGCACTAGAGCGTATTATTACACCATCCGAGTCGTACAGACTACTATAGGTAGTTCCGACTCATGTGCAGCGTAGTGCCGTACAGGTCGCAGTTGGCGACTCCGGCAGGGCCGTACAGGTCACAGTTGGTGACTCCGGCTGGATTGGATAATGAGCTTTAGAATCAGCCGTACAGGACCACTGCAGGGTCTCCGGTTGATTTATTATTTCACCTGATTATTGTTGATGCATCCATATTATGTTTTTGGCTTATGGCATGACATATTTCTCTGAAAATGATGAATGAGGGTGTTTGAGATTCCGAAGCTATATATATTTATATATATTCTATTTTTCTGGGAAAGTATATAGGTTTTTACAGCGAGGGGATATATACGTTTTTAAAGGAAAGATTTTGAAAGCTTTGTTTTACTGACCCACTCACCTTGTTTTGCGCCCCTCCAGGTTGTAGTTAGGAGTGTTTGGTGGCTCTCGAGGATTCCCACGGCTGTTCTGACGGACTTCACTCATGTAGGATTCACCTTCGGGTGTTGTAACTTAGTAGTTGTCCTACTTGACTGCATTTGAACCTTATGCTCTGATTATGTGCATTTCATACTTTAACTCTCTCTCTTTAGCATATCATTAGGAGTGTACTGCTAGTATTCAGTTTCTAATTATTCATACTCTTTATCATATTGCTTCCGCATTGCGTAATGGTTACGTCACGTTTGTGACGGCCAGCACGCCCTGATCCTCGGGTCGGGGTGTGTCAATAAACAATAAACAACAAACAATAAAAATATTCAAAAAATAAAAACAATAAAAATAAAAACCTTCCATCTCTAAATACACCATTTCTTTTTTAATTTTTTCGTTTTTCATTACTAATTAGTAAGCTACTATCTTTTAAGTAGAAAACAAAAAAGAAAGATTATTTTCCTTTCAATTGTCTCTCAAACTTGTTGATCAGGATAAGATCTGTGCTAGGAATATACCAGTATGATCCCACCAGTTTTTTATTATATTTATTTACTGCATTTATTTGTTGAATTATTTATTTATTTTATGAATAAAACTAGATTTGTCCAGTCACTTATTCTTAAGCCTAGTGATCTAATGTAATGCTAAGAAGACTACTATATAGGCCAAATTTATAAATTATAGTTATTGATAATTGGCGTGTTAATGTGGGGTCCATTCTTACCCCAGAGTCTTAAAGGAACACATTCTTAAAGGAAGAAAGGCCCAAGAGACGATAGACCAAGGCTCAACAGAATTGGGAAGGATAAGCTCGAGTGCTACAAACAACCACTCAGCAGTCTGGTTTGTCTGCTACAATGAAACCAAGCACTTCTCCATAAAGTGCTTTTCGACCAGCAGCAACAAGTCGGTATTGACAACTTTATAGCACGAAGTCCCTAGGACATAGGGATATACTTATTCAGACATCAACTCTAGGTCACGTGGCGGTTGTCAAAGAGAACATAGATACTTGCATATTAAGCGTTCTCAAAGAGAACAAAGGATATGCCTATGAAAGAATGTAGAGGCTGACACATTAAGCGCTTGGGTGTGGATTATCACCAACCTAGGGGCGAGCAAGGCGCTTGGTACGCTTTGTCTCAAGAAAACATGCAAGTGGACTTGAATGAATGTCACGTCGTTGTCACGTGTCGATTAAAGAAATGAGCCATGCCAAGTCTACGTATTCGGTGCATTAAATGCAAAGGAAGTGGATGACTCGAACCCAGAGACTTGGGGCTCAATTGAGGGCCTATATAAGGAGGATAAGTACTCCTTAGAATAGGTCAGACGAATTGAAAGAAAAAAGAAATTGTATTGAGCCAAGCGCTATTTGTAAGCCTTTGTATATTCGGATGTAGCCCAACTTTCAAGGGTGAACGACTTAAATCTTGTTGTTTAGTTTTTATCATTTCAACCCCGAATCCAACAAGGGCCAACCACGCGACCATATAGGTCTTTGTTAGCCTCACCATATTTGACCATTAACATGAATTATTATTTAAATATTAATTAATACACTTATTTTCTATTAGTTAAAATCACACGCTTTGTAAATTTGATCTAAAAAATTAATCCGCCTAACATTTCTCGATGGTCTAATAGTAGTTGTAATTTCGAATTATAAATGACTTGATGTAAATATATGGTTCTATAAAAAATAAAAATATCTCCCGAATTGGGTGGGCACGGAGCACAGAGCTGTCCTTAAAATACGAGGAGAGTGCCACCTGGGAGCAAGCCTTGGCATTCCATTCGGTAAAACTGGGTCCGAATTTCACCCCAGAGTATCCGTACGCAGAGACTCTGTCCCTCCCTCTCTCTGTTTTCCTGCCACCACCACTACTTCCACCATTACCATCTTCCTCTCCTCCTCTGCCTCACCCGCTTCCACTTTCTCTCTCAAAAACACACACAGAAACTCTCATACACTTATACAACCACACTTTCTCTCTCTAGAACTCCACTATCCCATTCTCTCTGTTGAACTCCATCCCCTTCAACAATGACGGACACGACGGACGACATAGCGGAGGAAATCTCCTTCCAGAGCTTCGAAGACGACTGCAGAATGCTCGGCAGCCTTCTGCAGGAGGTGTTGCAGCGAGAGGTCCGAAGCCAAATCATGGAGAAAGTCGAAAGGACCCGAATCCTCGCTCAGGTAATTCACACTCTCTGTCTCTCTCCTTCCCCCTTGCATTTCGAAACTTCCTAAACCTTGTTTGGTTGCCGAGAAAAACAGAGGAAATTAAAGAAAACAAAAAATGGCGATGAGAGTATTGTGTTTCGACAACTTTCCTTGCATTTCCTGGCTTTTCTTAGCAACCAAACAGAGGCTTAAATCGGGCTTTTTTTGCTTGTTTGAATGTGTGCGTGTGTGTTTTCAGAGTGCTTGTACTATGAGGAATGCGGGGATAGAGGACGTTGCGGAGGTGCTGGAGAAGCATCTGGCGTCGGAAATATCAAAGATGAGCTTGGAGGAGGCCTTGATCCTCGCTCGTACTTTCAGCCACTACCTTAATTTGATGGGCATTGCCGAAACCCATCACAGGTAATCTCTTCGCCTACTCGATATCCGCGGTTTTGTTTAGAAAGTTGAGGTTCCACCGTAGAACCATATAACAATACGGGGAGTAGCCCAGTTACTTATAACTACATGCAAGGTTCATTCTTTTCCAGTTGTGGCAATGAAATAGGAAAAATAAGAGAATGTTGACTTGGAGAAAAGACAACTATTTAAATTTCTTGCATCTTTTGAGTTTTATAAGCTTTATGGTTACTATTATTGAGATTTTGTTTCTTTGTGTAGGGTTCGCAAGCAGCGAAATGACTCGAATGAGGCATCTCTATCAAAATCTTGTGACGATATTTTTAATCAGCTTGTTCATGGTGGTGTTTCCCCAGACGAGCTTTATAATACTGTTTGCAAGCAGGTTTCTTCTTGTTTCCTTTGCTTCTAGCTTGTTTTCATCTCGGTTTGTATGCCTTGGTTGAGAAGTAAAGAGTATATATTGCTCAATTGGGTCTCTGAGTATACGTTGAACTCGCTCGATTAAGGCATAGTCCTGTATTAATCTTCCTTGCGTGTGCATTTTAAATGTTTTTGTGGTAAAGAGTTATCAGTCTATTTATTCTCAATCTCAAACATTTTCTTGCTGCAGGAGGTTGAAATTGTTCTTACTGCACATCCTACACAAATTAATCGTCGCACCTTACAATACAAACATATAAGAATTGCTGTAAGTTGTTTGCGGCTTTTCATTAATCTTAAACATGTTGAACATTTATTTTGATTTATGATATATATTTTCCTGCAGCATCTTTTAGACTACAAGCACCGACCTGATCTTGGCGATGAAGACAAAGAAATGCTGATTGAAGATCTGGTATTGTTTTTCCAGCCTAATTCCTTTATTCTAAAAGACAAAGAAATGTCATATTTCTAATTTTCCGTTTGGCTAATGTATCTTGCTTTTGAAGGTAAGAGAAATAACTTCAATATGGCAAACAGATGAGCTTAGGCGCCATAAACCTACGCCGGTTGATGAAGCTAGGGCAGGTAAAATAGTTGAATATTAGATTTGTATCTACTATCTAATGGTATTCAAGTTCTTTGGTTCTTAACAGAAAGAGTTGCATACATCATACCGCAGGTTTGAACATTGTGGAGCAATCCCTTTGGAAAGCTGTACCTCATTATCTACGTCGAGTCAGCAATGCTCTGAAGAAGGTTCGTCTTCCATTTCTGTTCTTTTATTACTTGTTTCTTCATGTGCATACATTCTCTTCTGTCTTTCTGAAATTAATCTCAAGATTGTCTTTCTCTGATTTATTTATCAGCATACTGGAAAACCGCTTCCATTGACTTGCACACCTATCAAATTTGGATCTTGGATGGGGGGTGACAGAGATGGAAATCCCAATGTAACAGCAAAGGTAATTCTAGGTCCGAATGTTTTCTGATTTGTAAATTTTCTCCTACTTGTATTATTTGTTCCTTTGAAGCAAGAAGAGTCTATTCTGTCGATAAATATGTTATTCCTACGAAAATTTTGTAAGGTAGCCCAATTTATTCTTTTATAATTGTTTGTGTAGCGTTCTGTTATTTTTCGTTTAGGAGGATGACAACTGATCTGCTCACTCTTTTTATTGTCAGGTCACAAAAGATGTCTCACTTTTATCTAAGTGGATGGCTATTGATCTCTACATTCGAGAACTTGATAACCTCAAATTTGAGCTATCCATGAACCGTTGCAGTGATCGACTGTCAAGGCTGGCAGATGAAATTCTAGAGCAAGGTTTGATGCAGTTCTTTTTCATTGATATATCTACTGCTTGCCAGATTACGTCAATAATTCTATTCTCTTGCGGTTACAATAAGATTTCAATTACTTGAGCGTTAGCTTGAGAGGAGGGGGGTAACAGTGTTGCCTGATTCAGTTAGTTTGATGTTCTGATCAACAATTGTAAATCTCTGTCACGCAGAAGGAAAAATGTTGCAAGACACTGATATGCCATTAAACGCTTACTTTAGTTTTACTGTGTCAGGTATAGACTGCACGTTTACTCACTTGAGAGTAATTAAATTGATGAATTGTGGTCTTTTCTCTTTTGTTTACAATACTCTGTATGTAGCATAACCCATACGTAATCTGACCTGCTTATCCCAAGCCTTCTAATTTGAAATTATGTACTGCCTACTGGTCATCTCCATTGGAATGCTTGAGGATTCATTATCTTTTATATATATATATATATATATATATATATATGTTCACAAAATTTGTGATTCACCTTGAACTATTAAGGCAATCAAATTTCTCTCCAGAAACTTCATCCGAGGATCGCCATGAGAATTGGCATCAGTACTTTGGTAGACATCAGTCGAAGCATCAAGGTGCGGCTCTTCCATCACAACTTCCAGCCAGAGCTGATCAACCCTCGTGCACAGGTGACATCTAATTATCCTCTTAAAACTGCAATTGTTTAGTTCTGCATCATACAATAAATCATGCATGTAGTAACCCACATCAATTCCCAAAGTAATACTTCATCGTTGCAGTGCTTATGAAAATGATCCCACTGGAGTTTAATTCATTATCAAGTGTGGAGGGAATCGAATTTTGACAAAATATTATTTAGTGTCTGTAATATAGCAAGCTAACTTTTTCCTCTCACCTATATTTCATACTACTGATTCTTGCTTTTTCCTTGATGTAGACTGCATTCCCCGAATTGAAATTCCAAGGGCTAATTACCTGCTGAACCATCAGGTGAAGAAGTTCTATGATGCTGGCATTTGAGTCTAGCATCGGTTTTGATTCTTACATGGTTTGTAGTTACATACACATAGTCTCTTTGTTTTAACTTTTATATCACTCTTATGACAGGACGGTCAGGACTCTCCAATGTCAAATCCTTCATCCCAGAATCCTTTTCGCAATGGGCATACGATACCAAATGGATCTTCAGGGTCTCCCTCTTCTAATTCAAGTCAACTCCTTAACCAAAGGAAAATGTTTGCAGAGTCCCAGATTGGAAGGTCTAGTTTCCAAAAGCTTTTAGAGCCAAGGCCTCCTCAGAGATCTGGAATTGCTCCGTATAGAGTGGTTCTTGGTAATGTAAAGGATAAGGTATTGTTTATCAACTCATTCTTCAATTATGTCAAGTATGTCGTCGTTGCCTGCATAGAGAAGTTTGTATTTATATTCCTGTGCTGTTGGTTTAGGCTTTATTCAAAAGGATTGACTATTGGGTCGTTGTATGTTCTGGCGATTACTAATGCTTGTATTTTTTCTGCGGGTTTAGCTTATGAAGACACGAACACGTTTGGAGCTTCTTCTTGAAAATCTTCCTTGTGACTATGACCCATGGGATTGCTATGACACTTCAGATCAACTTTTAGAACCGTTGCTCCTATGCTATGAGTCTTTGGTAATCTCTCTTTAACTCATGCCTCCTCCCCCTCTCTACTACTCTCTTGTGCACCTGTGTTACACACACGATTGCAGAACACTTGTACAAACTTCTATCTAATATTGACAACCATCATTTTTTTGCAGCAATCATGTGGATCTGGGGTGCTAGCTGACGGTCGGCTTGCTGATCTGATCCGAAGAGTTGCTACGTTTGGGATGGTACTAATGAAGCTTGACTTGCGTCAGGTGTGCTTATTTTGGCATATAATTTGCATCTTGCTTTGGTAACATATTTTAACTGAAGATTTAAACGAGACAGGAATCTGGTAGGCATGCTGAAACACTTGATGCTGTTACCAAATATTTGGATATGGGTACATACAGTGAGTGGGATGAAGAAAAGAAACTCAAATTTCTTACTAAAGAGCTCAAAGGGAAGAGACCACTGGTTCCAAAAAGCATGGAGGTAAGGTTCTTAGCATCAGGATAACTGTGCTAACGTAATTTAGAATTACTAACCTAATTACTTCAATCGAAAATTTCATTCCAAGGGTTTTGAGAGTGTTGAAAATGTATACTTCGAACAATGGCGATGCAGGCCTTGAACATGAACCTTCGTATTATCAGCATCAAGGCTCTAATTTACTCTTTACCTGTCAATTTGCCGAGCTCGTGCTTCACTGTGAGACTCATGGCTTTTCTCATGAAAATCTTTTCAGGTTGGTCCTGATGTTAAGGAAGTACTTGATACCTTCCGCATTGCTGCTGAGCTGGGGAGCGGCTCCCTTGGAGCCTATGTGATTTCTATGGCGTCGAACGTATGTCATACCACTTCTATACCAGATTCATATTGAAGTTGTGCACTATAAAGCTGAATTTGTGCACATTAAAATTAAGAGATTTTTTCAACTGGCAGGCAAGTGATGTTCTCGCGGTCGAGCTTTTGCAGAAAGATGCACGACTTGCTGTTAGTGGGGGGCTAGGAAGGCCGTGTCCTGGTGGAACGTAAGTTTGCACACCTCTATGTCGATATTGCTAGATTACTTCGGCAGTTTATTTACCATCTTAAACTCTTATGAGTAAGAACATTGAGATGCTGTCTTAATGTATAGGGTAATAATTGATTTGTATCCTTTAAGTTGTTCCTGGAATGCCCTTCCTACTGCATAAATCGCACTTAGAATGAATATCACAACTGGATTTCATGCATCTCGGTATAGGCTGCGGGTGGTTCCTTTGTTTGAAACTGTGAAGGACTTGAGAGAAGCTGGCTCGGCGATCAGAAAATTATTATCCATTGATTGGTACCGGGATCACATAATCAAGAACCATAATGGCCTTCAAGAGGTAATTATCTCAGCAGTTTTGAATGAACTTTGGTAGGGTCCCATGAATCTCGTGGAGCTTACAAAGTTATACTGAGCAGGTGATGGTTGGATATTCCGATTCTGGTAAAGATGCTGGGCGTTTTACTGCAGCATGGGAACTTTACAAAGCCCAAGAGGATGTTGTGGCCGCATGTAATGAATTCGGTATTAAGGTTACCCTGTTCCACGGGCGAGGAGGAAGTATTGGTCGTGGAGGTGGCCCTACATATCTTGCCATTCAATCCCAACCGCCTGGTTCTGTAATGGTAAGTTTTCTTGTTCTTTCATTCATTAGTCTGCTGTATCTTGATTGCATTCTAGCTTTAAAATGTTTGAAGGGATAAATGCTCAATCATGATCTGCATTGAATAAAGACTTACTCCAATCTGCAACCTACTTCAGTTCACACTTTTACTTATGTTTGGAACTTAGACATTGTCGATAACTTGATATCTTCGTGTACTCAACTAAATCTGTCTAGGTTTGATTCTGTAGTGTACATTCTTTCTGCGGTTCTGGAATTTGTCTAACCTTTTGCCTGATGGCTAAATAAATAAAAACCTTTGTAGTTTCTACTTAATGATGTATAACCTACAATGGTTTCTAAAATTTCCAGGGTACCCTACGGTCAACTGAGCAAGGAGAGATGGTTCAGGCAAAATTTGGGCTGCCACAAACTGCTGTCAGGCAGCTAGAAATATACACAACAGCTGTGCTGCTTGCAACCATACGCCCTCCACACTCACCTCGTGAAGAAAAGTGGCGTAACCTCATGGAGGAAATCTCAAAAATCAGTTGCCAGAACTACCGGAGTGTAGTCTATGAAAATCCAGAATTCCTTGCCTACTTCCATGAGGCTACACCTCAGGCTGAGCTTGGCTTCCTCAACATAGGAAGCCGCCCCACAAGAAGAAAGAGCTCCACAGGAATCGGACATCTTCGTGCAATTCCATGGGTGTTTGCATGGACCCAAACCAGATTTGTTCTTCCGTCATGGCTCGGAGTTGGAGCAGGTTTAAGGGGTGTTTGCGAGAAGGGACACACCGAAGACTTAAAAGCCATGTACAAAGAATGGCCTTTCTTTCAATGTACCCTTGACCTTATAGAGATGATTTTGGGGAAGGCAGACGCTCCTATAGCCAAACACTACGACGAAGTCCTTGTCTCAGAAAGCAGGCGACATCTTGGTTCTGAGCTGCGAAAGGAGCTTTTGACAACAGAGAAGTACGTATTGGTGGTTAGCGGGCACGAGAAACTATCTGAGAATAATCGGAGCTTGAGGAAGCTGATTGAAAGCAGGCTCCCCTTTCTCAATCCTATGAACATGTTGCAGGTTGAGGTACTCAAGAGACTGAGATGCGATGATGATAACAATAAACTCAGAGATGCATTGCTCATCACAATAAATGGAATCGCAGCAGGGATGAGAAACACAGGCTGAGTGAAGCCATTGGATGTAACTTATTTTACTGAACATTTCCACATTTGCTGTTTTTCAGTCTTGCTTTATCATAAGGGTAGCTATAATTCGGAGGCTAAGTCCGTGAGAAACGTTCTATGCATCGTTCAGTCGGTTTCTTGGACATATTATACAGATAGTAGTAGTACTACTGCAATGGTGAAATGTTGAAATGTTTTCTTTTATTTTCACCTGGATACGCCTACAATATTTTCTTTTCATTTTCTCACGGTAGCTACGTACCGTCATGTTTGTATTGTATTATCGCCGCGGCAAAACATGAAAAACAAGTCTAGAACAAAGTTTTCTTTGAGCACTAAAGGCCCCAAACTTCTTAATTTTGCTTGAATGATACGTATCATTCAATGATATACGAAAAAAGAACAGTTGTGATTGAACATAAAAGATTTAACAATCTTTAAAAACAAATATAACCGTTGAACACTTGTATCATTGAAACCAAATACCAAACTTCCAAACAAACTGAAGCCAATTCAATAGTAACCAAAGCCCTATTACTATCATGGGCCATTTTCAAAATAAAAATAAAAAGAAAGAAAAAGACAATTAAAATCCACATTACGAATTAAATTCCAGATTTACCATTCTCGCAAATGTAGTTAGAATAGTTGATCAGGATAATGTGCATGTCTCCTTGTATTTGGAATCGACTCCCCCTCCCTGTAAATTAGTGTAATTGGAACATCGTTGTGTCGGAAGAAAGAAAAAGATTTACCATTCTCACCCCACCCCATCTAATAGCACTTGAGCAAAAGCTTTGTTAAATCTTAAGTGAATTTCATAATGGAAACCATTGGAGCAATGTTGTCTCTTTGTGGTTATTGTGGTTACAAACACAGGGAAAGCAGCCTGCCAGTTATGTTTACTTGAGTTACAATCTTCTCTGGAAAGTAGACTTTCTGTACTGTCCACTAAAATTAGAACCTGATTTCCAAAATCCACAAGCTCTTGTCCTCTTCACAAACTTTTATTTTAAATTTACAAGATGCTAAATGTTGCTTAAAGAAGATACCATGCCTGCAGCTGTGGAAGTGAGTTCAATCAACACCTCCAAAAAACAAAATCTAGTTGAAGCTTCCTGGATCAACCACAAATTCTTTCTTTTTCGATGTCGATATAGTAGTGCTGTACACCCAATTTTGAATCTAAACTGCTGATATCAGCCCTAGTAGTGCCACAATTATACAGCATTGCACCAGCCTGTTTTGTATTATGCACTTTGTTGGTGGGAAGTCATTTCATTTCTTTCTTTCTTGGATTCTGCCTTCCATTATAAATTTCACCAAGCCATACAATTAGATTCAATAACTTTTACGTGCAACTGTATTATTGAAGATGTTCATCACATATACAGCTGGTGCCGTGCAACCCGGCCTAACTAATATTTTTTGTAACTAAAGCTAGCTAGGTAGGGTTCCATGTTGTTTTGATGCTGCTAGCTAACATGATCTTGATTCACGAAAAATAGGATAGAATTTTGAGGAATCTGTTCTTTTGATGAGCACAATTTCTTCATTTGGAAAGCAACTAAATGCGAACCAGCTGCTAGCCACGACCAAAGTGGAACTTAATAACTAAAGCGACTTGTGAGAATGTTGTGTCAAATTAAACTTCCAGGTCGGTTTTTCTAGTAACAGTAAGCTATAGGTGTTAAATTCTCAGGTAGCATCTGAAATGAAAAAAGTGGTGTGTTTGCATTATTTCAGTACTTTCCATGATAGGACAGCTTTAGGTCCATGCCTCGGATTTGATTTCCCATACAGAATCCTAGGTCATCATGATCTAGAAGCATGGCACAACGTAATATAATAACAGAGAAACTGAACGAAATACCCTAAGTTAAAATCTATTAGCAAACTGAAATCATTCAGGGAATAAGAAAATCTCAAATTTATTGATAGATCAAGAGATAACAACCCTATCGCCCTAAATCACTTGCTCTAGACTTTGTACAAGTACAAATAGGAAACGATTAAAGAAATAGAAAAATATCGAAAATATCTTATAATCCTAAAATTCCATTTTGGATAGTAAACGACGGAATTCGATCAAAATGCTCATATATCTCAGTAAAGCGTCGAGCTTTGTTCCTGACGTCGTCGTATTCTACATAACAGTGTGTTAGGGGCCCATATCAGACACCGGAGCCTAAGTATGCAATGCTTGAATTTTACAACCGATTGTACGTCTTTCCAACCGTTCATCAATCTAGGACCGTCTTTGAGATTTCGGAACGTATGTGGAATTCAAAAAGGAGCCCTTCTTAAGACAGTCTTTTAAAAAAAAAATTGAACAATGTTTTGATGTTAAAAAGCAGTAAGTAAAACTGAAATAAACTTTAAAACTCACAATAATTGTTGGTTTCTAAATATCATTAAATGCATAGAAGGCTACAAAAAACAACCTTATTACAAAATAATCAACAATCAGTTCAATCTTAAGAAACCAAATAAACAAGAGCTTCAAAAAATCTAGCATTGAAGTTTCACTTAAAGATAATTCCTCGTGCATACTTTACTGCAAAATCATCAATTAAACTTCATAATCAATTTTGTCCCAAACACACTTTCAATGGATGTCAAAACAAGCCCATTTAACCCTTCAACATGTTTGATTGTAAGTATGATTTGTAATTGTTGTAGGATCCACTTAATTATTATTAATTTGCTAAAAAAATAAGAAAAGTGGAAAAGTTTTTTTTGTTTATTTCAAAGAAAAGTAGGAAAGATGGAAAAGAGGCAATTATAGGTTCCACTTGAATTTTAATCAGTCACATTTGGATATAATAATGCTATATGTTAGATAGCAAAAATTTTGGGGCCTTCTAATTTTAGGATTATGTGCGGTTGAACACTTCGCTCATCCTCAAAGCTATCAATGCTTCAATCATTTTAGTCATATGTTCTACATCATTGCACCGGCTACTTTAGTACAATCTTGCATACTTCCCTGCTTTATATTATCCCACTCAATAATGCAATCCAATGCAGTCCAAACTCCAAAGAGTTCTAGCTAGGGTTTCAGCCCTTTTCAATGATATAGAAACTTTCAATCCAGGAGCACCACTATTATTCCTCAAAGCTGCAGCATTGACCGTTAGGGACTACTATTACTAAATAATCAACTCATTTTCCACTACTACGTTAACTCTATCAATTGCCATTTCGATCACGGAGACCATCGATCGAAAAGCTTTGACAGAAGTCAAATAAAATGTTTTTTTTCGAGTGAAGGCAACATGCCAACGACTACAAGTAAAAAAAATCTGCAGGCCTGTCAAATTCAGATTTAGAGGGGCCCGCCATATATAATTATTAAAAAATGTTTGAAATTTCAAACCTAGTTTTTTCAACATGGTAATGCTGCCGTACGAAACGCAAGTTGTGTATGGAAATGACACTGATGGGGGTGTTGCCTTTGGTTTTAGGTCTCTAAATTCTATGCGAGTGACATCCATGTCAACCTTGAATATCCACTTCTCCCCATTAACACAGAGTGTGCTTTTGTTTTAAACTTAGATTCCAGACAATGATCGATATATATTTTGTTGGATGGCCAGTGGCCACCAAGTCCATTAATATATTTCATCATTAATTCATGTTTGACAAATGCCGTACGTGTTAAAAAATATAAGGATTATATGGAAAGATGAACAACCTAAAATACAATATATAATGAATTGTTCCACTTCTATTATCACCAAGGCTTTTTGTGAGAAACAAAACCCCGACACTTGTCGTGTTATGCATGTGATAAGATACAATTTAAAAAAACAATATATGTGTGGTTAAAAGTCCTTGATAGTGCATCCTATCATCATTTGAGACACCCCTTTATGTTCTATATACGTGGTGGATTAATCTTTGCCTTGATACATCAGTTGAGATAAGAAAAATCTAAATCAAATCACTGCAGTGGCCCTGGTTAGCTAGCTTAGGGCACAGAAACCACCTGAGTCAATGGTGTAATACATATGGTAATGAAATTAGGTTTGCTGAAATACATATTCTTCCTTCAATGTTCTGATTGAATTTTACTGTTACTATTTTTTTGTCCTTTCTTTTTGTTGCCTTTTAATCCAACATCGATTCTTAGTTAATGGTGCTACGTAAACAAGGATTTAATAATTAGCAAATGTTGATATGGTGGTATATATTTTGTTCGATCGAGATTTTCTGTCTTGTTTGTGCGCTTGACTAATTAAAATTTAATATTTGATGCACTATAGTGAGCATGATAAGGCAAATTCTGTTGGTCAAACCGGCCACCAAAAGTACCACTCATATAACCTCAACAATGAACAAAAAAGAAGGAATTAGACAGAGCCATGGATAATTGGAAACTGAGAAAATGTGATATAATGGACATGATGAGATTAATGGGCTTAATGTTTTGGCAATGACTAAGCAGTGGTTAAGCTCCAACTTAATCCATTAATTTTCACTATGCATTTTACTATTTTAAATGCACGATAATTAACAATAATCAACAGCAACACCTGTCACCGGCCACCGGCCACCTTATTTTGCAGTAAAATTAAGAAACTGCAGTTTTATAATTTCTAAAGCAACTGCAATTATCACCATACACGTACATATATAGTACTGAGTGTGCTCTTCTTCTCTTATTCGTTTAATCCAAAGTGTAAACAGCGAATAATTAAAATAATTAAAGCACCATTAAGCATCGAGGATATTTACATAGATTATAATTAAAAAACAATTGTAAAGCGGCTAAACTGTATAAATGCCATAACTCTAGAGAGGATACACACTGTTTTGGTGACATTGTAGTATTATATTTCTTAGATCCCGAGACTGTACATTAGGCTTCGCTCATTTACTCACATTTCATTTAATCGTCACCATATAATAATCTAAGGATTTATGGCGTGACACATCACCTATAACTAAATTTAACTTTAATTATTAGAAATTTTAAAAATTAAATTAAATTTCAAACATAAGTTAACTCAATTTTCCGTTATGATTTACAATTCTTGGTTAGTTTTCCCGTATTTGCCTCATCATCAGTAGCTATTGGGTATTTTTCTTTAAGTATGAGAATAAAATCAATTAATCTAGTTAGTGAGCTCTAAATTAGAAAGCAGCCAATATTTCAAGAACCTAATAATTTGTCCAATCTTATAAACAAAATCAGAATGCCCCTCCTCATCATCATCCGCAACATATGTTTGCCACAAAAGCATCACAGGGAATTCAAAATTTAATCGGCTTTGCCAGCTGGGCCACATAATGAGAGAAGATTATCAAAGTAGAACTAATGCATAAAATGCTTTTGGGAAGAAATTGAAGTAGGGGGAGTCGTTGACATCGAATCCAATCTCCCCATCAAGCCAAAATGGAATAGGGTGTGCATCAATATACTTGAATTACAAACAGCAAAAAGGGTTAACTTCTGTTTGCAATTTCTTTCTAAAATTTTGAAAACTTAATTGTAGTTAAAATTAAACTTAATTATAGATGATGTATCGTGCGCTAAATCGTTAAATTATTATAATAGTGTAAATTTAACAAAATGCTAGTAACTTCATAAAGTCTAAATGTAGAGATTGATATCTTATATTTTTCTAGCTGGATATATGCGTTTGGCAACATTCGTTTGGTTGTGCCTGAAAAGCTGCACCATATTAGACAATATTCTGGTGGACTAAGGGCAGCCATCAATTTCACCATTTAAATTTTATTTTCTTTAGAATGGTCAAACCCCAACATGTAGTGCTCACTGCTAAGGCCTATTTTTCTTAGAAAAATGCTAAGAAAACTCTTTCAAAATGACACTCTGACGTAGTTAAGTTGATGACATGTGTTGTATGATTAAATTGAGGAGTACATGCAATTTGGCCTAACTTTACCTACTAATGACATGAGTTGTATTATTAAATTAAACCCTTGATGATGGCATGTATATATCACAAGATCAAATGATAAATTTGTTAGATTAAATTTACTAGTGAAAAGTGGCACGCATTTGCTTTTAAAGATTAATTTTGTGGATCTTAAGGATCAATGATTTTATGCCAATTTTTCTTTGAGATTAATTTCTTATCATTGCATTATATTTCAAAGTAATCATAATTAGCACATACCGAGAGATTCCATAATCACATATGTCCTATTTAATTTAAAGCATATCCAATGTACTTTTAATTTTTAAGTTAAATTTAAGGAGCCATGCTCCCTAGTAACGCATAGTTGTAGTTTATTTGTTTAACTTCTTAAATTTTAACCTACGAGCTTAATAAGTTCCTCCTTTAGGAGGTGGAGAGAAAGCATAATTGTAGTTTGTTTGTTTAGCTTCTTAAATTTTAGCCTACCAGCTTAATTAGGGAGTTCACTGAATACGCTCTTAATTAATTAATATATATGTGTGTGTGTGTATTATACATAATATCACTAAGCCTTCTTTTATTCGGACGTCCAAATTATTACAAAGGGTTTGTTTGAAAATGCTTATGGAAATGTAGCCATTTGATCGTGTTTGAAAAAAAATAATTTAAAAGTGCTTTTGGATCATAGCATTCTAGAGAAGCACCTACCAAATGGTTATCGAGGAATCACTTCCAAGTGTAGGACTTGAATTTTTAATAATAAAAAAAATTCAATGTGTTTATGATGAAAACACTTTAATTAAAGTGCTTACAAGTAGAAATACTTTCTATAAAAGCAATTTCAAATAAGCCCGACGTTGCGGATGCATTTCATGTATCGCTAAATGCATATACAATATTCAACCAAACCAATTGAACTCTATAGCAATACAACATTAAAGTTAAGACAATCATTGTTCCTGAAACTTAAGCTCCTATCATTGGTCCCAAAACTTAAGATCCTTATAAAAAAGGTGAGAAATGAGGACTGACCCCAACACCTTATGCAAACCTCTGATTACCATATGCTACTCTAAAAGAACAGAGCCATATTTACGGAATGATCAGTCCCCAACGTTAAAATCTCATAATCCGGCCAATCGAACCATAGGCGGAACCATGGAAGGACTAGGATGATCCCAGGACCATCCTGATATTTTTTTACATAGAAAATTTAGTGCTATGCTTATGATTTTCAAGGTTTTTTCATAGGATTAGAGCCCCAATCCGACGTTTTTACTCTAATTTCTTTCATTGGGTTTGATTTGAGGTTGGTGACTCCTATGGAGTTCAGGCAATTCGTTGCTTGTGAGCTTTGAGGAGGACTTTGGTCTGGGAATTAGTAGAGAGAGAACGTCAAAGAGGCTTGGGGTTTAGGTTTAAGGAAGAGGATGATAAGATGGACGCCATACCATACCTAAACGATGTTGGTAGGTTGCTCACCACAGGGCAGATTAATTTTTGTAAGATTCAATGAGCATTTTGGATTTCGACATTTGGGCCCTTCCTAGACTAAAATTCTGGCTCCGCCACTCCGAACCGTGTAATTATTTGATAATAAATAAGACATGAAAGGAAAAATTGTCGTGCGACAAGAACCCTAATGGACAATCGATTAAACTTGGAGATAAACAAAGAACCAATAGGGAATATATATTGAGGTTAACTTCCGTGCTCTTTGGTACATGCAGCAGACTTCTACAACAAAGATAAGAAGGCACTAATCGAAATGTTTGTAGATATCATACTCAACTTGATAGGGTGGAATGCTTCCCTTTAGTATAGCATGCATGCAGTGACCCATAATATAAATTTAACTTTGCATACCCAAATGCATTTACTCAGTTGATATCGATGAGGTTTTCAGTGGAGGCAAAAGAGCATAATATAAGAAGCAATGCAGGGGGCCTGCCGCCTGCATCCTGTGCTTCTTATTAATGTGTCCCTAAAGCTGTCTGGACAAGATGATCGATTTGCTCTCATCTGGTATATATGCACATGTCCCCAGTGTTCAACCACTTCTGTATGCCTTTTCATTTCGACAAATTAATTTGGGGAAGCTCATAGGGTTAAGGTACAATATTGTTACATATAATTGGTCTCACACATTCATCGATCATAGAAAAAGAACAAAAAGGCATGAGAGAATATATATGACAAAATAGATCTTAGCTAGCTAGCTTGCATGGTTGATATTTTGTAAAATAACTTGCTCATTTATTGCACTGAATTGTCACAATGCATAAGTACTAAGCAGTGCAGATGTAGCCTTGTCATTTGCTTCATGCATACATGCATGCGTGCAGGCAACTAATTTCCTTGAGTCAAATCATATGTTTAGACTTGGAACAATATATTACGTTTTAGATACCCTTCACTTTCCTCACTCTCTCCTTCCAAATGGACTGACCGACGATTCGTGCATGATCCTAATAAGATTACTAACATGATTCCGTCTACGCTTGCAATAATATCTAATTCTTGATGAACATTATCTGGGAAAAACTTTACTTCAATAAAAAAAAGTTAACCAACCTTGTCGCTAATTTCCTTAACATGCATGCTAACAAACCTTATCACTACTTATTTTTCTTCGCTTACTTTTTCTTTCTTCCATTAAAAAGGGCTCGTCGAGACCATATGTTAGTTGTCCCTAAAATCTTATATTATATATAGCTCATGGAATTGACTTCTTGATAGGATGAAATGCATTATACACACGCAATATCAGAAAAGATGAAGCTATTGAACAATGTTAACAATAATTGCTCATGTGGGTCATCATTCGTTATTGTTTGATGTAAGTTTAGTTTGATGTAAGTTTAACACTGTAACTTATACAAATATTTATTCATCTATTGACCAACAATAGTTGTTAATTTCCTTCTAATTAAAAGAATCCGATTCATCATATGTTAGAAACAAGAACATAATGACTCATGGTCATCAAGACCCCACATTGTGATTAAACGGAAAGCTGAGAATTTTCTTAAGTGCACTTGAAGGTCACTAAAACTTGAGTGCTGAATGTGTGGTAATTGGCTTTTTTTTTTTTTTTTTTTTCTTTTTTAATAATAATTATTATTTTAATATTATTTATTTAAAATACTGTTGTTTTATATAAAATAATAAACTACTAACCACCTTACATGTTTTTTTAATTTCTTTTATCCAATTTTTAATGCGAGAAAGACATTTTGAGTATTATGAAATCTTCACTATTTTGACATTCTTCCCTTTATATGTATATGGATAAAGTAACGGGTTTTTTTCATCCATAAAAATTAAAATATATGCGTACACGTTTTCTGTTAGAAATTTACAAGATAGACTTCGAGCGATTGATCATTTTTTACCTAAAACCTGCAAAAAGGTGAAAGAAGGATTAATTATTACAAAATCTTTCCAAGCTCCCCCGAGAGATCTCCACATGTGAGTGTCCAATATGAGGGTGATGATAAAAAATATGTTTTCATTATTAGAATTAGAAATTGATATTTACTTTATCCGTAATCGATAAAACAAATTATGTTAAAGGATGAGTCATGACTCATTTTCTTTTCTAATCAATCAAATTATTAAATTTTGTAAACATCCCATGTTTATCATTTCTTTATATGGTTATGGTCAAGAAGACAAATTAAGATATTATTCTAATTGCGATTAAAGTAAAGAATCTGATTATAATTTCTGTTCATTGCCCACTCACATCAAAACTTGGATAGCCAAAAAGGAAAAAAGAAAGATTATGGGAAAAAGGCATAAGAACAATGGTATACGTGGCAATGTGTGGATTAACGTCAAAGTTGTTATCAATTATCCTCCATTCCCTCATGGCAACGTGGAAAGGATACGTCTTAAAAGGGGGCTCCAAACAAGGCACCGCAACACCTAGCACTTAAAGAGCTCCCAAGATAAGACTTCTAAAGTGCGTTCGAATCAAATTTACTGTAGTATATGCAACTGCAGTACACAGTAAAGGGTAAAAAGCATACAAAAAAGGGCTTCCCCTTCTCTTTTTCTCGTGACAAAAGAATAATGTGTGCATCGACATTGTATGCTTTAACCAAGCACATGGCCAGTTTTAGTCGAATTCTATTGTTTATTAGCCCAAAACGACATTTAAGTATGAGAATATTTTTGATATTTCGTGATTTTTGTGGGTTACTTTCTATAAATGGATTTTTCTACGGTTTTAGGGTTATAACCTATATATTATTCGATAAAGCTTAGCTTTGAGTAGTACTCAATCTGCATGGTGGATTACATGCATATTATTAGGGAATTCTTGTTTATGGTACTTTGTTCGAATATATGTTCTCTTTTAAAACATCAAAAAACTATCTGTTGTAAATAGTTTTATTAGGGGTGTATTTTTTTTTTTTTCCAATATTAGGGGTGTAGGGAGGACCAGATTGGAAACAACTTTTCCAATTTTTGTTTTAAAATTTTGAAATTGGATCAAATCAGATCACAACTTTCAAATTTGGTTCAGAAATTTCAAAATTTGACTAATTTCGGAAATATCAGAATGTAATTCGAAAAATTATATATTTTATAAGTTTTTGAATACACTCCAACATTTTCGTTCATGCAATTTATTCTTCTTTCTTAATATTTGGTATATGTATATGCAAAAATTTGATAAATTTTTTGTTATACTATAGTATGCTTATCCTTTTTAATATATAAGTGTATGTGTTAATGCTCAAAACTGGTGAAGTCAACAAAAGTAGAATTGGTCGATTATTTGCCCTTGATGGACTTGGGTTTTGCAAACAATAAGGGAAAGACAAAAGATTTAAGTGGCTCATCCCTCAAAACTGGACTACGAGTCTCTTAGATAAATGGAGGACCATATTACAAGTAATGCTCAGCCAATATAGTACAAGTTCTCTCTCAATTCGTCCGACCCTATCTAAGGAGTAATCATCCTCCTTACATAGGCTTTCTTTGAGTCTTCAGCCTTCCAGTGCTCAAGTCTATCCCTTCATTTGCATATTTAATGGGCCGAATGCATAGATTAGAGCTGCTAGATGTTCCTTTGTTCTTTGGCCGACACGTGCCAACGAGGTGACACTTGCGCAGGTCCCCCTTGTGTCTTTTCTCGGTATGACACAATCGATCGCCTTGCTTAGCCTTGGAGTTGGTGAGGACTCGTACCTGAGCGCCTACCTGTGAGCCTTTATATCCCTTCGTAGACTTCTATTCCTTTGGCGACTCAGAGTTCACATCTGAGTAGGCATGCTCTTTCTGCTCCTAAGACCTCGTGCCTTAGAGCTGTCAGTGACCACCTTGCCATCTAGTGCTCAGAAATCAACTTATGGGGAAGTGCTCGGGTTGATTACTGATTAGACGCCTGAAGTCCATGGGCTCTTTAAAGCGTTCGACTTCGGGCTGGTTTGGTATTGCTGTGCTTTGAAAAAAAGCTGCTTCTGCTGTGCTGTGAGAATAAGCAGCTGTGAAATAAAGCAGTAGAGTGTTTGGTAAACTTTTTTGTAAAAGTGCTTTTGAAAAAAAAAAAGCAGTATTATAGTGTTTGGTAAACTTTTATGTAAAACAGATGTGAAAAAAAGCTGGTTTTTCAAAGCTGGGTTTTGCAGCTTCTTGTTTTAGGCTTTTTTTCACCCAAAACTGTGAAAAAAAGCTGAAGCTGAACGTTTACCAAACACCAAAAACTGTCTCAGCTTTTTTTCACAGCAGCTTTTTTTAAAATCACCTCAACCCCAAACTGGGACTTCATCTTTCCACGCTCATTGGACCTTTTCCTTTGGGCCCGTGTTCCTTTGGGTCTGTTGGGGTTGGAAAGGACCCTGTGTTAACAACATGTATAAAATAAAAACAATACAAAATGTATCCAAAACAAACAATAAAATATCAAAAATTGTTACAAAATATATAATTTGAGTAAATAACTAAAAAAAATAAGAATGTTTCAGAAGTTTTATATCGGAATAAGTTTAGAACACTTAAGATAAATTCAAATCGGAATTTCGGAATTCTCGAATCTTTAAATGCATTCCAATTTTCGTTTTATTTTTTGGAAAGTATTCGGATTCAGAATTTTCAGTTCGAAATTGGAAATTTTATAGTCAGAATCTCTGAAAACACCATTCAAACTTGCACCCTTAAGTTTTATTAACGTAAAAACTAGTTTAATTCCACTCAGTATATTTCAATGTAAGAAGAGGCTTGTGCAGGTTTTTTAATTAGGGCTTGTCGCATTATATGTATCAAGGCCTTAATTCGTGGCAAATATAATAGAACTTGGGTAAATTACATTTTACCCCCCTCAGGTTGGGGGTCAATTTCAATTTCTTACAACATCTTAAAACATTTCAATTTCATACATTCACTTATCATTTTATTTCAATTTCATACATCCGTTAGAAAATCTGTTAAGTAAACCGTTAAGTGATGACGTGGCAAATATGAGATCCACATTTGTACTGACATGGCTGCCACATTTGTGCCACGTGGCAAAAAATAATAATTTTTATGAATTTAAAATATAATAATATTTACCCTATTTTTAAAAAAAAAAAAAAAAAACTTGAAATCCATTCCCCTCCCCGCAACCCCATCCCACCTCACCCCACGCCCACCTCCATCGCAACCCCCCCAACCTAAACCCTAAATCCCATGTCTTCTCTGATCCACTCTTCCCTCTTCACCTCCCCGACCCACCTTCTCCCTCTCCTCCACTCTCTTCACCTCCCCTCTCTTCTCTCTCCCCAGATCATCTTTAAAAAAGTAAAAAAAATTAAAAAAAAAAAGACAAAACCCTAAATTAGCCACCTCCATCGCCATTTCCACCCAACCCGCTGCAAATGCAGAGCCCCACTCCAACCTCCGCGTCTTCGTCAACCTCCATGCAAAATGCAACCGTTGGGTCGAATCTATGACCTGACTCTTTAGCCCAAGCTTCGGCCCGACTTAGAACAATAGCTTCCTCCTCCAGAAATGCTCAGCGTCGGAAAACGGAGGCCTCATTCTGACCGATTTCGTTCAGAAGTAGTCGGGGGATGGGTGGGGAGGTGAAGCCATAGCCTCTGGGATGGGGTGGGATGGATGGGAGGGGAGGTGAACAGATTGGAGGAGATAGAGTGGGTCGGGGGATGGGTTTTCTGGGTTTGATTGTGTTTTTTTATTTATTTTTAAATAAGATAAATATTATTATATTTGAAATGAAAAAAAAATATTTTTTTTGCCACGTGGCATAAATTTGACAGCCACGTTAGCACAAATGT
This sequence comes from Heteromeles arbutifolia, assembly GCA_024362995.1. Lineage (NCBI taxonomy): Eukaryota > Viridiplantae > Streptophyta > Magnoliopsida > Rosales > Rosaceae > Heteromeles > Heteromeles arbutifolia. The sequence goes on from JANCRC010000021.1 coordinate 3,047,880, forward strand.
GGATCTCATATTTGACACGTCATCACTTAACGGTTTACTTAACAGATTTTCTAACGGATGTATGAAATTGAAATAAAATGATAAGTCAATGTAAGAAATTGAAATTGACCTCAAACGTGAGGAAGTAAAATGTAATTTACCTATAGAACTTTAACACAATTGTGTACCCGAATTTTCTCTTGAAAAGCAAAAGATCTTAACAGATTATCATTTCAATTTTCCGACGGATATCTACATTATATTATCGGTCGAATAATACAATCGACCTGTAAATTATATAGTATATATAGTTTCTCTCCGGCCGGTCAACACATTGATGCTACCTTTTTTTGCCTAAAACACGTAATAAAATTAGTGAGATATATAGTAATTAGCATAATGACCACCAACCGAATTGCTACATGGTGATTCCAATTCCAACAAAAATATAGAAAAGCATGGCAGCCTTTCAATGACGGTGACACCACCCAGAGACCAAGCCTTTTATACTAAAGACGACACGATCTGAGCCACTATCTTGTATTAATGAATAGGCATTTGACACCAATAAAGGGCGCGAGGAACCCAGCATTTCCTTTCTTTCTTTCGTAAGGCACACCACAAAAGAAGATACCCTACAGAGATAAAGCCAAGATAATTAAAAAGAAATATATAAGGTTGGTTACTTGAATTTCTATGCATTTAAAGTTAAATTCAACGCATAAGTTGGACGATGATAATGTATTAGCAGCTTCATTAGTCTTAATTAATTGATCGAATAAACACAGTCACGCAGTATTGATGATATACATTAGCCTTTGGGGTGTCAAATCTTTGGTGCCATAATGTTAAACATATCACACTGAAAACTTGATGAAGTTAAATCCTCCTTTTAGCATTAATTCTAATCCTCCTTTTAGTATTAATTCTAACAAGGTTTTTTTTCACGAAATTTATATTTAGTTTGCATAGATGATTAAGTTGAAGATAATAATAATGAACGGCGAGACTATCTCATCATAAACTTTGACACATAATATCAAGCATACTTATTCAGTGGCCATGGCCTACAATTAAATATCTTAAACAAGAAAGAATCATGAAGGGAACATCTTCGACCAATCTAATAATATAGTACGTACGAAATGAAGATTATGGACCACAGCAGTTTTTGCATTCGAAAATATCAAATAAGCTAGCTAGCGAGCAGCATAGAAATAAAGGGCAATGCATACTTTCTCTGTCTGGTGCTTCCAATTTTGGAAAAGGAATCGGAGTGTGATACTTCTTGAATTATATCTCTCACCCTTTATTGTATATAATCTCAGCCTCAAGCACAAAGTAGTCTAATGGCCAAACCAAAAGCAGAAACTAGACAGAAAATTTTAAGCTACGACACATCCAACATTTCCGTTGACATCAAATTCAAATCATATCAAGTGTATAAGAAAAAAAAATGGGAATGTGAATTTATAAGTAGGACCTGTTTTTGGTCCCTTTTGAAATAAGCATAGATTTATATGTTTAGTATAATATATATACCCTTTGATTATTAGCTTTGCCAAAGATTATGGAATATTAAAATACAGTAATAGTAATACATACAACCTAATTTGATAGCCAAATTTTTGTCAAGTTGTGATTTGAAATTAGCATCAGAAATGGGGGAGAAAAAGAAAACAGCATATAAGGGAAGTGATTTTCTCATACATTTTTTAGCATCTCACACACTTCTCTTTATTTTTAATCATCAAAATGAATAAGTTAAACGAAACCAACATACATGATTAAACATAGGTGTGTGAAATGTTAAAATAGATGCGTACTGCTATCATTTCTCATAAAATTCAGATCATTCATAAATAGTGATAAGAGGTTAACTAATTAAGGCATGAACAATACAAATCTATGTGTTTTTATACAAACGATATTCTATACTTAACTTATATTTGCAGTATAAATTGAAATGTCAAAACACAAGAATATAACAAATGCCTTGCAAACATAGGAAAGAAACACTAATTTATTAATTGGAATGCATTGCCCCTGGCCTATATGCTCAGTCCAACTCGGTTGGGGTCTCTTTCTAGTAGAAGTCGAACTATAACAAACAGTACTACTCATTTTTATTTTTATTTTTGAGTTTAATTTATGTAGTAGTGATCAGCTGCTTGCTTAAATCTCGTGCCTTCGATCACTTTATAAGAATCATCACATGTCTTGTTCTCTTGCATGTGATCCTCCTTCCTTCCCCTATTAATTCCTCTCTTCCCCGCCAAACCTCTGCTCAACCTCTCCTCTGAATCCCTCCATTACCTTCATCCACCACTCTCTGTCCCTGTCTCTCCCCAACCACCCCACCCCTCCCCCCGCCCCCCCCCCCCCCCCCCCCCCCCGCCCCTCTCTCTCTTGCTGGTCGACCTGCAGACACCCGTTTGCCTAATATTGACTCTCTATTTGTATTTGATCATCATAGTGCAACATTTTCTGCAATTATGATACCTCTTGAGCAGGAAAACAGCATGACAAACACTCCACCTAACATTCTACTCTCTAATCTGAACCGGCCTGATCAGAACTGTTCGGTTCATGCCGAACCCTCCGCTTCATCGAGGACTAATGTGAGCCCATGTTTGGGTGACGACATGCCAGACCAGGCCCGACCAACCTCGCACATAGCTTCAATTTTGCACCAGTCGTTGCGCTCTGTAACACTTAAGGTAAGACTTAAGGGCCAATTATTGATAATTCGCATTGATATTTATGAGTAACTTTTTTATTAGATAATTTGACATGTTACGTGGGTAAGTATGTAATAACTAAATTGTTTGAGAAAAAAAAAGTAGTGGTACTATTGTAGTAGTTATTAAGCTAACATTTGTGTAATATATGTATTTAATTTGACATTTCCCTACAGTTTGAAGATGTTGGATACAGCATTAAGCTGCAAGCAACAAACGGAGGTTGTGTTGCTTCACGTAAGCCAAAAGCAACACGCACTATACTCAATGGAGTGAGTGGAATCGTTCTACCAGGTGAGCTACTCGCAATGTTGGGGCCATCCGGGAGCGGCAAGACCACTCTCTTGACCGCCTTGGGCGGCCGCTTGCCAGGTAAAATCTCTGGCAAGATAACATACAATGGCCAGAACTTCTCAAGCTCCATGAAGCACAACATCGGCTTCGTTTCGCAAGATGACGTCTTGTATCCTCACCTTACTGTTCTAGAGACCCTAACCTACACTGCCTTGCTAAGGCTGCCCAAGCAGCTTACAAAAGAAGAGAAAATAGAGCAAGTCCAAACGGTGATAATGGAGCTCGGGTTGAACCGGTGTCGTGATACTGTAGTTGGTGGGCCTCTACTACGAGGCATTTCGGGTGGTGAGCGAAAACGGGTCAGTATTGGGCAAGAGATGCTTGTCAACCCGAGTCTTTTGCTTTTGGACGAGCCCACTTCTGGGCTCGACTCAACCACGGCCCAACGTATCATAGTGACGTTGTGGCGACTGGCCCGTGGTGGTCGGACGGTGATCACCACCATCCATCAGCCGTCAAGCAGGCTATATAGGATGTTTGATAAAGTAGTGGTATTATCTGACGGGTACCCAGTTTATAGCGGGCATGCTGGTCGGGTCATGGAGTATTTCGGGTCCATTGGATATGAGGTCGGGTTCAATTTCATCAACCCGGCCGATGTCTTGCTTGATCTTGCTAACGGTATGAAATTTCTTCTCTCATTATCAGCGTTGCCCTTTTTTTTTTGAGTTTCTAGCACTAATTATCAAAATGTGGTAAATATGCATATATATATATATATATAAACATTAGAGATTCTGACATGCTACATTATCAAAATAACATTTTACTTTAGAAAAAGAAGATTAGATTGACATTCTTTAATTAACATATCGATATGTCAAACATGGATAAGAAAACATTACTCACCTCTAAAAAATTTCCTAGATTATTACCTACAGATATATTTCATATATGCAAGTCTTAATTAGTACATGTCAACCTCAGGGCTTACCCACAAGTCACAAACTAGACATATGAATAATGCAAGTTTGAGGAACTTTTAACACTTAATCATTCGGGTACAAGTCCATTTTTCACAACAATATTAGTGCGTGTGAGTGAGTGATCCACAAAGAAAATGGTTTTATCGCATCGACGGCTCCGTGAATACAATAGAGGGCAAGGGCAGACCACGACTCTTAATCTTAATCGATCGCATTTGGAAAGCACAAAAATATTGAAAGGAACCTTTCAGCACTCTCTCAGCCAAGGAGGATTCACATGGACATGTGGACTTGTTGCCAACCCTAAAGCCTAATCCCAAATTAGGGTTTTTTACTTTTTATAGAACAAACACCAAAATTAAAGAATAAGTACTCCGAATATTTTAACCATCATAACTTTGTTTAAAAATATAAAATTTAGAATACCCGGTACTCCAAAGCACCAAAAACTTTAGCCAAAGTCAATGCTACAACTACAACCCCTATATGCCTGAACAAACTTGTACAGTCTGATTTGACCCCTCATCCAAAAATATCTGTTTTGCAATTTGCATCATTTTCACTCACTTCCGACAATTTTTTTAACCACCTGAAATCGATGGGACGGTGAACTCGTAAGTATCGAGTTGTGGACAGAGGAGAATTTACAAGCAACTTGGATGTTAAATGGAGCTTCGTTCCAAATCAATTACGCGATGTTATTTGATTAAAACATATAATACATTATTGACTTAATATACGATCATATCGGTGTGCTGATTAAAACATATAATACATTATTGACTTAATATACGATCATATCGGTGTCCCAACTGCACGTGAGTTTGATGAGATCAAAACAAAAACAAAATGAAGGACTTTATATCACCATTCACCATTAAGAAATATAAATATAGTGGGTCATACATTGTTTTCTTTCTTTGAGATTTAATCCTTTTTTCTGGGATGATTGGTCTTAATAAAAATCTCTTGAATATTTTTTCACAAGCAGGTATAGCACCTGATGCAAAACAGGATGATGAAGTAGAGTATAATGGCAGATTAGACCACCAAGAAGATCAAAACACAACCAAGCAGTTCTTAATATCTTCCTATAAAAAGTCTCTATACCCTGCATTGAAGACAGAGATTCAGCAAACTCATAAAGACACAGTTGTTTCTTCTTCAAGAACACCATCATCCAGAGGTAACCTCCAATCATTAAGTCTCTATTTTTCAACTACATTTTCCCCTGGAATATTCATTTGTGCATGTACATGGTATGTAGGTAGTGGAAATTACAAATGGACCACCAGCTGGTGGGAGCAATTTAGCATTTTGCTGGAAAGGGGTTTAAAAGTAAGGAAGCATGAATCTTTCTCTCGCTTAAGGATTTTCCAAGTTATGTCAGTTTCAATTATTTCCGGCCTTTTGTGGTGGCACTCCAACATTTCGCATATACAAGATCAGGTACTCCAATTTCCTCTCATCTCTGCTCGTCTGTTAAAGATTTCTTTTTCAGTAACTAGTTTTTGTTTTTCTTTAAAATGAAAACTGACTTCAAAAACCAGGCTAGATTTGGACTTATAATAAGAAGCAATACTAATAAAGTAGCTTGAACAGGTGGGACTTCTTTTCTTCTTCTCCATATTTTGGGGCTTCTTCCCTCTATCCAATGCCATATTTTCATTCCCTATGGAAAGACCAATGCTGATAAAAGAACGTTCCTCGGGCATGTACCGTCTCTCATCCTATTTTTTTGCACGAACGGTTGGTGATTTGCCAATGGAGCTTGTTCTCCCAACGGTCTTTGTAACAATATGCTATTGGATGAGTGGTCTCAAGCCTTCAATAGTCACATTTGCACTAACCGTTTTCATTGTTCTTTACAATGTGCTAGTCGCCCAAGGCATAGGGCTAGCACTAGGGGCCATTCTAATGGATGTGAAGCAAGGCACAACTCTGGCTTCTGTGACAACGCTGGTGTTTTTACTTGTAGGCGGATATTACATTCAGCACATGCCGCCTTTCATAGCTTGGTTGAAGTACATTTCGTACAGCCATTACTGCTACAAGCTTCTTGTGGGAGTGCAATACTCGGTGCATGAGGTTTATGAGTGTGGGATGGGGGTGCATTGTAGGGTGCTGGACTTTCCTGGTATTAAGTGTGTAGGTCTTGATAATATGTGGATAGATGTAGCTGCATTGGCTGTGATGCTGGTGGGATATAGGGTTTTGGCTTATGTGGCATTGAGGATGGGGCAACCTCGCTGACTTCTTGAATCTTGATGATGAAACTGACATGCAGCATATTATTGCAGCAAGAGAACTTGATGACATACTTTCGGATATCCAGTTTTATCGAGTAATCGAAGGTTTTGAGCTGAAATTGTGAACCAAGATTTCATGCATGCTGGCTGGAGAAATTGTAATTAATTGTATTCCGTTACAAGGAAATGGATATGAATCATATGATGGTAATGATAAATTGTTAGATTTGTTGAAAAAAAAAACTCAATTTGCTGATGACATGCTTTATTCCATTATCCGAACAAAGAAAAAATATATAAAATAAAAAACCTTAATAACAAAAAGGTTGTTTACATAATACTTCGGTTCTTTTCAAAATATTTCGGCACGTATTGACGGAACTAATTTAATTGAAATGAGCTCGACATAATCGACCCAAAGCAGTAAATTCATACCCAACCCAATCTCAAAACCCATTAAATAAACAGGGAGAATTTTAATCTGTAAATTTTCCAGTCAAAATTATCAGAGTCTCTTCTTCCTAACTCCCATGTCCTTCCCCTTAATGTGTTTGCCAAAGTTCTAACTTATGATCCTAATCCATGCTTAAAAATGGGAAAGGGTGAAAAATGCGAATATATTAGACGATTTACTAGCAAAGATTCTTCAAGTGAAGCTGGTGAAAGAAAAAAAATGAAAGGATCAAAATCAAAACTTCCGAGTTGATTTCAAGTTCTTGATCGAATTGTATTTAGCTTCGTACAAATGTACGTAGCTAGGTCTTCCATATCCGGAGCTCAGTTTCTTGAACTTGAAGGCTATATACCAGTTTTTCTGGGGGCTCACTGGCGGATGCATCAAGGGCAAGGGGGGTCAGCTGACCCCGAACTTCAGTGAACGTCCATAAACATCTTAGGTGCTGACTCTCCGAATTTCAGTGAATGTCCATGGATGACTTGGGTGTTACCCCTTTAAAGGTTAGAGTTGCCCTTTAATTGCTTGATAAAATGCATTAGAGAGGTGTTGCCCCTTTACAGTCTAGTCCTAATATTATTTATCTCTGATTTGTTTGTTGGTTGTGATTATAATTGTTAGCAGAAAAAAAAGAACCACGTAAAAAACTATCCAAAAATGCAAAGTAAATGAAATGGTGATCTCAAAGAATAACAAAGCATCATCATTCTTGGACATTCATATTACTGGGATGCAATGATATCAAACATTGTTAGTGTGTTCAAGATAAGTGTGTTTCTTTGTCAAGCATTCATATGGGAGCAGCCTTGGAACATGTTAGTTACCCACGCAAATGAGACATTAACAGGTGTGCAGTATGCCTTTCCAAATGACTTCAGGCCTATCAAGACTTGATGAAATGACGATATGCATGCTATTTCTGTTAAAAAAATTTTGCGCGCTATTTTTACTGATCCCCCTAATATTATTTCTTGGATCCGCCACTGTGGGGGCTGCTACATGAGTTTACTTGAACCACCTGGACTTGTTTAGGTGAAGTAACCAAACCGTCATGTTTTAGCAATTGATCAAAGTTCAGAAGTTGTTGCTGTTGGAAAATTATTTCATTTTATTGGTTTTCTTGTGGGCCAAAGATAATGATTCTTTGCCCATCAAGTTTATGAGTTCTCGGCCGTTAGGAATTAGGGTGTGCTTTAGTTTTTCTCTATGAATTGGATGCTCTGTAAATCGTAAAATAACAAGTTTGTTAAGATGTAATCGCTTCGAGTTATATAGCCGTCTCGGCAGTGTTTCTCTATTTTTTATTCATAAAATATTCTTACCGTTTTATATTGTCTGTGATTTTCAAGTGTTACTTAAAGCAATAAATAGTTCTGCAGTGCTGCAATATGGTGTTCTGGTAAAATGGTGCATTTCATGAGCTTGGCTGAGTTTTTACTTGCTTCATGCAGTAAAAAGTTCTGCAGTGCTTCATATTTGAAAATGTACGCGCCTAACCTTCAGACAATTATTGAATTGCAAATTTACCAAAATTTCAAACGAGACGCAACCATGTTAGTCCACATGCATGGATTAATGTCTACATAATTTGAAAATGTACATAATTTCTCATAGAAAGTGTTTGTACTTCTCTGTAGGTTTAATTAAGCATATCAAAATCAACTATCTACCAATACACGCACTCGAATACGCATCAAATGATGTCAATTTTCATATGTCTCGATTAAGCATCCGATTCAGCACCATTTCCCAACGGGCCACCAGTCCATTTTATCCCCCTTTGCTCATGTGCAATCACATCTTATTCACCTTATATCTGCTGCAAGTAGGGATTCTAATTCCGTGTCACAATTATGAACTTCGACTATAAAATGGTTGAACCCTAGTAGAGGTAACACTTGAGGCCAGACAACAGGAAGCAAACACTTTAGCGTGTAAGATTAACAAAACCGAAATGGCATCACTCAAGCAAGAGAAACCTACTTGCACTCAACCCACTGCCGGGCAGGCCAAGAAGGAGCCTGCTCCAAAAGCTTGTGGTACCACATCCCACGCTTGTGGTACCACACTCAAGGCTCCAGCCTCCAAACCCGACCCTAAGAAGGCTGAGACAAAGCCTAGGGAGCTTAAGAAGAGGGTAAGTGCCTAAATACATCGATCCATATATTTTCATATTTATTGGGCACCAAACATGTGCTTATTAACACCTTAATTTTTGTTTTGCGACGGTTTTATCAGACAACAGGAAGCAAGCCTGCAGCCAAGAATTAGACGAAAGAAACGGTGTGAGGCGAGGAGTGCATGAAGATGCTGAACCACTGTGGTCCTCCATATTCTGATAATAATATGTCTCTCCCTTTAGGCTTGGCCTGATAAATAAAAGAGAACTTTATTTTAGAGGAACCTTTGCTTGGTATTTGCTTAAACTACATGAAATATTAATTTGCAAACATAAAGCATTCAGAAAGGGGTTCATAAATATGAATCAAGTGCCAGAATATGAAGATACTGAGAAAGTTTTAAGTGTTTAACCATTTAAAAAATATAAAAAAATCGGCAGATTCTGTATGTTTTCAGTATCCCAAAACCTCCAAAAAGAATCGGCCATTTACTTTCTAATATTAGACAATGTTTTAAGTGAATCTGAACAACTTTGATCACAAGGATCACAAGAAATTAAAGATATCAAAATTCAATAGAACTGAAGTTTCTTGGTACAAATTAGGGGTTTGATTTTGTTCTAAAAATTAAAGGATGAATAGTCCAACGGATAAATGCCAGAACTGAAGGCATGTTGAAAGTAAAACATAAAACAATATGCTAAAGAGAAATTGATAAAAGGTGAAATAGAAAGAAAATTTATGAGATTACGCGGCATTAAATTTGCGAACTTTGATGCATCGTATGACCGGGAAATATGAGAGACTCTGCAGTGCTGTATAAGCTGTCATGAAAAACAGGCACCAAGCTTTATTCTTCTGTTTTCTAGTTGGCTAAAGATCCTCTGCATATACCGGCCTGTTGTTCGATAAAATCAGATATATGCAACCCAATAAGTTACAATATCAAGCAAAAAGCAAAACAGGGGAGAAGAATAACAAGGACCTTCTTCATTCATAGCCAGTTAAGACGAAGAAATACATAACGATCTCCATTTCTACAACTCATACAAAAGGATCTCGTTTTTCTCATAAAAAAATGAAACTAAGAATGTATGGAAATGAGCATGCATCTCAGCCCTTCCCTTAGACCATCTCCAACCCTGGGCTAAAACCTAAAATTTTTAGCCCAGAAACAGCTTTTCTGCTCCAATTCTTCTCGCTTAAATTTTTTAGCCTGAGATTATTAAAGAATAATTTTGGCTAATTTTTTCTTTTAAAGTAATTTTTTGTAAAAAAAATTATGTATACTATCATAGTTTAATTTTATGAACATTTTAACCTAAAAATATTTAAATTCCGATAAATATTGAAAAATCACTACATTTGGGTGAATTTGGAGTTAAATAATTTTTTTTAATTATTTTAGGTGTTAGATCTTTTTTTTATCGTTAGATTTGATTATATTCGATCTTAGTCGTTGGATTCAATAAATCATGGGAGACATGCCCATGTGGGTGGGATCCCGCTAGTGGTGCCCACACCATTTTATGGGCTGGGGGGAATTTGGCTTTTGTTTGGCTTTAAGCTTTTAGCCCACACATTTAGCATGGGTTGGGTTTGGGGGAAATAAAACCTAAAAAATAGCATTTAGCTCAGGGTTGGGTTTGATCTTAGAGAATGTTGTACATACTGTCACCATACATAAATTAATAATTTAAATCACTCTGCGAGGACCTGGGCATAGCCACTTTGACTAGATAGAGCAGCCTAACCCCTTTGCACCTAAGTTCGAATTCCCATCCACGTCGTTTAGAGTAGATTAGAGTATTGCTTGAATAATGTATGTTACACTGTCACTCAGCGGGTTTTCAATTTTGCCAATGGATGTGATTTTTGAGCCCTAAGGACTAGTCTTCAACATTTAGTTATGTAAATATTGGGATAATACTTAATTTTACAGAAGTTTCGTTGATCGGATTAGGAGCAATGGATCATAGTAGTTTTTCCTGATTAGTGTAATTTCACTACTAAATGCACTTACTATTACATAATGAAATTCCAGAAGACCCCAAAAGTCCAAGAATCACACAATCCTTTATGAAAAGAATCATATAATTTGTTCTTGATCGCATGTTATTCCTGTAAAACGTCATTCACAACCCATTTGGCGAAATTCGATCTCTCATAATTTCAGTATATATCAGTAAGCAAGCAAAAAAGCATCTGATGCCAACAGCCCTTTAAGTGCAGCTATGCTTTTTTTGCCAATACCAGTTATTCCATTCTCTTCCAAACACCTTTTATCATAACTTGTTATTCTAATTCCATTTCTACACTTGTGCCCTGCACTTATAAAAAGGGTAGTTTCAGAAGCAGCAAATATTCACAACACACACGTTAAATTTTTCGTATATTTGCGAAAAGAGAGTTAATTTAGAGAAGTATGGCATCAATGAAGGTGGAAAGGCAAGTCGGCACTCAGCTGTTTGGGCAGGCCAAGAAAGAACCTGCCGTTGCCAAGGCTGGTGATGCCAAAGCTCCGGCATCTAAAGCCACCCCAAAGAAGGCTGCAGCAGCACCAAAGTCTCCGGCACCCAAGAAGAAGGTATAAATATATATACATATACACATATATATATATATATATATATATGCTATCAGTTACTTTCACAAACACCATGACTTCGTTTTTGCATTTCCGTCATCTTCTTGCGTCATGTTAATTTGGTTTCACTAACAAACCGGTGATAATTGACCAGGGTAAAGGTGGCAAATCTGCAGCAAAGAACTGACCAAATTGCTGATGAGGCATGCAGCAAAAGAAACGATTTCATTTCGTTTTCTCGTAATATTTTGTGTTTTTGGATTTTGTAATCAGCAAGGTGTGTAAGCATAGTAACTTTGATGTAATCCACGAAACCCATCCCAATGAAATAAAAACTCATGTTTAGCTATGGAGCTGGTTTTGTCTAGAATCAAACTCAAATAAACTGCAACGAAGGCATGGTCTGAGATTACAAAATTGAAGCGAACATGTTCGAGTAAATGAGCTAATTACATGCAGTTTAAAAACTGTTTCACTTCAAATTACAAAATATAAATTGCTAACTGATAGTTTGGTATGAACAAGAATAAGGGAAAGAAAATCTTTGATATGAGACGAGAATTGGATAATTCAGAAGGTTGCACAAAAAATACGGGGTAAAAACTTCATGTGTCATTAATGATATGTACAAAATGAATACAATCAATCACCAAGAAACTCAAAGGTTTTAGGGTTGATAAATGCTAACAAAAATTGGCTAGAACGGGCTGACACGGTGAGCCAACTTCAACATGCACTCAGGCACAAGGCGCCTTCTTGGCGCAGCCACTGCATCTTTGGCGAGAGCCTCTGAATCACCTTCATGAATGATAGCTACTAAATCTTCAAACATATCATCTCTACCACCACGCATTGGATCCTGAACAACACATCCACCGACTAAATTTAACATATGAAACTCTTCTTTTTTAAGTTGTTTCTTTCTTTCCTGGGGAGAGGCCCAAGAGGGGGCTTATCGAACAGGAAAATGAAAAACTGGCATGAGAATTAAAAATGAACCATCTTTAGTGCTCCCTTACCTGAAGAAACAAATCTGTGTGAGTCTTCCCTTCATAAAGAATCGACTCAGCTGTGACTCCAAGTCTCTGAAGAGTTTCTGCAAAATTCTTGCTGCACAGAGAACATGTTTGTCAAAGCATGTGGCAATAGAACCATATTTCTGAATAGTATATTTTCCACTCTAATATAGTGATATTAAGCGATACGAAACTTAAATACTGAACTATAAGAGTTTATTTCTGAAAAGCCAACTGTAGATTTGCACTATTTCAATTAAGAAATAACTGCAGGCAATCAAATAATTCATTTCAGGGGAAACGTATACCTGGCATCTGATGGTATGGAGTAATCTGCAGTACCATGAAACAAAATAATAGGAGGTAGGAGAGAAGCAGCATTTCTAACATTCTGGTCCTGAATCATGAGTTCTGGAGAAAAACGTTGCAAAGATTGTTCTCCTTCCATTATGCTGCAAGAGGTTTTGAAGTCATAAAAATTAAATGCAGTTCGAACTAAAACTATGATAGTATAAGAGCATATGTATGATCAACATTTTAGGAGACCAAGAAGTCCGTACCCTAAAAAGATTGAGCGATATAGACCTCGGCGGTGGAAGTGATCCACTAAGTTAAGCAAATTGTACCTGTTTAAAATCAGAAAACTCAGAACTAACAAAAATACATGAAAAAGTGCAGAAGGTGAAATCAGAAACACGAGATTGAATAAAGAAATAAGTATGATTCCTTGCAGAACTCTTACATTCGAATTTAGAATGAAAGAATAAAGAAACAGTCATAATAATCTTAAACTGTCATTACCCTCCAGACAAACCAAAGTAAGCCTTTATCTGGGAGAGACTCCAAGAAGAGCTCTCTCCTTCGCCCGCCTCCTTAATTGCCTGGTCAACGAGGGTGCAGGCACCAATATGTGCACCAGCTGATTGTCCCATTACATAAACCCTGCACAAACATAGCAGGAAAAACACCAACGTTTAGCAACTAGGATTGCCTCCACAACGGAAAAAATTATACAAAAATAAGAAAAGATTTTATTACCTATTCGGGTCACCTCCATAATCAGCAATATGATTGCACACAAATGAGATGCCTTGGGAAGCATCCTTTACCATATCACTGATAGTACCCTGAGGGAAATTTCTGCATGAAGATGTCAAGTCAACTAATTTTTTCAGAAAGACTCAAATCTCCGTACATTTAGTAAGGAACTTCAGCGGAACAGAGTTTCATTGGACACCCGACATCAGTTATTTGTAGTATGTGTGCTTGCTTGAAGTTTAAATATTCACCTGTAATCTATGCATGCCACTATGATGTCTCTTTCTGATAACTGCTGTCCTAAAAGAGAACCCCATGCTTTGTAACTGCATTACCGAAAAACATGTTAAGAATAGATAAGCAGGAATCTGTTGTGAGAACAAGGCAACTAAGATCATATTTGAACAAACAAACCAAAACTATGACACTGAATCTACAATTCAGGTATAAGGAATAAAGGTACCCAGAAAAGTGACCTCTCAGCCACACTGCTTAAGATTAACATTCCGAAACCCATCAGAAATGTAAGCTACTGCTAGCTTAGACTTTTCATGGAATTATTAAAAACTAAACTGCCAAGGAGCAACATCACTCACCCAATAATCCAGGCTCCACCAGTTACAAATGCAATGACTGGCTTTGGCCCATCACTATTTTTGGGTAGATACAGATCTAGCCTGCAGAACAAAACTTCAGGTATTAATGCTGCAACACAAATGAATATTGTCCTAAATACATAAAAAACATATATTCGTATCCTACCTATTTCTTGGTTGATCGCCATAAACTATACCTCTGCGAACCTGACGGGAGAAGAAATAATAATAGCCAACTACAAAAAGAAAGGTGGATTAAGTCATGCTCCCCTGGATTACGAGTCCTCTATGTCATGGTCATGATAATGCCTACAAATTTAATGTCTGAAATGAACAAAAAAAACATGTATAATGTCTAAAAGGTATGCAAGAGGTCAAGCATAACTGTACGAAAGTAACAAACCTTGAATAAAACCTGGCATAAGTAAAAATGAATAGCAACCAAGGGCGAGAAATCTTGTAATCCATCTGTAGCCTACCCTGAATAAAAATATACGATCAGGAAGCATCTAACCACACGGATAAGTTATATAAAGAATCTCGAAGAAACAGTAGAAGATATATATAGTTGAAATTCCAAATACCGTGTAACACAACAAATCGTCTTTCTTTGTACAGAACACACAACAGAAGGGACTTCTGAAACCAAATCTTCTCTCTTTCTAATGTGAAATGTTTAGGATGGTGTTGGTTCTTATGTGAGCATAATCGCTTGAGCTCGAGTTTCCCTAGTTACATGAATGTAGAAGGACTATATCTGATTTCTTCCAAGTTTCCATTCAATAATTCCAATCTTAGTTTTTCATCTAAATTTCCACCAAAATCCAGTCCTTAATTAAAATTTTATTTTCTGAAGATTTTCATCTCAACCCAACATTTAATCCAATTTCAAAGGAGATTCAGCTACAATAGTAATTTTCCTACAGGTCACTTCAAAAGATACAATTTTTACACCTCTAACTCATTTCAGACCAAAATTTAAGACCTTTAAGTTCCAATCCAAATGACAAAATGGTTATTCAAAAACATCTAAAAAACAGTTAAATCATCAAATCCAAACACATAAAAGATGAGAAATTTTGATTACCCAAGATATTTTAACAGCTTCAAACTCAACCGGGTCACCAAGAACGTCTCGGCAGCAGCGTGCTCCACATCGCCGGCCAAGGAGTGGCGGCTACCCTCATCGGAGTGGGAAGAAAGGGAGCTGTCGCTGGCGGTCCGGCGCCGCCGTTGCTGTTGGTTGTTGGCAGCGGAAGCGCTGGCGGTTGTGTAGCTGGAGACCCTGGGGAGAAGGGGCTTCAAAGGCGTGTTCTTTTCTTCATCCTCGAAATTCGAGTACAAGAGAAGCCGGGTTGTCGGGTCGTCCTCTGCTTCTTTGGGTAGCGATTTCTCTGAAGGGGGGTGATATGTTATGGGCAGAATCTGTTGGGATGGCATTTTGTAGAGACAGAAAACTTGGCAGCAAATCCTGATGAGCTATTTGCTTTGTGAATAACTGTAATAACTGACTGTTTCCCCTTTCTGGGAATTTTTATTGGGGAGTGGGCAAATCTGGGGAATTGTCAGATTTGGAGATCAACAGGAAACGGAGGAAACGGGAGAAAAGTAATCCCTTTTCTCAACTGCAGTGTTCATTCTTTGGTCTGCAGAAGCCAACCAGAGAGAGAGGGGAGAGAGAGGGAGAGAGGGTTGGTGAAGGCCAGTTGTGTGCCACGTGGGGTGCCGTGATGGGCTGTTGAACTTTGATTTTGGAGGAGTTGGAATTGGTCGTTTTCCATTGAGTTTTCTTGTTTTTGTGTTCTCCCCCGTCTTTTGTGTTTAAGCTTTGTTTAACGGCTATGAGCGTAATAAGGAGCTGTTTGGCTTTTATTTTGAACACGATATCTCGTATTCACCTGAGCTGCAAACCTTTGCGGACTTCACTTTGAAACTAACTTTTTGCTTTCTATTGCAATATCTTGCATGATGAAATTTGGAATGTGTGATTTGTGGTTTCCTTCGACGCATCTTTGAAAAAATAGATCCATTAGATAAACAACGAGCAATAAACAATAGAATAAGAGTAACTTTTATTTTTGGGTGAATTGAATGAGCATAACTTGAAACAAAGGAAACTCAACAACGTAAATAATATAAGTGACATGTTAGTCATTTATAACGCGTCACTATGTTCGCCTGTATTGAAAGACCTGAACCGGCCGTCGATATTGAATCACATCCAAGTTTTTATGTCAAACCAAACATTCCCTGGGTTGGATCGCTATACAAGTGCTTGGATTACAACGAAGGTGTACATGAGTCAGCATTTCTTGGACTGTAGTCAATAGCATAGCAGTATGTGCCAAATTTCTTGGAACAACAAGGAATGGTATTTTACTGGGTTGTCACTTTTAATTGGATAACTCTGTTTAAACGGGCTGGTCCAAGTAAATGGGCTTCCTCTTCATTGTCTCCAATATATGTTGTCAAGGTCCATGGGCCTGGAATTGCAGACCAGATGTTTGTTTGTGGACCTGAATGAGTTGAAGGGTAAGGGAGTGAATCTGATTTTGTCTCATGAAAGCAAAGCACACTAATAAAACATAACAATAACCATGTTTCGTTGCTGAAAGAAGAGCAATTGAAAAATCAATTACAAATAGACATGTATCTGAATAATTAAAATTGAAAACTATGACAGGACAGTGATGGAGCCATATGAAGACTAGGGTGGGTGCAGGCCCATCCTGAATTGTATTTATAACATTGTTTGTCAGGTATAACAGCATTGAGCATGTGGCCAATTGGCAATTTGAGTTTGAGAGTTCCAGCAATTTTAAGTTATGACTTTAAATTTGTGATTGAATTTAACATGTTAATCCTTTTTTTTCTTTTTCTTTTTTATAATTAAAATTCGTAAATAAGGTATGTCCTTATTATATAATCATCTAAATACCAACTTTTTCAAACACTTTTTAAAGTTGTATCATCGTATTTGATTAAAATTTTCGTTGCCAAGAATAAAGAAAAAACGCCATTTTTTCCCCAATTGATTATATTTGCCATATTTTATCTAATTTATTTCATATGGCTTAAAAAGACCCCTCCTAGAATGAGTTTTTGGCTCCGCCACTAGACACTTGCCTATTTATGATTTGGTTTTTGCAGCACTTGTTACTTTTTTTTCAGCGCAACGAAGCATGGTTCACATAACAATAATAGGAATTAACAAAAATCTTAATTCACGGTGGGTGACAAACTTCATTCATTTGTCATATTTTCTCATTGAGACAGAGTGATGTTGGCACACCCTAGACCTGGCATTCGTGTCGTGTTTTCCGTGTTCGTGTCGTTTTCGTGTCATACCCGATATCTTAACGGGTCGTGTCGTGTAACACCCGTTAAAATAAATGGGTAAAATGACCCGACCCGAAATCGACCCGATAACATTAACAGGTAATATGACCCGACCCGTTACCCGTTAAGGAAAATATATTTTAAACCAATAAATAATCAAATGAAAAACATAATACTAAATAAATATATACATACCATATTGTCACATCCAAAACATAAAAACGCATTTTTCTTTTAAGTATACTTTCACTTACCTAAAGTCTTTAATAGTTTTTTAATTAATGTAGAAGTGTAAAAAAATATAGAAAAAATATATAAACGCTCATAATGACAAGCTTTACAACTTTCATGAAGAGCTTAACTTCGAAATTCGTCACTATAATCATATAAATCATAAATCAAAATTTAACCGTTGATTGTTGTTTACATTTACGCTTTATTGTTTTCATCAAAATTTGTTTTTTCAGATTTTCTTTTTTGAAAACATGATCTATTAGATGATGCAGGAAGGTGAACGGTTTGGATCGTTGATATTATATTCAGAGTTTTACGGTTAGTGAAAATATTGCTTGATGTTTATAAAGTTTCTACAAACTATATGACATCGACTCATATTTCAGTTAACCGTAAATATCGAAACGTGATATCAAAGATCTGAACCGTTCATCTTCTTACATCCACCAGATGATCATGTTTTCCAAAAAGAAAATTTTAAAAATGAAATTCAGTAAGAAGAATAAAGCATAAATGACAATCGATGGTTAAATATAAATTTAAGGTTTATGGATTATAGTGTTGGATTTCGAAGCTGACCCCTTCATGAAAGTTGTAAAGCTTGTCACTATGAGTGATTGTATATATTTTTTTACATTTTTTACACTTCTACAATAATTATTATTAATTTTATTAATTTTGCCCTCAATAAAAAAACATTATTCATGAGTGTTTGGAGGATTTTAAAATCTAAACGATAATGTAAGTGTAACCATTATCTACTCGTGGAGGAATAATGATGAATCACGAGTGTTTATATATTCTTTCACATTTTTCATACTTGTATGTATGTCTTCTTAGTTCTTGCCTGTGCAAATACTATACTAGTTTATTTTAATTTTGGACAACAACATGTTAAGTAAAATTTATCCTAGTAATGATAATAAGGAACTCTCATAATAAAAATAAATAATGACAAAAACTGTTTTTTTAAACTTATATAGAATAATAATACAAAACTATATATTTAATATAGAATATATTGTATATATTAATATGGCTATTGTATTTTATAATAAATCTTTTAGTAATTAAATTTTAAAATTATCAAAATAGTTTTTTTCTTAACGGGTCGAAACAGGTTACCCACGTGTTACCCGCGTGTATACCCGTTAAGAACCCGTTATTAACAGGTCCTTAACGGGTCACCCGATAATGACCCGATAAGTTATCGTGTTGACCCGAAACCCGTTATTTTCGTGTCATGTCACCGTGTCGTGTCAGAAACTGCCGGGTCATCCCTTTTAGCCATTAATTTACATTCTAAATTGAATATCGAAGTATTTTTTTCTCTAAAATCGTAGAATAACTAAATAAGTGTTACAGGAAATGTAGAAAAGCTAAAAATGAGTCCCAGCTGTTAACCAGCCAAACATAACATACCATATTATTGCACAAAAACCCTAATTGGTTAGTTCCATTATTCGACAAATGTGCATGAAAATGATCATGCATCCACTGTGGCTACGTTGATAACTATTTTGGTCAATCCCATCACTCTTTTTTGACAAAAATAAAAGCAAGTATGTTGCAAATTGCAGTTGTTCGATTGTGTTGGGCAGCATTTTTTTCTTTTTTCCACGAAAGAATCCAAAAGAAGGTTGTGATTGAGTGATGAGTAAAGCAGATGGGGTCCTGAATGCCAAGAAATAAGAATTATGTTAAATCAACCGAAAGATTAGATTAATTATTGAACAGATGGATGATGGGGTTTTTAAAATGCTATATCACTTTTCTTAGGATAAGTACACTCCAATAATGCATCTCCCATTTGCAGATCACTAGTTCATATATACACTTCCTGTGTGTGGTGGTAGCTAGCATGGATACTTACCACTAAGTAATACGAAAAAATGATTGATAGAAATTAAAAATAAAAGATCAAAACCGTTGTGGATCGAAATAGTGTGGAAATCAAATCTGATAGTTCAAAAAAATACATGACATTAAAGTCACACCCATAAATACATACATATATAGTTGGTATAATTTGTATTCCATATCTTAGGGTTTGGTGAGACCAACTAAGCAACATTCTCTGACTCTGAGGAAATGGGGCATGCTAACAGTCCAATGCACTGAGACAGACTAACTAATCAGTTTGAATCTGCAGTGGAATAATATTGGAGCATTTGGAAGTCAAGTTCAGGTGCACTATTGTTGTTGCTTCCATGTCGAAGTGATAAAAAAGGGTTTGTGGTTTCCCTGCGTATGTGCAGGGCAGTGACGAGTGACGACACACTGACTCTGCGTTGGCCTTTAGCTCAAGTGTTTGAATCCTTACAGGCTAAGATTTGCCTCCACTTTTCGAGAAGAGAAAGATTGAACGTGATTCGATGAGTGATTTTGATTAAGACTTATATAATTAGTGCTAATTTTTTTTCTTAACTTTAGAAAGACGTTGAACGTACTTTTGTAAGGTAGTTGATAAGAGCTTCTCTAATGGAGAGATGCAAATTTGAGAGTAAAAGTCACACTTACATTTTATTTTACATTTCTGGGAGGTGTAAATGTCAGAAATGTTAGTTCTACAACAATGAGGGAGATCTAAATTTGGGATTCCAATTCCGTTTATATATCTTATCTTGCTTATTCGGTGTTGGGGGAAAACTTAAAGTACACAACTCTAACACAAGTGTTAGAGAGACAACACAAGTAAACAAATTACTTGTATTAACTCACAAAATATTACAACGGACACAACTTTAGAAGCAATGACACTCACTCACTTTCTAGAGACAAACTCTAGATCACTCACACTCCTACAAGACTATTCTTGCTTCTCACTCTCACTTGGTTGCCTACTACTACTTCTTGATTACTTTCTTGATTGGTTACATGTTAATACAAATGGTGTGGATGCCTTCTCCTTTTATAGGCATGGATGGAACCTTGGAGAAGCATGGAAACATCATGCTAGAGTTATCTAGATAATTCTACTAACTTCCCAAGCTAGAATTATCTACACTAATCTTGCATGTTGGTGGAAACCTCACCATTCTTCTAGACTCTTCCACCAACTTAATAAACAACCTTTTAGTCATTTCTACAAAGGATTGTTTTAACTTGGATAGTTCTAGCTAACCAACTTTAGTGAACATTCTAGAATTTTTTATTCTAGATTTGTGTAGGTCTTTCAATGAGATGGGGTTGATTTCTTTAACACTCCCCCTCAACATCATCTCATTCTTTTCTCCACACTGAGTCGATGCTTTATCTTGAACACTCATTTGCATGATATGGGTTTCACATCTCTTGGCCTTGCCACTGGACCTAAAGTTTGACATTTCTTTAACGCAACAACCTATTCTCCTAGCTTTACGCAACTCAAAATTCTTTGATGCTTCTTTACGCATCGCTTCAACTGCTTCTTCTACTATGGCTATGTTGGTGTAATCGGGATTTGACTTCGGTATTCCCGTTGACCTTCTTAGTTGTGATCGTGGAGTTGATACTTCCACTTCACTAGGTCTATCTTCTTCTGGTTGTTGATATACACCAATTTGCCAAGGGCTCTTAGGCACTTCTTGCTCGACACTGTCACCATCAAGCAATTCCTCGAGCTCTTTTGGACTCGATTGATTTGGGCAGCTTGGTCTCCCATTTTCTCCTGCAACGTATCTTCAATCTCTCTCGAGTCAGGCAACACCTCATTTTTTGAGCACCACCAAGAAGATGTTTCAGCATCCTATTCTTCCTTCATAGCTAGATACGCTACGGCGTCCCAATCGTCTTCACTTTTCTTTTCTGAGTTGGCGATGTTACTTTCTGTAGGCTTTTTGAACCAGCACTCTTTCGCCATGTGACCCTTCTTTCCACAATTGTAATACTTGCCCTAAAATCTTTTATTATTCTGGGACTGACCACAGTTGCCGTGATACTTCGGAGCTCCCCCTGGCCGAGAACTCCTTCCTCCTTGATGACCTTTTTCCTTGTCACTATTTCTTTTTGATCCTTCACTAGCACGTTGCTTAAAGCTGCCTTTACTTTCGGTGTAGAGTGCTTCATCTTCGCCTCTTGACGAGACCCCTCCCATTTGCTTTGCCAAAGCTTCTTGATCGGCAAGCAAATTCTCAAACTCAACAAGTGATGGTTGGGTCGGCCATCCTTGTACAGCGGCAACGAAGCCTCTATATTCGGGTCTCAATCCATGGATCATTATTCTTTTTATCCTAGATTCTACAATGGCAGCACTAGGATCTAACTTAGAAATTTCACAACAAATAGACTTTACCTTGTGGAAATATTCGGCAATCGTCATGTCTTGTTGGGCCACTGATAATAGCTCATTCTCGAGAAGCTGCAGTCTTGTATCGTTCCTCTTTGAAAAGAGTGTGGCGAAGGTGTCCCACGCTTCTTTTGGTGTCTTGGCCTTCCGTATGTGTTCCAACGTGTCATCTTCAACTGTGGTTTTCAAGGCAAACATTGCCTTACCTGCCTTGATCTTCCACTTCCTCAAAGTGCCGCTGGTGTCTTCTTCTGGCTGCGTAACTTCATTACCGCTGACGACATCCCAAAGATCTTGGCCTTGTAGGTAAGACTCCATACACGTCGCCTATGTGTTGTAATTTTTGTTGTTCAACTTCTTGATTCCTCCAACAACTTGAAGATCTCCCATCGTGTCGGCAGAGCTTCGATAAGCCGAACAAGATTAACCAATAAACTTGCGAAGTACTAAACTTCTCACGATTTTCAAAAGCTTCAATAGAGACGGTCCCTGATCGTACCGCTCTAATACCAATTGTTGGGGAAAAACTTAGAATACACAACTATAACACAAGTGTTGGAGAGACAACACAAGTAAACAAATTACTTGTATTAACTCACAAAATATTACAACGGACACAACTTTAGAAGCAATGACACTAACTCATTTTCTAGAGACAAACTCTAGATCACTCACACTCCTACAAGACTATTCCTGCTTCTCACTCTCACTTGGTTGCCTACTACTTCTTCTTGATTACTTTCTTGATTGGTTACATGTTAATACAAATGGCGTGGATGCCTTCTCCTTTTATAGGCATGGATGGAACATTGGAGAAGCATGGAAACATCATGCTAGAGTTATCTAGATAATTCTACTAACTTCCCAAGCTAGAATTATCTGCACTAATCTTGCATGTTGGTGGAAACCTCACCATTCTTCTAGACTCTTCCACCAACTTAATAAACAACCTTTTAGTCATTTCTACAAAGGATTGTTTTAACTTGGATAATTCTAGCTAACCAACTTTAGTGAACATTCTAGAATTCTTTATTTTAGATTTGTGTAGGTCTTTCAATGAGATGGGGTTGATTTCTTTAACATTCGGATGGTCAATTGAAAATGTAAAACGCCAATCTTAATACATTTTGCATCTTTCATTAGAGATGCTCTAAGGCTAAGGAAATGGGGACAATTTGAGTATATAGAGCACAACATATTGAATCTGATCAATTCACTAGGGCAATTCACCACTTGTAAAGTTAATACAAAAATTATTTACCTATTAAATGTTAATGTCCGTCACAACAATAACACTCAGTCTGGGTTTTTATTTCACAGTATTGTTTTATATGTTTTTAAGAAGAAGTTGAGTTTTGAGAAGTTTATTGTGAAGAGTCCATACATTACAATAACACAAAGAGGTTGATTTTGACTTTCACTTTAGTTGTGACGAAGATGTTTAAAGTTTACACTGACGGTCCAATGATTTTTATGTTACCTTTATAGTAATTAACCTACTAATATATTAAAAGTGAACTCTAACCTGTCCTAGCTACTTCCTTTTTGATCTTTTTTGGTTAGCGTAATTTAATTAGCCATGCAACTTTTTGATTGTGTGGGGAAACGCATGCAGTCCCTTACAGGAGCCGTAAGTTGCCTTTGTCAAGATATCTGAACTTTTCTTTCGTAAAGTTGACTTGGTCTTTTTTCCTTTTATATATAGATGAGATTATGAAGTAAAAAAGAGAGGAAACAAGTCGATTGTAGTTAGAGAGCTTCGTCACAGTTGTTCCTTTTTTTTAAGGCTGAAAAGATTCATAAAGATATTTTAACTTCTCATTGACAACCATCGTGTGATTCACAAATATAAAATGTATATTGATTGATTCATCAAGAAAATTAACCTTTGCACTTTATCTGTAGGCAGCCAATTAAGTATTTCAATCAATACTTGATAAAATTGAGATTCCACCATAAAACCAATTGGCAATATAGGGAGTAGCCCAAGACCATATAAGCACATAGCAAACCTTGTCCCTCACCGATGTGGGACAACTCTCAACACGCCCCCACACGTGTGACGGATTTTCAAGCCAACACGTGGACAACAACTGGGTGACGTGGAGTGCGTGTGGCCGTTTGGCTTCACACGAGGATAACCTGGCTCTGATACCATGATGAATTGAGGTTCCACCATAAAACCAATTGGCAATATGGGAAGTAGCCCAAGACCATATAAGCATATAGCAAACCTTGTCCCTCACCGATGTGGGACAACTCTCAACAATATTATGGTACTGATTGCCAAATGTATCCACCTTGTCCTAGATGGAAATTGTTGGCCTTTTAGGGCCCTTGAGCTTAAATGCAAACAAACTAAATACATTAATTAAATCTTTTATTTGGTTTTCACTTATTACCTTTCGTTTTCATATTGCCAAACTTAATACATTAATTAAAATGTGTGCTACTCTCTCTAACCCTTGACTCCAACTAATCTCAAGCATACTCTTAGCTAGAAAAGATTAGTTGACCACTGGTTTTTCTTTGAAAAATGATAACCATCTTCAATCCTCCCCTAATCGTGTTAAAATTTCCCAAGAGAGAAAAAAATGATGGAAATAGTAGTTCAACCGAGAACAAGATACCATTCAGCTGATCAAATTTGGATTTCCTAATGGATGCTTAGTCTGTATACCACTAATTATCTTGATTAAAATTTGGATTTTCTTGGTGTATATATGGTCTGGTTTTTTCTAGTTAGCCTCACAGGGATTCTTGCATCCTAACTAACCAATTCTGATGCTGGGTCCTTTCGATAATGGGCAAGCCGAATTTGATTAGCCACGCAATTAATTATAGAAATTAAGTCATTGCTCATGTCAACACAATTTTTTCAGTGTACTCTGAACATGACCACGTGACGTTAATATTTCACTCAAATTATAACGTGTGGAGTTTATTGTTAGTACTATATCATAGAAGTGGACATATCAATCATATAGTCAATTTATAACACGTAAAATGTTACATCACGTGACTTGTATTTCCATTTCCTATCGCATGTAAGTGGGGGTTCTTCCATCAGTTAAGTACATCTATTAATTGCATGGGGTCATAAACGTCAATTAAATATGCATTATATCTCAAATTACTAAATTAGTATTGAGATAAAAAGGCCAAAAGAGATTAGACTTTAGTTGATCTGATCATGATTGATTAATAAGCTAAACCATGCCAGAGAAACTACTGATTAAACTGCTAATTGTGGCAGTACAAGTTAATTTTATGATTGTGCAGATCGTTTTGGCTGATGAATCGTGCACGTAGAAAACATTTAAAAGGTGCATGCGTATGCAAATATCCATAAGAACACGTTAGTCGTCCATCTCTCATACATGATTCAGAGTCAAAATATGGATATCGGCATGCAATTATATAACGCGCTCTTATCCAAATTCAGGTGGTGGCAACTGACCAAACCATAAAGTTTAGAAGCACATGATCATAAAAAAAAAAGAACTTTAACGAAAAGCTCCTGGTACTGTTCACTTTAGCGAAAAACAAAAAAAAGAACTTTAACGAAAAGCTCCTGGTACTGTTCACTTTAGCGAAAAACCATATTTTTACACTGAAAAATCAATCATGGTACTATTCACTTTACCATTTATTTTGTCCTTATCGTTAAAACTCAAAGTTTTCAAACTCTTTTCATTATTTTTCCTTAAAAAAAAGTTTAGAAACACACGACCATAAAAGGTAAAAAAGTTTAGAAGCATGAAATCAGTTTTTAGGTTCATCGACTAAACTAATATATGCACTTAAAAACATACTGATTTTTACGAGTCAGACGTCCAAGCCAATCATACGAAATTGGTTTTTAAAAAGATTAGGACCTCTGATAGTAATGTCAAGGTTCTAAAAGTCGCTAGGCGCTAGTCGGGCGGCGGGCTGGGGTCTAGCGCCTAGACGGACTAGGCGGATTTAAGAAAATCAATCATATTTTATGTAAATAAGTATCTGCTTATACTTGAAATATATATAAATTCATCATAAACTACAAAATAGAATGCATATATATTATGAAGTATTGGAACATAATGAAAACATGTGAAATAAGGATATAATGTGTGTTCATTTAAGTATGCAACAAGTCTCTTACAATTTATTGGAAAAAAACAAAATGCAAAATGAAAGTTATCTATTTTTTGTCTAAGTGAGTTGCGACTTAGGCGAGTGTTTAGGCGGGTCTAGGCAGTCTAGGCGGGTGCCTAGGCGTTCTAGGCGGTGCCTCAGCAAGTCTAGGCGCCCTTAGCATTAATCGAGGCGGTGGCCAGCCGCCTAGCGCCTAGGCGGGGCCTAGGCGGCGCTAGGCGGGGATTTTTAGAACAGTGAGTAATGTACATCCACCAAACAAGCTAATAAAATGAAAATTGATATATTATTGGATTGAATGGAAGAGACTGCAGGCAATATCCCAAATTCTTAACTTTATTTGTCCTAAATTCGACTCATGTGATTGGTGATCGAGTTAGATCCTAAATTTGATTTAACTCAAATCCCCTGCCCTTTAATGTACAATACCGTTCTATATATAAACTTTCTTGAGTACCGGATAGTTTTGTTCATCTCAACTCAACTAATTAAAGAGATTTAACTGTATATAGTTTCAAACTGGCCCAATTAAGCCATAGTGGAAATTGTTCAAATTAGGCAGCCGGAAGCTTCTAATTCCCAATTATTTTATCTTCCTTTTTAGGGAGCTTTATTTTGAATCATGGGAGCATATATATTTAATAGTCATACTATGCATCTTCTTGAAAAAGAAGCATTAATTAAGGGGTGCAATTTAGGTTGGGTCAATTCGAATTCACTCATGCGCAATTCGATTTCAAATCTCATTGGACGACTTAGAACGAAGTAAAAATCTGCCCAACCAACCCGATCTCAACCTAATTATTCGTTGGATTGTGCTAGGTTGATGCTTTGCCTACCCATGTCAACCCAAATCCAACCAATTTTTAGCTTGAATTTCTCATGCACATATTAACCCGTCTAATTTTATATTATATAAGCTAGGTACAAGAGCTAGACTTGAAGTTTGTCTTTTTTTTTTTAACAAACGATAGTATCTACACTAAGGGGTGGAACAGTGGGCTAAGCCTTACAATGGGCTTGTCATAATAATGTGGTTCAACTTCGTATTTGGCGAGAATAGAACCTAAGACCTTTCACTTACAAATGAAGAGAAGTATCACTAGACCGTAGTATTAAGTGGCTATGCTTGAAGTTTGTTGTTTGTTTTCATTTGAGCAATGAATGATATGTTGCTTTGACACTACTTTTGGTTAAAACTTTAGTACTGTCGTGTAATTTAATTTCAACTTTGCATGGTTGAAACTTTAGAAATTCGTTACACGGTATTTGGTTTATCTTTTGTATAGATGATGATGTGTAAATGAATTTTAAATAGTTTTGACATTATCTGAATAAAAAATTGAGATTTATCTTATTAAATAATGTATTGCAAGATTGAACTTAAAAAAGTTGGGCAAACCTAAACTCAATTTAAACATGCACCCAAACAAACCGACATGAATCTAAACCCAATCCAAATAAGAATTAAGAATGTTGAGTTAGGGTTGAGTTGACTACCTAACTCCCCCAGCCGATCCGAGTTGCACCCCTAGCTAGTCATATTCCCTTAATTAAGAAGCCGGCTCTTATCTAGTACTCAATCTATGCAGCAACTTATCATATCCACGTTGAATTATACTAGGTATAAAAACTATAAACTACTTCTGGGGTGGACACTAAATATAAGTTATATAACGCATGATTAGTATCTTGCTTTCAGCATATTATTCTGATGGCTAGGAGGAATTGAAATGGTGTAGCATATTTTATATAAGGGTGATGCTAGAATGATCATGTACTTAAATCATATTTTGTAGATCACATGTATGATGTGATGGTTGATATATAGTTGAATTTCTTCTTTAATAATTTTAAAAAAAATCCAGCAATCTCATTAAAAGGTAAACACTCTTAACAGTTTGAGCTACACACTTTGTATATGCTTATTCAAACTTTATTTATTGGGATGAAATTTAATTAAGTACAAGTATAATGTATAGTACTTCCAATTAAACTTGGGCGACATATGGTACTAATTCATTAGGTTGGTAGTGAAAGAATCAAATTGACCATTTCCATTATTGTATTATACCTTCCTTTCCAACACTCCGGAAGATAATGATCCTGATCGATCAAGAATCTGAGAATATAATCCAAGTCAGCTTCTAGCAATCATAAACTGTTAAGCTTAATTAAATAATTAACTGGGGCTATACTTGTACCTAACATTGGATTTGATCCTTAATAAGGTGGATTAATTTCGTTAAAAATTCCGACATATGGTACCGGCAGTCACTTGTTCAGTTACACTTCACATACATCCATATCAAACTTTTCATCATAATTTATACCCAAATAAACTAGAGAAAATTTAGATGGTTCTTAGCACGTTTAAAAGAATCAAATTCTGCCTCACATTTCAAAGCTAAGGGATGACAATGCATATGTAAGATGCAAAGTAATGCATATATGTAGGGTTAGGGTGCAAAGTGGAGCATATACTAGCAGCAACAAAATAGTCCATTATTAAAAAAAATTAACCAAAAGTTCCAGTGGATAATACTCTTGTACAATTACCACCCACACCCCCCCCGGGCCCCAACCAAACACCCACCGTCCCATCTCTCCTAAACTCCCCCGGTCTTCGGCCCAAGCTGTATGAGGCAGAAACTTGTCCCACTTACAGTTCAGAGGCTGAGGCACCATACCCTAGTAGAAATGGTGCGGCTTAGGTCAACCCCCAACCCTTACAAGCCAAAGAGTAGAAACTTGAAAACGCTAAGGAGACTCTCTCAAAGTGGGACTGTTCATAGATTCTCTGTCGGTTCACAGTTTAATATCAATTTCTGTGTAAACAGTATAAACATTGTGTGAAAAACATAAGTTGTCAGAAAATCTATGAACGTTTTGAAAGTCTTTTTAGCACTTTTCATTGAACCAATATTATGATTAGTACTCATTGAAGTATATGCTCTCACTGAGTCAGCAACCAGTGCTTTTTGAAGAGATAATGAGGGATGGGATGGCATGGCTCGCTGAGGTGATTATTATTTTATTATGTTATTGGGGGATATTCTTTTTTAACATGATTAATTTCCAAGGCATTTTTTCAGAGCCATAGCTAAGCATCGTATGCCTAAGAGAATAATCATCTTGTTCTAATTTGAAAATCAGTTTTTTCTTTTGTTTTTTTTTTTTTCTTTACTTGTTTATTATCATTACATGTATATAATTAGGAAAAATTGTACGTCTAAAGGGTGTGCATAATTGAAGAATGGCATCTTATTCTGGAAAATGGGAAGCATATTGTTATCTACGACATGGATTTGATGAGCTCAACCTTAAGCAAAAATGCCCTAGCTGTTGAGGATTAACAATACATGTACTTGTGGTGAGTAAAAAAGGGTAAACTGAAATACCAGCATATAATTTTGTGCCCTAATCCGAATCGTGTGACATATCTGAATTTTTAGGAAACTTATAGCTTCATAGATAGTACTTACATGTTATATATAGTCACAAAATTTCTCCGAACAAATACCTACCAATACCTACTAAAGTTTCGCAATTAGTCCTCTCTTAATCGGCAACCAGTGCCAAACTTTTAGAGTAACACCAATTAATTAGGGAAAAAGGCAGATGTTTTAGTTGATTAAAAGAAATTAACAGCACTCTCATGGAAAGGTAAAATTAATTAAATCCGAATTGCATAGTCAAATATATATATATATATATATATATATATATATATATATATATATATATTCTCTTTTGGTAATTAAGCTACGCATCGGAGAAGGATGATAATGTAATTAATTATGGAAGGGAAAGAACTAGAGATGAGTTGAGTCACTCTGCAAGGAGTACCCAAATATGCCATCCGAATCAGATCATCATTTCCATGGATTTTCATTGGTTCTATATTCTATATACCTAAAGGCTTAGGTTTCATGTGTAACTTTTTTCTCTCTCATCCCTTTAACTGAAATTCCAGGTTGAGATGTATGTCTCTTCATTTTAAACAATTGTACCTAAATAGGTTCTAGGTTCTCATATGAAGTTATATATAAGGTAACATGGCCCTTAATAAGTGGATGTTCCTCGACTGTAGTTGAGATATGACATATCTTTTATATCGTTGATACTAATATGTTGTTGATACGACGTTACACTAATACGTTATTGATACAATGTTACACTAATATGTTGTTGATATGGTGTTACACTAATATGCCAATACCGTTGATACGATATTACACTAATATACCGTTAATACGATGTTAAACTAATATGCCGATGTCATTGATAAGATGTTACATATCTTTTAATGACATCAATATATATTACCTTGTAAGCTTATCAATATAAGTCACACAGTTTAACTCACACTTGTCCCTCTATATATACATGTAAAAATTTAAACCAAAAATCTGGTATAATTTTGTCAATTAAGGGACAAAAAGTGTTTACACCAGCATAATATAGCTACCATTTTTTACCAAGAAAAAAACAAACTATTTGCATTGGTTCTGTGTAAGGGCATATATGCATGGAACAGAAGACACAGGGGAGAATAGTGTGCTTTTGTACGGATGTCATAAGAAAATAAAAGGGGTATCTTTTCTTAGTAACGCTGTCAATTTTCCACAATTATACTGTTGATGTTGCAATCCATGTCTAAGAAGAAAAAAAAATGACAAAATATAATATTATAGCCAGGGCAATGGCTGTGGGTCTTTATTTTTTTATTTTTGTAGTTTGGTGGGAGACTGGGATCATGTTGACAAGTTGGCAACAATGAAGTGGATTTAGAACAAAGGAATAGAACATATATATCATCATCACATATATGGAGCCTCTTATCACAATCACCACCCTACTATGGCTGACTTTGTCTAATGTGATTTATATGTACACATATTTATCAAGTAGAAAATCAAGTGTTAGCTTCATTTTGGGCAGATAGTTATGTTTACCACTGGTGGTCTACAGTTCCGGACTATGTTGCCTCTACCCATGCTCATGATATTTCATTTTGTCCTTATTATCGGTTTCATTGATCATTTGGTCATTGTGGGTTTTGGCTTAGACCGCCCGCTTATAATTTTTTCGTTTACTTTCCTTTTTGGTTTATTAATAAAAATGGTGGAGAAGGGACGGGCATGGGGTATCTAGGTGTAATAGTTTGCACCCTTACAGAAGGGGATATGTGCCTCGCACGCGACCATTGCCGAAGAGCTAATATCTCCTAAGCCATTGAACTTATTAAAAAAAACCCACCACACTAGTAGTAGAGGTACTTGCAATTAGCTTAATTTGTTGATAATGTATTAGAATGTGCCAGTGTATTTAGTTGTTCGTATCTTATTTTAAAATAATATCACAATCGTTTTGTTTAATATAAATCATTTTATCATATGTAAATTACGTTTCAAAATTCCCAAGAACCTCAAAGACCTAATTCATTGCATATTATGTCAGGTGTTTCATCATGAACATGTAACATTTAGAATACAAGATCTTCCTCCGTCCAAAATGCTAACACATATCTGCTACAAAAATGGATTCATATACATTTATTTATTTTCATTCACCATTTCACATTGGTCCCAGAAATTAAGGACATAATTTTTTTTTTTTTTTTGGCATGTATATCCATACAACAAAGTCTACAAGTTTGCAACCTGAAGTCTTTACTGTTGCTTATATTTGAAGTAACTTATATATATATATATGATCATGGTGATCTTGTCTAAGATGATAATCTCTACTTTATATACTGCAAATAAAAGTATTGATTGCTTAATGAAAGGCAAGAAAAAATATTGAAACTTTAGTTAGCTTCAATTAGTGGAAATCAGGCTGGTCTAATTGGAGCTAACCTTGGTGTGCTTATAAATATTTTAGCCAATAAGCTTCACTTTCACAAATAATTAAGCAGATGTTATGGGCCACTGCAGCTTCCAACTTCCAAAGTGTCTAAACTACCCTTTGATCATATGCATAATAGTTGAGAAACAAAGGGTATTGGTAGTAATTAAGGAGACAGAAAAGAAAAAGACAACAATTTTGCTACTCTTCCTTAATTACAAACTATGCCATCTTATAAGAGCCATTATTCTTTTCCCTATATATATTTGAATTGGATTTGTCCCCCTCTCCATGCCACTCTAAATTCCCACCATTGTAAAATCTTCATGAGCACTTGGCCGAGATAGTCGTAGCATCCGGTGGCGATTCGGTTTACTTTCCAGTGAAGCTGGTTACTATACCCTTTCAAGTGGAGGAAGCATATCGTGATGGTATAAAAGCAAAGGATATTTTAGAATGTGCTCTTAGAGAATTTGGTACGAGACATCGATAAAAAGTTCCTTTTTCCAACCCCCATAAATAACAACGAGAACTAGAGCTTCTTCGTCATCCTTCTCTCTCAGAACTCAAAACTCAAAGAGAGAAAATGGTGAAGTTCTCCAAGCAATTCGAAGGGCAGCTCGTCCCTGAATGGAAGGATGCATTTGTCGATTACTGGCAGCTCAAGAAGGACCTGAAAAAAATCAATCTCCTTAACTCTAACAACAACAAAAACTCACCTACTAATCACCAAAATAGCTCGTCTTTATCCAACACTCTCATCACTTCCATTAGGAAGTTCACTCCTTTTGGCCATCCACATAGAGAACATGACCTCATACATGTACTCATTCTCTCTTCCGAACCTTATTATTATGTTTGTTTTTTTTAAATCATGTTTCGAATGCGTATGAATTAATGTGCGGTCTTATAATTATGTACCAGGTTCACAAGAAGCCTGCCTCATCAGCAAGCAAGGGAGACATGTATGAGACTGAATTGTTAGAGCAGTTTGCCGATACTAATGCTGCGAAAGAGTTTTTCGCATTCCTCGACCTTCAGCTCAACAAGGTGAATCAGTTTTTCAGAACAAAGGAGAAAGAGTTCATGGAGAGAGGGGAGTCCTTGAAGAAACAAATGGATATACTCATTGAGCTCAAAACCGCCTTCAAGAAACAGCGTGGCAAAGGAGCTTTTGCGCTGAATTCCAAGGAGGATATTTCCATGTCAGGCTCCTTCACATCCGGTAAATCTTCAATTTCGTCTTAATTTTCAGTCGAATGTGCAAAATCTGCATATACACACATGCATACATAGTACATGTTTTAGTTATACGTTTTGGCATATCCCATTTAGATTGTTTCTCAGAATATTTTTCTTCACTACCTCCTTTAGCAAAGCAGAGATTGACTGTCGCTAGAACAAATGATCATTGTGTTCCATTATATTATTTCTAGTTTACTATCTATTTCAGTAAACGTACCTTAAATCGTTTCATTCTTTACCAAAATTATAGAATCGAAAAAGCGATAATCTATACTTAGTTTCTGATGGCTCTGTTTCTTGGATACAGATGAGGATTCTGTTAAGGATAAAACAGAGCAAGAACAGCTGCAAGACTGCACAGAAGACTTGGAGAAAAATGAAGTGGCATACTCGGAAGGAACGGCATACTCGGAAGGCACGATATCCGGTGAATTGGGAAAATCAATTAGAACGAAAAGTGAAGATAGTGGAAAGCTAAGGAGCATGTCAAGTCGTTCTTTCAGCTTCCAAGGGAAGAACTTGAAGATAAACATTCCTCTAACAACCCCGTCGCGCACTTTCTCAGCGATCAGTTACATAGTTTGGGAAGATCTGGTGAATCAGTCCTCGAAAAAATGCGGCGCAGACGGTGGTAAGCTGCACATCAACAAAACTAAGTTGCATCATGCGGAAAAAATGATCCGAGGTGCTTTCGTCGAGCTCTACAAAGGGTTGGGATACCTCAAAACTTACAGGTAAAAGTTTTTTAGTTGAAAAGATGAACAAATTTGGAGTTGTTATTCGATGATGCAGGGGAAGCTTACGCGTTGTCAATTTTTCAGGAACTTGAACATTCTTGCTTTTATAAAGATTTTAAAGAAGTTTGACAAAGTAAGTAAAATGCATAACTTTTAATTCATCTCTTTAAATTTGCACTTTAGTTTTTGCTTACGTAATTAAATTGATTTCTTTTCTTTTCTTTTTCAGGTCACTGGAAAGCAAGTTCTTCCGATTTATCTAAAAGTTGTGGAGAGTTCCTATTTCAACGGCTCAGATAAGGTACTTGACAAACCCTAATTTTTCGAATTTTCGAGGAACAACATCAACAATCAAGCTTTAGTCCACTAAGTAGAGTCGACTGTATGAATCCTAAAACACCAATGTGTTCGAATTTTCGAACTCCAAGTAAATATCTGATTCCCATCATGCTAGCTATGTTTTAATAAATTTTTGCATGATTTTTGATTGGATCATGTTCAAATGTTGGCCACTTTCTATCATTTGTCCAAATCTTTTCCCGACAATTTCAAGTGGCCATTGATCCTGCAGTTTACGACTGCACAATGGAGGCCATTAGATTCCTAAAAATCGAACCCAGATATGCTTGTCTGATACGTAAACTGGAAACAGTTAACTTTGCAAATCAATAGTATTTTTACTTGTTAGTTTAAAAAAATGACAGGTGATGAACTTAGGAGATGAAGTTGAGGAGCTTTTCACCAAACACTTTGCTGAAGAAGACGGGCGAAAGGCCATGAAGTATCTTAAACCGACTCAGCGTAAAGAATCACATTCTGTAACGTTCTTTATTGGTAAGTACAAAATTTTCGTGAAAAGAGACCACAAGAGATATGTTATGCCAAATTACAACAAATTTGGGTGAGCATTATTTTAAAGATAAAAATTAAAGTACCTAAGTGGTTCTCCTTTACACAACTTTAGCCGTGGAGCTTAAAAGTCTGTTCATTTTGTGAAGAGATTTTTTCGTGTGCCAGGAATACAGCTTGATACGTCAAGTGTTATAATACAATTAGTTAAAAAAAATTTAAATTTCCAACTAATTATATACTACACTTGTGTGTCGGACGGTGTATTCGGCACATTGAAAATTCTCCATTTTGTGACCATACAAGATTAAGAAACCAAAAGTGTACGGACCCAATACATAGGCCACTAGGGTTTTGAAACACAAGGCTGTGCCTTGTCCACTTTTTGGGTGGGAAATAAAGCATAGGTCGCTACTGCCATTGTTATTTTTTTGACAACTTTTTTATTGTACAATTGTAGAACCCTAAAAAGGAACATCAACATCTAGACTCTAGAGGGCAGCAAGATTTTATTTCCTCGGTGAGGAACCGAGCTACTCGCATGTACACTGCTTGAGAACCCATGTCCACGACTCTTCATAAATTAGTTAGGATCAAAATAGATTCAGTCTTCATAAATTGATTTCCGAGTAAAAATCATAATATCGAGCAGGAATATTGGTAATGGGGTTTGTTTTCTTGCCTGGCAAAAAAAAAAAAAAAAAAAAAAAAAAGTGGAACACAAAATATAGGATGCGTTACATTATGAACGCCTCTACTCATACATAACATGTGAAACTGATAAATGTGTGACACATTACTACAATGACTAACTACTCAGGTGACTTATCTTCTTTAATTATGATTATCAGGTTTATTTACGGGATGTTTTATCGCGCTCTTAACTGGATATGTCATTATGGCTCATATCACGGGATTGTACAAACGACAGCCAAATTCGGTCTACATGGAGACTGCCTACCCTGTACTTAGGTAAGCATTGCTGCAAATAGTTTGAACAAGTCTTAAAAATGCTTGATGTAAACAAGAAGAGGCTAAAGAAAAAAACTTCTTTTGTTTTGTTTTTGCAGCATGTTCAGCCTCATGTTTCTACACTTCTTCTTATACGGTTGCAACATCTTCGCGTGGAGAAAAGCGCGTATAAATTACAGTTTCATCTTTGAACTGTCCCAGACGAAGGAGCTAAAGTACAGAGATCTGTTCGTGATCTGCACCATGTCGTTGACTACGGTGGTGGGAGGCATGTGTGTTCATTTGTTACTGCTAACAAAGGGCTACTCATATGCCCAAGTTCAAGCAATTCCTGGCCTTCTTTTGTTGGTAATTTCTTCAACTCATGACATGATAAATCATAAAAGGAAGATCAAATAATCCATAGTTTACAGTAAATATTAATCAGGTATTTACCTTTTCTTCTACATGTGCAGATGTTTTTACTACTACTTGTGTGCCCCTTCAACATCATTTACCGATCAAGCCGTTTCCGCCTTCTTCGTGTCCTAAGAAACATCATTCTGTCACCGCTGTACAAGGTAATGCATCTCTCCAACATGATTAAAACAAAACATTTTTAATAACAGCTAAAACCATATTAGACCAATTAAATCATGTTTCTAATTAGTTTCTGTTTGCTGTCTGCAGGTTGTCATGCTGGACTTCTTCATGGCAGATCAACTTTGTAGTCAGGTATCATTCAGCACTAAATCAAATAAATTCGAAATAAAATTGATTCTAGTTCCTCAAGTTATTAAACTTTGATTTATCTATATTCAATAGGTACCGATGCTTAGGAACCTCGAGTATGTGGCATGTTACTACATAACTGGGAGTTACAAAACTCAGGAC
This sequence comes from Heteromeles arbutifolia, assembly GCA_024362995.1. NCBI lineage: Eukaryota > Viridiplantae > Streptophyta > Magnoliopsida > Rosales > Rosaceae > Heteromeles > Heteromeles arbutifolia. The sequence goes on from JANCRC010000021.1 coordinate 3,084,446, forward strand.
TATGGCTACTGCATGAGGGCGGGGCATTACCGAGATCTTGCTTATGCCGTGTCCTTCCTACCTTATTACTGGAGAGCAATGCAGGTATACTAATTAGGCTCTTTGGCTCTCTGCTATAATCTTTACTGTCTTTTTTCCGACATCTGACAAAGATTTTGTTTAATTGAATTTTCAGTGTGCTCGGCGGTGGTTTGATGAGGGACAGACGAGCCACCTTGTGAATCTAGGGAAATATGTATCAGCAATGTTAGCAGCAGTAGCTAAAGTAGCTTACGAGAAAGAAAGGAGCATTGGATGGCTCTGTCTTGTTGTGATCATATCGACTTTCGCAACAATTTACCAATTGTATTGGGACTTTGTAAAGGATTGGGGTTTGCTACAAATGAATTCCAAGAATCCCTTGCTTAGGAACGAATTAATGATTCGCCGAAAGTTCATATACTACATCTCAATGGTAATTGCCATGTCCCCCCCTCAATAAATCACAAATTTGGAGAACAAGATTTTCTTGTGTGGCAAGCAACCGAGAATGAACATATTCTCGAAATAAAATTCTGGTAAATGTCATGATAAAAGATTCCCAGTCTATTCAAAGAGAACAAGAAGACAGCAAAGGATTAGATGTTGTCTGAGAAGTTGCACGCACATCATCGAAACAAATTTTGTGTTTTCTTTCTAGGTTATAAATTTTATCGGGTTTCAAATCTGGTGTTTGACGAATGTTTTGGATGCTATATCTGCAGGGATTGAACCTTATTCTCAGGCTAGCTTGGATGCAAACTGTTCTCCATTCAAGTTTTGGACATGTAGATTACAGGGTAACCGGGCTGTTTTTGGCAGCTCTTGAAGTCATCAGAAGAGGGTTGTGGAACTTTTTCAGGTAAAGAAAAACCCTTAAATCCCTACGATTCTTATTCTTATCAGTCTACATCTGCGGCCATATGCAGAATTTGACATGAAACTAAAATTACCGTTTTTCGATTTCAATATCTCTGACGCATGATATGTTCGAATGGTGCAGGTTAGAGAATGAGCATCTGAATAATGCAGGCAAGTTTAGAGCAGTTAAGACAGTACCACTGCCTTTTCATGAAGTGGATGATCAAGACTGATGCCCCATTGGCAACAGTTGCGCATAGAATTCGATGTTTAGGCGTTTTCGGAACAAATGTTTCCAAGAGGAGGAACCTTGTTGAGAGCTCATTCCAAAGATGGTGTAATAAGACACATCAACTGTGTAATCTCTTTTTGTTCGATCGGGATTTTAGGGGAACATTTGTTCATACTTGTACACACACAAAAATTCCTTCATCAATGAAAGGAAAAGAAAATTGATGCAAAGTGCAAATACATTAGTACTGCACAGTTCACTTCACTCATTGCTGCAAATACATCAACGAAAGGAACCTCAAAATGCTGAGTAGTTAATCGGAGAATGGGTGAGACGAAAATACAAGTGGTTGCCTAGTTAACTAGTTTATGCATCTTGTCAGTAAGTCACATGATCAAAACGGTTTCACTTAAGAAATTTCTCCGAATCCAAGTTGGGTCGTGTCATAATTTGGATTTTGGAGGTTTAAGGACGGTTGGTTGCGAGAGATTTTTCAATGTGATCGTAATACGGGATGATATATCACGTGTCATTATATAATTTATAAGATATGTGTGATAAAAGAATTAAACTTCCTACTATTTATATACCACACGTGTTCCGGTCACAATGAAAAGTTTCTAATTGATTGCGCAACTCAGCCTTTTCCATATAACACGTGGCAAAAACCCAAATGATTTGCCCGAAATGAAATACATTCTTGCAACTGCAATCGGAAACAAAACAGAGAAAATTGCATACAGTCTACAGAGCTACATCAATGGCGGCGACACCAACCGCCTGCGGTTTCTCCCCCGCCATTCCATCCCTCTTGCCTCTCATAACTAACCCTAATAAACCCATTTCCTTTTACCGACCGTTTTCTGCTTCCCAGAAAAACCCTACCGTCGGCCTCTCCTGGTCCTCAACCCACGGACGAAGAAACCCTCTCTGGTGAATTTACTCTTCTGGGTTTCTTTCAATTTTTCATTTTTCTTCGTCCACATATATTTATATGCTAAAGTTTAAATCTTTGATTTCAGCTCAAGAATTTCCCATACGGCAGGTGTAGCACCAAAGCGTGGCTATGTGGTGCTGACTGTTTCTGGGTTGATGAGTGGCAATTCTGAAACGGACGCAGAATGGGAACCCAATAATCCGAATACGGTATAAAAAAATATGCGATTCGAGTGTTATTTTATAGAATCATTGTCTTTTTCGTATCGATTTTGCTCGTAGTCATTTAATTTTTCTTACTAGTTTTTTGAGACCAATGTGATATCTATTATCATATCAATGTATGTGTGTGTTTTGTCATTGCTTGGATGTGTTAACTTCTTAACTTGGGTTCTGTTTCTTGGATGCCCTTTTCGAATTTTCGAAGGATGCTACGATTGACATACAACTTCCAAGAAGAAGCTTGCTTGTGAAATTTACTTGTAATTTGTGTGGTGAAAGGACAAATAGACTTGTCAATCGATTGGCTTATGAGCGGGGGCTTATTTACGTACAGGTACTTATTCCTCTTGTTGATTGATATAAGATTCAGTGTTGTTTGTTCTTGATGATGAAAAACCTGTTAAACCTTTTTTCTGTCAATTTGTTGATAATTTGATACTTTTCTATATATTCCGTAGAAAAAAGCATATAAAATTAAGGATTATGTTAAGCGGTCCGTTTCAACATTGCTTCTAGTTCTCTTAATCCAAAAGTAAGAAACAAGTCTTGGGTTCATCTGACTAATTAGCACTGCTTCTCATCAGTGTGCAGGGTGTCAAAAGTATCACAAGTTAGTTGATAATCTTGGCCTTGTTGTTGAGTATGACTTAAGGGAGGATTTCGATGTGGATACAAATGTGGATGAAGTTTGATCCAACATTGAATTCATTACGCTACTTTTGAGTTGTCTTTGTGATAAAGTAATTCTTGGTGGTTGTTGGAATTCATCTCCCTTGATATATTGAACACGAAGTAAACAAAAAAGTGGTAAATGTTGATCGTTCATCTTTTGTATTATTGATTCTTAGATCTAGGGTTGTACATATGAAAAAATCATCTTCTTGCAATATATTCTTTTGAAAAAAATCTTATGGCATTGTACCAATAAATTCATTGTTCAACGTCTAAGATTGATAAGAACTTTAGCCTGTCTTTGCCAGCAGTATAGTGATTGCTAACCCGATCGTAACCCAGAATCCTGATATCCCTCCCTTCTGGTGGAGTGCATTTCCTCCATTCTACGAGGCAAAAAAGAGAGGTCATGGAAAAAAACTTTAAAGTTGTCAAGTAACATCTATAAAATTTGAGTTCCGTCATGCAAATATGGTGTTCTATGGTAATAAGAGTAAGAGCTGGTTAAATTCTTTACCAAATTCAAACTTGGTGATGGGGCCGGTGTTGTATCGTCCTCTGTATCTGTCACCGTAGGTGGTGCTGGGGGACTTTGTACAGTTGGTGCAGGTGCTGGTGCATGATGATGATGATGCTTGTGCTTGTGCTTGTTCTTCCCCTTGTGTTTGGGTGGAGCAGGTGACGGTGCTTGCACTGGTGGCACAATAACCGGTGCTGGCGCCGATACTGGGGGTGCTTTTAATGGTGAGGGCACTGGTGCTACTTTAGCTGGTGCCGGTGCAGGAGTTGCTTTAACATGAGCTGGGGCTTGAACTGGTGTTGGAGATGCAGGTGGCGCTGCTACAGGAGGTGGCAATGTTGGTGTCGAAACAGGTGGTGATGGCGGCAGATTCGGTGGCTGTGATGGAGTTGACACAGGTGGACTTTGGGGTTGCGGGGGTGGGACTGCTGGGCTTTTGGATGGTGCTACCTTAGGGGAAGGTGATGCAGATGTGGTGGTTGGTGGGGTTGCTGCTGCATTTACAGGCGGTTGTGTTACTGCGGTTGGTGCAGTAGAAGGTGGTGGGGTTGTAGTCGGCAGAGTAGCTGGTGCAGCAGGTGTGGTAGTAGGTGGGGGCGTTGCAGCTGGCAAAGTAGAGGGTGTGGCTGCCGGTGTCTGTGCACCGGTAAGGATTACTTGAAAGCTGAGGCAACATAGAACGAAAGCCAGCAAAATCGAAACCATTTTTGGAAGACGAATTCCAGTGAACAGCATCGGAGAGTTGTCGGTTATATATTAGGTTTGCGAGGAGAGAAAAATGCAGTTTGGTGAAACAATTGAAGTGGGGAGAGATGTAATTTTCATGTGATGGGAACTTCTCTGCTAATCATTTGGCGAGCAAATGTTGTTAATGAAGTTGAGAAGCTGGCCAAGAAATTGACAAAGTCTCGCGGCACAAATGTCCGCGACAATTAGAAGAAACGTCTATTTTTTATCTTAACAGCAAAGCTTAACTCTGGTAGGAGGTATCTATCAATCCTTTCTGAAAGCAAGGTCCTCATTCCTCAATTCAACGCCCTTCGTAACACGGGACGTTGCGATGGCAGTACTGTGTCATGCAAATTACTCTCCTGTTAAGCACAAGATGACCGTACGTGCATTTATTTGTTTGTTTATTATTCATTTGGTAATGTCTCACTGTCAAAGAGTGGTAGGAGGCACTGTGATTAAAACATAGGATGGGCAAACAAGGGCCAACAATAATCCAACGTGAATATCATGAATAAAAGCTATATTTAAATTTTTTTAAAAAAAAAAAAAAAAAAAAACACTATCTAGAACATCAAAAAAATTTGGGTGCTCCGGTATATTGGGTACTTTGGGCGTTTTAATCATTTTTAGATCTTTATTTTTGTATTTTCAAACAAAGATCTAACGGTTAAAATATCTGAAGTAGGAATACTCACCCAAGAAAGTACCCTAGAGCATTGTCACATTTACGTGGCCTTGCTTGTCAATGCTTGGTTTCTGTAAGTACTTTTGGCGCACGCTTTTGTTAAAATCGCAATTAAATGTTTATTAAAAATTCATATAGTTTTTTAGAACAAATTGATAAGTGCTTCTTCGAAAAGTGCTTTTATAATTTCCAAGTATTTTTTTTTTCAAATTTTGCCGGATGGTCCCATAATCTATAGTCATCCCATTTGACATCATGCACGTGACATAGTCATAGCTCATGGTCGGATCACCAGTGAAATCTAACTGTACTGGTAGATATATTTTGGCAAAATTTTCGGACTAACTGAGAGAAAGAACTAAATTTCGCCAAAATTCGACACAGATTTGTACATTCATCAAACTAACAGTCTTTGAACTCTTACAAACAGAACATTATGTGGAAGATGCGATGCATCTTCGTAATTAACTTTGGTGGATGGAGAGAAATTCGAGGAAGACGCGGGGGCGCTGCTGCCGGGTCTGCTTGCTTTTCCTTCTTCCTTCTCCTCAGCTGGAAGAATTGCTGCATTATATCTGCACAATCCGATGCCAACACGCCACGTGGGATTGTCATATTTGGGTGGAATGGGTGGACAGGAGGAGCTGGTTTGTACGAGTGTTCCGAGCTATTTCCTTCACCCCCATCAGGAAAAAGTCTGCAAGCATATTTACAGGTTGATAAGATAAGGAGCAATTGAAGAATACAACTCGCATACCTTATCCAGTTCGGGGTTACGATGGAGGACACAACTCGCATACCTTATCCAGCTGCCATCAGCTCCGAGAAGCTTATCGCCATACAACAGTGTCAACTCTTGCTTGGAGTATTGCTCCAGCACACATCGGGCACGGTTCAAGTGTTACATACAGAGTAGTCTCCTGAGATATCAGAAAACAAGAGTTAAGTCTAAGGTGGGATGGCCTGGCTTCCTTCATCGGTAAGTAGTAAGTTGAGTTACATATAAACCAATGTTTTAAAAGGCTCGCCTCAGGGCGCACCTAGGTGCCCTTTGAGGCTGGGCTTGAGGGCTGCCGCCTTTGTTTTGAGGGAGTGGGCGTAAGGCTTCGCCGAAGCCGCCTAGGCGGCAGAAGGTGTCGTCGGAGCCGCCTAGGTGGCAGAAGGTGCGACTTAGGGCTTTTTTTTTTTTTTTTTTTTTTTTTAAACTCCCAAACCCAAATTTTGGGTAGGGTTTTAACTGCCTTATACATCTTCCTTGCACTATCATCTTTCTGCCTTTTTTCTGATTTTTATTTTTTATATAATGGATGTGTGTGCTGTATCCATGCATTGTTATATGTGTGCTCATTGTGTTTTTCATATAATATATATATGTATATATATAATATGTCTATATATGTGCGTATATATTTATAATATATATGTGTGCTCAGGGTGATTATTGGTTAATAATCTTTTTTTTAATATAATATATGTGTACGCTCAGTGTATATATTAAAAAATTTAGGTCGCGTGCCCGTGAGGCTTCGCCTCATGCCTAGGCTGAGCTATCCCTCGGACGCCTCACCCACGCCTCACGCTTTTAATACACTGATATAAAACAATGTCAACAAAACACTTCCACAGTTATGAATGTCGTTATCATTTTATAAATTTCATGATAAATGTGACTGACATCGCTTCCATTTTACAAATTAGGGAGTTTTTTAATATCCAATAGAAATGCAGATATTTGACGTTTAATGAAAAAAGAAAGACTGCTCTCTAGCTTTGCAATGTCATCATGCAGACACAGAAGCCAGAAGGAAATTTTTAATGGATAGGAAGAAAAGCATGATTCCATGACTAGAATATGTCCATTCAGATCATCAATATGCATGTATATATATTGAAATGGGTACTAACAACTAAATAACAGATAAATTACCGAAAGCCTCCATGACCGAAGAACATTTTAAGCTTCCCGTATGCATATCATTTCTGCATGGGCTGTTGAATCCCGTAATTCTTCCACTCCGATACACACATCAGTGTAAATATCCAGAAGAAAGCATTTAACTATAAAATATACACATAAGCTGATAGAACTCACAGGTTACATCCACGTGCAATAATCTTGGCCTTGAGGTTGAGTATGACTTAAGGGAGGATTTCGATGTGGATACAAATGCGGATGAAGTTTGATCCGACATTGAATTCTATGCTACTTTTGAGTTGTCTTTGTGATAAAGTAATTCTTGGTGGTTGTTGGAATTCATCTCCCTTGATATATTGAACACGAAGTAAACAAAAAAGTGGTAAAAGTTGATCGTTTATCTTTTGTATTATTGATTCTTAGATCTAGGGCTGTACATATGACAAAATCATCTTCTTGCAATATATTCTCTTGAAAAAAATCTTCTGGCATTGTAACAATAAATTCATAGTTCAACGTCTAATATTGATATTAGCCTGTCATTGCCAGCAGTATAGTGATTGCTAACCCGATCGTAACCCAGAATCCTGATATCCCTCCTTTCTGGTGGAGTGCATTTCCTCCATTCTATGAGACAAAAAAGAGAAATGTCATTGAAAAAACTTTAAAGTTGTCAAGTAACATCTATAAAACTTGAGTTCCGTCATGCAAATATGGTGTTCTATGGTAATAAGAGTAAGAGCTGGTTAAATTCTTTACCAAATTCAAACTTGGTGATGGGGCCGGTGTTGTATCGTCCTCTGTATCTGTCACCGTAGGTGGTGCTGGGGGACTTTGTACAGTTGGTGCAGGTGCTGGTGCATGATGATGATGATGCTTGTGCTTGTGCTTGTGCTTGTGCTTCCCCTTGTGTTTGGGTGGAGCAGGTGACGGTGCTTGCACTGGTTGTGAAGCTGGTGGCACAATAACTGGTGCTGGCGCCGATACTGGGGGTGCTTTTGATGGTGAGGGCACTGGTGCTACTTTAGCTGGCGCCGGTGCAGGAGTTGCTTTAACAGGAGCTGGGGCTTGAACTGGTGTTGGAGATGCAGGTGGCGCCGCTACAGGAGGTGGCAATGTTGGTGTCGAAACAGGTGGTGATGGCGGCAGATTCGGTGGCTGTGATGGAGTTGACACAGGTGGACTTTGAGGTAGCGGGGGTGGGACTGCTGGGCTTTTGGATGGTGCTACCTTAGGGGAAGGTGATGCAGGTGTGGTGGTTGGTGGGGTTGCTGCTGCATTTACAGGTGGTTGTGTTACTGCGGTTGGTGCAGTAGAAGGTGGTGGGGTTGTAGTCGGCAGAGTAGCCGGTGCAGCCGGTGCAACAGGTGTGGTAGTAGGCGGGGGCGTTGCAGCTGGCAAAGTAGAGGGTGCGGCTGCCGGTGTCTGTGCACCGGTAAGGATTACTTGAAAGCTGAGGCAACATAGAACGAAAGCCAGCAAAATCGAAACCATTTTTGGAAGACGAATTCCTGTGAACAGCATTGGAGGGTTGTCGGTTATATATTAGGTTTGTGAGGAGAGAAAAATGCAGTTTGGTGAAACAATTGAAGTGGGGAGAGATGTAATTTTCATGTGATGGGAACTTCTCTGCTAATCATTTGGCGAGCAAATGTTGTTAATGAAGTTGAGAAGCTGGCCAAGAAATTGACAAAGTCTCGCGGCACAAATGTCCGCGACAATTAGAAGAAACGTCTAGTTTTGATCTTAACAGCAAAGCTTAACTCTGGTAGGAGGTGTCTATCAGTCCTTTCTGAAAGCATGGTCCTCAACCCTCAATTCAACACCCTTCGTAACACAGACGTTGCGATGGCACTACTGTGTCATACAAGTTGCTCTCTTATAAAGCACAGATGACCGCACGACATTTATTTGTTTGTTTATCATTCATTTGGTAATGTCTCACTGTCAAAGGGAGGTAGGAGGCACTGTGATTAAAACAAAGGATGGGCAAACAAGGGCCAACAATAATCCAACGTGAGTATCATGAATAAAAGCTATATTTCAAAAAAAAAAAAACACTATCTAGAGCATCAAAAAAAATTTGGGTGCTCCAGTGTATCAGGTACTTTGGGCATTTTAACCATTTTTAGATCTTTATTTTTGTATTTCAAACAAAGATCTAACGGTTAAAATATCTGAAATACGAATACTCACCAAAGAAAGTACCCTAGAGCATTGTCCCATTTATGCAGCCTTGCTTGTAAATGCTAGGTTTCTGTAAGTACTTTTGGCACACGCTTTTTGTTAAAATCGTAATTAAATGTTTATTTAAAATTCATATAGTTTTTTAAAACAAATTGATAAGTGCTACTCCGAAAAGTGCTTTAATAATTTCCAAGTGTTTTTAAAAAAAAAAAATTGCCGGATGGTCCCATAATCTATAGTCATCCCATTTGACATCTTGCACGTGACATAGTCATAGCTCATAGTCGGATCACCAGTGAAATCTAATTATACTGGTAGATATATTTTGACAAAATTTTCGGACTGAGAGAAAGACAACTAAATTTCGCCAAAATTCGACACAGATTTGTACATTCATCAAACTAAGAGTCTTTGAACTCTTACAAACAGAACATTATGTGGAAGATGCGATGCATCTTCGTAAGTAACTTTGATGGATGGAGAGAAATTCGATGAAGACGCGGGGGCGCAGCTGCCGGGTCTGCTTGCTTTTCCTTCTTCCTTCTCCTCAGCTGGAAGAATTGCTGCATTATATCTGCACAATCCGATGCCAACACGCCACGTCGGATTGTCATATTTGGGTGGAATGGGTGGACAGGAGGAGCTGGTTTGTCCGAGTGTTCCGAGCTATTTCCTTCACCCCCATCAGGAAAAAGTCTGCAAGCATATTTACAGGTTGATAAGATAAGGAGCAATTGAATAACACAACTCGCATACCTTATCCATTTAGGGGTTACGAAGAAGGACAACTCGCATACCTTATCCAGCTGCCATCAGCTCCGAGAAGCTTATTTGGAGCTCCCCATACAACAGTGTCGACTCTTGCTTGGAGTATTGCTCCAGCACACATCGGGCACGGTTCAAGTGTTACATACAGAGTAGTCTCCTGAGACATCAGAAAACAAGAGTTAAGTCTAAGGTGGAATGGCCTGGCTTCCTTCATCGGCAAGTAGTAAGTTGAGTTACATATAAACCAATGTCAACAAAACACTTCCACAGTTATGAATGTCGTTATCATTGTATAAATTTCATGATAAATGTGACCGACATCACTTCCATTTTACAACTTAGGGAGTTTTTAAATATCCAATAGTAATGCAGATATTTGACGTTTAATGAAAAAAGAAAGACTGCTCTCTAACTTGCAATGTCATCATGCAGACACAGAAGCCAGAAGGGAATTTTTAATGGAGAGGAAGAAAAGCATGATTCCATGACTAGAATATGTCCATTCAGATCATCAATATGCATGTATATATATTGAAATGGGTACTAACAACTAAATAACAGAGAAATTACCGAAAGCCTCCATGACCGAAGAACATTTGAAGCTTCCCGTATGCATATCATTTCTGCATGGGCTGTTGAATCCCGTAATTCTTCCACTCTGATACACACATCAGTGTAAATATCCAGAAGAAAGCATTTAACTATAAAATATAAATATAAGCTAATAGAACTCACAGGTTACATCCACGTGCAATAATCTTCCCTTGTTGTACCAACACAGCCCCGACAGGTACCTCCCAATTATCAACAGCCTTCTTAGCTTCGAGAAGTGCTTCTCTCATAAACATTTCATCCATTTTTCTTTGTTCAATTTCAAGCGTATGTGCTTCTTCCCATTCGTCAAATCTGTCCCTGAGGACTTGCGTACTCCTCTGAAACTTTCTTTGTTTCAATTCCCCACCCGTTTGCACATTGTCTGATACTCCTCTATTCAACTTCTGACTGCCAAATTGGTCCATGCGCTCCATTGAACCACTTCCAGAGACAATGTTACCGGCATTTGAAATTTCTTCTACAACAGCAGGCTTTACGCCACTAGCAGTTAGTGGTTGAGATGACTCCACTTTTTCAATGCCAGAAGAAGAACCTCGAAAACTCTTTTGATTCTCTTTTGAACCCAAAGATCTCTCACTAGAAGATGTGGAAATGACTTTTGATGTCAGCCCACTTTCTTCTTTTTTAGGAGAAGGCGGTGTGCCTGCTTCAAGATATCTTACTTTGTCCCTTGATCTCATTTTTCCACTTTGAGGAAATGATTTAGACGGTTGCAGCTGATGTTGCTCGTCTTTTTCCCTTTTTGCGTTCTTTTCATTGTTGTCCTCGGTCTCATGGCCAGAAAACCATGCCTCACTACTTGCAGATTCATTTGACAAAATCGTTCCACCCGACTTCACAGCAGAATGAGGGGTCTCAGCATGCGAACTCCACCTCAGCCTAACAATATCTGCAACAATGTTCCATATGGACCTGCCAGTTCTCTTTACAATGGCATCCCCACTTGTTGTAGTAGCCTCTGATTTTTCTAACTTGGGGGTTTTAAAAACAGATGTGTCTGTCACATCCCACATTTCATCTGCAGGCCCCTTGGTTCCAGAACCTACAGACGAACGCCTCGTGTCATTTCCCTTCGTCTGAGAGTCTTCAGACCTATTTTGACTAAAATCCACTTGCCCATTCTTCTCACCTCCATGCACCAATTTTGCTTCAGAAACTGTATTTGCATCCTTATTTTCGGAAGTTGAGACTTCATGTCTTGCTCTATCAGAGAACTCCCCAACAAACTGTGAAGATGACTTCTCCAAACGGTTAGCTGAATCCAAAGCATCTTCAGGATTAACGAGGTATAAAATCTCCCCTTGAGTCTGAGTGTTTCCATTTCCGCTACTTGAGACAGTATTCTCGTTCTGGTTTTCAGAAGTTGAGACTTTCTGAACAAAACCCCTGACAAACTGTGAAGATGATTTCTCCAAACGATAAGTTGAACCCAGAGCATCTTCAGGAATGAGGTATAAAATCTCCCCCTGAGTCTCGGAGTTTCCACTTCCACTGGATGATTCTCGGTGCAACACAGAAGTTTGTTTTCGTGAATGAGTACGCAAGGCAGGCGAACCACTATCTAGAATTTCTTCAGAAACTCCCTGAGTTGCCGTCCCACTTGATGACTCGATGCGCAGCGATCCTCTAGCTATCAATTGAGAAGGGGGAGGCAGCAGCATTGCCCGTGGGCTTCCCTTATGCCCCTCAACATTATGCGGTTGCGTTGTAGCTTGGGAAACCACATCCAAAGATGCTTGGAAACTAGAGGCTTCTCCCGAGTCACGTTGGGCCTCTTTTCTGGGTTTAACTTGTATGCGTTTTTCATCAGCGGTTCCTTTTCCGGATAGAATTCTCTGAAAAGCTTTCTCGTCTATTTTGGGACATGGCTGTGATGACTCTCCACTTGGATTAGGAACCAAGTTTGACTGCCCTACCTGGTTTGTAATTCTAGTTTCAGGCTGAACAATGTTTGCCCTTTCAATCCTACTGTCATAAGTTTCTGATACTTCAGTGATTTGTGGGGACTTTCTTCCCGAGTCAACGAGTCCAATGACCTGCTGGCCTATTTCGTGGCGTTGCGCGTCTGTCTCATTTGCTGAATTCAACAACATATTTGCTTTTTCTTCCTGATAAATCCTTCTTATATCAGTCTCCCTCCGCCTATCAGAGATCCTTTGAACATCAACAACTCGAATTTGTGAGACTTTTGAAATCTTTTGGTGGTCTCTGTTTAACTCTTCTTGTTGACCGATGTATCCAGCTGTGTCGTAACGTTCCTCTTGTCTTTCCTGCACCAAGTTTGTAGCTATCGCTAGGTTTTCTTCCCTTCCACTGAGTCTCTCCTGGGACAAGAAAGTTGTTTCAACCTCACTTCCATGGATTTCTGATTCATTGCGCTCTTGAAATTTTCTTCGAGAATCAGTCACACCAACCCCAACTACTTGGTTACCTATTTGATTATATTGTTCTCTTGTTCCCTTAGTCAAATATGAACTCTCTCGCTCATCATCAAATTGCTTGCGGGATCCAGAGGCCTCTCCTAACTCACTTTGATTGGTCTTCGACCCTCTTGAAGGCATTTCTGAGGATGTCCCACCAGCCTCAGTTTCTTCAGCTACTACCTCTGTAAGCTTCTTTTCTGTCTTCTTCCTCCAATCCCACATGACACCACCATCAACTACAGCACTTCTTTGTTTTGTTGTTTCTCCTTTGCCCTCGGAATCGTCTCTATACTTCCTGTTATCTTCAATGACCTGCCCATCAAATCTACCTCCAATATCAAATTTTGAATCCTCGTACACACTTGAAGCTGATTCCCCAAGGAGGCCATGCTTATCCTGAGCATCTGCCTCACTTCCGAAATCGCCTGAAGATGACAAAGAGTAATAAGACGAACTAGAACCTCCTTTCATTCCACTATGATTCTTACCTCTCAAACTCATTCCCCTCTCTTCTTTCTGTCTGAAATCCCCTTCACTCAAATCAACTGTGGCTGATCCAAATTGGCACTTCGAATTACTCTCCGAAGTACTCACCCTAACATTACTTTTCTTCTTCCTACTGTTACACTCACTACTATTGTCTTGTTCGATGTCCACTTGTACGCCCTTAGACGAACTCCCATTTTTTTCTCTAACACCAACACTCCGCCTCTTCACTTCTACTCTCCTAGACAAACCACCATTTCTCTCTCTACCACTAAAACTCCTCCTACTCTCATCTTCTACTCTCTTGGATGAACCGACATTTCTCTCTCTACCAATTGATAGCCTCCTACTCTCCTCTTCTTCTCTCTTAGATGAACTCTCATTTCTCTCTCTACCAATCAAACTCCTCCTCTCCTGTTCCATTCTCTTCGACGAACTCGCTTTTCTCTCTCTACCGATCAAACTCCTCCTACTCTCCTCTTCTACTCTCTTAGACGAACTGACATTTCTCCCTCGGCCACTCAAACTCCTCCTACCCCCCACCTCCACTCTCTTAAACGAAACCCCATTCCGCCCTCTCCAAAAACACTCCTCACCCACTTCCTCACTCAACAAGCTGAGCATAGCCTCGGCATCATCGAGATCACCCGAATCATAAACTCCACCCTCTCCCTCCCCATCAACCACACAACTGCACCTCCCCTTCCTTCTCCTCCCCCTCCTATCACACACACTCCTCTCCCTAACCGAGCAAGGGAGCTCACAGCAACCCCAGTCAGGCCTACATTCCTGAACACGATAACCACACCGGTCCACGCCACCCAAAACCAACATTCTAGAAGCTGACCATTGAAGCAATGTGGATTGCCTCAAACCATGCAAGTAACACGGGTTTATGGGCCTTCTACGGATTGAAAATTCACAACAATTACAACAACAACACGATTTGGATGATGAACAATGAATTGGGTTTATCGGGTTTCTTTCAAATCTTTCATTCAACAAGTAAGAGTAATCATTGAAGGAATAGGACAGGGAGCCTTGGCTTCTCACAGAATATAAACTTGAGCTAAAATATGTGTTCTGCATATCTACCAGGAGAGGGAGAGAGAGAGAGAGGAGGAAGCTTACCTTCGAATTGAGAGGTGGGTTTTAGAGGGTTCGTGAGAGTGAAGCTCTGAGTGAAGGAAAGGTGTGATTTTTGGGTGGATCAAAATCCAGATTGCTAATTTTACCCCAAAAAATTTCCAGATTGCTAAGCTGGAAAATGAATAAGAGCAGAACAGAACCACCTAGGAGAACGATTCACAATTGAGTGGACTCGTTGAGTACACTAACTCGGTCAATTTTTGCGCTCATACATTTGTTTGGACCGAGTACTTTTTTGACACAACATTTTCTGGACCGGAAATTGGATGGAAGGTTAGTGTGGGTTTTTAGTGGGCTTAATGCTTGGTGGATAAGTTACCAACAAATGAACCCAATTTCTTGTTCATTGGGCTCATTAATTTTCAGTTATTATGACCGTAATTCAATTTGCAGGAAGAGCCCGTGTCCAAACAAAAAAATTCGTGATGGGGTGTCTGACATCGTCATTTGTATCACAAAAGTATAAAGCTTTCTCTATCAGTCTCATCCAATACCACATAATCATATATATTATATACTGAAAGAATTATCCAAGTCAGACAGTCCCACCGAATATCTTCTCGAGACATCCAACTGACTTTATCAACAACAAAATCATATTACATTTGTCTCTGTTTATGTAATATCTAAGAAGTTTTATGTGAGTTCTTTAATAAGGACTGACTTTGCAAACAACCCACATAAAAATGCAAACTTTTCGTGACACACCCCGACCCAAAAGTGGGGCTTGCTGGCCGTCACATGAGAGTGACGTAACCATGTGCACAGTGCGGAAGCAATAAAGAATAGAATTTACGAATCAATTAAAACTGAAACACTAGCAATACTAGTGTAAAAGAAGTGTGAATTCCACTAACACAGAACATAAAAGTCTACGTGCAGCCAAGCAGAAGTACTAAATAAAGATAACACCCGAAGGTGGTCCTACATAAGTGAATTCTATCAGAACGTCTGATGAGCTCCTCGTATGCCACCAATGAACACTACCTAATACCTGGAAGGGCGAAAACAAAGTTGAGTGGGTCACAAACAAATCTTTTCAAAACCTTTCTTTTCTCATAAGTTATAACCCCTCGCCGTAAAACTTGTATAATTTCTCAGAAATAAAGTATTTACTCATATATATAATTCTCAAAATCCTGCTGGAAAATATGTATGTATGAATGTATGTATGCCATGCCAAAGTATAATAATTGAATGCCAAAGCATAACTCTGTGAATGTGATTGAATACTAGATAATCAATTCAGCCCTCGGCTGTATATAGCTCATAACAATCTCATCATATCATATAGCTTATACTCATCTCAATCATATCATATATATACCCTGCACACACATCAATACCACCTCGAGTGGTCTGCACAACATCACTTAATATAAACTAATATGCTCTAGTGCTACGATCACGTGAAAACTGAGCGATAAATCGCGGGTCACCTACGAGTCGAACCCACTTATAGTGGTCTATTCGACAGGACTGAGCACCTAACTTGGATCCAAGGCGAGCATGCGGTGCGAGAGGTGAACATCACGTGAAAGACTGAGCCCCTACTCTGGGCGAGAGCACTAATATCAGTGTGCAGGTTTATGAGCTTTAATCATATCACATCACATCACATCACATCATTCGTTCTCATCAACTAGTATATAAACTTACCTGCCACTTACCTGTGCGCCCACAGTACCAACATTAATATATGCAATCAATAACGCATAATAAAATAAATAGATAGTTTGCATGGCATTTCATATCACATTTCACTTAAACTGATTTTCTGGGAAAAATCTCATTTATATAGGTATATACGGAAAACAAAAGCCCCCTCACTGATAAGTAGACGGGTCGTAACCCCTGCGCCTAGCCTGGCTACGCTCGTCTTTCGGATAGGTCTCGCCTATATGAGAAGTAACTGAAATAACGTTAATTAACGCACATAATCGAAACCTTAGAAATAACTTCTCATACATTGCTCAAATTGGGCATATGAATATACCACCGTGATCTACACAATCTCAGGAACATCCCCATATTTTTAGAAAAATTTTCCGACCACATGCCTGGCACGTGTAACGGAACAGTAACAACGTTAAGAATATTCCATTAAAACGTAACAGAAACCGTTAAAGATACTTGATGGCGTCAGAATATTCCGTCAGACTTGACGAAATATTCGCTCTTCTTCTCCGGCGAACCTCACCGGTCGCTGCCATCCGCCGCCGTCTGAAACTCCGATTCTTGCCGGTTTCTGGAAAATTTTCAAATCTTCATAACTTCATTTTTGCACCATTTTCTACGTACTTTATACCAAAATGAAGATCTCACAAAGATGAACACAACCATACCTGACTCGACCCCCAACTCGCCGAGGATTCGCTGGAAAAAGCCTCGATAATTCTGGCCAAAAAGAAACTCTCCGATCTCGCAATTTCGACATCCAAATTCTTCCAACGAAGCACTCCGAGCTTCGTAAGGACCTCCTTAAGCTTCCTATGAACTTAGAATTCCCTGAAAAACAACATTTTACGTGTGCATGAACAGTGCATAAATCGGAGGTTACGGTTTCGTGATGAATCGAAGGTTTCCAGTTCTAAAACTTGCACTAACGGCTTCCTAGTATCACAAGGAACATGAAATTGCTTACCTTAGTCTCGATCTGCACGGTTTGAGATGGGTTTGGGTGTCGTCCGTACGAAACCGAGAGGGAGAGAGAGAGAAGGTCTGAGAGATAGAGAGAGTGCGGGGGTGAGAGAGAGAAAAAGTGTGAATGTGTGTGTGTGTGTGTGGTCCAAATACCACCAACCAAACACTCCCAAACTTAGATACACACACATACCTTAATTAATGCCTAGGGGCATTTTAGTCATTTCACATTCGTCGTACGAAATCTTCGGGACGGGTTGTTACATTTCGTTACCATTATTTCGGTGGTGTTATGATGACATTGGAGTCGAAATCTTCAAACTTGCAAACGCAAAATTAATATGGATCTGACCAAGTTAATTTTGCTTATCGCAAGTATGAAGATAACTTGAGTTGAGGGGAAGGTGGGAAGATAACTATTTTTTTCAAAAAGAGATTAGTTGTGGCTTCGTCATTACAATTTACTCTTCCAGGAATCGGAAAGATTCAAAGAGGTTTTTTAGCCTCTTCTAACTACTATTGTGTGACTCATATGCATCAATAAGTACAAACAGAATGTGTTGTATGAAATACAAACATAAAATTCATTTCTAATCACCGGATATGTGGATATAACTAATTAACTATCAATAATCTATCATCGTCTATTTCAATCAATCAATCAATCAATCAATCAATCAATCAATCAATCAGTCACGGAAGAAAGGATAAATAAAAATTAATAAAAAAATAATGACCAATATAATATTTAATCGTAATATGAATGCAACTTTCTACTGACCACTTTGGCTTGCTTCCCCCACTTGTATAATCTACTGACCCCATAAACAATCCCAAACAAGCAACTGAGCTGAACAAGTGCATAATTAACCAGCTCCACCAATTATTTTTCATCCATTAATGTCAACTCTCCCCCTTACGTTACATGATATAAACAATTTTATATAATATGATTATTTAAAGGGTAAATTACACTTTCATACCTCAGGTTTGAGCTCTATTTCAATTCCTTACAACATCTTTAAAACATTTCACTTCATACCTTAAATACTATTTTATTTCAAAATAATACCTCCGTTACATTTTTCATCTATTGATCTGTTAAATGCTCACGTAGCTGCCACATATATGCCACGTGGCTGCCAAATGTCTGCCACGTGGCAAAAAAAAAATTTAAATTTTTTAAAAAAAAACCTAAATTTTTACAAAAAAAAAGAAAAAAAAATGGTAAATTACACTTTCATACCTCAAGTTTGGGATCTATTTCAATTCCTTACAACATCTTTAAAACATTTCACTGTCATACCTTAAGTACTATTTTATTTCAAAATAATACCTCCGTTACATTTTTCATTCATTGATCTATTAAATGCTGACGTGGCTGCCACATATATGCCACGTGGCAAATAAAATAATTTTTTAATTTTTTTAAAAAACCTTGAATTTTCTCAACAAAAAAAAAAAATTTGAAACCCACATCTGCAAGAGGAAGAAGAGGGAGGAAGAAAAAAAAAATTGTCCCTCCCCCCAACGACCCACATATGCAGAAAGAAGAAGAAAAGCCCTCCCCCCCCAGCCCGGCGACCCTTCTCCCGTCCCCCCCCCCCCCGGCCCGGCGACCCTTCTTCCGTCCCCCCCCCCGGACCCTCATTCCTCCGCGATTTGGTGATTTTCAGTGTGGGTGAGTTTTGAAAATAGTTTGAGTTTGAGATGATTTTTGGACTGGTTTTGTGGTAGATCCACCTAATCTCGGGTGGGATTTTTGGGGGTGGGTGATGGGGGATTTTTGGGAGGGGTGGCTCGGGTGGGATTTTGAGGTTTTTTTCTTTCTTTCTTCCTCCCTCCTCTTCTTCTTCTTCTTCTTGTTGCAGATGTGGGTCGCTGGGGGGGTGGGGGAGGGACAATTTTTTTTTTTCTTTCTTCCTCCCTCTTCTTCTTCTTCTTGCAGATGTGGGTTTCAAATTTTTTATTTTTGTTGAGAAAATTCAGGTTTTTAAAAAAAAAAATTTATTTGCCACATGGCATACATTTGGCAGCCACGTGGCATATATGTGGCAGTCACGTCAGCATTTAACGGATCAATGGATGAAAAATGTAACCGAGGTATTATTTTGAAATAAAATAGTACTTAAGGTATGAAAATGAAATGTTTTAAAGATGTTGTAAGGAATTGAAATAGAGCTCAAACCTGAGGTATAAAAGTGTAATTTACCCTTATTTAAATCGTGCTTGAGCCGAAGTTGTAACATGTATAAAAAGAATTGGGTAATACCAGAATGATTAAATTTAGAGACAAAATTTGCAAAACTAAATGATGCGTCACATAAGAATGAACACGTTTATCAACGATTAAGTAATAATTCAATTATCAACTTCCATGTCATTTAGTTTGCAAAATCTTGTCTACAAATTTAGTATTACTCAAAAAGATTTATAAGATAAAATAAACTTGGCCTCTAGGGTTTCTACACTTGTTCAAATTCCAGAGTGCCCATGTACTGAAGTTGCCATATTTTTCCATGCATGGTTGGTGGATGTGTAACGCCACAAAAGAACTTCTGCCTTGGATGATGTTCGGTAAGTCACCTTAATCTTTATGGAAGTCCTTCGACCAAACTAATGGAACTCCACTTCAACACCAAAAAAATTTCTACCTGTGCATTTGGATGGATATTGTTCCTGATATTGACACTTTCATGATTTCATTCTAGACGCAGTACAGATTATTTTAGTATATTTCGAAGTTTTGACCGTTATATCTTTATTTTTTATCAAATATACAAGGATCAAAATATATAACGATTAAAAATTTTAAAATATAAAATTATAATCCGAAGCACAAGAGAGTTTTCGGGGTTATACATGGGATTGGAAGAGTGATGCATTTTCTTTTACCAGCATGTCCTTCAAATTTGGATGGTGTATGGTTAGTTGTCATCCGAAATTTTTACTCAATCTTAATTAACATCATTTGCACAACAATTAACCCCTAAACCTAATGAAACATAACACTTTATTTATCCTTATTTAGGACAAAACATATACAGGTATCACCAAGTTCAAATTGAACTTACTTTCAAGAGATTCTGAATAGAACACGTCTTGCGCGATTTGATTTAGGAAAATAAATTGAATTAGTTGGTTTTGTTTTCTTTTGTCAATCCAAGCCTTCTAAAAAGTCTTCTCTTCTAGACATCCAAGCGTGGCACGAAAGGTTGCCAAACCACACATAGCATGATATAACATCAGCTCGACAAGCACACCACATTAGAAATTGAGCTGCTTCTGTTTTCACATGCAAGTCGCGTCCACTTTGTTCCACATTTCACACAAGGGAACATTAACTAATTAGCATAATCTCAAGTATGATAAATGGAAAATTTGTAGTATCTTTCAGGTTATTTTGTATATTGAAATTTCTTATCATTGATTAAAATTTAACGGTAAAAAAGTTGAAGTATAAAATAAACTAGAACATAATAGAATTTGTGTAAGATGAATCAAATTAGCATGTGTATATAACATTATTACGTATGCACATACGTCAAGAATAGACGTGGCGAATATTAAATAAGATTGACCAAAAACCAAAAAGACTGATGTATAATTTAGGTGTGCGCATATATAAATTGTATGATTGATTGAGAAGACCAATAGAATTTAAAATACATGTGCACAATATACTTAGGGATGCAATATTTACACATCTCATTTTACTTTTCACGCACCTTTCTAATTTTCAACCGTCGGATCGAATGAATTGAAGAAAATCAATAGATAGAAATTAATAAGAGATGTGTAAGAAGTAAAATGAGATGTGTGGATAGGACACCCCTATATTTATATAAGTTGGTAGAAAAAGCAAAAGAACCCTTAACCCACACAGCTTTATAATATTACACGACCAGCAGCCAACTGACAAGAGATTTTTCAGTGTTTTAAGAAAACGGCCCAGTATGTTAAGTGTAATAATACAATTAGTTAGAAATTTGAAAAAAAAAATTATAATTATTTGTATTATTACACTTAACATACCAAATCTTATTTTCGGCACATTGAAATATTTTCCATAACTCACCATTCCATCAAGAGCCGCATGGCCCTTCGCTCCCTGGCTAACTCGCTTTGATACAGCCTAATTAACAAGTAGTTGAATTTTTCAAACCCAGAACCCTAGCTAGCTCACAACTCCAGCACGTTACATTTCTTGAAGCTTAGGTTATGAAATAATCGTGAGTATTCCACTACTAGTACTAGGCATATAGGAAGCTTCCGAGTTCCAAAACGCGGTTTATATAAAGCCGATACATCCTAAGTAGTCAATCTTTTTTTGTATGCAATAAAAAACACTCAGACCTTTCCATCTCCGAGTCATGCTTGACCATGAGAATAAATATCGTCAAGTTATAACTTCTATATGGTGCTTGACTTTGATGCCAAGGATCTACATTGAAAAAATAGATCTTGACCTAGTATATAAGTTTTGGCGAGAATTTTTCAGTGTGCTTAGAACATTGAATAATACATCATGTGTCATTGTATAAGTAGTGAGATATTTGTGTAATAACTCAAAAAATAAAACTTTCTTCCACTTATATAATGACACGTGGTGTACCATACCCTACAATAAAAACTTAGAAGCAACTGTACTGACTAGTCAGATGAACTAGTCAATTGAGTACAGGTTGTTAGATATCCACAAGCATATAAACCAAGTAAACTGATATTGCTAAAGCAAGACAAATGATCTCCATTTATTGTTTTAGCTTTTGTTCTTGAGTTAAGTTTA
The DNA here is from genome assembly GCA_024362995.1 of Heteromeles arbutifolia. NCBI lineage: Eukaryota > Viridiplantae > Streptophyta > Magnoliopsida > Rosales > Rosaceae > Heteromeles > Heteromeles arbutifolia. The sequence continues at coordinate 3,106,299 of JANCRC010000021.1, forward strand.
CTTAGTTAACAAAGTGTCAATACCCTACAAAGTTTATCTCTAACAATGATTATTTGGACATAAGGTAACTTTGCAAAGTATTGACACACAAGGAAGTTTTTGGCCAAAAAAACCCATCTCTGGGGAAAAAACCGGGGACTCTCCACTGAGTCCAATCCACTAGTGTAAACAAGGTTCATACAACGACCACACAAGCTCAATTCCTAGATCCCTATCTATGGAGTAGCTTTACCTTTGTGCAACCTTGCCTTACACGAGACGGACTTCTTCGATCTTCACAAAGTGGTAACTCCTCCTGAGCTCATCACCTTGTGGCACCGAGATCAACACGATCAATGAAATGATATGATGTTATGATGTGCTCATGAAATGAGGATTCAACGACTAGTCAAGTTCTCCAGTCAAACAGTTGAAGAAGAACCTCACATGAATCCAAATGCTTAGTCTAAGAAAGATATGAAACTTTGAAGATTAGACTACAAACTTAATGCAAAACCATGAAAACAATGCAACCCTAATATGCATTCATTGAGTATTTGTGCATGAGATGGTTTTGTGGCTAGCGTTTTGGTTTGGAAGCTTAAGAGGTAGCTCTAGGCTAAATGCACTGTTTTCTTGAAAATGTGAAAATCCTAACCAAAGAACAAATGAGACCTTGGAAACCCTTTTAATGGAAGCTGGATGTTTTAGACCCGAGGGATAATGAGACACGTGTCACAAGCCAAAGAGACCTTCCTAGATCAAGGGTGAAAGATCCACGCATGGGAAAAGGTGTCAGTTGGCCCATGTGGGCTTTCTTAATTTGCGTGCCACACAGCTGAAAAATAGACGAAAATTCTAACTAGACAACTACACTAGACAAAAAGAATCTGGAAAAATAATGTATGATACAAACCCTTTTGTAGTGAAGATGGCTGGTGCTTTGACATGATCAATCCCCAGTAATAATTCCAAATTAGCATTGCACCCTAACTCTAAGCTATGAGCATGTGTGGTAGTGTTTGGGCCCAAAATATTGGTTTGGGCCGAGTTTAGAATTGTTCTCGGCCTAAGGATCTTTATGGGTCATCTGTTTCGTGGGCCGTCTAACCGAGGCCGACTGAGCCCTATCGAGAGGTGGAATGTTCTAGATAAAAGGAAAATGAGTGAGTCCCATTGCGAGATTGATGGATGGGGTATTTGAATCCTGATGCAATAAGAAGTCTCGACAGGATGCAGAGACCTGAAGATGAATACGGCTTGATAGAGGGTCAGGTTCAAAGTCCTAATGGAAGTAGGAATGGCCGAGATAAGATTGGATCGGGATAAGGAGTCTTAATCTGGATGAAGTTTTAACTTGATCGAGAGAGGGTTTGCTGCTATAAATAGAGGGGTGAGTGCACCATTGAAGCCTCTCCAACTCAACACACAAATCTGCCCTACGCAAACCCTCGCTCTACGCGGCACCTCTCAACAACCTTGAGAACTCTATTCTTATCCCTTTTCTCGCCAACACATCTTCAGTTTGGATAAACAGCACAGTGAAGGCAACCGGTGATATCTTCAGTTTGGATAAACATCACTATTGCCGTAGAATCAGCCGACTGCGGAGCACCTTCAGTTTGGATAAACAGCACTACGTCGAGGCCGACTGATGATCTATCCAATTCTTGGTCGAGAAGGATTTTCGAATCCTTATTGACATAGGTCATCTCATTAGCCTTCTTGACGAAGTGAGGTGTTACAGGTTACTGGGCTCGGCACATTGAACGCCGAGTTATTTTATGATTGGATACTCATAAGTAAGCTTTACAGTTCGGCAGTCTGACGACTGAACCACGTTTACCATCAAGACATACATTTCTTTCGAGTACTTGTGTCCATATAGTCTGGTGCCAGTTCGGCGTGCTTATACTCTTATGAATATAATCACCGTGACCAAACACAGCGCCAACGATCTGTGAACTTCGCAGAAATTAGCAGCCTTGTCTTCAGGCTCTAGAACCCAAAGGCCAGGACGTGTTCCTTCCTCGGCCGCAATCGCAAGACACAGAAGTCGGCAGCGCACCCAACGCGACATCAATACATTTTACTCCCTGACCGAGCTCGGTCGACGAGTTGGCACGCCCCGCACACAACCGAATGACGTAGTTAGCTTATTAATTACTCAGCATGCGCGCCACGTAGGCTTGGTAGTTTTTAGGATCAACAGGTAGCAATTACAATATTTAACAAGCGAAACCAAACAATAAATCTAAGACTTAACAACCCATATTCCAGGCACAATAAAACAATTTCTCCATGTTTTAGGGTATATTAATAAATAATAAGTTTATTTGAGTAGAATGACAATGCATGCTACATACTAAAAGAAGAAAAATCGTGTCTTTCAAAAAAAAAGAAAAAAAGAAAAATCGTAGACGAAGCTTTCCATGCGTTAAATATGCATATGAATTTTCTTTTTCCTTGTGTGGGAAAACATGTACAGGAAATCTGATCATAAAAGGTCACGGAATTGGGGTTTACTTTTCTATTTATCTTTAGTAAAATCCAATTTAAAGAATATATTATGAATTCTTCTTATTAAACTAGGTAGCGTTCGTTGGCAATCTTTTTTTTTTATAAATTTTTTAATGAATTAAAATAGATTCAAGTATTTGTTTAATTTTATTATATAGGTAATCTTAGGAACCACACTTGGATTTTTTTCTAAAAAAACAAGAATACCTCATTAAATAGGCAAGACCCACAAATATTCCCCATGAGTTTAATATTGGAGGCTTGAGCAGCAAACTACGACACCACCAAGTTTTCTGTCCTAGCAAAGGAAAAAAGTCAAAGGCATTAAAGATACGAATTGTATCCTTAATACTCTCTTAATTGAAAACCAACTAAGATAAGTAACGAATCCTCACCACACTCAATCATACTACCATCATCATCCGAAGATGTTAGCTCATAATTAATATCTTTGAGATTATTCTTTCCTCATTCATCGTACGAATAACTCACCTTGCAAATGGGAAGCCGCCACATGTAGAGCAAAATCCTACAGCTAGGCCCGCCACCTTCCTATAAATACCTCATCTCCACCAATTTTTGGTAAGTTTTTGCTACGCATACAAACCCAAAACACTCATTATTTTAAGATAAACTGACTTACATTGGAGGTCCATTCCCAACCTCCCACCTCATGGACGCATGAGGTTTTGGCCTTGATCAAATGTGTTACTTTGTTTCATGGGTATAATTTTGTCGAGATACCACATGTCCATTATTATATTATATTATATTTTAATGTAAGTAACATTATTACTCTAAACAATACAAACAAAAAGAGAGTAATTTAAATTCAAAATATATGTTAAAAATAAAAACTTTATTTATCATGACAATCTACTATGCAGTTACAATTCCAATTAAGGCACTATAATTTGTGTGGGGTTACATTAATCAAGTGGGTGGGATATTCTAAGGATATATAATATTGATGTATTTGTCTTAATTTGCATGTTTTTTCTTTCTATTCTTTTGTAATTTTGGCTCTATTTGTACGAGTCGTTGCCCAATGCTCGCTGCAGCAGCCACTCTTGCACAAGTCGCCAAAACATGTCACTATATAATTCATCTGGTCATGTAAGCAAATGATACATCAATTGGAAGCTTTCGTTCTTTACATGTCATTCACTTAACTCATATTAATCCACACCTTGATTAGTCAAAGCAGATAATTGGATCTTAAAATTGCTTTCCAACCGGGTTCAGACAATAGCTGTTAGGAACTGACCATTTCAAGATAACGCAATATTTGGATGAACATTATTTGAGCAGCTCTTTTTTAAAGTGAACGATAGCAATTTTATTAACGTGAATGAAACATACAATCATAGGTCATCTTTGATCATGTTATGGGCTCCTCAAATTAACAAGAATTAAAATTAGGCTAACTTGGCCAATCTATACCCCATAACGTTGGCATTTTTACGAATATGACATACACGGACATCTCCGAAGTTCTGCAAAAGAGACTTGATATCCACCACAATCAAGCCTAGTGGAGTAGAACACATCTGCATGCTGCCCAGGTTCTGAACAACTTGAAGAGCATCATTCTCAAGGACCTCTTGCGGAAACTTACTGCCAAAAGCCAGCTGCGCAGCATCAGGAGCTGCAAGAAACTCAGCAGTCGAAGGGCTAGTCACATCCGGTATTTTACAAACGAAACTTCTAGCATAGCTACCAGCTTCATTGGGAAAAACCACACGACTCTCCCAAAATTAGTTTTAGAACAAAATGATCCGTCCACATTGATCCGTTTAGTTTATTTTATGAGAGATTTTATCTTCTATTGCTATATCGAGCAACTTTCAATGAATTTGGAACATGATCACAACACATTATATCTACATAGATTTGTTTTTCATTAATCTACGTCGACAAAAGAAGACATATAAAAAATAATACGTAGAACGATACATCATGTAATTTACTGTTTATCTACAATAATTTATCCAAACCAGTCCAGGACCATCCATATCAATGTCCTCAATGAGATATATATACTTGCAGACCAGTACGTGTATATTTACACACAAATATATGTGTAGTAGGTTGCTTTCACTTTACTATTCAATTTCTTATATACATGGTTGTTGGAGGGACAAGGAAATGGATGGATATGTTTGTAACAAACTTTTTGGCCCTATTGTAATGTGATTAATTAATTTATGTCCAATTTGTCGAATATGATCTTATATTTATGGAGCCCATGCATATTAGTATTTATCCTAAACCCTAATAGTTTTTATTTTACTGGATTCCAACAGAAATCCAAAATTAAGCGAGTTTAGGCGAAAGTAAATACCAAAATAAGTGACCTCATAGGAAGTCTTCGTGTTGCATTCCCCACCCTAAACCCTAATAGTTGGAGCATGTAAAATGGAAAGGAGGACTGTCTTTCTTTTTTTGTTTTTTTGTTTTTTTTTTTTTTGAGTAAGGGTTAATAGAATATAGTGCTTAACTCCTTAGGGCCAATGCTGGACCACCATCCCCCTAATGACGATTCACAAATGACAATTCCAATGAAACAAGACACAAATGCGTGCTACAATTTTCTTATGAAATGGCACAAGCTAATTGGTCAATAACCTTAGTGAACAGCAATATATGGAAAGATTTTTCAGTGTGTTTGGAATAAGGACACATACGTCAAATATCATTATACAAGTAGAGAAATCCGTCATATATATATATATATATTATGTGTGTGTGTATACATATAGACTGATTGAAGACTCGAAATGATATGGTGCTATCCTATTGGATGAACTGATGAAAGTGATTTTGTGACGGCAATTTTTTTTAGTTTTTGCTTACCAAAACGGTGTCTTCTTTCACGGGCTCGACGGCTTCTTTTGCCTCTTTCCCAATTCATGCATGCATGTAATACTAATCACATGTTCTATATATTCTGAGCCGGCCACCTGCTGCCCGTGCTACGTTTACGTACCATTTTGGTTTTTGGTGGGTAAATATTCCATCTACACGGCCACCGTAATTAACACACGCGTCCAAAGATACAAACGAAGTTGAAAATATTAATTATTCCTAATTTTTTGTAACGGATTATAATAGATTGTATGCACTCAAAACAAAATAACATTATGTCACTACAATTGAGTTATCCGAAATTAAGTATTTGTAAAATATCAATTTAATCCTTATGCTGAAGGGTAAGATGACGATTGATATGAGTCACTTGAAGTTCCTCTATGATCTTGAGGTTCCTTGTGTAATTTCATTCGTTCCGAGATCATGCAAAGGAGCGGTGCACGCAGTGGTCTCTTTCATTACTAAACATAGGGGACATTTTTGTTGGGACCAAATAGCAAACTACAAAACAGACACAAAACGAGTGTGAGGGACTCCAACAATATCATCTATGAGAGCTGGTCTAATTCAAATAGGAGGCTCATCAGATATAAGAACGCCAATAGTCATATTAAAATTCCAATTAACCAACTGATCCGCCATAATATTCTTCTCTTTGTAAATTTGTTTCAACTCATACCTCCTTAGTTATCTCATAATTAATCTGCAACTATGCATAATTGTCTCAAAAAGATGGAAATTGTCAACTTAGATTTGTTTCAACAAAATAACAATAGCCATGGAGTCCATCTTTTTTTTTTGAGAAAAGGTGGCATCTAACTCAGTTCTTCTTGATAGGCCATTTCCCAAATACTATCAATATTGTCCGAGTTTGTTTGCTAATAGAGCTAGATTTGTTACCATATATGTCGACGTGGATAGACGTATCAATATTTGATTTACCTTTTTTATTGGGTAAATTACACTTTCATACCTCAGGTTTTGGCTCTATTTCAATTCCTTACAACATTTTTAAAACATTTCACTTTCATACCTTAAGTACTATTTTATTTCAAAATAATACCTCCGTAACATTTTCCATCCATTGATCCGTTAAATGCTGACGTGGCTGCCAAATGTCTGCCTTGTGGCAAAAAATAATAATTTTTAAATTTTTTTAAAAAAAACCTGAATTTTTACAAAAAAAAAAAAGAAAAAAAAAAGGGTAAATTACACTTTCATACCTCAGGTTTGGGGTCTATTTCAATTCCTTACAACATCTTTAAAACATTTCACTGTCATACCTTAAGTACTATTTTATTTCAAAATAATACATCCGTTACATTTTTCATCCTTTTTAATTTTTTTTAAAAACCCTGAATTTTCTCAAAAAAAAAAAAAAAAAAAAAAAATTTGAAACCCACATCTGCAAGAGGAAGGAAGAAGAGGGAGGAAGAAAAAAAAATTGTCCCTCCCCCCAACGACCCACATATGCAGGAAGAAGAAGAAAAGCCTTTCCCCCCTGCCCGGCGACCCCTCTCCCGTCCCCCACCGCCCCCCCGGGGACCCTCCTCCCTCCCCGATCTGGTGATTTCAGTGTGGATGAGTTTTGAAAATAGTCCCCGGGGACCCTCCTCCCTCCGCGATCTGGTGATTTCAGTGTGGATGAGTTTTGAAAATAGTTTGAGTTTGAGATGATTTTTGGACTGGTTTTGTGGTAGATCCACCTAATCTCGGGTGGGATTTTTGGGGGTGGGTGATGGGGGATTTTTGGGAGGGGTGGCTCGGGTGGGATTTTGGGGTTTTTTTCTTTCTTTCTTCCTCCATCCTCCTCTTCTTCTTCTTCTTCTTCTTCTTCTTCTTACAGATGTGGGTCGCTGGGGGGGTGGGGGAGGGACAATTTTTTTTTTCTTTCTTCCTCCCTCTTCTTCTTCTTGCAGATGTGGGTTTCAAATTTTTTATTTTTTATTTTATTTTTGTTGAGAAAATTCATGTTTTTTAAAAAAAATAAAAAAATTATTTTATTTGCCACATGGCATACATTTGGCAGCCACGTCAGCATTTAACGGATCAATGGATGGAAAATGTAACAGAGGTATTATTTTGAAATAAAATAGTACTTAAGGTATGAAAGTGAAATGTTTTAAAGATGTTGTAAGATATTGAAATAGACCCTAAACTTGAGGTATGAAAGTGTAATTTACCTTTTTTTTTTTTTTTTTTTGTAAAAATTCAGGGTTTAAAAAAAAATATATATATTTGCCACGTGGCAGACATTTGCCAGCCACGTGGCATATATGTGGCAGCCACATCAGCATTTAATAGATCAATGGATGGAAAATGTAATGGAGGTATTATTTTGAAATAAAATAGTACTTAAGGTATGAAAGTGAAATGTTTTAAAAATGTTGTAAGAAATTGAAATAGAGCCCAAACCTGAGATATGAAAGTGTAATTTACCCTTTTTTATTTACCATTCCATATTCCTTAGTTAATTATGAATTGCTTTGGTTAATTCCCTCTATATGACTCCCTAGATTTACCAAAATATATTCTAAAATAAACGATTCAAGATCCTTTATTCCTTTTGGTTTAAACTTCAAAAAATACAAGTGTTTCCTGGCACTAGGAACAAAAGTTTTTTTTCCACTTTTATTTTGAATTGACGAAGAAAAGGGTAAATGAATACTTAGGAAGATTTGAAAAGAGATTTAAAAAAAAACATAGAGTACTTGTAGCTAACGAAAAATTTGAAGTAAAACCGAATACAGTAACGCTCTAAGATTCATATAACCGAACTCACTTAATAGAATGAGCATTTTTGTTGTTTGTTGTATTTTGAATTGAGGAAGAAAAAGCTTTTGTTTTTGGCCTTTGAACCAGACAAAAGTGCCAAACATTTTAAAAGTAAAAAACATTACAAAAAAAAAATGAAACATATAAAAAGACAAGAAAAGGTGCATCATGTGATGTTAGTGCTTTGTTGTAAGAGTGTTTGACCCGCCCCCGCCCATCCCGTTTGACTTCCCTAATTTTAAATTTTTAAAAAATAATTCCTTAATTTTAATTTGTATTCGTCTTAAATTTGTTTCCAACCAATTAGGAAAAACCATGAAAAATTAAACCGATAAAAAAAAGAAATTTACTCAGAAATAAAAAACCCTAATTTTCCAGTAATCTCCTTGAAGCCCTTTCCAGTTTCCCCTCTCTCCCCTCCACCCTCTGATTAATGAATTAATTATCTGCTAATAAATCATTACATCAGAAGATTAATGCAAATCATTTCGGGGACTTTTCTAATCAAGTTCCACAGAGAGAGAGGACTAGAAGGAGAAGACCATTTCACGCATAAAACCGGGGACAGAGAGAGAAGAAGAGAGAGAAAGCATAACAGTCACCACCATTGACGAGGAGCTCCCCCCTGAACTTTCCCGCGAAACTGAACTTACCCGGATAATTCCCATCAACCAAATCATTCTTCTAGACCTTCCCCATCAACCCTTTTATTTTTCCAATTCGGTAGATCCATTTCAAACATTCCTCCCTATTCTTCGTTTTGTTTTTTTCTGGGCAAGCAGCTGAGTCTTTGGAATCAATTTTCAAATTAAAAAAAAAAAAAAAAAACCAGAAGGCAAATGCGCGTCCATGACATTAGTCAAAATGCGAGATCCGAACCAAGTCTCCGTTCAAAGCTGCAATTTTTAGAGAAAATTCAAATACCCGAATATTGTTCATATAAAACCAATCTTTCCCAACTCTTATTTCTAAATATTTGTGGTTTTCTTCTGTTGAGAGAAAAAGTTTAGAACTTTGGGTGTGCAGATTAGAGAGCTGGGTGTGCAAAAGGGGAAAAAGCAGGGTGCTTATCAGTAAGCCTTTTCTGGTTTTTTTTTTTACCATTCAGGTTGTAAAAATTCTTTGTTTTTATTTATTCTTTCTCTCTGTCGGATACCAAATTTGTTTATTTTTTGTGTACTGGGGTTCTGAGCTTTCTGCCTGAGAAAGTTTTATTTAGTTTCTGGGATTTTCCCCCATTTTTGGGTCTCTGTGTTTAATATTTGTGAATTTTTGGGGGGTTGTGGAGCTGGGTTCTTGCTGTGGGTGTCTTTTTGTTTTTTAAGAAAGAAGCTGTTTTTTTCTTTCACTGAGGAATTGCTTTTCAAGAAGCAGCTGCAGAAGTTGGTACCTCTTATTTTCACTAGGATACATATTCAAAACTGCTTTTGGATTTTATTCCTTTTGAAGAAGTTGCATTAATTAGTGAGGGTTTGGAATTCAAAAGCAGCTTTTAGCCCTGTAAGTTGGGTTTGTGTTGGTTGGACCTTGTGGTAGAGTGAGAGGGAATTAGAGAGAGAAAATGAGGGGTGGAGGCAGAAGGAGAAAGCTGCATTTCAGCAAGATCTATTCTTTCACTTGTGGTAAATCTTCTATGAGAGATGAACAGTCACAAATCGGGGGACCAGGATTTTCCAGAGTGGTTTACTGCAATGAACCGGAATCTTTCGAGGCTCAGATGCAAAATTACGGAGGCAATTATGTTAGAAGTACAAAGTATACACTTGCTACTTTCTTGCCAAAATCTTTGTTTGAGCAGTTCAGAAGGGTGGCCAACTTCTACTTCTTAGTCACTGGCATTTTGGCATTCACATCTCTGGCTCCATATAGCGCTGTCAGCGCGGTCATCCCTCTTATTATTGTGATTGGCGCGACCATGGTGAAAGAGGGTATCGAAGATTGGCATCGAAAACAACAGGTACTGGTTTTCCTTCTTCCGCCTGGCTCTCTGTTTTGATTGTTTTTCTTTCCTTGTACCTTAAAATTTCGATGGCTTAAATTAGTAATTGAGGATTTTTAACTGTTGAATTTTACTATAACTATCTTGGGAGTTAGAATTGATGAGGAAATTTATTGAATGAAAGTTTTCCGAGGCTTGGAGGATAATCAAACTATATTTTTTAACTTCCTTGAAGATATGCTCGATCTGAATTATTTGACTGTGCCATGTATCTTACCTGCTTTATAGTTTACATATCATTTTCTGGTTCTGGTATACTGTCAACCGCGGTTATATAATCTTACAAGTGCGATGATTTTCCAGGATATTGAGGTGAACAATCGAAAGGTTAAAGTACGTGATGGTAATGGGGCTTTCAATTATACTGCGTGGAGAAATCTGAGAGTGGGAGATATAGTGAAGGTAGAAAAGAATGAATTCTTTCCGACAGACCTCCTCTTGCTTTCATCCAGTTTTGACGATGCAATCTGCTATGTTGAGACCATGAACCTTGATGGGGAGACAAATTTAAAGTTAAAACAAGCGTTGGAAGTAACTTCATCCTTACAGGAGGATTCTAACTTCAACGATTTTCAAGCTATTGTTAAATGTGAAGACCCGAATCCAAATTTGTACTCATTTGTTGGAACTATGGAGTTCAACAATGAACAATTTCCCGTCTCTCCTCAACAGCTTCTCCTGAGAGACTCTAAACTCAGAAATACAGACTACGTATATGGAGCTGTTATCTTCACTGGTCCCGACACAAAGGTTATTCAAAATTCTACCGACCCTCCTTCAAAAAGAAGCAGAGTTGAGAAGAAGATGGATAAAATTATCTACTTCTTGTTCTGTGTTTTATTTATGATGGCATTTGTTGGGTCCATTTTCTTTGGGATTGCAACGAAAGATGACCTAAACAAGGGGATCATGAAAAGGTGGTATCTCAGGCCAGATAGTTCTAAAATTTTCTTTGATGCTAAAAGAGCTCCGTATGCAGCAATTTACCACTTTTTGACTGCCCTAATGTTGTATAACTACTTTATCCCCATCTCCTTGTATGTGTCCATAGAAATTGTCAAAGTTCTTCAGAGCATCTTCATCAATAGAGATGTTCACATGTACTATGAGGAGGCTGACAAACCAGCACACGCCCGTACCTCAAACTTGAACGAGGAACTTGGCCAAGTCGACACAATTCTCTCTGATAAGACGGGAACTTTGACCTGCAATTCAATGGAGTTCATTAAGTGTTCTGTGGCCGGGACAGCTTATGGCCGAGGCTTTACTGAGGTTGAGAGGGCTATGGGTCGACGAAATGGTTCACCATTGGTTCATCAACTAAGTGGAGGGGACAATCTCAAGGACTCTACTGAAACAAAGGCACCCATCAAAGGCTTTAATTTTAAAGACAAAAGGGTCATGAATGGAAACTGGGTTAATGAGCCTAATGCAGAATACATCCAGAAGTTTTTCAGTTTATTAGCAATCTGTCATACAGCAATTCCGGAAGTTGATGAAGCTACTGGGAATGTTTCATATGAGGCTGAATCTCCTGATGAAGCAGCATTTGTGATTGCAGCAAGAGAACTTGGTTTTGAATTCTACAAAAGAACGCAAACAACCGTATCACTGCGAGAGTTGGATCCAGTGTCTGGCAAGAAAGTTGAGAGGTTCGTATATTGCATTGTTTTTCTGATTATTAGGACTTTTAAATCTGTGCTGGTACTCTTAGTAAGTAATGTAGAGAGTATACTCATTGAGTGAAGTCGTTTTTGCAGGACGTATAGCCTTCTCAATGTTTTAGAGTTTAACAGCACAAGGAAGCGAATGTCTGTGATTGTCAGAAGTGAGGAGGGAAAAATATTATTACTTTCCAAAGGTGCCGACAAGTAAGTGCTTGCTGCCTTAAACTTGAATCTCTTCTTACTTCTTACTGCAAATTTAAAACTGTTTTTCTAACCAGCATAACTTCTTTTCTGATCAGTGTTATGCTTGAAAGGCTTGCCAAAAATGGTTCGGATTTTGAAGAAGAGACCATGGATCATCTAAATGAGTATGCTGATGCAGGGCTGAGGACCTTGATACTTGCCTATCGTGTACTTGAGGAAGACGAATACAAAGAGTTCAATCAAAATTTTATCAAGGCCAAGAATTCAATTAGTGCAGATCGTGAAACAGTGATCGATGAAGTAACAGAAAAGATTGAGAGAGATCTAATTCTTCTTGGTGCAACTGCTGTTGAGGACAAACTACAAAATGGGGTATGTAGTCATATATTGATGGGGTAACATGGAAGTTTCTTTATAGATGATATCAGATTTTGAATTAATGTTCTTTCTTTCTTTTTTGGTTAGGTTCCTGACTGCATTGACAAGCTTGCCCAAGCAGGAATTAAGATTTGGGTTTTGACTGGAGATAAGATGGAGACTGCCATCAATATTGGGTTTGCATGTAGCTTGCTTAGACAAGGAATGAAGCAAATTGTAATCACTTTGGAGTCTCCGGAGATTAAAGCGTTGGAAAAGGCAGGAGAAAAGGAGGCCATCGCCAAGGTAAAACTATATACATATAGTTGATTTTGTTTGTGTATTGAAAACGGAATCTGTAGCTTAATACTCAAGGAAATAAAACAGTTTACTTCAACAATGTAATAGTACCTTAGTAATGATGCTGATACGATATTTGCTGATTCATCATTAGGCATCAAAAGGAAGTGTTCTCGATCAGATAAATAGGGGAAAGGCTCAGCTTATGGCATCGACCGGGATCTCTGAGGCATTTGCATTGATCATTGATGGAAAATCGCTTGCTTACGCTTTGGAGGATGATATAAAGAATTTGTTTTTAAATCTTGCAATTGGCTGTGCATCTGTTATTTGCTGCCGTTCATCACCTAAACAGAAGGCACTGGTACGTTTACAAATTATAATTTTCTCTTTCTTTTCAGTACCTTCATAACATAAGGATTTTTTTTTTCATTTTTGTTCTTATATCATGCTCAGAAAAGAATTAATTTGTTTTCAATGGTGAAATGTAAAATAGGTCACTAGACTGGTAAAATCTGGAACTGGGAAAACAACACTAGCGATCGGTGATGGAGCCAATGACGTGGGCATGCTCCAAGAAGCAGATATTGGGGTTGGAATTAGTGGTGTTGAAGGAATGCAGGTATTGTACAGATTCTTCCACTTGTTTTTCCGAAATTAATTCTTGTTTCACTGTATTTTCCTCTAAACTTTTATTCTCATGAACTTTTCATGCTTATTTTTTCACAGGCGGTCATGTCAAGTGATATTGCGATTGCACAATTTCGATACTTGGAGCGTCTCCTGCTTGTCCACGGGCATTGGTGTTACAGGAGGATCTCATCAATGGTATGCATGTCATATACTATGAAACAAACTTGAGACTTCAGAATCTTCGACAATGTGGTGAAAAAAATTTAAATGATCACAGGCTAAAATTCGTATGTGTGCAAATTTCTCCTTGCAGATTTGCTACTTCTTCTACAAGAACATCGCATTTGGTTTCACTCTCTTCTTATACGAGGCAAACACATCCTTCTCTGGACAGCCTGCATACAACGACTGGTTTTTGTCTCTTTATAACGTATTCTTCTCATCACTTCCGGTGGTTGCTATGGGAGTTCTCGACCAGGATGTATCTGCACGGTTTTGTCTCAAGGTAAGCTCACTGGGTTACATGTGAAATTCCGTTCGGACTAACATACTTAATTTCAAGCCTTGTTCAACTTTTGGTATTAATTGTTTATCCTGTTTTGTGTGGCAGTTTCCTCTATTATACCAAGAAGGGGTGCGAAATGTTCTCTTCAGCTGGCATAGAATATTCGGATGGATGTTGAATGGGTTTACAGCTGCCGTGATTATTTTCTTCTTCTGCACGGAAGCGCTAAATCAGCAGGCCTTCAACAACGAGGGGAAAACTGCCGGAGGGGATATTCTCGGGGCAACGATGTACACGTGCACAGTTTGGGTTGTGAACTTGCAGATGGCACTTGCCATCAGTTACTTCACCTTAATACAGCACCTCTTCATCTGGGGTTCAATTGCACTATGGTACCTCTTCCTCTTGGCGTACGGCGCCATGTCACCCTCAATCTCCACTACTGCCTACAAAATCTTCATTGAAGCCCTGGCCCCCGCCCCTTCGTTCTGGCTCCTCACAATCTTCGTGCCAATCGCCGCTCTAATCCCATACTTCACATTCTCAGCCATTCAAATGCGGTTCTTCCCAATGTACCACAGAATGATACAGTGGATACGCTACGAGGGCACATCAAATGATCCCGAATTTTGTGACATGGTGCGGCAGAGATCTTTGCGGCCGCAAACTGTTGGTTTCACGGCGCGATTAGCAGCGAGGGCCAACCGTGTAAAAGACAGACATCGTAACCGTAGATAAGCTTTGTAAGTTTGTTCTTTGGTATAGTAGGTCTCAAAGGATACAGCTTCAGTCTCTCCCAAGTTTTGGAAAACGCTGCGTTTTGTACATCGATGGGTTGCATATATGTTATACAACAAGATTTTTTGGTTCAATTTGTTCTTAGGAGTGGGCCTCTGTAGCTAGATGACTCTGTACAGAAGCAGTTTTCAGCTCTGTTAGAATTAGAGATTGTAAATTTTGAGTCATTGGCCAATGTATGTAATACATAGTGAAATAATATATTGCAGGGTTCAATACTTTGTGTTTTCTTCTTGAATTTCTGTTCTTTTTCTCATGGGTTCTCCCTTTTCCTTTTCGCGATAATGAAAATGAAACCTAAAAACCGAAACGATATGGTTATGAAACGAGCTATTAATTATTTAACAACAAGGTTTTTGTGAATTGAAGACCTACGGATATTCTGGTTAGAAGATGCGATCATTAGATAGAAGCTTATGGCAAAAGGGGTAGAGGAAGATCTAGGAAGATTGGAAAGACTCCAAGAAAAGACATGGAGTACTTGGAGCTAACGCTTAACGGAAGACTTGACGCAAAATCAAGTGCAGTGACGTTCAAGAATTCATACAGCCGACCCCATTTAGTGAAATAAGACTTTGTTGTTGTTATTAAACTGTTTGTGAGGTAAGAACTAAGCATGAAAAATATCTTGTTTTGCAGTCTCTGGTTTGAACATTAAAGAAAATCCAATGCCATCATGTGTTTAAACCAAAATTTTCCATTCTCCCTTCCCTTTTCTTCAAAAAGTAAATTCGTACTCTAATGTCCAGACATGAAGATATTTTTAGCTATCTCTGGTTATATGTCCCTCTGTTTACTTCTCAAAGAATATACAACCGGTTACAAGACAGATTCTCGAATCTATCTCACCATGCAGATTCTCGAGTCTCTCACCATGCATGAAACCAAGTTCACGTCGAATTTACCAAATCATATTCTGAGAGAGAATTAAGAATAACATGCAGATTAACATTAAATTCTAAGTTTCTAATAACACAAATTATTATTTATACAAAAAAATTCACAAGATGTGTTCATAATTAATTGGTAATTCTGATCTTAATTGACTAAAAGGGCCTTGCGGACATGTCTCAATGTATATGCTTGTCTGTGCAGATCGTCTTCCTTCTTCTGTTCTTCATCCGCAAGAAATCAAAGACATGCCCACAAAAACCCACACACGAAAAAAAGAAATTAATAAAAATAAAAGTCAGCGAGAAAAGTCAAACTATGCAGATCCGATCCTACCCGCGCCACACCCGATCAAATCCCGAGAAAATCAGTGGCGGACCGAGACATGATCGTCGCGAATTCGTTGAAGCTAATGACGCCGTCGCCGTTCGTGTCGGCCTCCCTCATCATATCGGAGAGCTCCCGGTACGTCAAGGGGTGGCCCATTTTGGCCATGGATCCGGCGAGCTCGGCGGCGGTGATGTAGCCGTTGCCGTCGCGGTCGAATGACCGGAAGACCTCCATAAGCTGCTCCTGGTTGATCAAAATCTCCTCGTTCATGTCGGGGAGGATGGCGGTGACGAGCTCGTCGAACTCGATGGCGCCGTTGCCGTTGGCGTCGATGTTGGAGAGGAGGACGTGGAGCTGGTCGCCGGTGGGCTTGAGGCCGAGGGAGCGGAGGAGGGCGGCGAGTTCGAGCTGGGTGAGGCTGCCGTCGGAGTCCATGTCGAATCGCATGAAGATGTCCTTCAGCTGCTTCAGCTGATCGGATCCGAGCGCGGCCATCATTAGTATAATGGCGGCCGAGAAGAAGAAGAAGAAGAAAAAGGAAGGGATTGAGAGACCCAGACGATTTGAATTTTGTGAGTTTTTGGGAGTTTAATTTGGGGTGGATTGGGCTTTTTGTGTGTGGCGCTGATTGATTGGTTTGTGTTTTTGGGTTTTTTGAGTTTTATTTTTTCTTGTGTTTGGATTAAAAGTTTAGAAACTGAAAACGCGTTTTTGCTAAGAGTTGATCAATTTTTTGCTACGTGGTTATATATTGGGGGGATGCTACTTAGGGGTTGTTTGTTGATTGACTATATTTAGGAGAAATTTTTCAAGTGTGTCGGGAATATTTTTTGGTACATTAAGTGTCATAATACAGTTGATTGGAAACTTGAAAAAAATATTTCTACCAATTGTATCATGACACTTGGTATATCAGTCTGTATTCCGGCACAATGAACAATCTCTACATATTTATGACTTAAACATGTGTTTTTCTATTTTGGTAATAGAGTGTTGATTTGGGTCTGTTTAAGTTTTGAAGTAAATTTAACGCGCTAACATATGTGAGTTAAGTCAATTGGTTATGGTGATGCATTTGCTTCTATGCACTCAAGTTTGATCTTAATTCCCATAAAAGTTAAACTTATTCTAACGCGTTTAGTCCAAAGTCAACTAAAATAAACTTTCGTTTATGCCGGATTAATTAATTGAGTAATTAACAACTTTTGTTTTGTTTTCATCAAGAACATGGCCTAGCTGTGACGAGTGTTCAATCATTTTTCTTTCTTCTTTAAAAAATGGGATCAGCTGGTGACTTCGTCACGACAATCCACATTTTTGGAGGCCTAAAAGACTCATAGAGTCATTTCAAACTCCTCTGGTTACCATCGCGTGATTGGAGCTAACATAATTAGGTGAAGAACATTCGAGATTCAATGTGTAGAATTTATATGAAAGTGGCATTTTCTTAGAATATGCAGAGCTTCAATGACAACATATTTACAAAGTTGACATAGTTTAGACGCGTGACAATAAAGAATTATTTGACATTTATAAGCATGATGTCATTATATTCGAGATGTATGATAAGGTTTAAGAATCTAAACCTTTGATATATAACAAGTGCTGTCATATATATGCATAACCTTCTTCAACATTTGTTCCATTTGAATTGCATACATTTTCATCATAAAACGAAATGAATGAGCCACAATATTTTGATCAATGGCTACTAAAACCCGTTTCGATTATACCCGTCACTCTACATTTGTCGTTACGCGACTAATTATGTGACGAGATATGTCACGTGACTAGAAATGCAGAGAAATGAGGAACATACGAAACATGTTGCAAGTAAGTTTTTTCGCGATTGAATAGCTACCTAGCTTTATGATCAATAGATGACAGAGCCACCATTTCAATCAAGTGATATTGTACAAAACTAGTATCAAATGGATCATGATTTGGTGAATGATGAGTTGGGGAGCAACCCAATTCTCCCCTACCCCAAAAGCTTCCAAATCCAAACTCTCCTCTCTGAGAAAACTCCTGCAGCACCTCCTCCACCTCCTCCATGCAGCGCCTGCAACTATGTCCTCCTCCTGCCTCCATGGATGATCTCATGGACTCTCCGACAACACTCGCAAAGTCAACGTCTTTACATGTATCCAACACTATAATCTCTTTTCTCCTTCTCTGTTGAAGCTTCTTCATGGTGTACTCTCTCGTCTTTCGGATCAACTTGCAAGGGAGCTTGTACAAGATGAAGATGGTGATTTGGAGGATCAAGCACTGGCAGCAGCACGAAATCACGACGCAGTCTGCGGCAATCATGTTGCGGTCTTCCATGGCTGTGAAAATCGGGAGGAAAGGGGTGGTGGTGGTGTAGAAAACAGTTTAAAGAAATCTTCATGCCCCGGTGGTGGTGGTGTTTAAGGAATAAGTTCCTTGCCTTTGTGGGAGGTAATAGGAAGGGTGAAGCAATTGGAATGATATGTGGCACTGTATATGAGTCATGACTTCAATCATTGTCTAACATTAAAAAAAACTCTAGCTTCCAATAGGGGCTATCCAATATAATCGAATTTCTTTTTTCAAACGATATTCTAATTTAATCTAAAATACGGGAAACAAGCTCATTCCGTTCTGCAATATATTAAAATATTAGGATGTGAAAAGGAAACATAAAAGCTGTTGTTGCTTGGCTTCTACTTCTCCTTGGTGGAAGATGTCTTTGATAGCTTTAAGCATTTCCATAGAAGCTGTCACAGAGCTGTCTTTCAAAGACAGTTCTCTCCCCTTTCTGGGAAGACTTGCAGATTTATTAATATTTGCAAACCCAGTTTACATTGTACCCCAAATATTTTAGCACGCGATGAGTGAGACACTTGTAAGAATATATCCTCGGCTATACTCAAGATTTCCACGTTTCTGAGTGTGATGGGGCAGCCTGCAGGCTGATTTAACAAGCTGGAAAAAGAGGGGTACGTATTTTCGATCTGAGATTGTCGCATATAAATCACAAAACATGGAGTTGTGAAAGAGGGGAAGCAAAAGAGGGAAGAATAGGATCCATGGTTAACAAAATTGGATTATTACCTTTATAACACCACCAAAAATATTGGTGGATGCAACAAGATCATCATACATAGGCTAAGTAATTACAGGGGCAAAAAATGGCGGTCCATAAACGTATAATATAGGCGGAAGCTAAAAATGGACCTTTACAGGAACTATGGAACGATCTATACATCCGATGCAGTCAGTTCCAGTTGCAGAAAGATCAGGGTCCCTGCTGAGCGAATCCAAATCTAGCTCAATCTGGCAAAACCCTTTTCAGTTCAGTGTTTAACTCTCCGAACGTGTACTATACCTCTTCGCTAAAAAATCTGTACTGTAATTTTGACTACCAAATGCCATTCTCCGGAACAACCTTATTTCAGCTGATTGTTGTGCTGAGTCAAATGCCTCACTTTCCCCCACTCTCATTCCGTTGTTTATATCGGAAGCAACAAAACTATCAAAAGCTCTAACAACCTGAGGAGAGTGCGAATGATGATGTTAGCTTACGCTGGTGTAGTGAATGAATTCACATTATAAAAAAATTTGAGCTTCTTATTACCTGTCCCATTCGTGGTCTCTTAGCAGATGAATGTCGCACACAAGCAGCAGCAATCTCGATCATTCTGAACATTTCAGTATCCACATAATTCTTTTCGAGCCTTGGATCTACCACGCCTTCAAAATCTTCATTATCAAGAGCATAACTCAACAACGGCCGAGCCTGGATAGTAAAATGTGTCTACTGTCAGCAAAGCTAGGGTTTGACCTTTAGAGCATTCAGTTGGCTAACCATACAGTTTTATTTCATTCTATAACTATATTGTCAATTTGTCACATATATGTTTCCTATGTACGGTCTCACATCTTTCTCATGCATTTATCCATGTACTTCTGGAAAAATTGAAATGAATTCAGAACTTAGACAAGCCCAACTAACTTGTGCCCCATGAATCCAGACAAATATTGACAACGTAATCAGTGTTAATGATTTCATGTATCATTTCTTTCTTTAGGATGATTCCGGAGTTCATTCCTTGCTAAAAAACTATAGGGCCAGGAGATCTAATTCACTAAATTGAGACTTCAAAATATTCGACCAGAAATATCAAATTCTTACTATCGAATTGAAGTAAAAGCAATATAAACACTGCAGCATGATATGTTCAGTATGACAAGAGGATGTTAAGTTTACCCATTCAACTAGACTCTCATCTCCAAGGGGTTGGGATGTATCTACAGGCTTCCGTCCAGTGATCAACTCAAGAAGCACAACTCCATAAGAGTAAACATCAGACTTCTCAGTCAATTTCCCGCTTGATGCATATTCAGGAGCCACGTATCTGAAAATCAACCGGAATCAATACATTATCAGGCTTGAAAGGTAAGTTTGTGATGACGGTATAAATTAAAATCTAGAAGAATCCTCAAGAATAGATCTGATACAAGTGGAAAGCATATGGGCCAACAGTAGACATACCCAAAAGTTCCCATCACGCGTGTGCTTATATGCGTATTTGCATCAAGAGCTAATTTGGCAAGTCCAAAATCTGAAACCTGTAAAGTAAAGGAGAAAAACATGAGCTACAACCTAACCAAAATATAGAAGTACTGAAATGTGCTCTGAATGCAATCATGTTATACCCGAGCCTCAAAGTTGTTATCTAAAAGAATGTTTGACGACTTTATATCCCTGTGAATAATTCGAGGATGACCTGACATTAAACAAATAAAACCAAATGTAGTCAACAAAACAATTCGAGTTAAATTATGTAACCCAAAAAACTATTGTATGAGATATAATAACCCAAACATTCAGCTATCAGAATCCAGAAACTAAGGGAGATAATTACAGTCTTCATGAAGATAAGTGATCCCACGAGCTGCACCAGCAGCAACCTTAACACGTGTTGCCCAGTCCAGAACTGGCCTACCTTCACCTGAAAATTGCAAGGTGCAAAACATGAGATTACTGAACCATTATCACTAACTGTTTCTTAAAAGCTCTGTTATAGATATACCATGAAGATGAAAATAAAGGGTATCGTTAGCGACATATTCATAGACAAGCAGCCTTCGGTTATCAGAGATGCAGTACCCCACCAGAGAAACCAAATGGCGGTGATGTATGCGACTAATAATCTCAACTTCAGCCTTGAATTCTCGCTCGCCCTGACCCCCTCCAATTTTTAGTTGTTTTACCGCCACCTCTCTCCCATCTGGTAGGCATCCCTTATAAACACAACCAAATCCACCTTCGCCCAAAAGATTCTGAGATGAAAAACCATTTGTGGCCTTAGCTAGTTCTTCAAAAGTAAACCATGGTCTTGAATTTCCAACTCCTGCTTGTTCTGGTGGAGGACTCATGAACTCACTGCCAGAGCGGCTTCCAACAAGGGGAGCTGAAGAATGACCCTTCAAGAAGGATGAACCTGGAAACAAGTTACAAAAACCTTCTTAATTCATTTGAATGGCCTCAAATTTGTGGACAGAATACAACGGGTTATATGAGCTGATTAATTTGTCCCATACCCTGATCTTACTGAGGCTAAATAAACTCTTAAAATAGTATGTTGAACTTATGGTAATTTAGAAATTGATTAAACAGAAAATCCCACATTCATATGAAATGAATTGAATAACATAACAAGGAATCAACTGCGTTATATATGATTGAAGGTACCTGATCGTGGAGAAGAATCCATATTGGATTGCATAGCATAACCTTCAAACCCAGATACCTTTTTCTTTTGCCTCCTCATGCACCAAACAATCAATCCAATGAGACTAAGCACTACTGCCCCTACCACTACACCAATTGCCACTATGCCTCCGGTACCAATGCCATTGGAATTTGAACTTTGTGGTGCATTCGGACTGGAAGTGTTTGTTAGTGGACTTGGAATTTGAGAAGGAACTGGTGGAGAAGCCTGTGAGGGGGGAGGTGGTGACATTCTTATGATGGGTGGTGGAGGTGAAGGGGTTGGTTGAGAACCAGGTGGGGCTGGAGTAGTGGGGCTAGGAGGCGGGGGTGCTTTTCTGGGAGCTATTGATGCTGGTGGAGGAGGTGAACTTTCAAGGGGAGTTGATGCTGGTGGTGGAGGTGAACTTTCCGGGGGGGTTGATGCTGGTAGTGGAGGTGAACTTTTGGGTGGCACAATTGCTGGAGGTGGGGGTGAATTCGGTGGTGGGTCTGATGGTGACGGTCGTGGTGAAGTTTTGGGGGGACTTGATGGAGGTGGAGGAGACTTCTCAGGTGGCGGTGGAGGTGGAGGTGAACTCACTGGTGCGGGAGATTGCGGCGGAGGAGGTGAACTTGCAGGTGGATCAGATGGTGGCGGTGGCGAAGGTGAACTTTTCGGTGGATTTGATGACGGTGGGGGTGGAGAACCAGAAGTTGGTGGTGGGGGTGAAGAATCAGAAGCTGGTGGAGGTACATTGGATGAAGGCGGTGGCGGCGAGGTTGGCGGTGAAGCAGATTGTGGAGTTGGAGGTGGTGAGGATGTGGTTGGAGGAGGAGCTGATGAAACAACAGGTTGCGGAGATTGAGCGGTTGCCTTAGAGGACTCTGGTGAATCCAAATTCGGCTGAGAAGACGGTGTCGGTGTGGCGGTTGACGGCGGTGTTAAAGTAGGATTAGAAGCTGGCGGCACGGCGGATGGAGACGAATTTGGAGATGGCGATGTGGTTGCCATCTAACTAGACCCAAAATCCAGTGATGGATACCATATAACTCACACACCACAACCTTCAATCAATCACGAAATTTTCAATCCTTTCACAAATATCCAGAGCTTTCAATACAAAAAGCCAAAATTTAGAGAAAAACCCAAGCGACAAGTTTCAAGTCTTTGTCAAACCAACATCTCCAAAAACTTCAAAAAATGGAATTCCCGAAATTCCCCCACCACCAAACTCCACCAACCAATCACCTCCAACACCTTCAAAACATCAAAATATTTTCTGTGATCAAAATCCCAGAAACCCAACTCAGCAAACAGGCTTTTCAGATCACTAACTTCAAAAAGTGAGAGAGAATTCTAATTTCACAGATATTAAAGTAGCAATCTTTCTCTAAGTGAACACTCAAAAATCCAAACTTTTAGTGACCAAGTGCAGCAGAAGCAGCAATATTATCACAACTTGGTACTAATAAGCAAAACCCAAATGGTAAAATCTGGAAAGGACTTACCTTTACTTCGTCAATGATGGCCAAACAAAAACCCTAAACTTTGATCTCTTGAAACTTCCTTATTTCCCAACTCTGCACTGGAAGTTCAACACACGGCTTGTGGAGTCCCAAATGTACTCTGCGAAAACTGAAAACGACTCGGAAAGAGTAATTATTATTGTTTGACGACAATTTATATGGTATTTTCTTTTTTTAAAACTCTTTTTTTTTTGTTTTGGTTGAAAAAATAATCATAAATATTGACAGATTAATGTGGTTGGCTTTTTACGCAACATAAACGCATTGTGCAATTTGGTCAGCGCAATTTAAATCTTATGGAGTTTGGACCTTTTCCATTTGTTTCCTATCAAATATTTTTAGATTTCATAAATTTGTTTTTATAAAGTTTGATACGTTATAATAACTATCAATTAATTGAATACAAACAAAATATTTTAAAATAGTATTATCAAATTCTTGGCTTTCCATTCTGTTTCTGATATTTTCATCATCCGTAAAAGTAGAGATAAAAACACTTAAAAATAATTGCAAAAGTACAAAGTTATCGTAGTATAGCAGCTCAAGTAAGGTCGTTATTCACAATGATTGAATGAATAATTTATGTAAATACCAAATCTTAATTAATTATTTGAAAACAAAGTTTGAAAGATGTTGATTTAATGACCTAAAATATTAAAAACGAATTTAACTAAAAACAATTAAATAAATTGAGAAGGAAAGAAAACAAAAGAAAATAGTTTGAAAATCTATTTAAGCACTAGGGTTCCGCCGTCACCTTAACAATCCTATGTAGTTCTTCCAATTACTTATGAATTACACATGCATATTTTGACGGTTAGGTTTTCCTAAAGTATGCCCTACTTGGAACCTCCAACATAGAACGTATATCTAACACGCAACCCGTCCGTGGCGTCCAGATCGAATGTGAACATGCACGACTCATTAAGTTTTGTGAAAACCTTTTGAAAAACCATATAACCCTTAAGACGTGTCATCCATCTTAAGAGGTTACACATATTAACCACAATAAGCCAGGGTCAATTCCAGGGACAACCCTCCGCCAAAATTGCATCAAATTACTTTTCTAAATATTCTAATGGTGACCAATCATCAAGACAATTAAATAGTTTCTAACACGGTGATTAATAATTCAAAACTTGCATGCATAAATTCATAAGCAAATTGAAAAGAAACTACATATTCTGCTAAGGCCCCTCGCCCTAGCAAACGAAACTAGTTACGAAAAATCATAAAACAAAATATTATTAAAAACATGGATAGAAAATATCTTGAAAATAAACTTGAATTGTCAAAACTCCAAAGTAGTGCATTCTCTCCCTAAACTACGCGTTCCCCTCAATTTAATGGCTAAATAACCTTATTTATACTACTATAAAATAAAATCCTACCTAGAAAGGGTCTTTTAAAAACTAGGAAACCTAATAGAATAAGATAACTAAGAAATAAAAGGTTTCCTATTCTAACTGGAATTCGGACTTCTCAGAAAATCAGTTTTTTGACCAACCAAATCAACTCCAATTTGGTCCCAAAATATCTCTTTTTAAAGCTTGAGACGTCCCCAACAAATCTTCAGAAGGAATATTCCTCAAAATATGCCATGTTGACCTCCAAAATGCCCAAAACGTCTAGAAACATCAATTTGGGAAAGTTGCGCGCTGGGTCTTTATTTCATCACCACTGTCAAACGGCTTGGTAGAAAAATCTGAAACTTTGACACAATCATCTTGAAAGACTCACGAACATCCTCCAATTGGAATTACTCCAAAATTCATCCGTTTGATCACTTTTTACTCCAAAGGAAGTCAAATGTCCTACATTGAAAATACATAACAAAGTATCAAAATCTCACAAATAACCAATAAATTATAACTAAGATTAGGGTAAAATATATAGTATAAAATCGACTCATCAGTTTCCTTTTGTGATTTTTTAATGATTTTCACGCGAGCAATATCATACGTCAGGGGAAAATTTCCTGCTCAAATTTTTTTAGTTTGAAAAGATACAGGAGATATGTATTAGTTTTTGCAGTGTGTTATTACGTAAGCTGTCATATAAAATGGAATTATTCTATCATTAAGATAATTAAATTAGTAAAATATTCACCTCCCTAAAATGTTGATTTCGTCCTTTAACACAATTTAATACTATAAACAAAGAGAACTTTAACGAACAGGGTACTGTTCATTTTAAAGAAAAATCATATTTTTACACTAAAAAATCAATCTTGGTACTATTTATTTTACCTTTTATTTTGTCCTTATCGTTAAGACTTAAAGTTTTCAAATCATTTTTATTAGTTTTCTAAAGAACTAAATAAAATAATCACTGTAATGTGCCTGTAGTCTCTAGTCTGTAGTCTATAGTATTTTGGAGTTTACTTTTGGAGCCACGAGTTTGACAACAATCTTTAATGCCACCAAATCCAGCTTGGTCCAACTTTTTCTCTATTTTTATATATGTACGTTTAGAATTTTGTAAAGAATGTGCTACCTACACTTTTTTTTTATATATTCTTATTTTTTATGTCAAAATATATATTCTTGTTTATTTTGATCTTTTGATTCTCTTTAATTTATTTAATTCGACGGCTGAGAATTGAGAATTGCAACGTGTGAAAGCTAAAAAAAGGCTTAAATGTCAAAATGGTCCTCATGTTTTACTCTATCAGTTAATTTAGTCCTTGTGTTTTCAATTTGGCCAAATTGGTCCCTGTGTTTACATCTGTTAGCCAATTCAAAACAATCTGTTAAAAGACCGTTAAAATTGACATCTGTCTGGCACGTGAGAGGACAAAAACGTAATTTTATGTACACCCACTAAACAGATACGATGTCTAACTTTAGAAATTGACGCTTCATTCAATTCACTTGAGTACTATATGATTTAGGAAATGTCAATTTTAGGTGTCTTTTAACGGATTGTCTTGAATTGGTTAACAGATGTAAACACAGGGACCAATTTGGCCAAATTAAAAACACAATGACTAAATTGCTCGATATAGTAAAACACATAGACCATTTTGACATTTAAACCCTAAAAAAATGTGTATAAATAACATAACTCTTTTGTAAACCGACAATTTAGCAACTCAGCAAAAAAAAAAAAGTGTATAAATAACACACACACGCATACATATATGCATATTCTCGATCGGAACAAGGACAATCTACGAGCATAATCTTTTATTTGGTTCACATTAGAAGAAAATACTACATGCAGGGTTAAAGTAATGTGTTAGTTTATGGACAAGCGATCGGATGCTATGAAATATAATATATTGAATAGCTAATCTGGTGGCGGTGGGGCCGGCCCGGCATGGATTAAGAGAAGTAATTTTGTGTTGTGATTTTATAATTTAATAGGAGGAGCGTCGTCTCTCTCACAGAGGATGTCTTCAGAAATTGTCAAATGTTTGAAAGCGGAGGAGGTGGTGGGTCAGGTCATGTGCCCTAATTATGCCCCGTCCGTTGCTGTTTTTCTGCTGCTGCTGCCCGTGAAGCTCCTCCACCGGTTGCCGTTTGTGGATCTTGAGGTCGAGATTGCTCGGTTTCAAGGCTACCATCATATCATTTGAGACCTGAAATCTAAATCCTAAAATGTGATTTATCTACGACAAAGAATGACTACGCATATGTAAATCAATTAAAGTAGTGTGTTTTCTCTTTTGTATTTAAGTTTGAATTTCTTTGCCATAATTTAATTTACGAATATGTAAAATGTTGTTTGGTGTTTACTGTTGTTTAAAATTTCATTGGCTCCTTTATTTTTCAAAGTTAATATGTGGAGTAATGCTAAGTAGATCAAATTTCTAAACCAAATTTGTATGAGATTATTGGGTAGGTTGGTAAGTGGGTTCATTTTTTTTGCAAAAGGTAACTTTTTATAAGAATCGATGAAAAGATTTTTTCAAATACCGAATATTCAAGTGGTACCCAACATGTCATAATACATTTTTTGTGCTCCTATATTTATTTTATGATACATGAAGTACTCGCTTCAAAACTAATCACTTTGAAAAATTTCTCTGAATGGAGAAAGTGTCAACGTGATATCGGGGAAGAAAAGTAAAAGCAAACCGCGAAATATGAAGCACACGCGTGCACAGTATCAATTATGCCCAAGTGATAAGATCGTGGGAAGAAAAGCCGAAATCCAGTGAAAACACACATGCAAGTTGCAACCACGACCACGACATGAAGGTGCCCAAAGTCTACTCCCCGCACTTTGACCTCGTATGCACTTCATTATTGAAACGATGCCACATGTGGTGCAACTTTCTCGACACACAGGAGTTGGAGAACTCCTTTGCTACTAAGATATTACATGAGTCGGTTGCAATATCTCAAATCAATTACATCCTGTCAAGTCTCATCAAAATTTCTCCATAACAAGTTTGAGTTGAGTTAAAATGTTTACCTATTTAACATGACATCTTGTGTCAATTATGCGACACGTGTAAATTTCTTTAAAAAACATTGTATTATTAGCAAGAAAAATCACGTTCTTAATATATTTGTGTTATGCAAGTTGTTCTCGCATTCGAGAGTTAAAAAGTCAACCAAACCAAATTACCTAACCTTGTGCTTAAGCTTATTAATTGATAATTTACGCATTTGGGTCACGTTGATTTTAGGCGCATGAATGCCTAAAAAGTTTGCCCCAAAATTGAAGAAAATTAAACAAAGGGCTTGAAGCCCAATCCGCCTAACTTAAACTCAGAGATCCACAATACAAGCCTAACCTGACAACCTCCATCTCACCAAACTAACTCAACTGAAAATTAAGCAAGTTTGTTGCAAGAGAAGTTCATTTTTCAGGGCTACTCTAACTTGATACACACCGGGACATATCTAATCGATGTGTTTCCGGTATACGAAGGAGAAAAACTAACTATTTGAAACTTCAAAAAAAAAAAAAAAAATGAGAGCAGTTTACAAGAACTACCGTGTTTAGTGGTGTTCAGCTGGTAGATTGAAGCAGCTTCATATATTTGGAGATTACCGTACCTTTACTTTCACCCGGGCCTCCACGGATGTATGCTTGGATTCCACAGCTGCAACTGGAGATCCTATAATCCTGTTGGGGGTGCTCTAGAATACAAGATCCTTGTTCGCCTTTCATGTGAGAAGACGAAAAAATGGTTAACAAGGAACGTGCAGCAGGGTGGCGGCCAACTTCAACAAGGAGGCTTGACTGCGAACCATGCCGTGAGAAATATCATTTTTTACTCTTTGCCTAATCGTGAATTTCTTCTAGCAATTATCTCAGCTGCCCAACTCTTTCCTAGTTCAGTTTGGAATTTGCCTGGGGAAAAAGAAGGCAAACAAAAAATAAGAGTAGTTACAAATAGCAGAACTCACAAATTTTCCTACTCTAGTTAGCATCAAAATAAATCAATCTACCTGCCGTCAAGATGAAGAACTCATCCACCACCTTTCCACGTTCTGTTTGGGAATAAAAATATCAAAAGAGGACATGCTTCAACAGCTGCCCCATGCTGTCATGCTTCAACACCCCCCTTCAAGCTGGATCAAGGGGATTTATTGAGCCAAGCTTGCCCAAAAGACGATGAAATTGAGCAGATGGCAGAGCTTTAGTGAATACGTCAGCCAATTGATCATAGCTTCGAGTGAACACAGTGTGAATGACCTGAGATTGAACCTGAGATCTAACGAAATGACAATCCACCTCTATATGTTTCGTTCTTTCATGAAAGACAGGGTTAGCAGCAATGTGCATGGCTGCCTGATTGTCGCACATAAGTGGCATGGAGTTGGAACAATGAAACCCCAGATCAGATAGAAGACCCTTGAGCCAAATGAGCTCACATGCAGTGGCTGCCATTGCACGATACTCTGCTTCTGCACTGGATCTAGCAATGACCTGTTGCTTCTTGCTTTTCCAGGTTACAATATTGCCTCCAACAAACGTGCAATAGCCAGTCGTGGACCTTCTATCAATGGCATTGCCTGCCCAATCAGCATCAGTGTAACCACTTATGCTGGTAGAGTGATTATTTTGCATGAGAACTCCTCTTCCAATGGACCCTTTAAGATAACGAAGGATCCGTTTAACAATGTTGAGATGATCAATGGTGGGAGAATGCATAAATTGACTAACTATCCCTACTGCGTAGGTGATATCAGGACGAGTGATAGTGAGGTAAATTAACTTACCAACCAGTCTTTGATAATAACTCACATCATGAAGAGTTTCCCCATCCATAGTAAGCTTGAGCTTGCTGTCAATTGGAGAGGTTGCAGGTTTGCAATCAAGTAGATTTGTCTCCTTGAGAAGATCTGTTACATATTTCCTTTGATTTAGGAACAATCCTTTGGAGGAGGTAGCCATTTCTATGCCAAGAAAGTACTTTAGCCTCCCAAGGTCTTTGATGGAAAAAGTCTCGTGTAGAGATTGCTTTAAGGCTGCAATCTCAGTTTCACTTTCACCTGTGATTATGAGATCATCCACATAGATAAGAATCATCAATCTTCCCTTCGTGCCAGTTCGAACAAATAGTGAGGAATCTGCATTACTCCTAAGAAAACCAGCTTTTTCCAACACTGAGCTGAGCTTGGCGTACCAAGCTCTTGGAGATTGTTTTAAGCCATAAATGGCCTTGTGAAGCTTGCAGACCATACCATTTTTTGCTTGAACATAACCTGGTGGTGGTTGCATGTACACTTCCTCTTGCAGTTCTCCATGGAGAAATGCATTTTTTACATCCATTTGATACAGAGACCAACCAGAATTGACTGCCACAGACAAGAGAACTCTGACAGTGTTCATCTTGGCTACTGGTGCGAATGTCTCCTTGTAATCCACTCCAAAGGTCTGAGTGAATCCACGTGCAACGAGTCTGGCTTTATGCCTTTCAATCGAGCCATCAGCCTTGAATTTTACCTTGAAAATCCACCTGCTGCCAATAGCCTTCTTGCCAGGAGGTAAATGAACAAGACTCCAGGTTTTGTTGTCACGCAAGGCTTGTAATTCCTCCGATATTGCTTTCCTCCAAGTAGTTGATTGGTTTGCCTCCTCAAATGTGCTAGGTTCCACATTATTTGCAACTTCAGTGAGAAATGCAATGTGGGACTTTGAGAAACAGTTGTAATTGAGAGTTTTATTTGAAGGATGTCTTGAGGCATAGGTAACATAGTCCATCAACTTAGCAGGTAGCCTTCTCGTTCGAATGGGATATCTCCTGGTTTCTTGAAGTGGTGTTGTTTGCAGAGAAAGGCTTGAGTCTGCCTGCACTTCACTTGTATGCTCACTAGTGGATTGAGAGTGTGGTTGACCCACACTTGGAATCAAGTCAGCTTGAACTTCTTCAATGTTTTGACAATTTGAGAAGTGATCCTCTTCTAGTGTATCATGACCAGTGATCCTTGGCAGAGGAAACAAATCACTCAAGGTCTTACTCTCATTAATATGAGTCATTTTTCTTTTATAGTAGGGCATTGTTTCATCAAATTTAACATCCCTGGACACTATACACTTCTTCGTGATAGGATCAACACATTTGTATCCTTTTTGAGTTGGTGAGTACCCAACAAAAATACACTTCACTGCTCTAGCTTCCAATTTGTCACGATTAGGTGCTTGCACATGAACAAAGCAGCTGCAACCAAAAGTTTTTAGATGTGCCACGTTGACTGCCTTATTGTTTAGAGTTTCATGTGGAGTTTTGAACCCCAATACTCTACTTGGAAGTCTATTAATTATATAGGTAGCAGTGAGGACAGCATGAGACCAGTATCTCTTGGGGACATTCATATGCAGCATTAATGATCGAGTTTTTTCAAGTATATCTCTATTCTTCCTTTCTGATACCCCATTTTGTTGGGGTGTCCCTACACAACTGGTTTGGTGAACAATCCCTTGTGAACTCAAGTACTGCACCATGTTATTGGATAGAAACTCAGTGCCATTGTCTGACCTAAGTACCTTAATGTTTGAGTTGTATTGAGTTTGTACAAGTTTATGGAAATCTTTAAATGTGCAAAAAACCTCACTTTTTGATTTCATAAGGTATAGAAAGGTGGTACGAGTGAAATCGTCAACAAATATGACAAAATATTTATAACCATCCATAGATTCAATAGTAGGTCCCCAAATATCAGTGTGTACCATCTCAAATGGTTTACATGTCTTAAAACCAGAAGTGCCAAAAGGTAGTTTAACTGACTTGGAAAAATGACATGTTTCACATTTAAGTGGTGACTGACAAAGCATGGGAAATAATTTTGACAAAACCAATTTCGATGGGTGAGCAAGTCTTTGGTGCCAAAGTTGTTGATGTTCAAAATACTTGGGTCCAGCTTGAAGGGCTCTAGGCATGACTGAGTTTTTGCACAGGTAGTAGAGACCATTAAGAAAGAATCCTTCACCAATCACCTTCTTGGTGATGACATCCTGAAAAATAACGTTGTGTGGTGAGAAAATGGCATGGCAGTCTAGGGAGCTTGTTATCTTTCCTACTGAAAGTAATTGGAAGGGAAATGAGGGAACATATAGGGCTAATGACTCATTATTGTTTGTGAATATACTAGCTCTTCCCTTACCCAAAACTGACACATTTTTTCCATTTGCAACTGACACTAGTGAGGGGTTTTTGAATGCTTGAAAATCATGCAGATTTGAAAGTTTGTTTGTCATGTGATCAGTGGCACCTGAGTCAATTATCCAACAATCATATTCAATGCTTGTTTGTAATGCAGTGGAGAAAGCATTGAGAATACCTGAAACCTCTCCTTGTTTTGCAGATTTGTTATTGGCAAGGAATCCTGCAAACTGTCCCAGCATGGCAGTGTGTCCGTCATCCTCCTTTTGTGAGTTTGATGCAGTACTCCCATGATCCTTGGTTTGCAAGTACGCAACAAATTCGTTTATAAGAGTCACATGACTTGTAGTAAAGTCCATGGATCCAAGAGAAACCCCAGAGGTGACGTTTGCTGCATGATGACTCTTGAAGTGGCTTGTTTGTGAAGATTTTGATGGAATCATCTTCCCATCTTTGGTAAATTTGGGCTTCAACTCAGGATGAAGGATCCAACACTTCTCTTCCACGTGGCCAACACCATCACAGTAGGTACACTTAAGATGGGAATTCTTTCCTTTGTATATTTTGTGGTTTGCAGCATAGGCTCGAGCTTCAGTTGGCTTTGAGCTAGACTCACCATTCATGGCTTTCTTCCTAGCTTCTTCACGTTGAACAGTGGCACACACATTTTTGAATGTTGGCAGTTCTTGGCTCATAAGTATATGGCTTCTGAGATCCTCATACTCAGAACTTAAGCTTCCCAATAGTTGGTATATCTTGTCTTCCTCCCCTCTTTTTAGTAGCATTTTTTCATCTGTGGTGTGTGGAAGATACATATCCAGTTCATTCCACATGGTTTTGAGCCTGCCAAGGTGCTGCACAAAGGACTTCCCTTCTTGTTGAATGTCTGCAATGTCTTTCTTTAGTTGAAACACCCTTGCATAATTGTTTTGATTTCCATACATGTCTTTCACTGAGTTCCACAAATCTTGTGAGGATTCTGAGTAGCTAAAAATTTCTGCAACATGCTTCTCCATAGTATTCAGAAGTAAGGACATGACGAGTTGATCTTTGCAGAGCCAAGCCTCATAGGTTGGTGAGGTGATATCAGGAGCTTCGATGCTTCCATTTACAAAGCCAAACTTTCCTTTCCCTCCTAGAGCAAGTGAGACTGCACGAGACCAAGGTAGGTAGTTGAACTCGTTCAGCAAGATTGAACACAAACGCTGATTGGTGTTAACTTCAGTGTCTGAAAAATTTGAACAAGAAATACGGGAGGTTTTATCCTCAATATTTACTGAATCTTCTTCAGCCATGGCTTAAGGTTGAAGAAGAGAAGCAGCGAAAAAAATGGACAGAGACAGGTTAAAGAAAGACCCGCTCTGATACCATGTAGAAAATCTGTTTTGTGTATTATATTTCTTGGACGGTTTTACATAGAGCAGATACCACATATATATGAGCTATTAAAAAGAACTAACGGTTACATATAATATTAATCAGCTCCATGCTTGTATATAATACTTGCAGCTGCCATGATGTTTGCCCGTGCTTGTCGAGAGGACTGCATATTCTGCAGCACCATGCTGCCAAATATAATATCAGCAGTACCATGTTGCCATGCTCCAATTCTGTGTGTTGCAATATATAAAACTCTGCAGCACCATGCTGCCAAATATAATATCAGCAGTACCATGTTGCCATGCTCCAATTCTGTGTGCTGCCATATATAAAACTAGTTGCTCCATGCTTTCATGCTTCAACAGCTGCCCCATGCTGTGTTGCTCCATGCTGTCATGCTTCAACAGCTGCCCCATGCTGTCATGCTTCAACAGCTAACAAAGTTACAGCAAAAGAATGAAACACTTTTACCCATTTCGTATTCCAACGCTTGCAGAATCATTTCAACCTGGACAGAATTGCATAACCATATTGAATGAAGGGAAATCTTAAGAAATAGTTGGTCTGAAAGGTCTATATGCGTAACTCATGTCAGCCTATATAAGCACACAGCACACACACACAAGTAGGAATGAGTACATTTACATTTTTCGTGTTGCAACATAAAGAACTAAATTAGACATTTCATCTGTATGCCTAATATATTGAAGCATGTCCATAGAACATTAAATACGAATGCCTAAATATGCTTACTTTGTCAAAATCTTTCCCAAGATTAGCCTCTATGGACGAATTATTTTCATACTCCGTCCAAAGTTCTTTGATCTCTTCAGCTGCAGATAAGAACTTTTCCAATTAATACAATTCTGAAAATGAATATTTTCAGATGTAAAAAGAGTTCCAGGAAGATAAAAATTAATGATCAACCCTAACCCCTCCACCAAGAACTAAGCACATTTCATCCATAGCTGCTTGCTTCATTCTGCTCTTCACTGTTTTCGGTACGCCATCAGATGGTGTTATATCTCCAACAATAGCTGAGAATAGTTCAATAGCAATCTACTATCAAAACACATTTATATATATAGGTATCACACTAAATCCTTTGTAAATATAATACAGATGAATAACGTGAAGGAACAAGGGAACAAAAGATACCTTCTGCAGTGTCGTGTGCACAATTTGTATCTTGCTACACCTGTTCTGTTCAGGTAAGGGAAGGCAAAACACGAGAAAATAAGGTACTGCACAAAAAAAGGTCCACGTGGCATATCAATTACATGTATAATCAAGCAAGTCCGATTAGAAAATGATAAAGAGCATAGGCCATCATATAGCATCCAAACTCCAACCTTTCTCTATTCAAGCCAGGAACGTCACCAGCAATCAAAGACATCAAAGCCATGCGATACATATGATTTGCGATGGGAGAAATTTTTAGTTGTGACAGAAACACGAATGGTACACCACGTGTTTTTATATAAGTGGTGAAATTTTTTAATTTTTAAGTTGTTAACTTTTTAACATACATATCCCACCATTTATATAAAAATACGTGGTATGACGGTCATATTGAAAAATCCCTCCTCCGATGGACTCGGAACCCTTTATTCCCTGATTGAACCAACCCTTCCTTTTTGTGGTCTACGAGAGAGAGGGATATGATATCCTGAATCTTCTCGCAATTCATGTAATGAAGACATATTATATACACCCCCACTATTACTACTTCACACGAATCATTTTGCTCTTCATCAGAAAATCATATCAAGTTTTAAAACTAAAGTTACTAAATTCTTCCCGGCAAGTCAATTTTCCACTTTGTCCCACTTAGTGTATGGATTGCATTCCAAATCATCTCAATCAAGATTTTCACAATATGAAACATGGAGTTCACTTCAAGCACCCATCTGTGTTTGGTAGCTGAGAAAATTCAGAAGTACCTAAAATTTTCGACTTTCCCACTAGCTAGCTCCCACCCAATCTCTCAGAGACTGCAACACAAATTTTCAATCTTTATAGACTGCAGATCACAAACACAAACAATTCTCCAACTTTCCATTCATTTTATTCATTAATTTGTCGGTAACCAAACAGATGGAAAACAAGCAGAATCAGCGCATATCTTGAGACGGTGACACAATGTGAGAAAATCAATGGCGGAGGACGCCGGATGAAGAGCCCAGAGACCCGAATGAAGCATCGGATTCGTCCGAACTGACAGACCGCTTGGAGGCGAGCCGTCCGGACTGGGTGCCTGCCAACGAACGGAGACGAACCTGACGGCCGGGACTTCGGTGGATAATCCGGGTCTAGACAAGGTCCGTTGA
Source organism: Heteromeles arbutifolia (assembly GCA_024362995.1). Taxonomy (NCBI): domain Eukaryota; kingdom Viridiplantae; phylum Streptophyta; class Magnoliopsida; order Rosales; family Rosaceae; genus Heteromeles; species Heteromeles arbutifolia. The sequence goes on from JANCRC010000021.1 coordinate 3,141,653, forward strand.
AGAAAGCGGGAGGCGAACGAGGAGGAACAGAGCGGGTCAGTGGAGCCGCGCAGCGGGTTGGGGAATTAAGCACCATAATTCCCTGAGATTGAAACCAACGATCAGCTTTCTCAGGGCCTTTCTTTTGCTTCCCAAAGTACCTACCTTCTCCGTCCACACTCAATCGGAAAACTAGCGATTTTAGATCATGGTGTGCTACCCACGGTGCTGCTCGCCATTTTCACGTTTTAAATGTATTTATATACGTAACAAAGAAATCAAATATTTGAAGTAAATAAATAATTTTAGATCATACTAGAAGAAACCCCTCATAAACCAATTAAAACAGCTGAATTCACATAAAGAGAAAATAATATTAAATAAACAATTGATTGAATCATATTATTGCTAACCTATTGTGAGGCTCAGCCCACCTTCCTTCCATTTAGTATAGATAATATCGTTTATTTAAAAAAAAAAATTTATTTGACAATTAATTTAATCACATTATTATCCGTGTGCGAAAGACCTTTTTTTATAACCGGCATTACATGTCTCTTAAGATGTTTTGAACGTGTTTAAAAATAGAGAAAATAATATTTAATAAATAATTGGTTGAATCACATTATTACTAGCTCATTGTGAAGCTAAGCCTACCCCCTCCCCCTTAGTGTAGATAATATCGTTTGTTAAAAAAAAAAAACAATCATTTGACAACTTGTTTAATCACATTGTTATCCGCATGCGAAAAACCTTTTTTATAACCGGAATTACACGCATTTTAAGATGTTTTGAACGTGTTTAAAAATAGAGATATTGAATCATATTATTGCTAGCCTATTGTGAGGTACTAATTAAAAAAAACACTAAAAAGTAAATTATTAAAAAATACTATTAAAATGACGAAAATACCCCTGCCTTATTTGATGCATTATTTTGGGATGCCTTTGAAGTTTTTTTGTTTTGGGGGCATTTTTGTCCAAATAATTTTGTTGAAGCATAGTGACACCAAATCACTATTCACCTTTTCCATTCCCTTTGTATATCGGAAAATATTAAAAATTTAGAAATGCTAAGCAGATTTTCTTAAAGTGGACTTTGTTACGTCATATTTTTTGCACAATATTTTAGAAAATTAGCATGTGAATTAACATTAAATTGTAACATAACAGAGAGTTTGTAGAGTGGTCCAACTTTATAATGTTAACATGTGAACTAACATTAAACTAGGGGTGGGTTCAAAAAATCGAAAATCGAAAAGAACTGAACCGAAAAATAAACCAAACCAAACCAAGGAAACCAAACAGAACTGAAATTGGTTGGTTCAATTTCGATTTTGTTGGTCTGAAAACCGAACTGGTCTGAACCAAACCGATATATGAAAATCATACATAAATACTCAAAACCTAGTGGTGTGAGGATTCAAACCATTTCCCTCCTGGTTGCAAATAGTTGCTTCTAGCCAACTTGACTGTAGGTTTTGTGTTGCTATAATTATACGAGTAAGTTATTTATAGGTATTCTAATCCTTAATGCTTTATAAATTTTCCAAAGTTTACAAACCCTAACTGTCACTCCCATTTCACCTCTTGGTTTTCTCAAACTCCCTATCTCCCATCCTTTGCTTTCTTAGTCTCTCTCTCTCTGTCTCTCTCTCTTTTCTTCCTCTCTTCCTCCAAATCACTCTCTCTCCAGTATTTTCTTGTCCTCCTTGCGGATTCCTTCTTCCAAACCATGATTTTCCCTCACCCCTTTTTAATTGGAACCCCTCCAAATTGGAAGATTCTAATCTGGATTTTCCGACCTCTCACAGGTAATTTTCAAATCAAAACGAATGTGATTTATATTGTGGCTTTGCTAAATTAAAATGGGTTTTTCTTTTAATTATTTTGTGGGGGTTTTGCATATTGTTCATATTTTGGGGTTTTCCATATTTCTCATATTTGTTTGTTGTGTTTTTGCTATTTTGTTTCTCATTTGCTTTTTTTTTTTAATCTGAAGTATATATTAAACAATTGATTGGGATCAAATATCACATTAACTTGATTCGGGTTGAAATTTCTTCCAACTTGTTTTGATTATATTTACTTTGTGTTGCATGCCATTGGAGGTTTGACTTTAATTTGGTTTTATGCAGGTTTTGACTTGCAGTTTGTTTTGTGCATGATTTCTACATGAACGGACAAAAGATTATATAAAAAAAAAACCGAAACCGAACTGAAACCAAACTGAAAAAGAATCGAAAAAAAGTTGAATCGAACCGAAAATTAGGTTTGGTTTCAGTTTTGGCAAAAAACCGAACCGATTCAAACCGAACTGTGACATCCCACATCGCCCAGGAGAGTGATCCTTAAATGTATATTCTCATCCTTACCTAGCACGAGGCCTTTTGGGAGCTCACTGGCTTCGGGTTCCATCGGAACTCCGAAGTTAAGCGAGTAGCGCGCGAGAGCACTCCCATGATGGGTGACCCACTGGGAAGTTGCTCGTGAGTTCCCAGAAACAAAACCGTGAGGGAATGGTAAGCCCAAAGCGGACAATATCGTGCTACGGTGGTGGAGCGGGCCCGGGAAGTGATCCGCCTCGGGTCGGGATGTGACAGAACCCACCCTTACATTAAACTGTAAGGTGGCTGAAAATCCATGGAGAGTCAATTTAAATTAAAAGAGTCCCTTAGCATTTCTCTTTACTTTTTTTTTCTTTCTTATAGGAACGATATTGGGAAGAAGAATTGAACTCACAATCTCGAACATGAATTAATGTTTTACAAGTCTTTTGCGAGAAATTTTTCAATGTTTCGAGAACACGGTTCAGTATACCAAGTGTTATAATATAAGTGGTTGGAAAATTTTCTTTTCAAGTATTCAACCACTTATATTATGACACTTGGTGTACTTTGCTGTGTTCCGGACATACTAAAAAATCTCTCTTTTTTGCACGGTTGCATTTAATAGAATATTTACAAATTAACTTACGAAACACGTATAGGGTCATTGACACACCCCGTCCCGGAGGAGGGCATGCTGGCTGTCACGTGAGAGTGATGTAACCATTAACACAGTTCGGAAGCTTTAAAGATACAATTACAAAGATATAACACCCGAAGGTGTATCCTACTTTTGTGAATTTTGTCAGATCACCGTTGAATTCCTCGTGACCACCAAAGCACTGCTACTTAGAACCTGGAGGGGCGCAAAACAAAGTTGAGTGGGTCAGTAAAATAAAGCTTTTCCAAAAATCATCTCGTTATCAAAGCGCTAACCCCTCGCTGTAAAACCTGTATACTTTCCCAGAAAGTAGCATATAAACATGCGTATATCGTCATATTCAAAAATCATAACTCAAAAATCAATATTCTGAAAGTATGTCATGCCAGATGCATAAATAAATAAATATATATATGTATATTCAAATAACAAATCAACCGGAAACCCTGCAGTGGTCCTGTACGGCTAATCATATAGCTCAATACCTATGCCTGCACACGAGTCGGAACCACAGAAGTGGTCTATACAACAGGACTTGGTGTAATAATACGCTCTAGTGCTACACTCATCAAAACGGCCGTGCGAATAATCGCAAGTCACCTACGAGTTGGAACCACAGAAGTGGTCTGTACGACAGGACTTACACCTACTTGGATCCAAGGGAGCGTGCGGTGCGGGAGGTGAATATCAACATAAGCACTAACACCGGTGGTGCAGGTTATCAGCTCTCAACACAAATCATATCATCAACACAATATAACTCACCTGATACTTACCTGTGCGTCCACCGCACCATTTCATACATATGCATCATATACCAAATCATATATTCCATATCAATTCTATGCATGGCATTTTAAAACATACTTTCAATTAAATTCGATTTCTGGGAAAATCAGTAAGTATATAGGTATATAATGAAAACAACTGCCCACTCACTGGTATATCGAAGGGTCATAACCCCCGAGCCTCGATTGATGGCGCTCGTCCTCAGGATAGGCCTCACCTATAAGCGTAATAACCGAATAAACGTTATTTAACGCACATAACCAACAACAGTTAATAACTTCTCATACGTTGCTCAAATGGGGTGTTTGAATATACCAACGTGATCTACACAACACCACGAACATCCCCATATTTTTAGAAAAAATTTCCGACGTCTCACGTGACGCCACGCGCCGGCCAAGGCACGGACCTACGTGCCCCTACGCGCGGCCACGTGCCAGGCACACTGACGGCGTCAGTTAACGCCGTCAGGAATATTTCAGGAATATTCTATTAACTCCTAACTGTTACCGTTAAATCTAACTAACGGCGTTGGAATATTCTTTCCAACTGACGGAATATTCCGTCTTCGTCTACCTCTAGACTCCGGCGACCGTCGCCGTCGCCGGAAAACTGGGAAAATTTCTAATCGTCTAATCTCACTCATTTTTCTACCATTTTCTTCGAAATTTGTACCAAACGAAATCTTAGAGTAAGGAGAATGACGTTATACCTATTTGAAGCTTCAAATATCACGAAATCACGTCGGAGCAAGCTCGAAAATCCGGCGACCTCTGCAACTCCTCGTATCTGGGTTTTTCGACATCTAATTTTTACCAACGATGCACTTCGAGCATTGAGATGAGGTCCTTAAACTTTCTATGGTCCTGAAAATCGAAGAAACTCACGGGTTTAAAAGTTGGTGAACAGTGCCACCCTCAGAGGTTCGATTTTCGTGGCTTCCTTATGTTCAAACTTAACCAAAACTCGACCAAAACACTTAGGAGGAAGAGAGAATACCTTTAGGAGCCTTGAAATGGTTTGAAACCTCGACGATCACCTTGGTGGCACTATACCTCGATGGACCTCTCGGGTCCTAGGGTTTTTCTATGGTTTCACAGCTAAAAACACTATAGTTGTGCTCGTGGACCCTCAAGGATCCCAAATATGGCCTCTGCAAGTTCGATCTGAGAGAAATGGGGGGGGTTTTGATGTTGACTGTACCAAGAAGGAAGAGAGGGAGAGTGTTTTCGAGAGAGAGTGTGTACGGGAGAGAAGAGAGAAAAATGATATGGGTGTGTGTATGTGGTCCAAAGCCGCTAATCAAAAACTAAGAAAAACTTAGTTTTAATTTGGTTCACTACTCTAAGATAATTAACCCAAAAATATCTCACACACAATATTTAACGTCCGAGGGCAATTTCGCCATTTCACGACAACGGGAATAATTTTTCGGAACGGGCTGTGACAATCTACCTACCTTATAGAATTTCGTCCCCGAAATTCAAACAACCAAAACTATCCATTAATAATCATAAAACAACTTTGGGGTACAACTCTCTCATCCAATCTTCTGTCTCCCAAGCTTCTTCCCCTGAATGGTTTCTCCAAATAACCTTCACCAACCTCTCTGTCTTATTTCTTAGAACCTTGTCTTTCCAATCCAAAGAGGTCACTGGCTCCTCATCATAAGTCATATCCGTACTGATTCCCAAGGGTTGAGGAGGTATCACATGCGAAGGATCTGAGACATAGTGCTGAAGCATCGAAACATAAAACATATCGTGCACTTTCGACAACTCTGGAGGCAACTCAAGCCTGTAAGTAACCTCACCAATTCGCTCGATGATCACATAAGGTCCGATATATCTAGGACTCAACTTAATTCTCTTTCTAAATCAAATCACACCTATCCACGGTGATAATTTCAAACATTCAATCACATACATAATACACTCTATCAATGGCATGTCTGTCTGCTAAGCTCTTTTGTCGATCCTGGGCCGCTGTCAAGTTAGACTTAATCACTTAAACATTCCGAGTAGTCTCATTCGCAATCTCTGGGCCCACTAGCACTCCTTCGCTAACCTCAGACCAACACGAGGGTGTATGACAATCTTTCCCATAAAGTGCCTCAAATAACGCCATACCAATACTCGAATGAAAGTGGTTGTTGTAGGCAATTTCCATCAAATCCAACCGCTTAATCCAAGCGTCACCAAACTGCAATACTAAAGATCTCAGCGTATACTCATGGTCATCTCTGACTGTCCGTCTGTTTGAGAATGACATGTTGTACTATAAAGAAATCTTATATCCAAAGCCTTCTAACACGCTATCCAAAACTTAGAAGTAAATCTGGGATCACAATCCGATACAATACTTACTGGAACTTCAGTGGTACTTAACAATCCTCGAGATAAACAATCCAGCTAATCGGCTTAATGAATACTTCTCCCTCACTAGAACAAAATGAGTTGACTAAGTAAGCCGATCAATTATCACCTAAATGCCATCATAACCATTTCGTGTACGAGGAAGCTTGTACACAAAATCCATACTAATATTTCCTTATTTCCACTGTGGAACGGAAAGTGGTTGCATCAATTCAAAAGACTTCTTTCTCTCCGCTTCAACCTGCTAACCAATGATACACATACTTACATACTTAGCAATTTCTCTTTCCATACTCGGCCAATAGAAAATTGTCGAATGGTATGATATATCTTAATACCTCTAGGATGCATTGCATAAGCTGAACAGTGCGCTTCGTCCAAGATTGCTTTCTTTAATTCCATATCATTATGCACAGACATCCTGTTATCTAGTATAAACATGCCGTATGATTCTCTAACTCCGAGGTCTCTCTTTTTCTCATTATTCCTCGCCTCAATTAATTCATGGGTTTCTTTATCAATCATCTGGGCATCGAGTATTCGATCAACTAAATTTTTGGCTTGACCTGGAAATTAGCCAATAAAGCTTCTTTTCGTTTTTTTCACCTTAAGCTTCACTTCAGTAAATCTCAAATCCGCAAGAAAAGAAACATGACAAGTATACCAAGCATAAATTCTCACTGGAGTTTTCCTAATCAATGCATTAGCCACAAATTTTGCACGATCACCCTGGTCGTGCAATCATAATCACTAAGCAACTCAATCCACCTTCGTTGCCTAAGATTAAGACCTTCCGAGTAAACAGATATTGAAGACTCTTACGATTAGTAAAAATCTTGCATTTCTCACCATAAGGATAATGTCTCCAAATCTTCAAAGCCAAGATGATAGTTGTTAATTCCAAATCATAATTAGGGTAATTCCTCTAAAGAAGTTCAATTGTCGTGAAGAATAAGCAATTACCCTACCATGTTGCCTCAACACGCATCCCAAACCATTCAAAGAAGTATCACTTTAGACCTCATAACTTCCGCTATCATCTGGAAATGCTAAAATAGGTGCATGAGTGAGATAATACTTCAGTTGCTGAAAACTTTGCTCACAATTTTCATCCCACTCAAAAATTAACCTCTTTTCTTGTCAATCTCGTAATAGCAAAGTAATGACTAAAAATCCTTAACAAACCGTCCATAATATCCTGCTAAGCTAAGAAAACTCTGAACCTCAGTCATGGTTCGTAGTTGTTCCAAATTCTCAACCGTTACTACTTTTTTAAGAATCCACTTGAATACTTTAAGTAGATATAACATGCCCCGTAAATGCCACTTGATTCCTTCAACATTGGCATTTACTAAACTTAGCATACTACCGATGCTCCCTCAAACTTTGCAATACCAATTAAGATGTTTAGTATGCTCTGCTCTAAACTTAAGGTATGCCATAATATCATCAATAAAAACAATAACAACCTATCTAGATATCACCGGAATACTTCATTCATCAAACTCATAAAAGCAGCAGGTACATTTGTCAATCCGAATGGCATCACCAAAAACTCGCAATGACTATAACGTGTCCTAAAAACTGTCTTAGGGACATCATCCCTCTTAATTTCAATTGGTAATAACCAGACTTCAATTCAATCTTTGAAAATACGCAAGCACCTCTAAGCTGATCAAACCGATCATCAATGCGCGGTAATGGATAACGGTTCTCAATCGTTACCCGATTCAATTGCCTATAATCAATGCATAGCCTTATGGTCTCGACTTTCTTCCTCACAATTAAACTGGGGCTCCCCAACGTGATGTACTAGGTTGAATAAAACCTTTATCAACCAATTCCTGTAACCGAATTTCCAATTCCCTTAACTCAGTCTGAACCAATCTGTAATATAAGATCTGTGCTTGGAGACAAATCAATAGTGGACTCCACATCTCTTTCTGGCGGCAATCTAGGTAAATCATCCGGGAATACACCAGGAACATGTCTACCACTTTTCCATCTTCCACACTACTAGGAGTAACATCATTTAACACCATATGAGCTAAATATCCTTGGCAGCCCTTCGATAACCATTTCTTTGCTCTCACAGCAAAAATAACGGCATGCCTCACTCCATTTTGCTCACCCATAAAAGTGACCTCTGGTAATCCAGGGCGATGGAAAGTAACTAATTTCTCGTAGCAATCTATATTGGCACGATTATAATGCAACCAATCCGTGCCTAAAATCACATCAAAATCCACAATCTCTAACGGGATAAGATTCACTGGCATAACTACATCTTTCATCGTCACTGGACATCCTGAATAACACCATATCAAACGTAGAATAACCTTCTTGTTTACTTGCTTAACGGATCCAACGAATAAGTTATTGATATTACGATTTGCAGCCCGCAATAACCATAACTCACTGTTGTCTCAATAAGTAAGCAACAATTCCCAAGGGTGCAATATTACCATCTTGTTTCTTATAGGGAAATACATATACACGCCTCGATCGTGTTCATTCATTACTCTCTTGACAACATCATCAATAACAAGAAATATATCAGCTGGAGTCAGCTAACATGACCTGTACGGCTGAATCTATAACCATTCATCCAACCGGAGTCACCTCATGTGACCTGTACGGCTCTGACCTTGCACACCACGGCCCATCTGACCATAACTACTATATCCAGGTACCTGCTGAATCGGTGCTGGTGGTGGCAAAAAAGGCTGTTGGGCATCTGCTGATTCTGGGAGCAATTTACAGCTCTATGTCCCATTTGTCAACATATAAATCATCCTTTGCTTTCTGGCCTACACTCTCCAAAGTGTCTACTATTGTACCTACGGCACAAAGGTACATTTCCTCTACTAGTATCTCCCTGTCTCTGGAATCTGGAACCTTCGGTAATCTACCACCTTGCCTCTAATCAGTGATATTAAAACCTCTGCCGGAAGAACTAGAACTAGCTGTACTTCTTTTGAAGCTGAATCTTTCAAAGTCCTTGAGATGACGGGTCTTTACTTTTATCATCTTTCCTCTGATTCATATTCTTTTCCTCTTCTTCATCACTATCGCTGGACATGTTCTTAGAGTCCTCAATTCTTAACAAGATCTCATAAAACTCCTGGTAAGGTGCATAATGGGTAGTGGTCGTCAAAGAACGCCACTTCTTCTTAGTTCTCAGCTTAAAACGACATAACATTCCCACCGGATTAACAACAACATCTAGATGCTAACAAGACAAGTCCGTAACTTTCTATAATACACATTCACCGTCATCTTTCCTTGTCTCAATTTTTGTAAACTCTTGCTTCCTACTATCAATATATGCCGGAGGAATAAACCTTTTCTTAAACAATTCTTTAAACCATTCTCAATCAGCTGTTTCCTCCGGTGACATCATATAAAACTCCGGTCTTCACCATGATGCATATTCAGTACTCAGAACCAGGTAGTAGTCTAGACCTACCTTTCAAAAGAAAAACTCCTTTAACTTGCATAAACCGAAACGTCTTTTCCAAATGATTAAGCCATCGCTCTGCTCCCTCCGGTCTTTCATTTCCATAAAGTGATTCAGTTTCAACTTATAAACATTCTCTAGAGGAGTCATTTGAATAATAGACTGAATCACAATAGTACTAGCTTCCCCTTACTGAGCTACATCAGGGAAACTACACTCATCTGAACGATGTGGCTCTCTATGAGGCGGTATAGTTCTGACAGAAGACACTAGGAATTTCTCAAGATACACAGGACTGCAACCTAGGCTCTGATACCAACTGACACACCCCGTCCCGGAGGAGGGCATGCTAGCCGTCACGTGAGAGTGACGTAACCATTTACACAGTTCGGAAGCTTTAAAGATACAATTACAAAGATATAACACCCGAAGGTGTATCCTACTTTTGTGAATTCTGTCAGAACACCGTTGGATTCCTCGTGACCACCAAAGCACTGCTACTTAGAACCTAGAAGGGCGTAAAACAAAGTTGAGTGGGTCAGTAAAACAAAGCTTTTCCAAAAATCATCTCGTTATCAAAGCGCTAACCCCTCGCTGTAAAACCTGTATACTTTCCCATAAAGTAGCATATAAACATACATATATCATCATATTCAAAAATCATAACTCAAAAATCAATATTCTGAAAGTATGCCATGCCAGATGCATAAATATATATATATAACAGGTGAAATAACAAATCAACCGGAGACCCTGCAGTGGTCCTGTACGGCTAATCATATAGCTCAATACCTATGCCTGCACATTAGTCGGAACCACAGAAGTGGTCTGTACGACAGGAGTTGGTGTAATAATACGCTCTAGTGCTACACTCATCAAAACGGTCGTGCGAATAATCGCAAGTTACCTACGAGTCGGAACCACATAAGTGGTTTGTACGACAGGACTTACACCTACTTGGATCCAAGGGAGCGTGCGGTGCGGGAGGTGAATATCAACATAAGCACTAACACCGGTGGTGCAGGTTATGAGTTCTCAACACAAATCATATCATCAACACAATATAACTCACCTGATACTTACCTGTGCGTCCACCGCACCATTTCATACATATGCATCATATACCAAATCATATATTCCATATCAATTCTATGCATGGCATTTTAAAACATACTTTCAATTAAATTCGATTTCTGGGAAAATCAGTAAGTATATAGGTATATAATGAAAACAACTGCCCACTCACTGGTATATCGAAGGGTCATAACCCCCGAGCCTCAATTGATGGCGCTCGTCCTCAGGATAAGCCTCACCTATAAGCGTAATAACCGAATAAACGTTATTTAACGCACATAACCAACAACAGTTAATAACTTCTCATACGTTGCTCAAATGGGGTGTTTGAATATACCAACGTGATCTACACAACACCACGAACATCCCCATATTTTTAGAAAAATTTTCCGACGTCTCACGCGCCGGCCAAGGCACAGACCTACGAGCCCCCACGCGCGGCCACGTGCTAGGCACACTGACGGCGTCAGTTAACGCCGTCAGGAATATTCCAGGAATATTCTGTTAACTCGTAACTGTTACCGTTAAATCTAACTAACGGCGTTGGAATATTCCGTCCAACTGACGGAATATTCCGTCTTCGTCTACCTCTGGACTCCGGCGACCGTCGCCGTCGCCGGAAAACTGGGAAAATTTCTAATTATCTAATCTCACTTATTTTTCAACCATTTACTTCGAAATTTGTACCAAAGGAAAGCTTAGAGTAAGGAGAATGCCGTTATACCTATTTGAAGCTTCAAATCTCACGAAATCACGTCGGAGCAAGCTCGAAAATTCGGCGACCTCTACAACTCCTCGTATCTGGGTTTTCCGACATCTAATTTTTACCAACGATGCTCGGAGAGCATCGAGATGAGGTCCTTAAACTTTCTATGGTCCTGAAAATCGAAGAAACTCACGGGTTTCAAAGTTGGTGAACAGTGCCACCCTCAGAGGTTCGATTTCCGTGGCTTCCTTATGTTCAAACTTAACCAAAACTCGACCAAAACACTTAGGAGGAAGAGAGAATACCTTTAGGAGCCTTGAAATGGTTTGAAACCTCGACGATCACCTCGGTGGTACTGTACCTCGACGGACCTCTCGGGTCCTAGGGTTTTTCTATGGTTTCACGGCTAAAAACACTATAGTTGTGCTCGTGGACCCTCAAGGATCCCAAATATGGCCTCTGCAAGTTCGATCTAAGAGAAATAGGGGGGTTTTGATGTTGACTGTACCAAGAAGGAAGAGAGGGAGAGTGTTTTCGAGAGAGAGAGTGTACGGGAGAGAAGAGAGAAAAAGGATATGGGTGTGTGTGTGTGGTCCAAAGCCACTAATAAAAAACTAAGAAAAACTTAGTTTTAATTTGGTTCACTACTCTAAGATAATTAACCCAAAAATATCTCACACAATATTTAACGTCCGAGGGCAATTTTACCAATTCACGACAACGGGAATAATTTTTCGGAACGGGATGTGACAGTCATAACAAGACTACGGTCTTGTATAAATAATTATTAAGTATCGTTTTTACTATTCATGTAAATCGAATTTGAGATTTTGTGAATACTATTAAACCAAAGGTTAAATAGTTGCAGGACAGCTTTATTCAAAATATAGAGCAAAAGTAATTTTTTTGTTGGACACTCTAATACTAATTCGTCTTCTACTGTATCTCACCACTTAAACATTTTCTTTGGAAAATTGCATTTTTCCAAAATTGAGGGGGGAAATGTCAACAATGGTATCGTTCAAATTATAAACGTTTAATTAGATGAGATCGAGAAATTAAGAGAGAATAAAATAAGTAAATATGTTTGGTTTGATTAGGGATCAAGTTTTAATTAACACTGCAATACAAGAGTCGCTACAAACGTCCCGATCAGTGTCTCAACTATGCACGTTCCTAGAACTTTTTTTCCTTCTTTTAGCTAAAGAATAAAAATAAAATTACAAAACAATATTACAATCTAAGTAGGAGGAATTATCAAAGCATGTCCCACCCTATATAAACATATATAAAAAATAAAGAGTTGGGAAATTGAATGAATAATAAGTAGGAGGAATTATCAAAGCATGTTCCACCCTATATTCTCTCTCAAAGGGAGATTCTTTATGGTTACTGTATAATTTAACGTTAATTTTTGTGTTAACGTTATAAATATTATACTAAAAATATGAGATGCTAAATAATTTATAAAATATCATTTTTAAAAGAATCCTCTTAACAATTCTATTCTATTTGTACTATGTGCCTATGTGGCACCAGACCAATTGGACAAACGATCGAGGAAAATAAGAAATTGTCTTTTTGTGTTGAATTCACGTACTAGTTTTTCTTTTTTCTTTTTTTTTTTTTTTTATGGGGAATTCGTGGACCTTAATGTTTTGAGAGCGTCGCAAATGCGTTTCCCACGGGTATCACAGCTCCCATGCCACTCATGCGTGCAACGATTTCACTACCTCAACAACTTTTTTTTATAGAACTTTCTCGACAAACTTGACCGAGTCAAAGCAGCCGAAAATAATTGCACATGTCATCAGTCTTTCTACTCCCGCGAGAAATGTTACTATCTATGTCACGAGAGGTTTTTTAATGTGATCGTTATACGGGATAGTATATCACGTGTCGTTATATAAATAATAAAATATATGTGTTAAAAAGTGAATAACTTAAAAAATAAAATTTCTCACCACTTACATAAAAACACGTGGTGTACCATCTATATTCCCATCACAACTAAAAATTTCTTCTACGTAATGGCGTCTATTGACAGATCGCAGCCTTGTAGGGTAATTGACAAAACGTTTGCTTCTTCACTAAACCAACCACTGAATTAGGATATCGTTCTCGGGATTTATAATATTTTTATACAATTGTATTCTATTTTAAATGAAGAGTGATTGGAATTGCGATTTTTTTCAGATCTTTGTGTCTTACTCAAAAATTCAAATCGTTCAAGAGAGAGATCTGAGGCATTCAAGGACTTGATTTTGTGAACGGTGGGCCATGTGTTAATGGAGATTGCATGATATAAATGAAGTGGCTTGATTTTTGGGTCCGTCGACTCTGTACTCAGAGACCCGAAAAGGATCGCGGTCTAGGTCACACAATAGGAAAGTCATAACTATCATCATCGATAAGTCAAACTCAAAACTTCTCACTCACAAATGAAAATGATACATAACGCTAGTTAGTGACTTAAGACTTCTTACTTATAAATGAAAATAATTACACTAGTGGGTGAAATTTATAATTAACCCTGAAAGTCTTGATTAACAATAAGAGCTCATTATGGGTGGCTAATTTAAACTTAATAATTTATGATTAGAATCAATAATTATTGCATTGCTTATTAGTACAAAAAGCACTTTGTGCTACGCATGTCACATCTTGACCTGGGCTAGACCACTTCCCGGGCACAACTCCGTCGTAGCACGATATTGTCCGCTTTGGGCCCCTACCACACCCTCACAGTTTTGTTTCAGGGAACTCACACGAGAATTTCCCAGTGGGTCACCCATCCTGGGATTGCTCTCGCGTGCTACTCGCTTAACTTCGGAGTTCCGATGGAACCCGAAGCCAGTGAGCTCCCAAAATGCCTCGAGCTAATTGGAGGTGGGAATATACAAATAAGGCTCACAAGATCCACTCCCCTAGACGATGTGGGATCTCACAACGCAGGCCCTTCGTCGCGCAAAGTCAAAAAAACGTCCTGCAAAAATTAGCCCAATGAACCTTCAGCGCACACCAACTGTCATACAAAGGCAGTGACAGTAGGGTTTGTGCGACGTATATTACTTCTTCGTCCAAAACTACTTTGCGCGACGTAGGCCCTGCGTCGCGCAAAGTAGGTTTGCGCAACGAAGTAACATACGTCCTGCAAAGTAGTTTGCGCGATGCAGGTCCTACGTCGCACAAAACTACTTTGCCCGACGTATGTTACTTCTTCGTGGTGCAAACCCTCTTTTTTTTTTGGCAAAAATATTTTTTATTTAATTTTTAATAAATATTATAATTAAATTATAAACAATAGTTAATAAACCAAGAAAAAGTATTTAATTATAAAATATATAAAAATGTACATACAAGATGTCCGAACAAAAAAGAAAAAACTACAACAAGTAGCCTTCTAGGTTTGATGCTTAATGTTTTCTTCTATTACAAATTCTCTCCAAGTAAGATTAATTGGTTAAACTGAATTATCAATTAAAATGTACTTTTATTGATAATTTCAGGTTGTAACACGATCATCGACATGCCATGCATGAGTTAATTCAGCTTTAAGCTCATGCAACCGAGAAACATATTCCTGGCTCGTGATGACCTTGCCCCCCTCTTCTGTAAATTTTTCAGGATCTTCTAGTTCCTCTAAATGCAAACTTATCGAAGATTTCTCATGTGCTGTAAATTCATATCAGTAAAACAAATCAAAGTGACTATCATAGTTGCTCTAGTTGGGCAACAAAAATACTTGTGAAAAGAATACTTGTTCCAAAAAATTATAGGAACAAAGCAAAAGAGGCTGACATATTTTTCCTACCCTTCGTCATGTCGGACATCTGTAAGTAATAAGAAAAAGGAAAATAAAAAGTTAGAAGATAGGTTACAACTTTCAGTGAGAAACTTAATGAAGTAAATAGCTTTCAATGAAGGTTCAGAAAAAGATATGTGCACGAGCAACTAGGGCTGGTTCGGTATGGGATACCGAACCAAAAATCATGTCCCGATTCTCAAACCGAAGTTTTCAGGAATCTCAATTTCAAGACCGATCCCAAACCAAATTTTCGGGAATCTCAAATTTCGGGGATTCCGAAATAGTGAATCTATTGTTTTGATGGAATACGCATTGTACGAAACTAGTTTAGACGATCCAACCGTCAAACTTGTTTGTACATAATGAAAGTATAAATAAACTCCAAGTGTAAGTGAATCTATTGTTTTGATGGAATACGCATTGTACGAAACTAGTTTAGACGATCTAACCGTCAAACTTGTTTGTACATAATTCGAGATCGCATACGCCAAAAATCGCACCAAACAAACATTCAAAGATCAAGTAAACGGACAAAAATTTTCGACAAACAAAAAATCACGATTTAACGGTAGTTTTAACTCCGATTTTGATGATTTTTTACAGCTACACTCGTTGATCCTATATGAATACAATGAACTAATTCGATTGTCAATTTAAAATATTTACACTATTAGATACCACAAAATCTTATGTTATACTTAATGAAAGTATAGATAAACTCTAAGTGTTAGTGAATCTATTGTTTTGATGCGATACGCATTGTACGAAAATAGTTTCAACAATCCAACCGACAAACTTGTTTGTATTTGCTTCGAGATCGCATACGCCAAAAAACAAAAAAAACAAACATTCAAAGATTATGTAACAGGACAAACCTTTTCGACGGTTATAAACGAAAAATCACGATTTAACGGTAATTTTAACTCCGATTTTGATTATTTTTCACAGTTACACTCCATGATTCTATATGAATACAATGAACTAATTCGATCATCAATTTAAAATATTTACACTATTGGATACCACAAAATCTTATGTTATACTTAATGAAAGTATAAATAAACTCCAAATGCTAGTGAATATATTGTTTTGATGCGATACGCATTATACGAAACTAGTTTCAATGATCTAATCGTCAAACTTGTTTGTATATGCTTCAAGTTCGCATACGCCAAAAATCGCAAAAAAAAAACATTCAGATATCAGGTAACGGGACAAACCTTTCGATGGCGATAAGCGAAAAATCACGGAACAATTATTTTAACTCCGATTTTGATGATTTTTTACAGCTACACTCCTTAACCTTATGTGAATACAATGAACTAATTTGATTGTCAATTTAAAACATTTACACAAGTGGATACCACAAAAGAAAAAGGCAATGCAAGAACCGTCAAAGAAAAAAAAAAAAAAAAAAACTTTGCGTGACGCAGGCGTACCTACGTCATGCAAAATAGCTTTGCGCGACGTAGGTGCACTTGCGTCGCGCAAAGTTGGGAAAAAAATGGTAAAACATCTTGGTTTGGCGCCAAAATCTTGCTCAACGCAGAAAATGTCGTGCAAACGGCTTTTGCGCGATGAAGGTCCATCTACATCGTGCAAAACACCTTTGCGCGACGCAAGTCTTCGTCGCACAAAGTGTCGTTGCGCAAAGGCCGTTTGCACGACGTTTTCTAATTAGCATTGCGCAAACATACTTTGCACGACAAAATTTGCTGCGTCGCGCAAACATGTTTTTGTACTAGTGTATGATTTCCTTAATCAAATCGTCTTCAGTCAAGGCCGTATCCAACACAAGATTCACTCTCGTGACTCCAGCTAATTATGGGATTATTGCATTGTTTATACATAATTATGCACAGCCAGCCATCTAACACTCATATTAATACATCTGCTTAATTAATATGATTTCTCAAGCCTTTGATCAAACTGGTTTAAGCCCGACTAGCCCGGCTCTCTTCCAATCCTTCCTCAGAATAGTACGTCCGGCTGCGTTTAAGTGGTATGTTATTTTCATTTTTATTTAGTGTGTGTACCTTACGCTAAAAAATCATCCAAACATTCAAGAACGCGTTTAAACCCAAAAATAAAATAAAACCTCATATATGTCTCTTTTCCTTGATCAGATTGGAGGTTCAAGCATGGTGATGAGGAGCCTAATCAAGTTGTTAGGGACTCTGAAATCAAAACTGAGGTTTTTAAACAAAAGAAATGCGTATTCAGAAATTGAGAAAACTGGAGCATGAGGATGGACATGATGCACAGGAAAGCTCAGGCATCAATTGTACCGACTCTGAAGAATGCCGATTACCGGAGGAAAAAGAGCCACGCACATAGCCGCTGATCCGTGATCGATTGAAACCAGAATTTCCCTTTTTATTTATTTGATTTGAAGAGGAGCAAGATATACAATATGTTACACATACGAAAATGGTTCCGCAGCTATTTGTTTCAGCAGTTTTTACTGTTTCAAGTCATCAGTGTTTTAAGTCATATGAAAATAGTTCTGCAGCTCTTTGTTTGAGCAGTTTTTACTGTTTCAAGTCATCACAGCGCCACTTTGAGGTGTTACAACTTCTTAATTCAGTTTATATTTTGTGACTTTGCTTCTAAAACAAGCGATATTGGAAAAAGGCTATTTGTAATTTTGAATCTCCGATGTAAGGGTGAATGTTCTTAATTAACTAACCATTAGTCTCCTGCTGAATTTTGAGATTTTTAATAATAAAAAAATATAATTACTTAGAAAAAGAAATTAAGTCAAGTCAATAAGATTGTGACCGTATGATTGAAGGAACAATTTGATGAATTTGGATTCTCTCCGGATCCCCTCCCTAGGGTCCCGGGGATTAATGCACAATGACCGATCATAAAAAATCGTGCGATCACAATTAAATGTTTTTTATATTTTTAAAAGTAAAGCAGTCTCGTTTTGCGTAAAAAGTATTTAATTATGACCGCACGATCTTTGATGAACAGTTCTTGTGCATTGATCCTCGAAATCCCCAAGGAGGGGATCCGGAAAGAATCCAAATCCCAATTTGATATATAGATCCAAAAATGCCAAACCCAAATTTGGACTGGGACACGCATGCATTTGCATGCACGAAGACTTCTCCAATTGGGTCCTCCCGGTCGGTTTATAGCTTCTTTCGTACAAAAATGTTTTGCTTTTGAATTCCTTTCCACAATTATAACATTTCAAAACTCCTTAATGTTGTCGTTGATTTTGTGAATCACGAGTCCTACGTGCATTTCAGTGATACAATAGGCTAAATAACAAACTTGTACATAATACATGTCGTTTTAATGTGTTGTCACATCATGATTGCCATAATTGAGTATTTAGTGTTAGTTTAGCACACAACCATTGATTCTTGTTTATATTCTTCAATCTAGTGGGTAAAAAAAACAAAGAGTACCTTGAAAAATATATTAGTTAATACGGTATTTTTGACATATATGTAGTAGGATTTTGTAGTGAGATAAGGATTATGATTCTTTTACTTTTTTCTAGTGAGATTAGGGTTGCTTTCCCAATTTTCTAAGGTCTAGGATTAATTTCCTAGTTGCTTAGATTTATTTTCGTGTCTGCTTGTACTTTAAATTTTTGAGCAGTTTACAAAAAATGAAAAATAATGTGCAGAAATCATTTTGGTTCTAAGTACTGATAAGTGACATTGGCCTAAATTTGATTGCATGGCTCTGCTTCTTTCTTATTTTCCCATGTCCAATCCTATAAATACCTTCATACTTGGCCCTCATAATACCACCCAACAACTCCAATCTGGAAATTTAAATCTCTCAACTCTCTCAATTCTCCTATTACAATTATGCAAACCATGTGGAAGTATATACATCTAACTTTCACCCACTTCAGCTGGCTGTTCAACTTCTTGCTCTACCATTCCTTCTCCAAACATTATGATCACTATTTTGACGAAGCCACAGACAGATCACTTACCACAGTCCAGTATAAACCCAATCCCGGGGCGAATTCGGAGACTAGTACGGCGGAATGTGCTGTGTGTCTATGCAAAATCGAGGAAGGAGAAGACATTAGAGAACTGAGTTGTGCTCATCTCTTTCATAAACCATGCTTGGACTGGTGGACTGGATTTAAGCATGCCACTTGTCCGATTTGCCGCAGTCGTCTAGCTCCACCGAGAAGCACACAACTCCATCAGCAGTTAGACGAACAAGTGGAAGTGTTGGTGTTTAAGTTTTGTTCTTTCAGCTCGGATAGTGATCGTGGCGATAGATGGTGGCTGCGTTGAACTTGAACCGAAGAGAGAGAAGCAGCAGAGAGAGCCATGCCAGATTTAAATGAGTAATTATATATGCACGAGTGATCCCTTGTTAGCAAAGATCTGTTCATCTAAAGTCAAACGTTTAATTTTGTCTTCCAATTCTACTGTCAAATTAATGTAGTACTTCATCTATTTTGGCGAAAGAACATGGTATTTGTAAACGAGGATGAACGGTAGAAAGGTCTCCGAACTTTATGTCATGTTTAGTTTCCGACCATAAACTATTAATTTTTTCCGCTTTTCAACTTAATTTTGCATTGTATGATCAGCAATGGCGGATATTGGATTCAAACTTTGGGCTTCCATTGTTAAATTACAAGTTTTTTAGATAGAAACAGAGTGCACGCGGAAAAATCTCAGTTTATATTCACTCAAACATTTCGTCACTTGATGGACTTGTTATCGTCAACAAAACTATGTTGTACACGTATATACAGATATCGATATATGCCTAAACATTCCATCATATGAACAGGATTTGACATCTATTTTGCTCCATCCTCTTTTTTCATAAACTATGCTTTGAAAAGGTAGACAGGATTAAGCATGCCACATGTCCCATTTGCCGCAGTTATCTAGCTCTACCAAGAAGCACATAACCCATCGTCGGTTTGATCAAGGGAGGAGGATTCTCTCCTTTTTTTCCATACACTTCCATCACTCTCTTGTTTGTATGATCACGGTTAAGCCACGTCTTTTTGTCTTATTATCTCTATAAAAAATCAATATAAAATGTTGACGTGGCTTAACCGTTACCACACAAACAGAAGGAGGATGGAAGTGTATGGGAAAAAAGAAGGAGAGAATCCTCCTCCTTGATCAAGTGGAAGTGATGCTATTTAAGTTCTGACCATTCAGGTCGGATGGTAATCAAAACAACATACTCAAAACACTATACCATAAAAGTGGACATATCAATTATGTCATTGATGTCACATTCCAGCCTTCACCCCGTAGCAAGATATTGTCCGCTTTGGGCCACACCTTTACAGATTTGGTATTGAGTTTCGGCACGAGAACTTCCCAGTGGATCACCCACTCGCCCAAACTCGCTTAACTTCAAAGTTCCGATGGAATCCGAAGTCAGTGAGTTCCCAAAAGACATTGTGCAATAGGGAGGGGAGCATGTACATATAAGGCCAGAGATCAACCCTCACCCCGCCGATGTGGGATCTCACAATTGATATACCACATAATTTGTGATTTATATTCATACAAATTCATCTTTTTAAGATTATCCTGTTTTTTTTTGGTAATTTTAACGAAAAACTCTTGGTACTGTTCACTTTAACAAAAAATTACATTTTTACACTAAAAAGTCAATCCTGGTACTATTTACTTTACCCTTTATTTTGTCTTTATCGTTAAAATTCAAAATTTTCAAGCATTTTTCGGTTTGTAGAAGAAAAAAAGAAAATAATAATAATAATAATATTGTTTACTATTATTATTTAAAAAAAATCAATTGATGGCGCAATATATTTTATGAGGTAGTGATGCATTGGAGCAATTACTATTCACTAAGGCAGTACTTGCCTTGTGCAATTGTCTAGGCAGTTATTGCCTTGGTGGGGTGGACTTGCTCCAAGTCATTAAGATTGTGAAGAAGTTGGGTTCCATATAAAACTAATTTGCCAAATGGGAGCCATCTATTATTTATAAACACATGCAAGGTTCATTCTTTTTCCGATATAGGATTGACACTCTTAATAAACCCTTTCACGCATTGTTCTAAAAATCTCTGCCTAAGTGCTAGGCGGCTGACCACTAGATTAATAAATCCCTAGGTGTTTGAAAATTAAGAAATGGTGTCTACACCTGTTTAGGCGTCCGCTCAACCCACCTAGGCGTTCGCCTAGGCATGCACCGAGGTTGCAGACTCTCACTTAAATAGAAAATAGATAACTTTCATTTTGCATTTTATTTTTTTAATAATTTGTAAGAGACTTGTTAAATACTCGGATGAACACTCATTATATGCGTGTCCTCCATTTTTCCTATATGTGTTATAATAATTCATAATTTTTATGTCACTCTATTTTTCAATTTATGTATCCCAATACAATTAGGTATTTTTCTTAAAACATAAACAAGCATTACTTATACGATATATATAAAATAAAATTAACTTAAATTCGCCTCGCCTTCTTAGATCCCGCCTAACCGTTTCGGCGTTAGACTTTAGTCCGCCGCCCGACTAACGCTTATGATCTTACTTTGCTCTCATGTGTGACGAATTTTCAAGCCTAACAAGTAGACAATACAACGAAATAACGTGAAACGCGAATGATCGTTTGACTTCACGTGTAAAATAATCTAGTCTGATACCATAAAGAAGTTTGAATTCTAATCGACTATATAAGAAATAGTCAATTAATTATAACCACATAGCAATCCCTCTTTTAGGACCATAAGATTGGAGGAACAATTTAAAGGACTGGGACATGCAAGACAGTTTGAATTCTAACCGACTATATAAGAAATAGTCAATTAATTATAACCACATACCAATCCCTCTTTTAGGACCATAAGATTGGAGGAACAATTTAAAGGACTGGGACATGCAAGACTTGTCCTATTGGGTCCACCCGGCGGTTTATACCAAAATGTCTTGGTTTTGAATTTCTCTTTAAGATTAAATTATGAACAATACTTGGCTAAAGGATGTGTAAAATTTTTTACTTAAAACTCTTAGTGCTTTAATCACAGAGCTTTATGTTTATGATCAGAACCGTTCATACTATGAATCACACTATAAAGATCATCTCCGCAAAAAATATATTAAAATTAAGATCGTTTAATCAGTCTATTGTAGAAATACATAGGCGGTTCGTAATACTTTTACCAATACCGTTCATTTGTTTTTAAACAGTTTGATGACTAAACGACCTTAGTTTTAAATGATTTTTTTGCATAGGCCATCTTTAAAGGATAATTTATAAATATGTACAATTCTAATGAAAAGCACGAAGTTCTATAAATTAACGAATAATTTTGAAAAATTTTAAGTAGAAATTCTTACTTATTTTTAAGTAATCAAATATTGTTCTTAAATTATTACATTCCAAAACTCCTTAATTTAGTCGTTTATTTTGTGAATCACGTGTCCAATATGCGTTACAGTGACATAATAGGCGTACAGAGTCGTACGTATGTAGTTTCCAAAAAAAAAGTCGTACGTATGTTGTCATTTTAGTGTGTTGTCACATCATAGATTGCCATAATTGAGTATTTTGTGTTGGTTGAGCACATAAATATTATGATACTGTTCAGTATATTCAAGTAGGGAAATTTTTTTTGCACGCTTGTTTTTTTTACTTTCTGAATATAGTTTTTAATTTTGACCATTAATTCTGATTTATAGTCTTCAATCTAATGGTTAAAAAAATGAGTTTATGTTGAAAAATATATTAGTTAATACGGTATTTTTGACATATATACGTACTAAAATTTTGTAGTAGGATAAGGGATTATGATTCTTTTTCTATTTTCTAATAAGATTCGGATTGCTTTCCTAATTTTCTAAGGTTTATGATTAATTTCGTATTTGTTTTGAAGAACCCAGATCCTCTTCGGATCCTCAAAAATTGAGCCTAATGATCAAATAATCCGGACCGTTGAAATTTGATTCAACGACTATAAATAGGGAGCTCCTCTAAAAGTTATAATAATTGTAGCCGTTGGATCAAATTTCAACGATCCGAATCATTTGATCCTTAGGCTCAGATTTTGGACATCTGGGGAGGATCTGGGTTCTGTTTTGAATATATCTACCTAAGGAGTTAACTACACGGATGTGTGACACGTGTCTTCATCGTGTGCATCCCGTGTCTGTCCGAGAAGGCTGTTTTGAAAATGAAAGAAGAGAGGCGTTTGGCTCTGGGATCGAGGTATGGGAATGGCAGACATTATGGTTCTTCAGCACGCGAGTGGTTCACGGGTGGGTCCGTGTCTGTCCGTGTGGTCAGCTTTCCTCGCAGATGCATGTGACTACCTGGGTTTTCAACGAAATGGGCTGGTGAATTCTTTGCTTACGTGGGCTATCCAATTATCAACCAGCAAGTTCCTGGTAGTTGTTTCTTTCGATAAGTTAGTTGTTTTTGTCGGTCACTTTTCTTCATTCTTTCTTTATGTTTTTATTTTTCCACACCTTAAGGACAAAATGTGAAATAAGTTTGGGGGTGAGAAAGGAAAATTTTAGAATTTTTATTTATGTGTCAGTTAAAATTTTTCGTTTTTAAGTTAATGTCCATAGATTATTATAAACGTTAGAACAAATGGACATGGTGAAAGATAATCTCACAGTAGAATCTTTTCTATTTATCGTTGCTTAGACACTAATTCGTGAATTATACTTTGAAATTTGCACAACACACCAACATGGTTTGTGGGGAGTGAGATTGAAACACTTACTTTTTGTCTAAGTGCATTTTAATTTTTGTTCTATATATAAAATAAAGTTAGTATGTGTTATAAAGTCATAATTGTTCCACCCGAGGCCCTGCCTAGTAATTGGGCCAGTCCTACTTAATCAGCAATGATTCTCGCGTCAAATGGTAGAGTTTTGGCATGGGGCAGGGTGGTTAGTTGGTTTTGTAGCCTTTCCAGCTCGGGTTAATAAGTCATTAGGGGTGTTCTACACCTAGTGCCCTAAAGCCTTAGTGGTTTGGGAGTCATTGACCTAAAGCTCGCTACATGGGTTGGATATAAAGCTTAAGGGAACCGACATTGCACGATCACTACTGTTACTGGAAAAAAGAAGAAGTTATTATATGAAAAAAAAAGAGAAAAATTCGAAAAGAAAGAAAAAATGAGTACGTAAGTGTGTGAAGGATTTAAATAAAGAGAGTTTTAACGAAATACTCCCGGTACTGTTCACTTTTAACGAAAAATCACATTTTTACCTTTACCTGACACTATTCACTATACCTTTAAAAAGGGCTTTTCGTTAAAAGAGAAGTTTTTTTGGACTTTTCATTAGTTTTGCTTTAAATAAAATGGATGAGAGGTAAGGGTTTCAGTCGAGTCTCTTTAACTATGATGGTTCACTTTATACCGAAGGAAGTTTGTGAATTCTTTTCTAATTGATTCTAAATGGCTTAGACTCTGTGGTGGGATTAGTTAGAACTCTTGAAAAGATTTTCTGATTTTTAACATTTTCTATGGATTGCAACTTGAATGGAAATTTTGTTTTAGCTAAGTTTTATTTAAGTTTTTAGTTCATTAGTTTTTATTTTTGTTTTCTAGATTTGTTTTGCTTGAGGACAAGCAAAAAGCTAAGTTTGGGGGTATTTTGATGAGTAGATTTTATATTATATATTTAATCATATTCTTAGTGTATTTTGGTTAATATTTTGGAAGAATTTTGATACTTTGAATTGTATTTTCAATATAGGACTTTCGACTTCCTCAGGAGCATAACGTGGACAAATGGACGAATTTTGGAGTAATTTCAGTTGGAGGACGTTTGTGAGTCAATTGGCTTGATCTTGTCAAAACTTTGGAATTTTTCTACCTAGCGGTGATTTTCTGGCAATAAAATAAAGGAGCGATGTGCATTGCTGAAATAGTGACATTTTGGACTTGAATTGCGTTTTTGGAGTCCAAGATGACCTCTGATGGTTTTGTGGCCTTCTGGTGATGTGTTCAGAACGTCCCAATCTTCAAAACAAGCTATTATGGGCCGGATTTGGAGGATATCTGAGGCTAAAACGTGGCTGGACAAGTACTTGACACATTCTCCTAGTTTAATTAGGACTTTATTTTCTACGATATTTTATTTATTATTTGGTTTCCTAGTTGGAACAGAAGACTACATTTTAGGGTTTGTGCGATGCCATAGCAACATATATTGCTTTGCCGTTCTTAGTTTTTGCTACGCTTTCTTTTATGAAACTTTGGAGACAGAGAGAATTGTTAGGGTTCTTGAAGATTTTTACTTTAAGGTGTTTTCAATCATTTTCTTTGTAATAATATTCTCTATAATTTTAATTATGGAAAACTAATGAAAATGGCTTGAAAACCTTGAGTTTTAACGATAAAGACAAAATAAAGGGTAAAGTGAATAATACAATGATTGACTTTTTAGTGTAAAAATGTGGTTTTTCGTTAAAGTGAACAGTACCAGGAGCTTTTCGTTAAAGTCCCCTTTTAATTATGAATATGCGTAACTAATTCATTTTGTTAGGGCGAATCCTTTAGCCTTAGCATGAATATGTAATTTTTATTTAATTGCTTATGATTGAATGCGTGCATACTTTGAATTATTGATCATTGTTTTAAACTATCTAATTGTCTTAATGCCTGATCACCATTAGGATCTTTAGAAAGGTAATTTGATGCAATTTTGGTCAGAAGGTTTCCTGAAATTGACGCTGGCTTTTTGTGATTAATAATTGTAATTTCACTTAAGATGAACACCACGTCTTAAGGGTTGCATGGTTTTTCAAAGGGTTTTCATAAAGCATAATGAGTCTTTCATGTTCAGATTTGATCCGAACATCCGGACGGGTTGGATGTTAGATATTCGTTCTATGTTGGAGATTCCAAGCAGAATATAAATTAGGAAAACCTAACCTTCAAAGTGGCATGTGTAGATCTTAAGTAATTAGTAAGAATTCATAGGATTGCTAGGTGATGGTGAAACCCTAGTGCTTTTATAAATTGGTATTTAAAACTATTTTCTTTTTATCATATTAGTTGTGGGCAAATTTAGTATTTGTTTTTAATTAAAATTTGTTTTTAATATTACCTAAATTCAAAATCACATTTCTCAATTTTTGGTTTTAAGTAGTTAATTAGGAATTGTTTCTACATAAATTATTCAAATAGTCCTTGAGGAGAACGACCTTGCATGAGCATCTATACTACAACATTCTTGTATTCTTGCAAGTATTTCATGTGATTTTGACCCTATTTGCGTAGAAGGTAAAAATCCTATCAAGCACATCAGAGACTTTTCCGCCAGCCTTGGGAGTATCTCATAGTATATGATATCCTACGATGCATAGACACGGACACGGATACGGGGATACAACACGGAAATACGTTAAATTTCTAAAAACGAGGACACGATACTTCTGGGATACGGCAATTAAAAATATAAATAAATAAATCTAAATCATTATAAAATAATCATTCAAATTTATTACTCAAGTTCAAATTTATTTCAATAAACTCTAAACAGTTAGAAAGATAGTTCATCCAACAAGCATATACATAAAATTATTATAATCTAAATATTCATACCACTACACAATAATATATTATAATATACAAAATACAATAATATTATAATAATACAAAAAGTTAAAATCAGAAAAACAACTTCATCAGATTTGAATGGATTATGAGGTAGTTGTATAAGTATTATAATATATTATTGTGGGTAGTGGTATGGATATAATAATATTAGTTTCAACTTTCAGAAAAGCAAAAGGCAGATTAAGCCTTTAGTTTTAGTTTCAGGGATGGGTTTCAGTTTCACTGTTTTAGAGATGGGTTTTGTGATGGCCTCGGGGAATCAGAGATGAGTTTTAGTTTCAGTTTCAGAGATGAGTTTCGGTTTCATGGTTTCATTATTGACAAAATGAAAACGAAAGCTCACTAGTCACCACTCACCAGGAGTTGTAGACAAAGACGAAGGAGATGACGGAGCAGTTGTAGACGGAGGCAAAGGTGCAGTTGCTGATGGTGACGACGGAGACGACATAACGGTTGTAGATGACGGTCTGATTCATGAAAGTCTCCCAAGCAGAGTGATTTCTGAGGTTCTAGATGTAAATCCGATTTTTTTTTTCTTTTCTGATTATCCTCTGATTTTAGAGTGATTTCAGTTAGCTAACTTCGATCAATCACGATTCTGTGCGGATTTATTGTGATTATTTTTTATTTTTCTTCTGATTATCCTCCTATTTTAGGTTCAAACGTATTCGAAAAGTAGGATACTTGTATTTGGACAATACGATACGTGTATCTTATCAGTTCTAAACGTATCCCTTCACTCCGGTATGTATCGGACGTGTATTCACACGTATCCTTCGTGTATCCGTATCCTCAGAGTGTCAGATACGGGATACGGGGGCTTTCTCCCGTGTCCATGCATCGTAGATGATATCGCTTGGGATCT
The DNA here is from genome assembly GCA_024362995.1 of Heteromeles arbutifolia. NCBI lineage: Eukaryota > Viridiplantae > Streptophyta > Magnoliopsida > Rosales > Rosaceae > Heteromeles > Heteromeles arbutifolia. Next base: position 3,169,269 of record JANCRC010000021.1, read on the forward strand.
CCGGATTTGATCGACCAGGTTCCTTGTGAACTTCCTGTGATTGAGTTTATTCCAAATTTTATAAGAATCAACTGATATAGAGTCAATGGGCGTTGGGCAAGAGAAGAAATGAACACAAACACACGAATAAAAACACAGAGATTGGATATATATATATATATATATATATATATATATATATATAAAACAGTGATGCAGAAAAGATCAAGGGTCTCGAAAAGACAAGGGGTAGTAACTTGGGAATCGCTCAACCAGGGGGAACGGAATCACTATATCTCTACGGGGATAAAACATGAGAATCACTCAACCAGGGGCAACAAAATCACTCACGTTGCTAATCGTGGATTCACTTAACACGACCAACCCTCACACTTGATTTAAGGAAGGAGAAACTCACTCTCTTTTTGGATTAATTTTAATTCACTAATTTCACTACTTTAAGGATACATATGGAGCCTTTTAAATAGGGAAATTACAAAGCATTGGTATTCTAAATATTTAAGAGTAGGATAGTTACTAGGATATTCAATTAAAAGAGAAGGTAACAAAGGTTTTGAGAGATGAGAAGTCACTAAAGCCTTAAATATATTTGTTCCCATGCACTGCATCATTCTCCTCTTCTCCAAAAAAAACTTGCCCTCGAGTGCACATTGGTCTGTCCCCGATCTTTCGGATGTCCGACTAGTATGTTCCACAATAGCCAGTTTAGCACCAAAATTTTCCAATTCCATGTGCAAATCTAAATAGTAGAATATTCCAAGTATTTTGCTTTCCAAAACTTTCTCAAGTTCTGTGCAAATCCCCGTTTCATGATAGCAACAATTTCTTTTGAAAACTGCTCGTGAATCTTCCAGATTTCCTTTTGATATTGATGACTTGGAAAAATGCTTTGCTCCAAGTATATTTTCCTACTGTGAAAAGCAATAAAGGATTCCCAAATGTAGTCACATATACAATGGGTATCAAGGTCAAATATTTGCACACACCGTTCTTTCACAAATGAACTCATTCCTTTGTCACCGTAGCAGTATTCATAAAAAATTGGAGCAGGATTGGCACTGACTCCAAGTTGCAAGCAACACTGGTGATTAATCACTGTAAACATAGCCTTGTAATCTTCATCCTGCTCGCCATAATTTGGTAGAGAACACCCGGAAACAGTTCTCTTTGAGGTCGTCATCATCATCAACATACTCATCATAAATTGGTGGGGAATTCCAATTGACGAAACTGATTTCTTCGACAGTGTGCTCTTCAAACATATTGTAAATCACAACCATAGTCTTCAACTGTAGCAGAAAACCTGCCTTGATGCCACTTGACGCAGAAAAGACCAAGAGTCTCGAAAAGACAAGAGGTAGTAACCTGGGAATCGCTCAACCAGGGGGACGGAATCACTCACATCTCTACAGGGATAGAACCTGGGAATCACTCAACCAGAGGCAACAGAATCACGCACGTTGCTAATCGTGGATTCGCTTAACATGACCAAGCCTCACACTTGATTTAAGGAAGGAGAAACTCACTCTCTTCTTGGATTAATTTTAATTCACTAATTTCACTACTTTAAGGATACATATGGAGCTCTTTAAATAAGGAAATTACAAAGCATTGGTATACAAAATACTTAAAAAGTAGGATAGTTACTAGGCAATTCAATTAAAAGAGAAGGTAACAAGGGTTTTGAGAGATGAGAAGTCACTAAAACCTTAAATATATTTGTTCCCCATGCACCGCATCAAACAGTATATGCATGTATCAGGTTTACCAAGTCCCTTCTCTGACGTTCTTTCTTTCTCGCCATGACCAATTAAAAGACCTTCAACCTTGAAGCCCAGCTAACAGTACTCTTCTTTCAAACCTCGAACCGCTTGACTACTAAACGTAATTTATAACAATTAACAAAAGTGAGCCTGAAAACAAAGATTGATTAAAAAAAATCAAGAGTTCCTATCTAGATTAAACTGTTATTGCTGGAAAAGTTGAGAAAATATAGGGAAAATGATACGTGAGAGAGAAATATTTGAGTGCAAAGATCCGGTTAACACTGAAAGACAAAAACGTTTAAACTTGTTTAAATCCTAAGTTTTATATTTTTACATGTTCGAAGTGTATGATGACCAATGATTTTTTTGGAGTGTCAACTCCCTATAATTTTAATAAGAGTATACAAATATAATTTTAAAAGAAGAAATTTTTATAAATAGAAAACTCAAGTTATGTAGTATACCGATGTTAGGGTTGATGTGAGATCCCACATCGTCCAGGGGAGTGGATCCTGTGAGCCTTATATGTATATTCCCATCTCTACCTAGCACGAGGCCTTTTGGGAGCTCACTGGCTTCGGGTTCCATCGGAACTCTGAAGTTAAGCGAGTTCGCGCGAGAGCACTTCCATGATGGGTGACCTACTAGGAAGTTCTCATGTGAGTTCCCAGAAACAAAACCGTGAGGGTGTGGTAGGGGCCCAAAGCATACAATATCGTGCTACGACGGAGTTGTGCCCGGGATGTGGTGGGGGCCCGGGCCGGGATGTGACAATTTGGTATCAGAGCCTAACCCTGGCCACGTGTGTGCCGACGAGGACGTTGGGCCCTTAAGGGGGGTGGATTGTGAGATCCCACATCGCCTAGGGAAGTGGATCCTATGAGCCTTATATGTATATTCTCATCTCTACCTAGCACGAGGTCTTTTGGGAGTTCACTGGCTTCGGGTTCCATCGGAACTTTGAAGTTAAGCGAGTTCGTACGAGAGCACTCTTATGATGGGTGACCCACTGAGAAGTTCTCGTGTGAGTTCCCAGAAACAAAACCGTGAGGGTGTGGTAGGGGCCCGAAGCGGACAATATCGTGCTACGACGGAGTCGTGCCCGGGATGTGGTGGGGGCCCGGGTCAGGATATGACAGTTGATATGTCCACTTTTATGGTATATAATGTTTTGAGTATGTTGTTTTGATTACTATTCGTACTGAATGATCAGAACTTAAATATCAGCACCTCTACTTGATCAAACTGATGATGGGCTGTGTGCTTCTTGGTGGAGCTAGATGAATGGGACACATGGCATGCTCAAGTCTCGTCCACCTGTCTAAGCGTAGTTTATGAAAGGGTAAATTACACTTTACCACCTCAAGTTTGAGGTATATTGCAACCTCATACAACATCTTCAAAAAATTTCACTTTCATACCTCACATACTATTTTATTTTAATATAATACATCTGTTACATTTTCCATCCATTGATCCGTTAAGAGCTGACGTGGCTGCCAAATTTGTGCCATGTGGCAAAAAAAAAAATTTATGATTAAAAATACTAAATATTGACTCTATTTAAAAATAATTAAAAAAAAATTGAAACCCAGAAACCCAACCCCACCCTCACCTCCCCGCAACCTGCAACCCCCCACCCTCATCGAAAATCAACCCCAAAACCCAGCCCATTTAAGCTACTCCACATTGTCTCTTCTCTTCTCTCTTTCTCTGGCTTTTCAATTCCAGAAAATCCATTCCAGAAATAAGAGGATAATGGAATCAAAAACAAAAACCCAAAAAAGTGCAAGAAACCCAGAAGAAAGAATGGGGAAATTCGATCGGGACTACGTAGCCCGAGAAACAAAACTGTGAGGGTGTGGTAGGGGCCCAAAGCATACAATATCGTGCTACGACGGAGTCGTGCCCGGGATGTGGTGGGGGCCTGGGCTGAGATGTGACAATTTGGTATCAGAGCCTAACCTTGGCCGCGTGTGTGCCGACGAGGACGTCGGGCCCCTAAGGGGGGTGGATTGTGAGATCCCACATCACCCACGGGAGTGGATCCTATGAGCCTTATATGTATATTCCCATCTCTACCTAGCATAAGGCCTTTTGGGAGCTCACTGGCTTCGGGTTCCATCGGAACCCTGAAGTTAAGCGAGTTCGCGCGAGAGCACTCCTATGATGGGTGACCCACTGAGAAGTTCTCATGTGAGTTCCCAGAAAGAAAACCGTGAGGGTGTGGTAGGGGCCCGAAGCGGACAATATCGTGCTACGGCGGAGTCGTGCCCGGGATGTGGTGGGGGCCCGGGTCAGGATGTGACAGTTGATATGTCCACTTTTATGGTATATAATGTTTTGAGTATGTTGTTTTGATTACTATCCGCACTGAATGATCAGAACTTAAATATCAGCACCTCCACTTGATCAAACTGATGATGGGCTGTGTGCTTCTTGGTGGAGCTAGATGAATGGGACACATGACTTGCTCAAGTCCCGTCCACCTGTCTAAGCGTAGTTTATGAAATGGTAAATTACCCTTTACCACCTGAGGTTTGAGGTATATTGCAACCTCATACAATATCTTCAAAAAATTTCACTTTCATACCTCACATACTATTTTCTTTTAATATAATACATCTGTTACATTTTCCATCCATTGATCCGTTAAGAGCTGATGTGGCTGCTAAATTTGTGTCACGTGGCAAAAAAAATTTATGATTAAAAATACTATAATATTGACCCTATTTAAAAATAATTAAAAAAAATTGAAACCCAGAAACCCAACCCCACACTCACCCGCCCGCAACCCCCCACCCCCACCGGAAATCGACCCCAAAACCCAGCCCAATTAAGCTACTCCACATTGTCTCTTCTCTTCTCTCTCTCTTTGGCTTTTCAATTCTAGAAAATCCATTCCAGAAATCAGAGGGCAATAGAATCAAAAACAAAAACCCAAAAAAGTGCAAGAAACCCAGAAGAAAGAATGGGGAAATTCAATCGGGACTACGTAGCCCGAGAGGCCAAGGTAGCCATAACGCCGCCGCAGTTGCAACAACCACCAAAATCCTTTTCTTCTCCCGCTTCTTCTTCCTTCTCGACCCACCTGGCGATGCCGCGATGGTGGAGGTCAATGTATCCTGCATCCCTCTCCAAACTCTCGTCAAAGATCTCGAGAAAATCATCTAAACCCTCACGCTGTGGAGGTCTAGGAAACATACGACGGGGTAGGAGGAGAAGGCGTTGTGACTCCAAGCCAATTTCAGGGGTTAGCGCCGTTCTAGGATGAGAGGGAAGTCGGGGGAATGGTTTCTAGGTTTCAGTTTTGGTTTTTTTATTTTTTTTGGGTCAATATTATAATATTTTTAATCATAAAAAAATTATTTTTTTGTCACGTGGCACAAATTTGGCAGCCACGTGGCACAAATGTGGCAGTCACGTCAGCCACATCAGCTCTTAACATATCAATGGATGAAAAATATAACAGATGTATTATATTGAAATAAAATAGAACGTGAGGTATGAAAGTGAAATTTTTTGAAGATGTTGTATGAGGTTACAGTAGACCTCAAATCTGAGGTGGTAAAATGTAATTTACCCTTTATGAAAAGAGATGATGGAGCAAATCTCAGTCCTCTGAGACAGGATCCTCGCCGGATCCCCTTTGTGAGGATTCTGGGAATCTTCCAATCACATTCGTTCATCGTATATCGTGCGGTCAGTTTTTGTCAGGTACTGTTTATATTCAATTCTAAATAAAAAAATTTATAATGATTTCTAACCGCACGATGTACGATGAACGGATGTGATTGGAGGATCCCCATAATCCTCACAAAGATGATCCGACGAGGATCCTCCTGGTAGTCCTCTAATCTCTTATCCTTCGTCACTCTTGCACGAGTAATATTAAGAGAACTAAATTTATAAACAAAATTTTAAAAACTAAAGGATATAGAAGTTAATGATTGAATTATTACTTAAGCATTGATAAACGTGTTCATTTCTATTGATGACACATTATTTTATTTGCAAATTTTGTCTCCACATTTAATCTTCCTAGCATTACCCATCTTGCACCGGCACACAACATATATTCCTGCAGGGAAGAGGATCCTCTCGGGATCCACTTTGTGGGGATCCTAGGGATCCCCACATCCTAACCGTTCATCGTACATCGTGCAGCCAGTTTTCATCAAGTACTATTTATGTTTAATTTTAAATAAAAAAAAAGTCAAATGATTGACTGCACTATTTATGTTTAATTTTAAATAAAAAAAAAGTCAAATGATTGACCGCACGATGTACGATGAATGATTAAGATGTGAGGATCCCTATATTCCCACAATTTGGATCCGAATGGGATCCAAATCCTTCCCGCAGTACCGGTCTCCGTTGTCCCGGGCTTGGGTTTGTACTGGGCTGTGGTAAGTGATAATTCTGTGACCCGGTCTGCAGGCAATAATTCATCAAAGTAGTGAATCTAGTGATCATAATTTATGAAGGAATGGTAAAGTAAGAATTGAACAGCCAGCTTAAGTGGGCGGCAATTAGATGTATGCACACGGTTGGTGTCCAGAATTATTTTTTTCGTTTCATTTGTTTGCTGCTGTGTAGTTCTGGTGAGTTTTGGAGGTCTGGTATAAAAGAAAACATAAAGCTATTATTCCTTATTTTTTATTTAACTAAAGATAATAGTACATCTTCCGCCAAACTAGTACGACATTAATTCGTTTAGATCTGGCATGACTCTCTGCTGCTTCTCTCTCTTTGGTTCAAGTTCAACGCAGCCACCATCTATCGCCACGATCACCGTCCGAGCTGAAAGAACAAAACTTAAACAGCAGCACTTCCACTTGTTCACCAAACTGCTGATGGAGTTGTTTGCTTCTTGGTGGAGCTAGACGACTGCGGCAAATCGGACAAGTGGCAAGCTTAAATCCAGCCCATTTGTCCAAGCATGGTTTATGAAAGAGATGAGCACACCTCAGTTCTCTAATATCTTCTCCTTCCTCAATTTTGCAGAGACACACAGCGCATCCCGCAGTACTAGTCTCCGAATTCGCCCCGGGATTGGGTTTGTACTGGACTGTGGTAAGTGATATTTCTGTGGCTTGGTCTGCAGGCAATAATTCGTCAAAATAGTGATCATAATGTTTGGAGTAGGAATGGTAAACCACGAAGTTGAGCAGCCAGCTGAGGTGGGTGAAAGCTAGATGTATGTACTTGTACATGGTTCGAATAATTGTAAAAGGAGAATTGATAGAGTTGAGAGATTTCAATTTCCAAATAGGGGTTGTTGGGTGGGATTATGAGGGCCAAGTACGAAGGTATTACTATTTATAGGTTGGACATGGGAAAATAATAGAGGAAAGCAGAGCCATGCAATCAAATTTCGGCTAATGTCAATTATTAATGGTGAGAACGACTGAACGAAAATAAGTTGTGCACACTATTTTTCACTTTTTGTAAACTTCTAAAAATGTTAAAGTACAAGCAAAAAGGTAAATATGGGAAAGGATCCTCGCCGGATCTTTTCCTAGGGATTTTAGGGATCTCGTGATCTCACCCGTTCATCGTATATCGTGCGGTCAGAAATCATTTCAAAATTTAAAATTTAAAATTAAATATGAATAGTACTTAATGAAAATTGACCACACGATATAAGATGAACGGGTGAGATGACGGGATCCCTAGGATCCTTAGGAAAGGGATCCGGCGAGGATCCTTTTCCCTTAGGATTCCCATAACACATGTGCCTCGTCCACCCATTTTCATTTTTGATTGTTCTGTTAGAAACCCCAGGCCTCTATATTCTAATTTTAGGACTTCTCCTTTAGAGCAACTCCAGCGTTGCAAAGGCCCCCTAAGACTATTCACTATTGAATCCATTCAGTGAACAGTAATTACCCTTAATGAACAGTAACTGTCTTTTGCATCTCCACCCCTACACTGAATAGCCATGGCAATAGGCAATAAAATATTAGTATTTTTTTATTATTATAAAATAATACAAAATAATTTTATTTGTAATTTCGGATAAGATTTTTAATCGTTCTCGTTGCGCCACGCGTCATTATCGGAAAAGACAATTATTGGTGATGGATTTTGATAAGATTTTTATTTAATGTCATCGTGCCACGTGTCGTTACCATTTCAGAATCGTTAATGATATATTTCCGATAAGATTTTTAACCAATCACGGCGCGCCATGTGTCACAATCTGTTTACAATCTTTGAGGATAGATTTCGATCAGATTTTTAACGAATGACGACATGCCACGTGGCATTATCTACAACCTAATCCTATCTGAATCCTCCATATAATCCACCATCCATCCTAAGAAATCTCACACCAAAATCAAAATCAAAATCTCTATCATTATTCATAGTTTCTCATTCCTTCTTCACCAAAATCAAAATCTCTATCATTATTCATAGTTTCTGCTTCCTTCTTACAATGTCTTCTTCTTCAAGGATGATGTGGGAAATCGATCAGCAAAAGGAAGAATTATTTAACCAATTAGAAGAAATGTTCAATCCCCAGGTGGCCCAAAATGAGATGGAAGAAGAAGAGGATGAGGAGCGTAGAAGGAGAGATGACGAAGCAAGAATGGCAAGAGCCTCACATTCCCATCGAGTCATCCAAGCTGTGGCTTAGATCTCCAGGCCCAGCCGTTCTGCAAACATTGATAGAAGAAGGCATTGACGAGGTAAAGGATCTCTTGGACGATTATTTTGTCCATAACAGTGCATTCCTTGATACGACATTTGTTCAACAAAATCATGGGTGATGTTTGCAACCATGATTCTTACTTTCTGCAAAAGAAAGATGTTTTTGGTGTTATGGGTCTCTTGCCTGAGCAAAAAATTACTGCTGCCTTGCGGATGCTTGCATATGGAGCATCTGCAGACCAAGTGGATGAGATAGCGAGGATAGGGAAATCAACCATTCTTGAGTCCCTGATGAGGTTTTGCTCCGTAATCAAATCTATGTACACCACAGAGTACCTCCGGAGACCTACTGACATTACAACAAAATAGCTGTTTGGCGAGGACTTTTATCCTCGTTGAAAGTTGCTGTTTCATCGTTGAAGGGTTTCAGCGAGGAACAAAATTCCTCGCTCGTTCCTCGTAGTAGGCCCGTCGGGAAATGTGCACAGCAAAGAATTGTTTCCTCATAGAAATGATACAGCGAGAGTGGAACGTTTTCTCGTAGTTGAGTTGGAGATGTGACAAATTCCTCGCTAAAAGGGTTGGAATGTGGTCTCCAAAACCTTTTGACAACCTAAATATTGACATTCCATAACTTGTGCGATGATAAAATTCCTCGCAAAAATAATCAAATTCCTCGCTGTAAATATCTTTTGGCGAGGAATTTGTAGGTGAGTTTTTAGCGATGAACATATTATTTCTCGTTGTAGATCATATGTTGCGAGAATGAATTTCCTCGTTGATAAGTATCTAGGAGACACTCGTTTCCTCATTGTAACAAGTTTATAGTGAGAACTTTAACGAAGGTAAAATTCCACGCTGTAAGTTAAAGATAATTATTCTCATAAGTAAACCTACTGCGAGAAGTTGGTTTCTCCCTGTAATTGGAATTAATTTAGTGCCAAGAATTAATGATCAAAGGTATTGAAAGTTAATTCATATTAGTCCAAAACCAAAATAGCTTACAATGATCATTCATAGTCTACAAAATTAGTTAAGCTTAATGTTAACAACTATGAAAGTTCACATTGTTTTCACAAAAAGTTCACATATTCCAGCAAAACAAAAGGACTACTTATGGAGGTGGTTGCTGCCCTTCCATTATTTTGTATAGGAGTTCCTCAAATTTTCTTTTAGTTCTCCTTCAATTCTTCGATCTCTTGTTTTGCTTCACCAAGCTCTTGTTTTGTTTCAACAAGCTCTTGCTATTGAGTCTCAAATTTTTCTTCTAAATGTTTGTCCAACATATTGTCTTCACGAGAGACATACTTTGAAGTACCCAGACTTGTGACCAAGAACCCCTAGAACAATTTCATCATCTATCAACGTCACCGTACCATCTGGAAGAGTTGTTTCGTTTTTCATACTTAGCATCTCTTCCTACAAATGAAAAATAAACTATCATGCTTAGCTCCTTCATGTACACAAACATAAAATCTATCACATTTGGTTCCTTGATATATATATATATATCATAAACATAAAAGCTTCACTGATTCTTCTATCTCGATTTAATCGCAAATGACTTGTCTATAATTATAATTGCTTATGATGAATAATACACCTTTATCAACATAATGACATTATCAAACTCATACAAGCACAAAAAAAGCCCTGCAACTTATCAAGCCTCGAATTACATGTCAGCTCTTGAGTTAAATAAGAGGTAATTGTCAAACAATTATAATTTTTTTTCCCCAAGCAAAAACCTTAGTGTGCCAAACTTGAGTCCAAGGAATGATAGAAAAGTGACAGGGGACACTGAACACCACGAGTCATGGACAGCACCTTTATATTTACGTCTTATAAGTGGCGACACTCTTTTATGTAGAAGAAATAAGCAAGAAACAGTACACGCTTTCAAAATTTTACGTGTTATATTATGACATACACATAAACATTGAATACAAACATATACATTGACATAACAGGACCAGAATATACACAGCCAGCATGTACATAACTAACTTACCTATTTCAGTTTAGCTCCTTCATCCCAACCATTTTTGGTGTTTTTATGCACAGCCTCAAAGTAATCAATTGCACTTAGTTGTTCTCTGGTTTTGGCTTCCTAATACATGGATCACAAATTAAAGTTAATAACTTATTATCCACCTAGAATCTAGATTAAAATTATGAAAAATGCATCTTACAATCTCTTCTTCATTGGCCCTAAAAGATTGTGACCCTCCTTTATGATTGTAAGTCAAATGAGACCTATTAATTGCATTTTTATTTGAGCGTTCCTGCATAGCAAAATAAATTTGGTGACATGAAGAAGATAAACAGCATACATGACAACCACAATTCAGTTCATTAATATACACGTGTACCTTGAATTGATCACTTGCATAACGATCACAAAGAAAATTCCTTTCCTCTTGACTAGTTACATTTGTTTTGTTTTGCCTCTTCTAGAGTTGGTAAGGAATCAAAATGCTTCTTCAGCTTGTGTCGAAAATCAACAAACCGCCTTTGTAATGCATTCTTAATGTATGTACTAACATGAGTTAGTGACATATCAATATCGTACTTGCTCTGCATGGAATTCAATTTATGATAAATCAAATTTAAGAAAGACTTTTACATACTAAACGTAACAAAAATGTGAAATGAAAATATTACTCACAGTTATTCTTTCAATCATCTTATCCACATCCTTCTTTTCTACATTCCTCCATTGCTTCACATTTAGTGGTGCATAGGTCTGAACCACAAAACCAATATCATTCACAAGAAATGCGGAATTCGGACCTGTGGGCTTCCCCTTTAGTTTTGTCAGAGTAATTGGTATTTTCAAACCACCATGCTGCTCTTGCAGTTTATCAGAATTCTTCCCACGGGTCTTTGACCTTTTTTTTTTGGGTTCACTTAAAACATCATTAATGCAAAATTTATCTTAGATATGATACAAGAACCTTTCACAGAAACAAGAGACAATACAAAACAAGTGGAACAATAAGGCCAAGGACCAAGAAAACCATAAGAATAAAAAACCAATTGAACACACTAATAACATCCTAAAAGAAAAGAGCCACATTTTGTTGCTATAAAACAGCACACCTTTTGAGGTTTATATCAAGCCCTTGCTCTAACTTTTAATCCATTAATGAAAAGCTCAAATAGTTAATAAAACACGTCATAACTCTTACACAGATTATATTCAAACACTTAGAGAAGAAAATCACTTCAATTAAGCAACCTAATATAGATAACATTCAAAATAAAAAGGCATACCATTAGCACTTCCTTGGGTATTGACTGATGATATAACAGCATCAACTATATTGCTTGAAGGTATCACAACAGCAGCTCTAATGGATCAAAATGAATCCATAAGGACATAGAAATCAAGAGCCAAAGTAGGCTACTTGAAACATAGTTTTTCTTCGCAGAAAACATAAGTTCCCTGCAACTTAGAACCTAAACTCTTCTAATTATAACTTCAGAATACTTCCATACAATCCCAAAATCATGTCTATAACTTTGATTTCAATTATACTCACAAAAAAAGGTCGTAACCAGTGCACAAGGCTCCTGCTTTACGCAGGGTCTAGGAGAGGTGAATGTTGGCTAGCCTTACCCCCATTGATGGAGAGGCTGCTCCCAAGTCTTGAACCCGGGACCTACCGCTCATGGGCGAAGGCACTTGCCACCTCTTTGGAAATCAATAACAATTACTAAAACAAAATCATGATTTACTCAACTCAGATTACAGAGCAATCAGAGAATCATATTCCTATATGAAATCTAACTTCACAGTAAGACAATGAGAACCCACAAACCATAAACAAGTAACAATCAAGTTTTACCCAATTCAGATTACAGGGGATACTAATTAACTTCACTGTGGATGGATCATGAACTGCAATAAAACAATGAAAACCCACATCCATAACCAAGTAAAAATGTGAACTTGTGATGTGGGTAATTCTGATTTCATGAGCAGCATCAAAGAAAGATATGAAATTAGAGGGAGAAAGAGTGAGGGAATGGTAACTTACTGAGTGTAACTGTCAAATCCAAGAAACCGGGTATAGTTTTCTCTCCTCGTTATCCTTCTTCTACCTCTTTTTCTTTATTTTTCTTTTCCCCTGTTCTCTTCTCCTCCTTTTTCAGGCCTCCTCATTTTTCCACTCACCCTCCCTTGTAGAAGATTCTTCCTTTTTCTTTTCTTAATATTATTAATGTTAATATTATTAATATTATTCCATAAACCCGTATTGCCCTCATAACACTTTGAAAAATATTGAGTTTTACAAACTTGGGCCGTCTGCGAGAAATATTTTTCTCGCTGAACACTTATGCAACCCAAATACAACATTTCTCGCTATAGGTGTGAATAAAAGGCGCCCTATTTGAAACTTTAGGGAAATTATAGCGGGAATGCTACAGCAAGAACCCATTTTCCTCGCTAATATTTTGGCGGGAAGGGAATTTTATTTCCCGCTAAGCCTAGCACGAGAAGAACAATTTTTCCTCACTAGCATTATGTACAGCAACAAAACCATTTGCTCACCGAAATTATTTTTTCCTCGCTGTTTCTTATAGATGTAAGGAGACCAAATGAGCGCACTTTTTTGCGAGAACTCAAAATTTTCCTCGCCGAAAGCCACTCTATAGCATGAAAGATAATGTTCTTGCTGAAACGTTTTTCACTAAAGGACCAATTTGTTGTAGAGTGAGATGGACTTGCAAAGGTTTCTAAAGAAGGGCGAGATGCGAGGTTTTCTTGGGATGATTGGAAGCATAGTCGTATGCATTGGACTTGGAAAAACTGTCTAAGTGCATGGAAAGGAGTTTATGGGGACATAAAACGAACAAAAAGTATCATTTTGGAGGCGGTGGCATCATTTGATACATGGATTTGGTATGCCTTTTTCGGGGTTCCAGGAGCTCAAAATGACCTCAATGTCCTTGCCCAATCCCCAGTGTTCAACGATGTCCTGCAAGGAAAAGCACCAAGAGTCACGTACTCGGTTAACAGACATAAGTACCACGGGCCATACTACCTAGTAGACAACATTTACCCAAGGTGGTCATCGTTTGTCAAAATAATGCCATGTCCGCAAAGTGCAAAGGAAAAATACTTTGCAAGCTGTCAAGAGGGGTGCAGGAAAGATGTGGAGCGTTGTTTTGGTATCCTCCAAGCTTGTTGGGCAATTGTCAGGGGTGCTGCCAGAATGTTTGATTTAGAGTCGCTTTGATCCATCATGATGACGTGCATCATTCTTTACAACATGATTGTGGAAGATGAGTACGATTATAATGCCGTTGATGAATATGAGCTAGACACGATGAACAATTCCAGAACACAAATATTGTGCTCATGACGCCACTGAAGAACCCGTGCAATACGAGCCATTAGAAAGGGATGTACGTTACAATGAAAGGCTCATTCAACGATATACTGCACTTCAGGACCCATATATGCACAATGCCCGACAAATTGACTTGATAGAGCACCAGTGGGAATTGAAACAAGCTCAAGATACTTGAGTTCATTTAGTGTGCTTATTTTTATTTGGTGTGTTTATTTAATTTTATTTGGTGTGTTTTTTTAGTTCATTTAGTGAGTTTTTTTATTATTTGGTATGTTTATGTAATTTTATTTGGTGTGTTTTTTAAGTTCATTTAGTGAGTTTTTTATTATTTGGTATGTTTATGTAATTTTATTTGGTGTGTTTATGTCCTTTGAATAAGGATTCTCTTAGTTTAAATAAATTACCAAATTAAATAAATATACTCTTTGTTTAAATAAAGTACTAAATTCAATAAAGTGGAAACAACATAAAGTAATAAATAAGAAATTACAATCCAAAGTGATTGGAAAATTATGGGCTTCGATTACAAACAAAGTGATTGGAAAATTATGGTTCCATGAATGGAAAATCATCACCTAACCAATTTGTGGTGCTAGGATCATCTTCTCTTGTCATGCTAGGACCATCTTTTCTTGCTCTTGCTTCTCTTGCACGCCTCATTCGCACCACGTCCGCTTTCTCCGAATTCCAAAAATATTTAGAATTCGGAGACTTCCCTTCTAAAGGCTCCTTCATAATGTCACGATCTCGTTGAGCCCTTCTTTCTTCTCTAACCTCTTCCCTTTCTTGCCTAAGTAGCTCTTTTTCTCTCTCATTAGCTTGAAATAATTTCTCAACAGCTGCAGCTTTTGCCTCATCTCTAGCCTTATCAGCCTCAAATTTAGCCATTTCCCGCGCCAAAGTCAATTCACCTTGGCGAGCAAGTTCTTCCATATACTTTGCATAATCATTCTTGGAAGCACTCCCTTTTCTCTTTGAAGCCTTCTTACCTTGAGGCCTAATTGGATAACGGGTCGACCCTGAGGCTTGTTCAGGGGGGTGTTTTCGGCATTTCTTCTGCGTCATCTTCATGAACATGCAAGGCATGATCTGGCGTAGAGTGTAGAGGGGTGCTGTTCATGAAAACTTCTGGACCGACATCCACAACTCTGAATTTAGGACAATCTTTGACAATATTCCAACATTCCCACCGGTTGAATGATTTTGTTTTGCTTTTGGTTTTGGCATTATACCAAGCTTATGCTTGAAGTGTCTACACAATACGGGAGAAGAAATAATTATAATCAAAGTAGGTAATGTAAATTTGGTTATAGTACAAACAAATAAATAATATATTGTTACCTGATCCGCTAAATTTTCCCCACTTCGAAGATTACTATTAGCTTGTGCCAAGGCGTCTCTCCACATACTAAACGATTGGCTGAGTATTCTCCAACGACTGGACATCGATTCTTTGGTTCTTTTCCCACGAATTTTCTCAAGATAATTGGCATGAATAAGACTTCACATTTCTCGCAACTGCATCTCATTACCCGTAATCGAATCATGAGTAACTTCAACCCAGCTAGTACACAACGTAACATCTTCAATAAGCGTCCAATTTGTACCTGCATTATTAGTTATTTTGTTGGAAAAAAATTGGATTGAAACTTTGAGAGAAAGATAGGAATGTGGTTGAAAGTAGTTGAGAAAATATGAAATTGTGGTGTAAGGTAGAAGATAATGAGAATGTATTTATAGAAAAGTAAAATCAATTTTTTATTTTAATTTTTCAATTTTTTTTTAAATTTTTTTTATTAATTTTTAATTCACACAATTAATCTCTGCCGTTGGATTTAAAAATTTTGAATTTCAACCCTCCAGATTGTGCCACATGGCACAACGGTAAAATTTCATATTTTTTTACTGTTTTTTTTACTTTATAAAGACGAATAACGTGGACCGTTGATCTCAAATCCAAAGGTTGAAATTAATGAAGGTTTGTTTTTTTTTTTTACCGTTGGAAATCCAACGGTCTATAAAATGTAACCGTTGAAATCCAACGGACGTGAAGAAGCCACATGGCCTCCCCAACGGTAACTTTCAAAAACTGCGCCTCCGGGCCCCACGTTTGAAAACGTGTCGGAGACGCGCCACCACGCGCGCTTGAAGTGCACGCGCCTGACGTAAAAAATAGATAAACGTGGCTAACGTCAGCCTTGCGTCACCTGGCCATCGGGCTCCAGCATACGCTGGGGCTACTCTCAAGCTTTCAGCCACTCTCTCTAGAAAATCCGAAATGATTCTCCGTTATTGCAAACCTTCATCTCGCAGCGCCCAGTAGTGAAAACCTTCCATCTCACAGCAGCTTCGTCATCCGTTCTGCAACTAACAACCCAGCAACATACACACCCCCCGTGTCTCTTTAACCCATCCATGGTGAAACGAGCTGAAGGGCTAAGATGCATGAAGGTAAATTCTTCCTCCATTGGTGTTTTGTTTTTTTTTTTTTCTCGTTTCAGATTTATGTATTGGAGTGTAATGTAGCAAGGTCTAACACATGCAGGTGTTTGTATCCCTATGAGGTCCCCCAAACTTTGCAAATCTGAGAAAAAGAACAAGACAAACCACCCTGAGTCGCCAAATCCGAGGGCACAGAGGTCATCCAGCGTTCCCAATCTTCCAATCCCAGCCGATCTCCACCTCAGGTACATAAAAATGGTCCCCCATTTCGTTTAATCATCTAATGTATACACAATCTGCTCTTGTTCACAATGCATGTGGTTGATTCGTTGATCTTCGTACTACACACCCCAGAGTTAAAATAAACTCAAAGTGCAGAGTTGTTTTTGTAGGAAAAAAAACAACATCTTGGTGGTCTGCACATCTCAGCACGGAACAAATGAAAAGATGTCTTCTCGGAGATCACAGATCCGAACAAACATCAAGTATAAAACCATTATAATTTCAAGCATATGGACTGACTGCAAAACATAGCTATCTTCATCCTCTTTCTGCGCATGTCTCAGCATTGTTTCTAATTTTTGTGCAGGACACTCGAATCCAATGTATAGTCGAGAGAAGGGAACGCTCTAAGCCCCGGTCCAGTGGTCCCCAAAAAGGCAAAAGGAACTCCAACGTCTTGGCCTCTGCAAACTCTGGAAGGTAAAAATTTCGTTCTTCTGCTTTCGCTCGGCTCAACATTTCATTTATCATGCCATATTTATTGTGTACACACCCCCAAACTGACTTCATAAGAACTGGAAAAGGTAAACGCTTGAAAAATTTGGATCTCTAAACTTGTAAAGACTACAGACTAAAACGCATTTGCTCCCAGAAAAAAAAAATGAATTAAGCCCTGGATCAGACCTGAGAACATACATGTAGACCATGTGAACTGGAACCGTTTAGAGGACATAATGAAGGACCTATCCCAGACTTAAATGATGATATAATTTTCAACTCTGGGTAACTAATGAATCTGGTTGTTTTGTTTTTGTTGTGCAAGGAACTCCCGCTCTGCAATCTAGACAGAAGTAACCAAGAGAGATGGGGCTTGGACATCACAGATCCCAAACGCATGCTTCAACGGACAAATCCTGGCAAAAGATTTAGAACCCCAGATCTGTGCATCTGGGAGGTAAAATTTCATAACCCTGCAAGTTTAATTGTTGTAGATCCGGTAATAAAAGCTGTACTCAGTTTTGTGGTGTATGGATACGTGATTTAACTGTGCTCTGCATCCATGCATCGCAAAACTGAGCTGCAGAAAATAACTCCTCAAAATTTATGCCATGGAACTGGATTTGCAACATTCACCCCCAAACTTGCATATGTGAATTGACTTCATGTTAACTGCTTTAAATTTCCAGCATAGTAAGTGATTGATGTTAATGTAGACTTGCTGCTGGGTGCATGATTCCAGTATAGGATGCTTTTTATTTTTCATGTATGCAACCTGCAAGTAAGCAATATGCGATAATTAAAAAAAATAAAATAAAATCAACTAGGTAAATGAAACAAAAAGTAACAGATTTTGGATTTGTTGTGTTTGTTTGTTTGTTTTTTTTTTTTTTTGTTTGTTTGTTAACTTAGGTATGTAAATGCATATAGAAATGTAAACTAATCATAAAATTTGAAAATCAAACGAAAAATAAAATAAGTAAAGAGTTTAGAAAAATTGGGTTGCCTCCCAATAAGCGCTTTATTTTAATCCAAATCCTTGAAATTAAAGACACCGACAATAGTCAATCTGAAAATGAATCACAATCATCCTCTTCAAATTCTTCAAAAGACTCCTCATCTCCTAAAATTACATTAGGATGTACTGACGCCTGTTGTAAGAAAATCTCAGTTCTCAACAAACAAGAAGAACAAGAAAATCTTCTTATCGAATTAATCAGTAAAGTCGATGACCCAGAATTAAAAGCTTTCTATCTCAAGAAACTAAAGAAATTAGTTTCTTCTGATGAATCTGGCACTAGCCAACCAAAAACAACAAAAATCTCTCTTAGCACAACCTTGGAAAGGTTCAATAAGACTGAAAGAAATTACTATCAAAGATCTCAATAGAGAAGTCAATAAAATCAAAGAAGAAATTAGGTTTTTAAAATCTGAAAACCAAAAAATTCGCACATCTCAATAGAGTCCAAACCCAAAACAATAATGAAGACATTAGCTCAGACTTTGACGCAAGTCAAGTCCATCATCAACTTTTAGTTTTAAACAAACCTTTCATAATTCAATGGAAAAAGCTCAATGCTGACATTGAAGCACCAGAAAACGTTCCACGAAGGAATATTTTTCGAAACAAATACACACAGGAACAAAAATCAGCAATTTACAACGAATGGAAAAGTTTCATGAACAACCACAAATTTGAAGTATTTTTCTTCGATTTCGTTGAAAAGTATTATGAGTCTGAAAACAAACTCAAAGTAATAACCAAAGAAAATTGGTTTAAAGAAGACAAAACTATTGTCTCTTCTAGCCATCCTCCACAAGAAACAATTTTAATCACAAAGGGTACTGCCCAAATTCCAGTAACTCCTTTCAAACTTCCCAAAGAAAAGTTAGGAATTGTTAAACCAGTCCTTTCCTCTGATACCAAATGGGGAGAAGCAGATAGTATATATTTGTAAGAGAAACTCTAAATATAGATGGAGATACAATCAGGGATGTGGTCTGAAGACAAAGCCAATCGGCTGTGAGATGATAATGAAGATGCATAAAACCAGATGAAAAATAAATGATTTATACATAATGAATCTAAAAATAATGATGCAATAGATAATATCTCTTTCTTAATAGTACTATAATTACTTTGTGCAGGATTCCATACTCCTGAATGGAAACGAACAATTTGTTCAGGAGATTTGGAAGAAATTCTTTGCTTGAGGATACCTCCATAACCAATATCAGATGCATCGGTTTTAACTATTTTAAATGAGTTGGGAGTTGGAATGCCAAGACAAGGCAAAGTCTTAACATACGATTTAATCTGTTTAACAATAGTTGTATGAATGGTAGACCATGCTGGATGATTATCTTTAAGACGATCAAATAATGGTTTGCATTGTTGACGAAGATGAGGATAAAATTGAGAAACATAATTTAATGATCCAAGGAATCTTTGAAGTTGGGTTTTATCAGTAATCTGATCTGGAAATTTATCAGTAAATTGAATGACTCGATCTATGGGTTGAATGGTAGATTGATAGATATTGTATCCTAAAAATCTAATGTTGGTTTGAAATAACTTAATTTTAGTGGCTGACACAACCAATCCATTTGATCTAATGATCCTAGCAAACATATGCAAATGTTTCCAATGTTCGTCTATTGACCGTGAGTAAATAAGAACATCATCAATATACACAATTGAAAAATGACTGTATTGATTAAAAATCTCATTCATGATATTTTGAAATTCACTTGGTGCATTCTTTAAGCCGAAAGGCATTACATTCCATTCATAGTGTCCAAAAGGCATACAAAAGCGGTTTTGTATTTATCAGATTCATTAATTTGAATTTGCCAAAAACCTGATTTCATATCAAATTTTGAAAAAATAACTGCTTGAGAAAGTCTCTTTATTAAATCTCTTTTGTTGGGAATTGGATACCGAATCCATTCCAAAACTTCATTTAAAAGTTTGTAGTTAATAACTAATCTGGGAGTACCACGTTCTAATTCTGTATTTTTCTGAACATAAAAAGATGGGCATGACCATGGTGATTTGCTCTTTTGGATAATTCCTTTATTAAGAAGTTCTTGGATTTCTGTTTTGCAGAATTCCATAACTTCTTGACTCATTTGAATTGGTCGAGCTTTAGTTAGGATTTTTGATTCATTAAACTCCTTGATATAAGGAAGTTTAACAATGTGTTGTTTCCGATGCCAAAAGGCGTTGGGGATATCTGAACAGATTTCATTAACAAGTTTCTTTTGGAAATTATTAATGGTTTCTAACAAATTCTTATTTGTTAGTTGTTCTTCGATTCGTATGTGATTAATTTCTTCTTTTAAGAAACTAATCTGTCGTGATTTATTTGTAATTAAATTGAATGATCGCGAAACGCTATTTTTTTTAAGATGTCTTAATTTTTTGAGATCTGTTTCAGTGCAGCACTCAAATGTAACCTTTTATCCTAAGACTTTGTTGACAATTCTATTATGGTGTACCTTAAAAGGATATAACAGAGCTATGAAATGAAGACCTAAGATGACATTTTTCTTTCCAAAATGGTTGATTACTGTCTTCTCTGAGCATGACTCTAGACATGAACACATCTTTGTACCATCTAAAATCGCTCAAAGTAGGACATCTCAGATTGCTGAGTTGATCATGAATTCTGGAAGTGATATACTGGGAATTCCTATGAAATGTTCGATGACTGTGAAAAGTAACGTGTTTACTGCGTCTGGGACACCTTGTCCAATGTTTTCATCAAAGATGGGTATTCCGTCTTCATCCTTTTTAACGGCATGTTTTATTTCGTTTCTGGATTCTTCAGTGAGATGTTTTTCCCACCAGGAATGGAGCATTCCTGTAAATCCAGTGACCAAAAGGTCGACAACTTGTGTTTGGCTGAGGTCATGATTGGTAATATAGCTATTAGCAACCATGGAGATATGTTGTAGTTTATTAAGGAGTTCTTGTTCTGACAAACCATCTATATTCCATTCATAGAGTTTATCAGAAGAGACTGAGAATTGATTTTGAATGTTTCTTTCTTCAAATTGAATATCTGGAGGTGTTGGTCTGGGATACCAGTTTTTTGTAAGTGATGTAGGGTTGGTTATTTGTTTGTTAATTCTTTTAAGTTCAAGATTTTGAAAAGCTTGTTCAACTTTTCGGATGGAAATGCACTCACTTTGCTCTCAAAGCCAATCGGCTGTGAGATGATAATGAAGATGCATAAAACCAGATGAAACATAAATGATTTATACATAATGAATCTAAAAATAATGATGCAATAGATTCAAAGTAAATTTATTGAAAATCAAATAGACTTACAAGTACTTTGTCCATTGACAATTATTGGAAATCAAGACACAAATGAAGCTCGCATGCATCCTTGATTATAAGTGTTTAATATATGTATTACAAATTATTTTCTTGGAGATATGAACTCTGTTCTTTCGAATGCGCAAAGTATTCTCTTGTTCTCAAAAAAACCGATCCTTGTTTCTGAGGCTAGGGCTTGTAGATATAGCCAAGAGGCTTTGGCTGTGATCATTGAAGATGGAAGCAGGAATCCCACAATGCATGTGCTTGAGCTGTAAAGAAGCTGAAAAAGCTAAAGATGCTGTCGATTCACAGTAGAATCATGCGTCTGGTTGAGGAAATGATGGATGAATAGTAAAAATCCCGATTCATGAATAGTGACTTGTCTGCTACTGTTGCTGATGTTGTTTCTGTAGGAATTACATGGGGTAAAAATCCTGAAATGATTACAAAATTTTACATTTTTGAAATTTAAGCTCCGTAAGAGTCTTGTGAGTCTGGCGGGAAGTCTGCATAAAGATTTGTTTGAGGAAAGAGACCAGCCTGAGGTTTGGCTGGAAGATGCGACGAAGCGTCTGATGATTTAGAATCTGAGCTGTCTGATTCTTCTTCTTCTTGTAATTCTGCCATGAGGATTTTGGCTAAAGCCTTGAATTTTGAAGATTTCTTCTTCTTTGAACTTGAGGACTTGTTTTTGCTCTTAAGAGAGGATGATGGACTGATGTCTGATAGTGACTGTGTATTTTCTGGGATTTCTGGCAATGCCTTTTTTTGTTGATCAGCTACTGCTGGCATTTGAACTTGGTCGA
The DNA here is from genome assembly GCA_024362995.1 of Heteromeles arbutifolia. NCBI lineage: Eukaryota > Viridiplantae > Streptophyta > Magnoliopsida > Rosales > Rosaceae > Heteromeles > Heteromeles arbutifolia. The sequence goes on from JANCRC010000021.1 coordinate 3,191,353, forward strand.
TGGGAAATTTAGCGATGACACGGTCAATGATTTGTTGTTTATTGAATTTATCCCACCATTTAACCGCTCTTTGTCAATAAACTTGTCCTGTTTCAACTGCAAAATTCCACTTCATTATCCACGGGACTCTGTATTTAGCCATAAACAAAGGAAGAAGTGTAATCTTGAAATGGAAACGGCTGCGATCGAACGTCTTCTGGAAACCAGTTGAAAGAGCCTGCATAAGGTCTTCTGGAAGAATTTGTATCAAAATTCCAGATTTTTCTACCAAGCCGTTTAACCGTGGCGATGAAAATAAGACCCAGCGCGCAGCTTTCCTAGATTGACATTTCTAGACGTTTTGGGTCTTTTTAAGGTCAAGATGGCATATTTTGAGGAAGATTCCTTTTGAGGATTTGTTAGGAACGTCTCAAGCTTTAAAAATGGACCTTTTGGGATCAAATCGGAGTTGATTTGGTTGGTCAAAAGTCTGATTTTCTGAGAAGTCCGAATTTCAGTTCAAATAGGAAACCTTTTATTTCTTAGTTATCTTATTCTATTATGTTTCCTAATTTTTAGAAGACCTTTTCTAGGTAGGATTTTATTTTATAGTAGTATAAATAAGGCTTTTTAGCCATTAGGGTTCTCTACGCAACATTGAGGGGGGCATCAATTTGGAGAACTTGGCTAGGCTTTGACAATCTGTATTTCAAGGTGTTTTCTATCCTTTTTCTATTTCAATAAAATTCCTTTTGTTTTATGGTTGTTCGTAACTAATTTCCGTTTGCTAGGGCAATGCCTTGAGCCTTAGCATGAATATGTAGTTTTTATTTAATTGCTTATAATATTATACATGCATGCTTTGAATTAGTAATCAGTGCTTTAAACTGTCTTTGTGTCTTAATGATTCGCGACCATTAGGATGTTTAGATAAGTAATCGGATGCAATTCGGTCGGAATACCACCGGGGAATTGAGTATTGCTTCTTGTGATTGATAGTTGTAATTTCACCTAGGATGAATACCACGTCTTAGGGGTTGCATGGTTTTTCAAAGGGTTTTCACAAAGCGTAATGAGTCATGCATGTTTATATTTGATCTGAATACCACAGACGGATTGCATGTTTGATATACATTCTAGCTTGAATACCACGAGTAGAATATGCATTAGGAAAACCGAACCTTCAAAGTTGCATGGGTAATTCATAAGTAGTTAGTAAATCTACATTGGATTGTTAAGGAGACGGTGGAACCCTAGGCTTTTACAATTTGGTTTTCAAAACGTTTTCCTTTGTTTTCTTTACTTTGCTAATTTCTTTAATCATTTTAATTAAATTCGTTTTTATTATTTTTAAATTCAAAATCAACATTTTCCAATCTTTGTTTTCAAATAATTAGCTAAGAATTAGTTTAAATACATATTATTCATTTAATCCCTGCAGTGTTACATCACGACCTGGGCTCGACTCTGCCGTAACACGATATTGTCCGCTTTAGGCCCTGACCACACCCTCGTGGTTTTGTTTCTGGGAGCTCACACGAGAACTTCCCAGTGGGTCACCCATCCTAAGATTGCTCTCGTGCGAACTCGCTTAACTTCGGAGTTCTTACGGAACCCGAAGCCAGTGAGCTCCCAAAATGCCTCATGCTAAAGGAGGTGGGCATGTACATATAAGGCATAGAGGATCCACTCCTCTAGGCGATGTGGGATCTAACAATCCACCCCTCATAGGGGCTCGACGTCCTCGTTGACACTTCCCGACCCGAAAAGTACACTTGGACTCCGAATCGAGTTGTACTGGCCGACACCTGAAGGGTGACGAAGCCATAAAGTGTAGTGTAGTGGAAGAAGAATGTGAATAAATTTAAAACCTAAAAGTGCCTAAACAAAAGATGCGCAGGTGAGCGGGATTGCACCCATTTCACACGTGATGGTAAAGCATAAGAATAGTACAGTAATTAGGGTGAAGGTTATACCACTAAAGATAATCATCTACTGAGATTTGCCAGAATCCTCATTCACACGTAAGCACAATTACTAAATCTGGAGAGGCGAAAAACAAAGTTGAGTGGGTCAGCAAAACAATGCTTATACGAAAACCTTTATTTTTTAATATACTAAGGTGCAGTTTGGGATTGAGGTGATTAAAAAAAAAGCTGGGAGGGTTTTTGGTGTTTGGTAAACTTCCAACTTCAGTTTTTTTTTCACAGTTTTAGGTGAAAAAAAGCCAAAAAACAGAAGCAACAAAAGGCAGCTTTGAAAAACGGCTTTTCAGCTTCTGCGCAAACCTCAAAACGCGGGTGAACAATAACCCCTTTAATGAAAGTTTTTGGCAATCCTACTCTTCTGCGCCGCAACTTCATCATCGCTATTATCCCCATCCTCGTCGTCGGACTTGAGCTTCGATCTCTCCAGAGCAACGTCGTCGGACTTGAGCCTCAAAACGCCGTTTTCGTTGGCGCTCGCGATGCCGAGGACGACCTTGTTCTGATTGTTGATTACTTCGGCGTTCGATTCCTTCTTCTTCATCGGGCGCTTTGTGGTGACCTTCTGCCAGCCATGGTCGTTATTGGCGTGGGTGTGATAGGTATTGTTGTAGTCGTTTGCCGCGGTGGATGCGGCGTCGTGCCCGTTGGCGATTGATTCGAAAGCTGCAGCGTGATTTTCTTCCATGATTTGGTTGTTGGTGTTGAATTTTCTCGGGAAAATTGAAAAAGAGACAGAGACAGGAAACGGAACTGGGAAAATTGAGAGAGAGACAGGGAAATGATGTGGGTTTTTCAGAGGAAATTGATACCTGTGACAACTTGTAGGCAAGTCTAAGCTCAATCGACGGCGAGATCGCCAGATTTCCCGACGAAACATTCTAGAGAGTCTAGGGAGGTTGAACGTACATTTTTGCCCACATCCAGTACCAAAGCAAATATGCAGAGGTATCATCATGATCCTCAAGTCACTCTAATGCAGGATTTGTGAATTTGAGGTTCTAATTAGCTGAGTTCAAAGATTGATGGTGGTGAGGTTAATCGGAGTTTGAAAGGGAGTGAATGTGTCGAGTTTTAGAGAGAGAGAGTTGCAGAGTTTGTTGAGGGAAGAGAGAGGGACTCAAGAGAGAAATAAAGAAAATGGGAAAAAAAGTGACCGAGTGTGGGTCTTTCATGAATTTGCAGAGAGAGGGGAAGGGCTTTTGTTAGCTATTCAAGTACATTAATAATATTGTACTAATGAATCATAGCTATTCAATCTAAAATATTTCTATTTTATTTGTTTGTCATACTAATTAATATTTCAGATAAAGTTTATAGATATTTTTCTTTTAAAAATAAAGTATATTTAGTAATTCACCTTTATTTGTTAAGAAAATTAAATTAATAGCACATCTAGTATTATACCTTTTTTGATCATTTCACACAGTCATAGCTGTTTTACATAAAAGTTTACCAAACACTATCATACTGCTTTTTTTTTTTCCAAAAGCATTTTTACAAAAAAGTTTACCAAACAGTCTGCTGCTTTGTTTCACAGCTGCTTATTCTCATAGCACAGCAGAATCAGCTTTTTTTCAAAGCACAACAATACCAAACCAACTCTAACCCATCGTCGTAAAACAAGTATAGTTTCCTCAAAACATACTACGTATGTAAACAATAATATAACATCATTATAATCAGAAATATGCCAAGTCATGATATATCAATGCCACAGTAATATAATCATGTGATAATCAAGTGTTACTAAGTGCTCATCAATCTATGCTAGCACACAAGTCGGAATTGCCTAATGCAATTCTACCCGACAGGCTGGGTGTAATCAATACGCTCTAGTACTATGATCATGTGAAGCTGGTGCAGAAGCATGGTCACATACAAGTCGGATTGCCTAATGCAATCTACCGGACAGGCTGGCACGTAACTTAGATCCAAGGCGAGCGAACGGTGCGGATGTGAACATACACGTGAAGGACTGGCACTGGCTGGGGCGAGTACAAACACCGGGGTGCAGCAGATGAGCATGTACAGATATGTATGAATGTCATGACAGTAATATCCCAACCATATAGCAGCATTTATCACAATTTATATCACAGTGCAAATACTTGGTAATATAAGAGTAAAAGTGAAGTAACTACGCAATTAGGGAAACTATAAATATGTTAGGTATAAAAACAAACTGCCTACTCACCTGGAGTCCACGCTATAACTCCTTAGCACGAATATCAAGGCATCTCGAACGATCGTCGCCTAGCACAATTTTCATATCACAACTTAGGTTTCTTATCTATAGAACACACAACTGACATAAAACAGATCCCTAAGGACGTTCTAGAATGATTTGAAACCCATTGACTAAAAGCCAACCGTCGGTCAAAGGTCGACGGTAGGGTCCACAACCCTACGTAATTCGATTCGGAAGATCCGTACCTCGGATTTCCGATCCATAACTTCCAAAGATCCACATTATGCTTCTAGAACAACATCCTAAAGTTTCGGAACAATCCAACTGTCGGATCTCCGCCAATTGCTAAAATTAAGTGGCAGCCAACATTTTATTTTACGAACTTACAAATCTGATTCGGAAAGATCCGTAAGGCGGATTCTCGATCCGTAAGTTCCTATAGTCCTCAAATATTACGTACTATAAAGTACTAAGGTTTGGTGACGATCCAATGGTTAGATCGTCAATTCATGCAAGGACCCCATGACAGCCAACTAGGTAGTCAACTACGAAACTACATTAAAACATCGTAATTTCACTAAACGGATGTCAAATATAGAATCGGAGCTTCAAAATTAGCCTAAGATGGTCCTGTGGGGTCTCAGCCCACGCGCCGCCGCACGTGGTGGCTGGCCGCCACAGTTTGCCGGTAAATTCTACTATTTCTAAAAGATCTCAAATTTCACAGAAATGAAGATCTCAAAGAGAGGAACAACTTTCATACCTGCCATGAAGTTCAAAAATTGACGGAAGATGGTCAATTTTGCCCACGAAGCCGGCGGGTGCCTAAAGCTTCCCGACGTCGATTCGTCGTCTACGGTGGTCCAACGGGGTCAAGGCTGGTTGAGATTTGCTCATGGGATGATGGGCTACAAAGTCCAAGTGGTGGCATTGGCCATCGCTTTGCCGATTCGCCAGAAAACTGAAAAGAGTGGCCGGAGCACTATTGATTTTCGTTAACTTTCGTGGCCTCAAACCGCCACATACCGTGGTTAATCAAGGTGGTTCTTGGGTGATTTTTGTAGAGGGGAATGCGAGCTTCAAGATGATGGTGGTGGTGTCGAAAAACTCCACCGGGGTTGGCCGGAATCGGGCTTGGAAAATGGGAGGTCGAACTGGGTTGTGCACGAGTGCAAGGCTACGGGAAAGCTGGGAGCTTTCCCCTCTTTTTTTTTCTTTTTTCTTTTCTGATTGGCTGATTGGTCCTCCTTCCTTTTAATTGATTGGTTCCTTTATTCCTTCCTGAAGGCTGATTGGGCCTAATCCTACAAAGTGTTTAATTTATTTAACTAAACTTTAACTAACCAATTTTAAACGTCTGTTACTATACTGCTATAATCCGGACTCATAAATGGCTTTCGCCTATGTGTTCGTACCAAAGAGTACTACGAGGACACGCTAAAAGAATAAACCCTACGTTTCTCTAGGCGATGGTCAACGGAAGTCAAAGTTCTTGCCTCTAGGGTATTTTCGTAAATTCACGCTTTTAAAATTAATAAAAACGTAAAACTAGGGACGGGTTGTCACATGTAGAAAACGACTTTGCTTGAGCTGTTTATACTACAATTACCTCGTTCTCTTGCAAGTGTTTTTAAGTGTTTTTATCTCTACTTTTGCAGGTGGTAAAAATCATATTAGGTCCCGAATAAGAAATATGCTCTATTTGATCCCAAATAAGAAATGACATAGGTCTGTGGCTTCCATCGTTATTAAGCAGTATCCTTTTCTACTTGGGTTACAAAAAACCATTATAATGAATTAATCAATTTTTTTTATTCTAAGGAAGTATGTATTCAACATTGTTTTTTTTGAACAATATCAATTAATATAACTATGATCATTTGTCCACTATTTTCTATCTTCTGTTCTTTTTCCTTTTTGTAGACTCCCATTGTCATGTTGGTCTCTTGCTGCTAACTGATTTAGTTGGGGTATCTTAACAAGAGTGTTGTCTTTACGGAGTCTTTTTTTTTTTTTTTTTGTGGTGTTATTTTTGCGGTGGGGATATTCCTTAATTTTTGTTTTAAAGTGAGAAAGATTTAAAAGCAGGAAGATTTAACAATGCGTTTTTTTGTTTGTTTTGGTGGTGTTACTTTATGAATTTGTAGTTAGGAAGATTTAACAATGCCTTTTTTGTTTGCTTTACTTTGTTATGTCTTGATAAACGCAGGTTCAGCAACAGGTTGCTAAAATGATCACTTATATAATCTCTACTGCAAAACAATTTCCTAAGAAATGTGTATTACTTTGTCTTCTGGGTGAGCGTTCTCTAATTTAGAATAGACATCGGGACTTAGAGCTTGGTTTGCTTTCTGTGTCTCCTTCACTGTATCTGTTCTGTGGATGAACAAGTAGATGTCAACTCTAGCATTTAATGGTGTTGTGCACTTTGAAGTAGGGGTGGTTCGGTATGGGATCCCATATCGAAACCCTTGTCCCGATTCCCAAACCGAAATTTTCAGGAATTCCAATTTCAATATCGATTCCAAACCAAATTTTCGGGAATCCCGATTTTTGGGAATCCCAAAACTCCCATACCGAAACCCTTGTCCCGATTCCCAAACCGAAATTTTTCGGGAATCCCAATTTCAATACCGATCCCAAACCAAATTTTCGGGAATCCCGAAATAGTTTTGGGATTTCGAAACAAATCGGGAATCTCGAAATGGTTTTGGGCTTTTGGACTAAAATTTGACATATTATGCTTTTGGGCTAAAATTCAACTTTTTATATTGAAAAATTGACATATAGGCATGCCCAATCTGCCAATTTGTTAACACTAATATGTGCACACAAATCTGCCAATCAAATGGTAAGGCCCAGTTAGTATCTGCCTATTCAAAAGCAATCTACCAATATGAAACGCTAATATATGCTTGAGTAAACTAATAAATCTATCTATAATCATGCTAGTCCCCAAAATTACATCTAAAACGTTAATATATGCTTGAGTAAACTTCTGTACATATATAATATAAATATTATAGATAGATGTAAAGTTTTCTCAAGCAAATTGTAACTTATAATCTATCCATGTATCCATCTATCAATCTCCCATGTTTATTCTGCATCTATGTATCCATCTATCAATCTTCTGTGATTTAAAAATTCTGCATATGTACCACTATCTATCTTAGGGCTCCTTCCTGTATATGTTCCATCATCGATTTCCAGTGCTCCTTTAGTATTTCAATTTTCACTATTGTAGGTAGATGATGTTCCCCTTAAATATGTGATCCTATATATTTAAAAATTAAATAATATATATATATATATCTTTTTTTTTTCGGTTTGGTTTGGGAATACCGAAATCCCAAAAACTTAAGACCGATTCCCATACCAAAATTTCGGGATCGGTTCGGTATTGGGTACCAAAATTTTCGGGAATTTCGGTTTGGGATTTTTTCGGTTTGGTTTCGGGAATTTTTCGGTTCAGTTTGGGATTTTTGGGATTTTTTTCCAGCCCTACTTTGAAGGGTAAGTTTGGTGTGATTCTTTTAAGGTTTCCCCACTTTGTTTCTCTCATTCTTAATCAAATTCCAAGTCATGTCTTGAGAGTACGAAATATATGAAGTTCGCCAGAGTCCGAAGATTGAAGTGCTTTGACTTCGGATTATAGATTGTTGAATTCTGAGAGACGGACGCCTACCGAACTACAAGCACAAGAGTATAGGCGAAATTATGTCTTTAGGACATTGCAATTATGCAAGCCTCAATCCCTAAGTTTGTCAGTTTTTCAAACTTTCTCTCTAGTTGTTTATATTAATCTCATATATAAATTGATGTTGTGAATTTCGTAATGATTATTATTATTGTAATTCTTGTTGTTATTTTCATATTTTTTAATATTGCTCCAACAATCTAAAGGCAGAATTTACTTATGCAATTGTTGATGCCTTGAAAGGATAGATGAAGATCTTCCTCCTCGTCGGCTTCTGGGTTTTGGCAGTGGATTTTGGTGAAGGATTGTAGAGAAGTCGAAGGTGTCGGCAACGTGGCAGCGGCGGCCGTTGATCCCTTCCTCCATTGACGCAACTTTGGTTTCTTCTGGCTTTATGCGACATGGCATCACCAAACCCATCTCCTTCAAGCTGCATAATGCACGAACTCCTTCTGGAAGACCACCATTATGCAGCATTGCATCATCAAGTCTATCTCCTTCAAGTCGCATAGTGCACGGACTCCATCTGGAAAACCACCGGAGACGATGGTTGGAGACGTGGCACGACTGCTACTTCTGTTTGGGTTTTTGTCTAACGTTGGCGGTTGCTAGCATATAAGTTCTTGTTGCTGACCCAAGTTTTTCAAGACAACGTTTGCCTGCAAAATAAATTTACTGGAGAGAAAATAAAGAGAAAAGAAACATATAGTTTTGTACCTTCTGATTGTTGCTTGTAGTTTGCTCTTCTTCCTTGAAAATCACCGGTAATGGAATTACTTGGTTTTCTCTTCCGACAGTACTTCGTTGTTCTTTTCCTCTCTCAATTTCTATCTCAATTTCTGCAGAGTACCTCCTCCTATTTTTTCTCCCCTTTTCTCACTACAACTGGTGCCTATTTATAGACATCTTATGAGGGTTCTAGAGCTTTTACGTGGGGGAGATAGTGGCCATGTCTTCTGCCACTTTCTCTTAACCTCTCCCACTAACTGTGCAATCTTCCACATCTTGCAGAAAAAGAATAGGAAGCCCTTATTCCACGTTACTTCCCCCCTTTAGTAGGAAGAAATACATATTTTCTTCTCTCCCTTTTTTTAATTTTTGGTTCCCGTTTCTTCTCCCTGTCGACTTGGATTTCCAAGTCTAAGCAGGACTTCACGTGGGCGGCAGTATTCCTATTTTCTTTTGAGAAGTTTGTTTGCTGCAAACTTCTTTTTTTTTTAATTTATTTTTTATTTAGGAGTTTATCTCATTTTAGATTTTTCTAGATTAAACATCTGTTACTTTTCAACTTTTGATTAAAGTGCTTTTGCTTTTAATTAAACTTTATATTTCAGGTATATTCTTAATTTAAGTATTATATAAATTCTTTTAAATCCATTTCTATGTAAAAAAATACACTCAATAATATTCATTAATTTATTGCTATTTTTATGGCTTCTCATCCCGTCCTCAATTTAAGGATTCAATTATATCTGCTAGGGTTCAAGATTAATTGGATGAAATATAATTTTTCCAATTTCCAACTCAACATTTTATATAGATTATAAAAAAACAAGAGTTCGTTTATAATTAAAGTTGAGATGTAGACTAGACTGCCTAATTTCATGCAACTGAAAATAAATTTGAATTTTTTAACAACTACTTATAGTAGAAACGTGAACTAAGAGTTTTCACATTTTTATTTTTATTTAAAATGAGTCCTTTTTCCAATAATTAATTATTAAGAGTTGACAAAATATTTTTTAGTGCAATGTTTTAATGTGAAAAGTTATCTTTTTTTGGGTTACACAACTTACACATAACGTACCATAAGTTTTGTACGTACCAGAATAAGGATAATACAATGTACTAATAACTTGGTACGTACTAAATGAAGAATTGCATAACGTACCAAAAACAATATTTTATAACGTACCAAAATACTAATACATACCTAGATTAAATTTATATAACGTACGTACCAATAACGTACCAAATAATTGGTACATTATATTTAATATATTTGTTTGGTACATTATATTTAATATATGTGCATGTTATATTTCATGATTGTATGTTAATAGGATGTTTATGTGTTTTTAGAATTTAAAACAAAAAATTATTTGAATAAGAAAAATTCATTTTGAACGAATTATGATAAGATAAGATAGGATGTTTGTGGTGATTTTAGGATGTTTGTGATATTATTTTCTGAACTAGTTGGTTAATTAAATACAATAAAAATCATAATTTTTAATTAAAAATTAGTAGAAGAATGTTTGATCAAAAATTTAAAAATTACAGATGTTTGATTAAAAAAATTCAAATTTGAGGCATCTATATCAAAATGCCCCTTTTAGATAAATAGCATTCTTCCAAACCCTTTTTGAATTTCTTTTGATCAGTTCTTCCGCACAAGCTTCTCCCGTACCATTCCTTTATTGTTCGTTATTTTTTTTGGAGAGAAGAACAGAACGGTCAGTAAGGCTTCATACTTTTTTTCGTTTTGTTTGGATTTGAATGAATATTCCGCAGCTTCATTCAATTTTTTTTATTCTTGATTTGTTGCAGGCGTCTTTTGGTGGTGACTCTTTGCTTTGGAAGCTTGTCTGATGTCTTCGTACAAAACGGTGGGATTTTTTTTTATCTCTTTGGTTTTGATGTGCAGCTTTACTTCCATTCGTCTTCAGTCACTTTGTTGTTCAACAGCAATAATTAGTAAATATCAATGTGAAGAAGATGTACGTCTATTTGTGTCGGCAAGTTATCTTGAAAGCAAGAACTGCATGACTTGTGAGATATGCTTTATGGTTAAATTTCTTAATTTCAAAGATTAATATTAATTTTCTACGTGCCTGGGCGTTCCTTCCCATTCGACTAAATGTGTGAGTTATATATGCGGATTGATTTTTTCATACGACCATGATGCATCTCAATAACTGGGCATATATTTTATGTGATTAAAGTATTCTTCTTGAGTATTTATAAGGATTGCAACCCTTAAAGTCGTGTACGTAAGAATGAGTTAACTATTTGGGCAGAATCGATAACTATTTGTGAGATATCCATTCAAAACCATGTTAGGTGTTGACTCTTTCTTTCAAAGAGAGGTGTCGGTTAAGGCAAAGGCAAAGGCTATAAAAATAAAAATAAAAATAAAAATAAAAATAAAAATTTGCTTTATCTGCAATGCTAAAACGATGCTAGATTTGGTTTTGCCAAAGATCGTAGCAGTTTCTGGAAAAAATTTCTTTTGCAGAAAAGAATTACATCTGTATAATTGGTGCAGTTACTCCCTATGCAAAGTTCTTTCTTCGGGAAAGAAAATAAATTCCTTATGTCAGTATATAATGCCAAAAGAACTTGTGGATGTAAGAAGGATTGAAGGCAATGATCGAGAAACTTAAACGGTCAGTTTTGTTTCTCAATTAATTACCCGATCATGATGCAATCTTTAATGTTGTGGCTTGGCATCTACAAACATAAGAACCTGGAAGCCTTATATGACGTTAAGGTTGTATGCTCTGCAAACTCATTTAATTGAGTTAACATCTATAGAATGATTAGTACTTCCTAAAAGAAGAGTAACGTGTGAAGGCAACAACAAAAATGATGAGTTTTGCTCACAGGCCAAGTTAGTCATATAGATAAAACCAAAGGAAATTCCTTTGAGAGGAATTATACACTGAAAATGTGAGGTCTTTCGTAAAAAGAATGACTAGACACGGAAATAATGCTTATTCAGTAAGCATACATAATTGAATTAGACAAGATGATGCTTATTAAGTAAGCATATAAATCAAATGTACATAGCCATTGGGTTGTGTTATTCATAGTTAAGAGCATCCATATGTACTAGATGAATTCAATAATGCTAACTAATTGAATCTTTGACAATGTGAAGGCAAAGTACATAAGTGGAAATACATGCATTTCAATAAAGAAATCCTCAAATGAAAGTACATTACAATCCGGACAGGAAACATATTGGCTTCAAGATGTTGTAGGGGATAATCTTATGCATGTATTGTGAGGGTTTGCGAATAAGGCAAAGAACAAATTAGAAGGAGTAATTTGCATGTAAGAGAGATAATATTCTCTTATTATGAATGAGTTTTAAGGTGTGAAGAGGTTAGAGACCTTCATTCAAATACCTTAAATGTGGGGGAAGTCTATTTCCTAGCAAATTACTTATCAGTAAGTCCAAACATATGTTTTGATAACTTAAAACTGAAAAACAACTACTCTCGATGAAATGTGTTTCATGCATGATGGAATATTTTGGCCAACATAGAAATAGTCAAACTAAATGGTAACAATTATTAAAGATTTAACTAGAGAGTAAGTTGATCATCGAGGGGAATGAGGCTAAAGCCAACATAACTAATGAATCAGCCGGACGGAAACCTAACTTAGTTGATTGGAGATCCCATGGTCTAGGTTCAATAGGCAAACTGGTTGGGTATGATTCAAAGAAGTTAACACACTATATACCTCATTCCTATGATGGAAGAAGTGTGTTGTTTACAGAAGTTTTAGGATGTATATTTATATAAACCCTAAAAGATACATATTCGATATATTAAAAGGGATAGAGTTTTATGCACACAACAAATTAGGTATCAAATTAATTAAATTCACACACAGAAGCCTAAAACCAAATTCTTGTTTTGTTTGCTCAAACTCAAAGCATGTTATCAGCAAAATCGAAATTATCTCCTCCTCACAAACCCTAAAACAAAAACGAAAAGCATACCAAAAGGAGTCCGGATCTCACCTAGGAGCTGCGGCGCTGGGGCTGAGTTCTTCCCCTGCCAGGATCCTGATCCCGCGAAGAGCTTGCCCTTTGATTTGGCTTTCAGTCGGCGGTTCATGGCTATTTCAGAGAGAGAGAGAGAGAGAGAGCAAGCGAGGGGCTTCGCCGGTAGTTTATGGGTTAGAGGGATAAGAGGTTTCCCTTATATACTAACTTTTGAGGTTTAATTACACTAACACCCCTGAGGTTTATAGGCGATTTCATAAAAATCCTTCAAGTTAAGACCTTACACTAACATCCCTCAAACATTTACGTAACCTTTTCAGTCAAATTTTTGCTGATAAATTGACAATTATAACTTATTATTGATAAAGAAAATCTTTATAATTCTATAGAAAAAGAAAATATTAAAAATTTAATTAAACATTAAAGAAATATCTTCTTCTGAAACGCCATAGACATAAATTGTCTTCTTTGTCATCTTCGTCCGTGCAAGTTTAATCCAAATTAAATCTCGAATTCGAAAGATAATTAACAAAGCCCGTCATATGTATGTATGTATTTATGTGTATGTTAAAAAGCATCTGGATGAAGATAATTGACAAAGCCCAGCATATGCATGCCGCACATTTACATATATACACATATAATTGAATCCACTCCTGCGAAATTTGTTCAGAATTCTGCCCAGGTAACCACAATATATCTAGCTGCTATTTAGAATTGGTTCATACCACAGAGCATACTGCTTAGATGGCTGTCCAAGTCTATACCAGGCCAAATCTGTTCGGATTGATATTGAGATCATTGATGCTCCCAATTCAGTCATCCACTCCTTTATTGCACTCAGGTAAATCGGCATTCCATCAGCATCCTTTGCTCCTGGACCACTTGAAGAACCATCAGAATCAAGAAAAAAGCCGCTTCCATCATCTCCAGTCATAACCCCCGACCCGAAAATGGTAACATCAATGTCTGCACAAGGTTTCATTGGAAGAAGTTCCAACGAAATCAATCTTGAGTCTGAATTGTACAGACACCAATTATGAAGCATGCTTCGAGGTGTTGGAAATTCAAATAAAAACAGGTTGTCAATGGTTAAAGCTAGCTGTTAGTTCTTTCCAGGTTGTTCACCTACAACTACAAACATCATTGCTCCCTCCATTTGTTAGCCGAAAGGTGATTACAAGACAGCAGTGTGCTGCCATGTGCTAGCTGAAAGTGTGTTGAAAGACAGCAGAGATGGAGCTGCTGTGTGCTAGCCGAAAGGTTGTGATTGCAACCTGGAATGATGCAATGCATGTGTGTGCCAACTATCCAAAGTTGCTGCACATGTGTGAAAGGGTGTAAAGATGGTAAACACCATCATTCATTGCATGTTTTGTTGTATTGTTTATCAATTTCTGTTTTGTATAAATAGGCCTTCTTGCTAGGCTTTAGAATCACCCATTCCATTCAAATCCCATTCTCATTTTCAGCTTGTAAGCTATAGAGTTTGTAAACTCTCTTTTCATATATCAAAGTGCAAGTGTTTTGGGAAAGCTTGTTGCTTCCCTCATTTCTCTATTTCTTTGTCCAATTTTATTGAGAGTGCAAGTGAGAGGTGTGATAGAGTTTGTAAACTTATCACCCACATATTTTGGTATTGAGTTAGTAAACTCTTTGAAATACCAACAAGTGGTATCAGAGCCAGAATACCATTCTGGCAAGTGTAGCAGTTATGGCGTCCAACTTAGTGCAGCTCCAGGTTCCCACATTGAAGAAAGAAAATTATGAAAGATGGTGCATCCAATTCAAAGCTTTGTTTGGATCACAAGAGTTATGGGAAGTTGTCAGTAATGGGTATGTTGAACCCACTGATGAGCAAGAAGCCGCCTACACTGCAGATCAAAGGAACACTCTCAAGGACTTGCGAAAGAAGGACAAGAAGGCGTTGTATCTTCTATATCAAGGATTAGAAGATTCAACGTTCGAGAAGGTTGCAGAAGCAACAACGAGCAAGCAAGTATGGGACACACTCAGTACAATCTACAAAGGAGTAGATCGAGTTAAGAAAGTGAGGTTACAGTCACTTCGAGCAGATTTTGAAACTGCTCACATGAATGAAAGAGAGAGCATCTCTGACTATCACACAAGGCTTATTGTGATAGTAAACCAGATGAGGAGAAATGGCGAGAGACTCGATGAAGTACGAGTTGTGGAGAAGATACTCCGGTCACTCACATCTAAGTTTGAGCATGTGGTGACTGCCATTGAGGAATCCAAGGATTTGGAGACGATGAGCGCAGAGGAGCTACTAGGATCTCTCTTAGTTCACGAGCAACGCATTCAGAAGAATGCAAGCCCCACAACGCTAGAGCAAGCTTTGGAGACAAAGCTCAGTATCGACAAGCCAAGTGGAGGTCGTGGGCAGTGGAACTCACGTCGTGGGAGTTCGTCCAACCGTAGCCGAGGACGAGGCCGAGGAAGAGGTCGAGGCTATGCACAAAATCGAGGTCAGTCTCAAGAGTGGAGATCTGCTCGAGGAAATGCGCATATCCAGTGTCACAGTTGCAAGCAATATGGACATTATGCCAATGAATGTTCATACAAAAACGGTGAGCATGTCAACATGGCAGAATCAAGTGGAAATCATGGTGAGGAATTTACAGTCTTACTAGCACACCATGATTCCAGTAGTCAACAAGATGTTTGGTATTTAGACTCTGGTGCAAGCAACCATATGTGTGGAAAGAAAGAGTTTTTTGCCGAACTCAAAAATGAGGCATATGGATCTGTGAGTCTTGGTGACTCCTCAACGCTACCAGTTGAAGGCAAAGGGAAGATCAAGATCATCCAGAAGAATGGTAGAGAAGAATACATCTCCGATACCTACTACATACCAGGTATGAAGAGCAACATTCTGAGCATTGGTCAACTGCTCCAGAAAGGGTACATTATACATATGGAGAATATGCTTCTCACTCTCAGGAATGCAAGGAGAAAGCTTATTGCACATGTTCAAATGTCAAAGAATCGAATGTTCCCATTGAATTTGAACACAAAGATTGGGAGTTGCAACATCGGAGTGATGGAAGATGAGTCATGGAAATGGCATCTTCGGTTTGGCCATCTTCATTTCAATGGCCTAAAATTGTTGTCAAGTGGAGGAATGGTTCGTGGTCTACCCCAGATTGAAGCCACACACCAAGTATGTGAAGGTTGTGTACTTGGTAAGCAAACACGACTATCGTTCCCTATTGGTGATACATGGAGAGCAAAGGCACCACTGCAGTTGGTGCACACGGATATATGTGGTCCACTGGATCCCATGTCTTATGGAGGTAATAGGTATTTTATTACTTTCATTGATGATTTTAGTACAAAGACTTGGGTTTATTTTTTCAAGGAGAAGTCGGCTGCCCTAAGAGTCTTCAAGGAGTTCAAGGCACTCACAGAGGCTGAAAGCAACCACAAGCTTGTGGCTGTGAGATCAGATAGAGGTGGAGAGTACACCTCCAATGCTTTCCAAGCATACTGCAAGGAGCGAGGAATTAGGCATCAATTGACTGCTGCCTATACCCCACAGCAAAATGGGATAGCCGAAAGAAAGAATCGAACCATCATTGACATGACAAGGTCCATGCTTAAGGAGAAGAATTTGCCAAAAGAATTGTGGGCAGAAGCTGTAGCTTGTTCGATTTATTTGTTGAATCGATGTCCAACAAAGAGTGTCAAGAGGATGACACCACAAGAGGCTTGGAGTGGATACAAGCCGAATGTTGCACACCTAAAAGTTTTTGGGTGTGTTGTATATGCTCAGGTTCCAGAAGCCAAGAGGAGGAAGCTCGATGATCGAGGTGAAAAGTGTGTGTTTGTGGGCTATAGTGAAGAGTCCAAGGCATACAAGCTCTACAACCCACTAACTGGCAAACTAGTGGTCAGTAGAGATGTCATCTTCACTGAGGAAGAGACATGGAAGTGGAACAACAAAGAAGTCAGTAAGGAAAAGATTGTGTCCACTGATTTTGAAGAACCAGAAGTTGTACCACCTGTTGAGCAACAACCTGCTCAATCAACCACAGCAACTCCAGTGCACAGAATTGCAAGGAGTGGTCCTACATCCAGTGAAGAAAGCAGCTCATCAACTCCAGTGAGGTTGAGGAGTCTCACAGAGATTTATGGACAAGAAGAAGAAGAAGAAACAAATATATTCTGCCTGTATACAGACCATGAACCTCTCTCATTCAATGAAGCTGTGGAGGAAGATCGTTGGAAGAAAGCCATGGAAGAAGAGATCCATGCCATCGAGAAGAATGACACTTGGGAGTTGACAAAGCTCCCACCAAATCAGAAGGCTATTGGTGTCAAGTGGGTTTACAAGATCAAACGCACTACAGATGGAAGTGTGGATCGGTACAAATCAAGGCTTGTAGTGAAGGGCTACAAACAGAAGTATGGAGTGGACTATGATGAAGTCTATGCTCCAGTTGCAAGACTTGACACGGTAAGATTACTAATCTCTCTTGCCGCTCATCATAAATGGAAAATTTATCAATTAGATGTCAAGTCAGCCTTCCTTAATGGAGTTCTTGAGGAAGAAGTGTACGTGGAACAACCAGAAGGCTTCCAAGTACAAGGAAAAGAAGATAAGGTGTATCGTTTGAAGAAGGTTTTGTACGGCCTCAAGCAAGCACCACGAGCTTGGAACTCAAGGATTGATAACTACCTTCACCAAAATGGATTTCAGAAATGTCCATACGAGCATTCAGTTTACATGAAGAATGGTGCAAAAGGGGAGTTCTTAATTATTTGTCTTTATGTAGATGACTTGTTGTTTACAGGAAACAATGAAGCTATGTTCTGTGAGTTCAAGCAATCCATGTTCAGTGAATTCGAGATGACTGACAATGGATTAATGTCATACTTTCTTGGCATAGCGGTGAAGCAAGAAAGTGATGGTATCTACATCTCTCAACAAAAGTACACGAGAGACATATTGGAGAAGTTCAAAATGGACAAGTGCAATACTGTCAACACTCCAGTTGCAACTGGATTGAAGCTATCCAAGGAAGGAGAAGGTGAGTTTGTAAACTCAACCGTGTACAAAAGCCTCGTTGGAAGCCTGAGGTATCTTACAATCACAAGACCAGATATAGTTTATGGTGTTGGACTCGTGAGTCGATACATGGAAACACCAAGGGAATCTCATTGGCTGGCTGCCAAGAGAATTTTGAGATACATAAGAGGTACTCTTAACTATGGTCTGTTTTATAATTTTGGTGAAGATGCAAAATTATTTGGCTATTCAGATAGTGATTGGGGAGGTGACCAAGATGAAAGGAAAAGCACAACTGGCTATGTGTTTTTTCTAGGATCAACAGCTTTCTCATGGACTTCAAAGAAGCAATCAATTGTTGCTTTGTCATCGTGTGAAGCCGAGTATGTTGCTGCAGCCTCAACTGTGTGTGAGGCAATTTAGTTAAGAAATCTGTTGAAGTCAGTGTGTCATCCACAAGTGGAATCGACTGTGATTCATGTAGATAACATCTCAGCTATAAAGCTTGCTAAGAATCCAGTCCAACATGGAAGGAGCAAGCACATTGATACCAGGTTCCATTTTCTGAGGGACCACGTGAAGCAAAAGACACTTGAGCTTATCTATTGTCACACAAAGGAACAAGTGGCTGACATCTTCACAAAGCCACTACCAGTTGAATCATTCCGGCTACTACGTGAAATGCTAGGAATGAAGACGTTTTGATTTGAGGAGGTGTGTTGGAAATTCAAATAAAAACAGGTTGTCAATGGTTAAAGCTAGCTGTTAGTTCTTTCCAGGTTGTTCACCTACAACTACAAACATCATTGCTCCCTCCATTTGTTAGCCGAAAGGTGATTACAAGACAGCAGTGTGCTGCCATGTGCTAGCTGAAAGTGTGTTGAAAGACAGCAGAGATGGAGCTGCTGTGTGCTAGCCGAAAGGTTGTGATTGCAACCCGGAATGATGCAATGCATGTGTGTGCCAACTATCCAAAGTTGCTGCACATGTGTGAAAGGGTGTAAAGATGGTAAACACCATCATTCATTGCATGTTTTGTTGTATTGTTTATCAATTTCTGTTTTGTATAAATAGGCCTTCTTGCTAGGCTTTAGAATCACCCATTCCATTCAAATCCCATTCTCATTTTCAGCTTGTAAGCTATAGAGTTTGTAAACTCTCTTTTCATATATCAAAGTGCAAGTGTTTTGGGAAAGCTTGTTGCTTCCCTCATTTCTCTATTTCTTTGTCCAATTTTATTGAGAGTGCAAGTGAGAGGTGTGATAGAGTTTGTAAACTTATCACCCACATATTTTGGTATTGAGTTAGTAAACTCTTTGAAATACCAACACGAGGAAGGTCATCAACATTTAAGATATCATAGTCATTGTCAAAAACTATGAACTCGTCAGTTTCTTCAATGGAATTCTTGTAATAAGCAGGTGGAGGATAATCATTGGCAATCTCATCTTCATTAATTTTGATGTAGTATTTGCTCGACCCAGGGGCAGAACCCTGACGTTTTTTCTGTTTCATTGACTTCCAGTACTCTTCTTCTTGCAAAAGTCTTGCCAACTTTACATCCTCATTTTCCTCAGCTTCAACTATGGATGAACCAGCTGAAATCAGTCCATCCTCTCCGCTTATAACTTCCGAACCAATCTTTAGAGTTCCACTTGAAGTTCCCGGTTTTGATTGCACAAAACTTCCACACTTTCTGCTCTCATCTCTAAGGGCAGCAAGAACAGGCAGCTCTGTAAACGGCAGATCATTCTTCTTTGATGTTTCCTCCAAACCTACCAGTTGATCATAGATAAACTCGCCTTGAGATATAACAAATTCTTTGATAGCTGCAGTACCAGAAAATAATTTGGTTCCACTCATTGATCGAGCAATGGCAGCAAGTAATTCATCAAGAGTAGTGTCAGATTTGGATTTTGACAGCTTTTTGTAAACCTCTATGCAAGCACGCGCTTTCTCAAAGAATTGATCATGGTATTTCCTATAGGAGCTGGCAGGTTTACGACAATCATAATCAGCAACATCAGTTGAGAGCCATATCACAGGAGAGCCCTCTTCATAACCAGAGATGTTCCAAGATTCTATTTGCCCAAAACCTTCACATCTAACACCTCTTTCCTTGTCCTTGTCAGAACTTTCATTGAGACGCAGTATAGTACCAGAATGAGATGGCTAAATTCTCTAAAGCTCTCATGAATCTGGGATTTGTTCAGGACCAAAATGAACACAACCGTATGAGCCATAATTTATTAGGATTAGTGATGTGTGTTGCTTATTGTCTTGGTTTACTGCTGCGGTGAATAGTTCAAGATTCCATATCCATTGCGTCATCAAGTAAATCCTATAAGTATTCACTAGGGTAGGTTCAAGTCCAAAAAACATCTCTCCCAATGCATCTCTCGTCCGCCTGTACTCTCAAATTCTTCCTAATTTTTCATTCATGTGAGGGATTGTTGGAATTTTTATATTATAATATTAATAATTATAATATTTAATTCAAAATATTGAATGAAAAATGCATAACCGTTTGAAAGGGATCAAGGCATTCCTTGGTAAACAGTATCATCTAATAGATGAATGTTTGTATCTCTTAATCAACCAGTATATTAGGTTTTATATAAACTCACGTTAGTATAGCCGTGAGAAATAAAGAAAATAAGAGTTAATTTTTACTCTTGAGAAATAGGATTTTCCCACTTTGTTTCTCTCATTCTTAGTTAGTCAAATTTCAAGTCATGTCTTGAGAGTATGGAATATATGAAGTTCGCCAGAGTCCGAAGATTGAAGTGTTTTGACTTCGGATTATAGATTGTTGAATCATAGAAGACAGATGCCTACCGAACTACAAGCACAAAAGTAGGGGCGAAATTCTGTCTTTAGGACATTGCATTTATGCAAGCCTCAATCTCCAAGTTTGTCAGTTTTTCTAACTTTCTCTCTAGCTGTTTATATTAATCCCATACATACATTGATGTTGTGAATTTCTTTATGATTATTATTATTGTAATTCTTGTTGTTATTTTCATATTTTCTAATATTGCTCCAACAGTTATCTGCGCTATACCATTTATATGCAGGCTCTGAAAGTTATTCATGAGCTTTATAAGCACTTTCCATAATTTAAGCAGTCTGTTTTGGGTTTTTTTTCATTAGGTTATTAGCTACTGATTAATGGATAAACGAGGACCATGCCACTGATTTTGGGTTCTTTTTCTGATCTTCTAATTTTGGGGTTTTGTAGGGAGTGCTGATGTACTGATTTTCTGGGATTTTTTTGTCCTTGCACGATTTTTGGTCTTTGAAATGGGTACGTGTTGTTTTTAACGTTTTGGTTCTCGCGTTTTTATGGAGTTTTCAATTTTGTAATGTATGGTTTGGGTCTAGACCACATAAGCACAATGGCTGTTGGTTTGAACTTTGAACTAAGAATTGATATAGTTTTGGATTCTTAATTTCTTATGGATAATCCAATAGAATTAATACTGAAAATTTACCAATGGATGACACTTCAAAGTTGATTGTATAATATAGTTGCCCTTACTCTATAATAATTTCGAGTTTTAGTATAAAGTTTGTTACTTTGAAGTATACCTATGTAGTACTTTCTCTTATATATGATTCGTATAATCATGTTTTTTGCACGTACAACAATCTGATTGTCGGTCTTTCAACATTTGAGAATCACTGTATGAGTGCATTACTCTTCGTAACCCAACTAATATACTATTTTGTATATCTTTTGCAAACAATGAGTTGACATTCGAAGTGATCGAGAAACTTTGGTGGGCTTAATCAATAATAATTTCAACTTTTTAGTATAATTTCTGTTACTCAAAGTATAGGCGTACAATATTTCTTCTTATATATGATTTGTACAATCATGTTTGAGCTTCTCTTAATATGAGTATGAGCTCATTATTGTGCATGGTTATTCGGTTATACCAAACCAATATACTTTCTATGTTTTTATGAACTGGGAGTTGAATGCAAGTTTTTATGAACTGTAGTATACTGTAATTTGTTTTTATTTTGTATATGGATCTTATCATGTTCATCCCAATATTAAATGAAATTTCTACCCTTGCCAAGCATGGTGTTCACAGATTGCCGTACTTGCTGGTTTTTTTGGTTGTTTCCAGGTATAATTCCCACTTCTCTATGCCTCCTTCCCCACTCCTTGCTCCAGTTGTGACTGATTTTCCTTTTGGTTCTATCTTAGGAGTTTGTCAAGGAGAAAGTTTGTGAACAAAAGAAATCTAATCGAGAGGTATTTTCTTTTTTTTGGAAGATATCAATTATATTTGGGTGTTTGAACATATTGTCTAAAAGTATACTCTGTTTTTTTAGTGGTTGCAACTTTTATATTTCACATTCCTATTCTGTATTTTATAGGCCAGGGAGGCCCGAAGAAAATCCATTGAAAAATGAGTGACGAAGCTAAAGTTTGAGGTATTACTAAAGTGAAATAAGAATTATAGTTTAATAAGATGGGTATGTTTCACAATCTAAAGGGACATCGAGAATACGAAATATGATAGGCTATCGATAAACCATGGCTTGAAAGAAGGAAAAAAATCATGCAGACAATTCTGGGGTAAGCATCCACAAAGAGTTTTTGGTAGGCCAAAGTATGGAGTCCATGTTTTTGTGTTTGCACATTCCATATCCAAGCAGATTTAACGTTTTAGCATGTGGCAATCTAGTGCTTCACAATACAAGAAAGAAATAGTGTCAAGTTGTTTTGTTTTCTTATTCTCTTTGTATCTGAAGTCTGTGTCTTCGTATCTGAAGTCTTTGTGTCTTCATAAATTTTGGTTCTCACTTCTCTACATATAATCCAAACTGTGACATGACTATATATAGCCCTCATAGTTGATCTATCAAGAATTTTGGTTTATCCAATTTTATTTGACTCTATATATTCCTAATTTCATGAATTAAACTTGCCACGCCGTCCATCTTGGAGTAAAACTTAAATTATGATTCAATTATAACAACATATTACCACTTTTTTTAGTTCTTTGGTCATCCGTTATATAGTGGATGAAGCTTCAATTAGTTCTACCAAACAAGCCACAAATTCTTTCTGGTAATTGAGATTAGTCTCTGATTGTTTGATCATTCTCTATATATTTGATGAAGCTTCAGCTAGCTTATACCAGACAACCCCTGATTTCTTTATGGTAATACAGCTTCGTCTCTAATTGTTTATTGTCTGATTAGATTATTATAATATTTGGGTTGTTGGATATGTTGGGTTTGAATTGATTTTTGGTTTTTGTTTTTCAGAGTGATGGGTTTTCGAATGAAATCCACTCAACCCTGGATTCTAGTGGGGGTGGCTGAAGCAGCTGCCGGATATGACAAATGGCAGCCAAGGTTCCCTAAATTGCCATGCTTTTAGTTTTATGAAATATGACAAGTTGATATATATATATATATATATATATATATATATATATATATATATGTATGTGTATATATATATGTATGTATGTATGTATGTATGTATATAGAGAACTTACATCTCCTGACAGATTGTGTTGTGATCAAAATAAAGTTTATCATATTTGTAACAACCTTATGTAAATACTTTTTACACCATTTTTATAGCACATTTAGTCCTGTATTTGAAGAATTGTACAAAATATTAGTTCACTTACACTTTAATTATATTCATGGTTGTGGTGTCTTTTCAGGGTAAATGGTTTATATTGAAGTCTATTGATACTGCAATTTAATTCTATTCAGTAACACTTTTAGTTATTTCTGCTCAAATTTTGGTATCTAGAAACGCTTTTAGCCTTACCAAAGCATTCCCAGACACACTCCTTAAGTTGATCAATCATTTGTTTTGTTCAACATGGCACATTGCTCTTTAATATTTATGTGTATTTGTTAAAAATTGAATCAATTGATTAGGATGAGAAGTTTAGTTTTGGGTTTTGTTCCACAAGGACCCTGGTTGGTCATTTATATCTGTGTGTGAATTTTGCAGTGAAATTAAGGAGAGGATTAAGAAGACCAAGTAAAGAAGAGGCGTGGTTTTGCAATCTATGATTGCGGCTGTGACAAAGCATTTCGTAGTGGTCAGAATGGTAAAGGTTTAAAAATGTCTAATTTTATTCACATGTGTATTCTTTTTCAAGTGCATAAGCAAATGTACATGCATAGTCATAGTGTGTACGTTTTTCTTCTTTGATTTACTTTTATTTTTATTGAGATCTGGTCAGTATTAAATTGAAATTGATATTTTAGACTTTACTCCTTATGTGGTTTTCGGAACCCAACATGTGAAGGGTTAATTCTATTTTTAGGTTGAAGGAAAATACTGTCTATAATTTGGGAAGTGCTTTCAATTCTACTCTCATCTCTAATATGAATACAGATTACAACCCTGGCCCTGAGTAATCCAAAAGCTAAAATCACACCCTCTTAATATGAACTGGATTGTAGACGTACTCTCTTTCCCTCTTAATTGCTTCTTAGAGCTTCTTTGTTTTGATTTTCATCATTTAATTTGCTAAATTTATTGTTAATTTCAGAGTACTACCAGTTTCTTTGTCCCCATGTTTATTAATTGTGTTTTTTCTCTATTCATTTAGACTGTCTTAATGGATTGAAGATCTCAGTCAAGGTTCTTTCCATATCATTTCAAGCTAGATTAGCTGGTGAGTGATATGCTCTTTGTACTGGTGCAGTATCATTGGTGCTCACTTTGTTCTACTGCTTTTGTAACGTTGAGATGTTTCAAGATTTATGACTCTGTGCGCTCTCTCTCTCTCTACACTCTCTTTCTTCCCTCGCTCCCTCTTTCATGTAGAGCCATTAATGGTACAATGAGTTTATCAGTTCTCATGTCCAAGTTCTTCTTTCTACTTTCAATTAAGTTTTGTTTGTATGTTATGTTTTCATGGAATCTCTTGCACAAATTTCAATTATGATGTACTTGAATGTCCTGAACTCAAGTCAATCAGGATTTTTATTTTTTTATTTTTATGGTTGAAACCATTGAATTTCGTTGTACTTGAATGATATAGATGTGGGGAATACATTTACATAAGGATTAATTTTAACCATTGAATTTTATTTCATTTTTCCTTGGAGCTTGAGTAACAAGATCATCAAATTCTTATATTCATTATCTATGAGAATAAATCTACATGCATAACCATATTGTTACATTTCTACTTTTATTGGGTTTTTATACAGTTTGTGTGTTTGCTTAGTCTTGCCTTGGAGTTGGATCCACTTTGTGTAATGGATAGTGATTTGTTTGAAAATATCTTTAGTGATGATTTTGAGTATAATGTGTTTTCCTAATACTGTTTTTATCCCCCTTTGTAGTCCAGTCGTTCAGAAGACATCTCCATTAACCGGTAACAGATGAAATCGTTTACTGTCGAGGTTCCTGTGCAGAAGAGCGAAAATGCTGCAAGTGGAGGATAGATAACAGCTCAAGACACATGGTATGAGGGTGCAGGTAAACTGTACATATGCATCTGGAAAAAGTTAAAAGTTAAGGCGGGTTGGATGTAGCTTCTCATTCTCGCCACAACAAAAAATACGTTTGAACTGCATTAAGCTATATTTTACTTATCAATAATGGGTAAACTGTTTTAAATAGGAAAATTAAGTTCTTATATCAGGTAAATTGTCAATTTTACAAAGTTTTCTGGTAATTAGATATATAGTTTAATTCGAAGAGTTGTGTTGACCTTTACTTTTGTTAAATTATATAGTTTAATTGCGTCCCCTTTTTCCAATCCCTATATATCTGCTCAACTCTTGGGTCAATTATTTGCCAGTAGGAATGTTTAATTGCTTGATCAATGATGTCGATTCAATTTGAAGAAGAAATAGGACTTTTGTTCACTAGGGATTGAGACTCTCACATATGAGTAAGATGTCCCAATTGTTCATTGATTCTTAGGTGCTACGTCTTTTTAGTTGCTTTGTGTGGAAACTATTCATGCCTGTTGCGACTAATACATTCAAGTCCTGCAACAACGCGCGGGCATATTTTCTCGTAATTGACTATTTCTTATATAGTGTTGGAATTCAAACTTCTTCATGGTATCAGACTAGATTGTCTTACATGTGAAGTTAAACGACCACACGCGCTCCATATTATTATGTGGTATTGTCTACGTGTTAGACTTGAAAAATTCACCACACATGAGGGCAAGGTTCTAAAAGATCATAATCGTTAGTCGAGTGGCGGACTGGAGCCTAGCGCCTAGGCGGCTAGACGGGGCCAAAGAGAACGAGGCGAATTTAAGTTAAATTTATTATATATATCGTATAAGTAATGCTTGTTTATGCTTTAAAAAAATACCTAATTGTATTGAGATACACAAATTGAAAAATAGAATGACATACTATGAAGTATTATAACACATATTGGAAAAATGGAGGACATGCATATAATGAGTGTTCATCCGAGTATTCAACAAGTTTCTTACAATTTATTGTAAAAAATAAAATGCAAAATGAAAGTTATCTATTTTCTATTTAAGTGAGAGTCGCAACCTCGGTGCATGCCTAGGCAGACGCCTAGGTGGGTTTAGCGGATGCCTAAGCAGGTGTAGACAGCCTTTCTTAATTTTCAAATACCTAGGAATTTATCAATGTCGTGGCCAGCCGCCTAGCACCTAGGCGAGGATTTTTAGAACAATGTGTGAAAGGGCTTGTTGAGAGTATCAATCTTATATCGGGAAGAAAAAAAAAAAGAACTTTGCATGTGTTTATAAGTAATGGACTGCTCCCATTTGGCCAATTAGTTTTATGTGGAAATCCCAGCTTCTTTACAATCTTATTAACTTGGAGCAAGTCCACCCCACTAAGGCAATAACTACCTAGACAATTGGACAAAGCAAGTACTACCTTAGTGAATAGTAATTGCTTAAATGCATCACTACCTCATAAAATATATTACCTGTCAATTGATTTTTTAAAAATAAATAATAATAAACAATATTATTTTATCTATTTTTTTTCTTTGGAAAAAATGAAATGCAAAATGAAAATTATCTATTTTCTAGTTAAGTGAGAGTCACAACCTCGGTGCATGCCTAGGCGGACACCTAGGTGGGTTGAGCGGGTGCCTAAGCAGGTGTAGACATCCTTTCTTAATTTTCAAACACCTAGGGATTTATCAATGTCGTGGCCAGCCACCTAGCACCTATACAGAGATTTTTAGAACAATGTGTGAAAGGGCTTGTTGAGAGTATCAATCTTATATCGGGAAAAGAAAAAAAAAACTTTGCATGTGTTTATAAGTAATGGACTGCTCCCATTTGGCCAATTAGTTTTGTGTGGAACCCCAACTTCTTCGCAATCTTATTGACTTGGAGCAAGTCCACTAGGGATGGCAACGGTTCGGTTTGGGGACGGAAATACTATATCCATCCCCATAACCATGAAAATTAATCATATCCATAACCACAAATTAACCATCGGGTATTATCCATAACCATACCCACCGGGTAACGGATTCCCCATCGGTTAACGGTTATATCCATCTTCGTCAATACAAAAAATATATTCGTTCAATTGACACATGATAATTTCGGAAATATTAATTTCGTTATTATATAATTGATGATAAAATGATTTAGTGAATGGATCTTGTGGAGTATAAAAATTAAAGCTAAACATTGATAATGTTGGCTAATCTTTGATATCTCTTATAAGTACCATTGAATTCTCATATATTTTTATTCATATAATAAATTTTAAACTTTCCCACAAAATGCAACTCACACAATGCAATTTTTGTATTTTCAAAGTAATGGATTCGGTGAATAATGAATATATATATACTGTTTAATATTTTAATATTACATTATTATATTATATTATTTGGTTTGGATTCGGGGACGGATACGGATTGGGGATCCCTATAACCATATCTAAAACCATAACCGAATAATATTCACGGTTTTTCCCCATGCCCAAAATATACCCAAATTTTCATACCCAAATCTAATCCATTCAGATGGTTATCCACGGTTATTGAGTTTCACGGTTAGAATTGCAATCCCTAAAGTCCACCCCACTAAGGCAATAACTGCCTAGACAATTGGACAAAGCAAGTACTGCCTTAGTGAATAGTAATTGATTAAATGCATCACTACCTCATAAAATATTTTACCCCGTCAATTGATTTTTTTTAAAAATAAATAATAATAAACAATATTCTTTTTTTTCTTTTTTTCTTTCTTCTCCAAACTTCCTCTCTCTCTCTTTGGAAACATCTTTTTCTCCTCAAGAAAAAAAATAGATAATCTTAAAAAAAAGGAATTTGTATGAATAGAAAACACAAATTACGTGGTATATCAATGACATGGTTGATATGTCCACTTTTATTGTAGGGTAAACTGCCAATTTAGTTCCTGAATTGTTACCTTAGTGAAAATTAGGTCCCTAAACTATTTTTTTCACAAAAATTAGTCCCTGAATTATAAAAATCTTCCAATTACATCCCTAATGTTATATTCGAAGCTATTATATTCAATTTTCCGTCAATTTAAGTTACGTTACTTGCATGTGATACACATTGGAGGGTAGATTGGTAGTTTTTCATAAATAAATAGTGTATGGAGTTAACTTTGGAGGAGAAATTGGTAGTTTTTCATAAAGAAATAGTGTAAGTTAACTTTTGAGGGTAAATTAGATATTAAATTCACAACCTATATGAAATGTTAAGCACCTATAGACGAGAAAATGAAGGTATTACACTTTAAAGTGTGTCAAGTGACTTAAGTTGAAGAAAAATTGGATAAAATAGCTTTGAATATAATAGTATGGATGAAATTAGCAATTTCTAATGAATTTAGGGACTTATTTTACCGAAAAAATAATTCAGGAACCTCATTTTCATTAAGATGATAGTTTAGGGACTAAATCGGATTGTATAGTGTTTTGAGTATGTTGTATTGATTACTATCCGACCCGACTGGTCAGAACTTAAATGGCAGCACTTCCACTTGATCAAACCGATGATGGGTTATGCGCTTCTTGGTGGAGCTAGATGACTGCGGCTAATGGGACATGTGGCATGCTTAATCCTGTCCACCTGTCAAAGCATAGGTTATGAAAAGAGGGGATGGAGCAAAATAGATGTCAAATCCTGTTCATATAATGCCATGTTTTGGCATATATTGATATCTGTTTACACATATACAACATGATTTGGTTGACGATAACAAGTTCATCAAGTGATAAAATGTTTGTGTGAATATAAACTGAAATTTTTTGGCGTGCACTTTGTTTCTATCTAAAAAACTTGTAATTTAACAATAGAACCCCAAAGTTTGAATCCAAGATCTGACATTGCTGCTCATGCAATGCAAAATTAAGTTGAAGGGCGAAAAAAACTAATATAAGAGTTTATGGACGAAAACTAAACATGACATAAAATTCAAAGACCTTTGCTACCGTTCATCCTCATTTACAAATAGATAGTACACCACATGCATACATGTTCTTTCGCCAAAATAGATGAAGTACTACATTAATTTGACAGTAGAATTGGAAGACAAAATTAAACGTTTGACTTTAGATGAACAGATCTTTGCTAACAAGGGATCACTCGTGCATATATAATTACTCATTTAAATCTGGCATGGCTCTCTCTGCTGCTGCTCTCTCTTCGGTTCAAGTTCAACGCAGCCAACATCTATCGCCACGATCACTATCCGAGCTGAAAGAACAAAACTTAAACACCAACACTTCCACTTGTTCATCTAACTGCTGATGGAGTTGTGTGCTTCTCGGTGGAGCTAGACGACTGCGGCAAATCGGACAAGTGGCATGCTTAAATCCAGTCCACCAGTCCAAGCATGGTTTATGAAAGAGATGAGCACAACTCAGTTCCCTAATCTCTTCTCCTTCCTCGATTTTGCATAGACACACAGCACATTCCGCCGTACTAGTCTCCGAATTCGCCCCGGGATTGGGTTTATACTGGACTGTGGTAAGTGATCTGTCTGTGGCTTCGTCAAAATAGTGATCATAATGTTTGGAGAAGGAATGGTAGAGCAAGAAGTTGAACAGCCAGCTGAAGTGGGTGAAAGTTAGATGTATATACTTCCACATGGTTTGCATAATTGTAATAGGAGAATTGAGAGAGTTGAGAGATTTAAATTTCCAGATTGGAGTTGTTGGGTGGGATTATGAGGGCCAAGTATGAAGGTATTTATAGGATTGGACATGGGAAAATAAGAAAGAAGCAGAGCCATGCAATCAAATTTAGGCCAATGTCACTTATCAGTACTTAGAACCAAAATGATTTCTGCACATTATTTTTCATTTTTTTGTAAACTGCTCAAAAATTTAAAGCACAAGCAGACACAAAAATAAATCTAAGCAAATAGGAAATTAATCCTAAACCTTAGAAAATTGGGAAAGCAACCCTAATCTCACTAGAAAAAAGGAAAAGAATCATAATCCTTATCAAACTACAAAATCCTACTACATATATGTCAAAAATACCGTATTAACTAATATATTTTTCAAGGTACTCTTTTTTTTTTACCCACTAGATTGAAGAATATAAACAAGAATCAATGGTTATGTGCTAAACTAACACTAAATACTCAATTATGGCAATCATGATGTGACAACACATTAAAACGACATGTATTATGTACAAGTTTGTTATTTAGCCTATTGTATCACTGAAATGCACGTAGGACTCGTGATTCACAAAATCAACGACAACATTAAGGAGTCTTGAAATGTAATAATTGTAGAAAGGAATTCAAAAGCAAAACATTTCTGTACGAAAGAAGCTATAAACCGACCGGGAGGACCCAATTGGAGAAGTCTTCGTGCATGCAAATGCATGCGTGTCCCAGTCCAAATTTGGGTTTGGCATTTTTGGATCTATATATCAAATTGGGATTTGGATTCTCTCCGGATCCACTCCCTGGGGATCTCGGGGATCAATGCACATGAACCGTTCATCAAAGATCGTGCAGCCACAATTAAATGCTTTTTACGCAAAACGAGACTGCTTTACTTTTAAAAATATAAAAAAACATTTAATTGTGGTCGCATGATTTTTTATGAACTGTCCTTGTGCATTAATCCCGGGACCCCCAGGAAGGGGATCTGGAAAGAATCCAAATTCATCAAATTGTTCCTTCAATCATACGGTCACAATCTTATTGACTTGACTTAATTTCTTTTTCTAAGTAATTATATTTCTTTTTTATTA
This sequence comes from Heteromeles arbutifolia, assembly GCA_024362995.1. Lineage (NCBI taxonomy): Eukaryota > Viridiplantae > Streptophyta > Magnoliopsida > Rosales > Rosaceae > Heteromeles > Heteromeles arbutifolia. The sequence goes on from JANCRC010000021.1 coordinate 3,222,206, forward strand.
AACGTCTCAAAATTCAGCAGGGGACTAATAGTTAGTTAATTAAGAACATTCACCCTTACATCGGAGATTCAAAATTACAAATAGCCTTTTTCCAATATCGCTTGTTTTAGAAGAAAAGTCACAAAATATAAACTGAATTAAGAAGTTGTAACACCTCAAAGTGGCGACTTGAAACAGTAAAAACTGCTCAAACAAATAGCTGCAGAACTATTTTCATATGACTCAAAACACTGATGACTTGAAACAGTAAAAACTGCTGAAACAAATAGCGGCAGAACCATTTTCGTATGTCTAACATATTGTATATCTTGCTCCTCTTCAAATCAAATAAATAAAAAGGGAAATTCTGGTTTCAATCGATCACGGATCAGCGGCTATGTGCGTGGCTCTTTTTCCTCCGGTAATCGGCATTCTTCAGAGTCGGTACAATTGATGCCTAAGCTTTCCTGTGCATCATGTCCATCCTCATGCTCTCAGTTTTCTCAATTTCTGAATACGCATTTCTTTTGTTTAAAAACCTCAGTTTTGATTTCAGAGTCCCTAACAACTTGATTAGGCTCCTCATCACCATGCTTGAACCTCCAATCTGATCAAGGAAAAGAGACATATATGAGGTTTTATTTTATTTTTGGGTTTAAACAAGTTCTTGAATGTTTAGATGATTTTTTAGCGTAAGGTACACACACTAAATAAAAATGAAAATAACATACCACTTAAACGCAGCCGGACGTACTATTCCGAGGAAGGATTGGAAGAGAGCCGGGCTAGTCGGGCTTAAACCAGTTTGATCAAAGGCTTGAGAAATCGTATTAATTAAGCAGATGTATTAATATGAGTGTTAGATGGCTGGCTATGCATAATTATGTATAAACAATGCAATAATCCCATAATTAGCTGGAGTCACGAGAGTGAATCTTGTGTTGGATACGGCCTTGACTACGATTTGATTAAGGAAATCATATACTAGTACAAAAACATGTTTGCGCGACGCAGCAAATTTCGTTGCGCAAAGTATGTTTACGCAACGCTAATTAGAAAACGTCGTGCAAACGGCCTTTGTGCAACGACACTTTGGGCGACGAAGAGTGACGTCGCGCAAAGGCCGTTTGTGCGACGTTTTTTGCGTCGCGCAAGATTTTGGCGCCGAACCAAGATGCTTTACTGCTTTTTTCACAACTTTGCGCGACGCAAGAGCACCTACGTCGCGCAAAGCTATTTTGCACGATGTAGGTACGCCTGCGTCACGCAAAGTTTTTTTTTATTTTTTTTATTTTTTCCTTTGGCGGTTCTTGCATTGCCTTTTTCTTTTGTGGTATCCACTTGTTTAAATGTTTTAAATTGACGATCGAATTAGTTCATTGTATTCATATAGGGTTAAGGAGTGTAGCTGTAAAAAAATCATCAAAATCGGAGTTAAAATAACTGTTCCGTGATTTTTCGTTTATCGCCATCGAAGGGTTTGTCCCGTTACTTGATATATGAATGTTTGTTTTTTGCGATTTTTGGCGTATGCGATCTTGAAGCATATACAAACAAGTTTGACGATTGGATCGTTGAAACTAGTTTCGTTTAATGCGTATCGCATCAAAACAATATATTCACTAACATTTGGAGTTTATCTATACTTTCATTAAGTATAACATAAGATTTTGTGGTATCCAATAGTGTAAATATTTTAAATTAACGATCGAATTAGTTCATTGTATTCATATAGGATCATGGACTGTAGCTGTGAAAAATCATCAAAATCGGAGTTAAAATTACCGTTAAATCGTGATTTTTCGTTTATAACCAACGAAAAGGTTTGTCCTGTTACATAATTTTTGAATGTTTGTTTTTTGCGATTTTTGGCGTATGCGATCTCGAAGCAAATACAAACAAGTTTGACGGTTGGATCATTGAAACTATTTTCGTACAATGCGTATCATATCAAAACAATAGATTCACTAACACTTGAAGTTTATCTATACTTTCATTAAGTATAACATAAGATTTTGTGCTATCTAATAGTGTAAATATTTTAAATTGACAATCGAATTAGTTCATTGTATTCAAGGAGTGTAGCTGTAAAAAATCATCAAAATCGAAGTTAAAACTACCGTTAAATCGTGATTTTTCGTTTATAATCATTGAAAATATTTGTCCCGTTACTTGATCTCTGAATGTTTGTTTGTTGCGATTTTTGACGTAAGCGATCTCGAATTATGTACAAACAAGTTTGACGATTGGATCGTCTAAACTAGTTTCGTACAAAGCGTATTCCATCAAAACAATATATTCACTAACACTTGGAGTTTATTTATACTTTCATTAAGTATAACATAAGATTGTGTGGTATCCACTTGTGTAAATGTTTTAAATCGATCAAATTAGTTCATAAGCAAAAGGGGAAAAAAAAAAAAAAAAACTTTGCGCGACGTAGGTCTTCGTCGCACAAAGTTTTTTTTTTGCCATTTTTCTTTTCTTTTGGGGTTCTTGCATTGCCTTTTTCTTTTGTGGCATCCACTTGTGTAAATGTTTTAAATTGAAGATCGAGTTCATTCATTGTATTCATATAGGGTCAAGGAGTGTAGCTATAAAAAATCATCAAAATCGAAGTTAAAATAACCGTTAAATCATGATTTTTAGTTTATAACCGTCGAAAAATTTTGTCCCGTTACCTGATCTCTGAATGTTTGTTTTTTGCGATTTTTGGCGTATGCGATCTCAAAGCATATACAAACAAGTTTGACGGTTGGATCGTTGAAATTAGTTTCGTAGAATGCGTATCCTATCAAAACAATAGATTCGCTAACACTTAAGAGTTTATTTATACTTTCATTAAGTATAACATAAGATTTTGTGGTATCCACTTGTGCAAATGTTTTAAATCGATAATCGCATTAGTTCTTAAGCAAAAGGGAAAAAAAAAAACTTTGAGCGACGTAGGTCTTCGTCGTGCAAAGCTGTTTTGCGCGACGCAGGTATACCTAAGTCGTGCAAAGTTTTTTTTTTCCCCCTTTTTCTTTTCTTTTAGGGTTCTTGCATTGCCTTTTTCTTTTGTGGCATCCACTTGTGTACATGTTTTAAATTGAAGATTGAGTTCATTCATTGTATTCATATAGGGTCAAGGAGTGTAGCTGTCATCAAAATTGAAGTTAAAATAACCATTAAATCATGATTTTTCGTTTATAACCGTCGAAAAATTTTGTCCCGTTACTTAATCTCTAAATGTTTGTTTTTTGCGATTTTTGGCGTATGCGATCTCAAAGCATATACAAACAAGTTTGACGGTTGGATCGTTGAAATTATTTTCGTAGAATGCGTATCCCATCAAAACAATAGATTCACTAACACTTAAAAGTTTATTTATACTTTCATTAAGTATAATATAAGATTTTGTGATATCCACTTGTGTAAATGTTTTAAATCGATAATCGAATTATAAGCAAAGGGAAAAAAAAAAAAACTTTGCGCGACGAAGATCTTCGTTACGCAAAGTTTTTTTTTTCTTTCCCTTTTTCTTTTCTTTTGGGGTTCTTGCATTGTCTTTTTCTTTTGTGGTATCGACTTGTGTAAATGTTTTAAATTGAAGATCGAGTTCATACATTGTATTCATATAGGGTCAAGGAGTGTAGCTGTAAAAAATCATCAAAATCGAAGTTAAACTAACCGTTAAATCATGATTTTTTGTTTATAACCGTCGAAAAATTTTGTCCCCTTACTTGATCTCTGAATTTTTTTTTTTTTGCAATTTTTGGCATATGCGATCTCGAAGCATATATAAACAAGTTTGACGATTGGATTGTTAAAATTTCGATATACAATTAATATTGGAACTGATTTGATTTGCAGGGAAGCATGCACAAATACAAGGGAAGAGGACACGGATATTGGCTGTTGCGGAGGTAAAAGTATTCCAGATGCTAGACCAAAGCCATTGGATCCGTCAGACATATATCAACAAATTGAGATAGTTCATAGGGAGAGAGAAAGCAGTCGTTTTTTGCCAAGTCTGTTGATCCAGATGGTTTTCCTCCCTACTTCTTGGGGAGGAAAGGGTGGAACATGAGAATGAGCACCCAGTATCGTTACCGATTGGGTGATGCCTCGGGACTCAACGCTTCGCTACGAGCTAGCCTTCCTGGGTTCTATTTTTCATTATCACATGACTGCTCTGAAGTTGTGTGTGTTGGCAAGTGGTATTGTCCTTTCATGTTTGTCAAGGAAGGCGGGGTGAAGTTGAAGGACCAAATGAAATATTCTATGTACTATGAAATAAAACTTGAGCAAAGATGGGAGAAGATTTTCGACAGCGTTAATGACAACGCTGAAAATAAAAAGAATCCTGCTGTGTTTGTGGATGCTTTTGTTCAAAGAGAGGTGGTTTATGTGGGTGGAAGGGAGGCTGTTTGGGATGAAAGAAATGAAGGTGGGGGTGTTATGTTTGTGTGGTTTAAGAGTTTTGATGGGGTGGGAGGGGAAACAAGTGTGGGATTGAGCATGAAAGTTATTGAAAGAACGAAATGGGAGCAAGAAAGAGTTGGGTGGGTTGGTGGGGATGAAAGGCAAGTGAGGGTGGAGAGAGTGGAAGAGTTTGGGGGGACGGGTGGTGGCAGGTGGAAGAGATTTGGTTGTTATGTGCTGATAGAGAGGTTTGTACTGAAGAGAATGTCTACGACTGGAAGCGCTGCAGGACTACTTGCATATGATTTCAAGCACACTCACCAGATTAGGAGCAAATGGGAATGACAAAAATTTGGTTGCTGCACCAACATGTACTGGAAAGAATGGACGGGAAGTTTGGTATTAAGTCATGGTTTTCAGACACGTTGATCATCATATTTAGGAGCGAAAAAAAACCAATTTGTCGTGTTTTCGGGTATACACTAGTCGTTTTAGGTACGTTGCTCTCCACTGATAAATGCAGACTTGCATAAAGTTTTAAGTCATGGATTGTAGTACTGTTCTTTTATAATGTCTCTCGACAGAATCATGAGCAGTGTATGAATAATGAGTGTTCCCATTAAAATGTCTTCAATCTCAGGCCCTGCACAAAAAGACATTTAAGCTTAAACGAAACCTTAATTTTCAGCCTACAATGATCGTGGAATTTCCGAACCTTCGAGATATATGGTAAAATTCCGACTTAATTAGCTTAAGGGTAAATTGAATTTTATTTGATTTATTCAGCAAAAGGGCATCTGAAATTCTTTAAGCTGGACAGTATTGCTTAATTAATCATAAGTCTTTATCATTCGGGTAACTATGACACAATCCGAAAGGACAAAACAAACACCAAAACACGACCCGTCACTAGAAGATTAAGGAATAGTTTATAACAAAAAAACAACTCTCACCGCATGTTTTATCTCACTAAGTGGAGTCGCGTGTATGAGTCCTAGAATGTCATCATTGCACTCGTTTTTTCGTCATGTCTTCCGTTAGTTCCCAGTACTCCATATCTTTTCCTAAAGTGTCTTTCCAAGTCTTCATAGGTTTCCCTCTACCTTTTTTGCCCTGAGCTTCTGTCCCATAGTCTCATCATCTAATTGGAGCATCTGTAAGTCTTTGATTCACGCCAAACCACCTTAACCGGTTCTCAAAAAATAGTTTATAAAGTTGGAAAAATCTGCACCAGCCTGTAGAGAAAATTAAACGGAACATATGATAGAGATGGTCTTTTCTATTAATTCTAGTATGTGTCAATCACTGTCATCCAGTTCAATTCCTTTGGTAACAAGAAACCCCAACAAAACATAATGTATGCGATTGACAAGGGCTTTGTCTGTATGTAGAAGGTCCCCCAAGTCACTTTCATCGACTAGCCTTATAATATTAAGATAATAATTAACCTTATTGATTAGCCAAAAAAATACAATCAAAGTTAGGGTTTATAGCTAATGTAGAAAAAGGAAAGTTACTTGGACCAGGAAACAGTTTACAAACCAATATTGATTTAAGTGAGAGAGCAGAGAAGGAGATTGATGGAGAAGATGAAACGTAAGGGGAAAATAGGGTTTGTATTGGCCTTTCTGAAGGGAGAAAAATACAGCAGCTATATTTGCAAATTCTAGCACTTATGACAAGAAGAGAATGGCGTTGGCCTTGTATATCTCAACAAGATAAAAGAAAGATAGCATTGGCCTTGTAATCTTTCACAAATGCCATTAAACTGGCATTGGCCTTGAATTCAACATACTTGACCTGAAAACTGAAATCGAACTAATCTTTCTTGAGAACTAATCTCGATCACAGATCCTCAGCAGCATTCGAAATACCATCAGCGGAAGAAGATCACCAAAGACTTGAATTCAACATACTTGACCTGACAACTGAAATCGAACTAATCTTGAGAACTAATCTTGATCACAGATCCTCAGCAGCATTTGAAATACCATCAGCCAATCAGCGGTAGAAGATCAGCAAAGATAATACATGGCGATGATACCATGGAAAACGTTGAGATTCTACCATAAAACCAATCGATAATATAAGGAGTAGCTCAACCATTTATAAGCCTTGCAAGGTTTCTCCTTTCACCAATGGAGGACTATTTTACCTTCATATTCTCACAAAACTGAGAAGATGGTGTCACAATGAGGAGAAATGTTTCACTATGCACGGAACATGGTACACCACGTGCCATTACATAAGTAAAGATAAGTTTTATTTTTTAAGTTAATTTTTTAACACAAGTATCTTCATCGCTGAGTGTCCGAATCTGATCAACGATGTCATTGAAGAAAGTTAGGGTTCCATCATAAAACCAATTAGCAATACGGGGAGTAGCTCGTCCAACCTCTTATAAGCCCATGCAAGGTCCTTTGGGACTCATTCTCAACATGCCCCCACACGTGTGTCGAATTTTCAAGCCTAATACGTGGAAAACACAACGGGGTGACGTGGAGCGCGTATGGCCATTTGGCTTCATACGTGGGACAACCTGCTCTGATACCATGAAGAAAGTTGAGGTTCTACCATAAAACCAATTGGCAATATGAAGAGTAACCCAACCTCCTATAAGTCCATGCAAGGTCCCTCCTCCCAGCAATGTGTGACTCATTCTCAATTGGTTTTATGGTGGAACCTCAACTTTCTTCATGGTATCAGAGCAGGTTGTCCCACGTGTGAAGCCAAACGGCCAAATGTGCTCCACGTCAACCTGTTGTGTTGTCCACGTGTTAGGCTTGAAAATTCGCCACACGTGAGGAGAATAAGTCCCACATTGATAGGAGGAGGGACTTTGCATGGGCTTATAAGAGGTTGGGCTACTCCCCATATTACCAATTAGTTTTATGATGGAACCCTAACTTCCTTACCATGGATGATCTGGTCAAGATGGCGGAGGATGGCGGCGTTCCGTTTGAATGCAGAAACAACAATTTCGTCGTAAAGAATCATACTTAAAGACTTAATGCAAACTTCCAAGCAGGTGCTACATACAATAAAAGACACCCACTTTTTCAAGCTTAGATTGAGAAATAAATCTACGAGCCTTGCATTTGCTGCATATTGTCACTTTCTACTCTTTGCTTGTATCAACGTACCCGGCCAATCAAGATAATATGAAACTATAAGTTATCAAGAAATTAATTATAATAATAACTTTCATGACACGGCACACTTATAAACTTTCCGTTATTGTGGCATTTAATGCCAATGATTCAAAGTTTTGTGTAAGTTTTCGTACACACAATTGCCAAAATAACAGTTTAACTATGTCATGTAAATTGTTTTCCATACACCATAAATTTTTTTTTGAAGTACAATCATCTAAACCATGAACCTAGCTAGGAGCTTCTTCTTTTTTTTTCTGTTTTTTTTTTTTTAATAATATTTTGCCACAAAGTCCGTCCCACTCCAGCATTGCTATCATGGGACGAGCTTTGAGGAGAATTTATTGATAAACAAGAAAAATACAATATGTCAGGGGGGACATGAGGCCAAACCCAGACCAATAAAGAATTCATAACAACAATCAAAACCTCTTTCAGCAAAACCTATAACAAGGAAGCTTAGAAAGGTTGTGAGAATAAGCAGCTGCAGCACAAGGAGGGCATGAATCCCACCAATGGACACCGGGGTGATCAACACCATAATTGGCCAAACAATCAGCAACTTGATTACCCTCTCTAAAAATATGAGAAATCTGAACCTGCATGGAGGATAGTAAAACTCGACAGTTATGCCAACTGACAAACAGCCTCCAAGGGATACATGTCAAGGAAGGTGAGGATGAAGAAAGAAGATGAACAACCAGTGAGGAGTCACATTCAATCCATAAGGAATGCCAACCTTTATCCCAAGCTAAAGATACAGCATGAATAACAGCGCGTAGTTCGGCATCCAAAGAAGAGGCCAAGCCTATTGAACCCGCAAAACAACCAAGAGAATTACCCGTAAAATCCCGAAAGATACCACTAAATGCAGCCACACCAGGGGAACCTCTTGCAGCACCATCAGTATTCACTTTGATCCAAGACTGAGAAGGCAGGCGCCACAACACCTCAATAATTTTTGGAGCCTTAGCAGGACATCCATGAACACCAATAGAATGAAGAATGCAAGACTTTGGATGCGGTCCCTAGCTATGAATATTCTTTGACTAAAACCTTGTTGGTTTTCAATTTTTGATCCAAGTCCCTAAAATTAATGTGATAATTTATTTCTATGTAGGTTACTATATTTTTTTAAATTAAAAATTGAAATTTATAGTTGTTTATATTAATGAGATTTTAAATAAAAAACCATAATTTGTGGGATTAAAAATATTAAAATATAAACATACTATTTTGTGTGTGTGTGTGTGTGTGTGTGTGTGTGTGTGTAAACATTGGTACATTCATAAAAAATTAACCAAAAAATTATTGTATCAAAACATGGGTACATTCTTCAAAATCACAACAACAAAAAAGAAGATATTAGGCTTCATAAAATTAGTAAATTTTTTTGATTAAACTTAACATGGATACATTCTCAAATCAAAGAAAAAAGAACGTACCCATATAAGTTTAAAAATGGATTAGAAAAAAAATTGAATAAATTTTATATAAAAAAAATGGTACATTTTACATATAACAAAATGGTATATTTAAGAATGAGTACATTTGAAGATTAAAAATTTGAAAAAAAATGAATGGTACATATAATTAGCATGGTTACATTTAGCAAAATTAAAAATGGGTACAAATAAATAAAAAAATATGGGTGCAAATACAAATAAAACTTTATAAAATATGGGCACCAAAAAAAAATATATAGGTACAAATTAAAACTGAAAAGAAAATTGGTACAAATTAAAAAAGGGTTGCAAATTAAAAATGGGTAAAACTAAAAATAAAAATATATGATAAAAAATTTAGCCATAAATATAAATATACTAATTGTAACATTTTTAACATTAAATGAATATATTTAGAAATAAAAAATATTTTATTATTGAAATAATTAATGATGTTATTAATACCAAGGACCTTGATCAAAAAATGAAAATGAAGAAGGTTTTAATCAAATAAGTAGCAAAAGGAAGGATGAGAATCTAAATATGTTTTCAGAAGAATATTCCTTAAATATGTTTTTGGAGCCCTAGGAGTTAACACTACAAGAATATTCCTTAAATATGTTCTCAGAAGTTCGAGTTCCGGAATTCTATAAATTAAAACTGTTTGTAATCAAGTAATTTCATCAAAGCAATTTGAAAGTGAGCCAGTCTTTCTTTTCTTAAACATTGTCTTCTTTAATTTGGTCACAAAGATGTATGTGACAAGGCCTCTGTCTGTGTATAAAAATTCTCCCGAGTCACTGTCTCTTCCACCTCCGGAGGGCCCAAATTCTGGCTGTCTTGTACTCCATGACGACGATTCAATTGAGATAAACTGTTGCGGATGCGAGGACGACAAGGTTAAAGGTTTGCCTTTCCCTCAGAACATGGATCTAACCGTTGGATATGGCTCAGATAACGATGATGTCGCCTTCATTCCAGTGCTTGATCAACCCTTGTCTTCCAATAGATACCATGTCACACTTCGAAGAGGCTGCCACAAAGGGTACGCACATATGTATATGTATAAACATCCATACATATTAAGTGTTACTGTTACATGGAAAAATTTATATTGGAACTGATTGCAGGGAAGCATGCACAAATACGAGGGAAGAGGATACGGATATTGGCTGTTTCGGAGGTAAAAGTATACCAGATGCTGAACCAAAGCCATTGGATCCGTCAGACATATATCAACAAATTGAGATAGTTCATTGGGAGAGAGAAGGAAATTGTTTTTTTGACAAGTCTGTTGATCCAGATGGTTTTCCTCCTTACTTCTTGAGGAGGAAAGGGTGGAACGTGAGAATGAGCAAACCGTATCATTACCAATTGCGTGAAGCCTCGGGACTCAACTCTTCGCTACGAGCTAGCCCTCCTGGGTTCGATTTTCCATTATCACATGACTACCCTGAAGTTGTGTGTGTTGGTAAGTGGTATTATGTTTGTTAAGGAATGAGGGGTGAAGCTGAAGGACCAAGTGAAAAATTGTATGTACTACGAAATTAAACTTGAGCAAAGATGGGAAAAGATTTTCGACAATGTTAATGACAACGCTGAAAGAAAAAAGAATCCTGCTGTGTTTGTGGATGCTTTTGTTCACAGATAGGTGGTTTATGTGGGTGGAAAGGAGGCTGTTTGGGATGAAAGAAATGCGGGTGCGGATGATATGTTCATGTGGTTTAAGAGTTTTGATGGGGTGGGAGAAGAAACTAGTGTGAGATTGAGCATGAAAGTCGTAGAGAGAATGAAATGGGAACAAGAAAGAGCTGGATGGGTTGGCGGGGATGAAAGGCAAGTGAGGGTGGAGAGAGAGGAAGAGTTTAGGGGGACGGGTGGTGTCGGGTGGAATAGGTTTAGTTGTTATGTGTTGGTAGAGAGGTTTGTACTGAAGAGAATGTCTACGACTGGAAGCGCAGCAGTAATACTCTCATATGATTTCAAGCACACTCACCAGATTAGGAGCAAATGGGAATGACAAAGATTTGGTATTGAGTCATGGTTTTCAGACACTTGATCATCATATTTGGGGTCGAAAACTCCAATTTGTACTGTTTTCGGTATTACACTAGTCATCGTTTTAGGTACATTTGTAACAACCTGTCCCGATTTTATCGGAACAAATAGGGTATTTTCGTGAAGTTTCATCTTGGGCTAGATCTTCTTCTTTTAAAATTGGTTTTTGGATCTTAATTGGTGAGCCTAAGGGTCCCACCTCCTGTTTTGTCCCCCGGTTCTCTTTCCCTTTCCTTTTATTTTTTCTGAAAAGTCTCTCTCTCTTCTCTCTTCTCCCTCACTCTCCCTTATCACAACTCTCAGCTCTCTCCCTCAACTCTCTTCGTTCCTCTCCGATGCACCCCCACACCCACACTCAGTTACACACGCACAACCTAGGACCCTCCCAAGCAAGAACTCAAACCCAGGACAGGTCCGTGGTGCACCACAGTGGCGGAGACCACTGTTCTCTTCCTCCCTCGTCGAACTCCGGCGAGTTTCTTGAATTTTCAACCTTGGTAAGCTTCATGACTCTCTCTAATCTTCCTATTGATCCGTCAAACTCTTGTTAGAGCTCATTTTAGGTGCTTTGGTGAAGGTTTGTAGTGAGACACTACTACAAAATGGCCTTATAGTGTCAGTATGTGGTGTCAGTTTAATCTAATATAGTGGCGGATTAAACAGTTCCGACACTAATTGAAAATGACGTCGTATTTACTGTTGCTTATAAGCGCCATAAAATACTGGTGTCGCTTTTAAACCGACGTAAACATGCATTTTAATATTATTAAATAGTGGTGTCGCTTTTAAACTGACGTAAACATACATTTTAATATTTTTAAATACTGGTGTCGCTTTGAAACCGACGTAAACATACATTTTAATATGTTTAAATAGTGGTGTCGCTTTTAAACAGACGTAAACATACATTTTAATATTTTTAAATAGTGGTGTCGCTTTTAAACCGACTTAAACGTACATTGTAATATTTTTAAAATACTGGTGTCGCTTTTAAGCGACAAAAAGTATGAGTGGCAAACAGCTGGAATAGCTTTTTCAGTCAGTCTTGGCGTCGGTTTGAACCGACGCAAGTTTGTTATTTCGAGGCCGCCTGCTAGGACTATCAAGTCTGTCAGGAATACGCCGGTTTTAACCGACACAAATGTGTCATTATTTCGACGCCACACAAACTTGTTCGTACTTTTTAAAATATTTTAAAGCCTGCGTCGGTTTTGAGCGACAAGAGATTTTAGTTTTTTAAATATTTTAAAATCCGGTGTCGGTTGTAAGCGACAGAATAATGATCTTTATATCCCCCCTCCGTGTTTTCTTGTTACTCTCTTTCAGTTTTCTTATTCGTTCTTCCAATTTCAAACCCTCCCTGTGCTTTCTCTCTTCCACCTTTCTTATTTGTTCTTCCTACTTCATTTGTTCCTTTTTCACAACAGTAAGTTTTTCTTGCTTCTAATATTTTTATTTTCTCCACTTATGTTTAATTTTTGTTTATAATTTATTTGTGTAGGGAATTTATTTGAGCTGGTTGGGTACATAAAGATTTGATCGACGACGGAATTCTTCCATAATTCAGGTTTCTATCACTAAATTCTTTAATTTTTAAATTGTATAATACACAAGTTTATTTATTTAAAATTTCTAATTTAAGTACTTGGATAAATTTCTACTATTTTTTGTTAAATTAATAAATATTTAGTCGAATTAATTAGTTTTGTCACTTGAATTGTTATGAGAAAATGGAAATGAATAATATTTATAAGCATTTATGTGAAATTGACATATTAAATATAACATAAACTTATAATATTTAGTAATATAAGAATATATTATGTTAAATTAATTTGTTTTGCACTCTAATTGTTATTTTAATTTGTTTTTGTTGTTATTTTGATAACTTTGATAACTTTTGGTTGTTATTTACTAGAATGGATTGGATGAGCATAATTTTGATAACTTTTTGTTGTTATTTTAATTTGTTTTTACTATAATAGGTGTTGAAAATTAAAAGATTGCAATCGTGATAGAGTTCGAGGGTTGAAAGATAGAAATTGAAAATTCTAATGGTTATGCCTACATGATAGGGATTGAAAGATTGTAGGCATATTTGTGTCAACGTAATATTTTGCCCTTGTGAAGTGGTAAAACATGGACAGAAGTTGGTTGACGATAGCTCGAAATTTGGAAGCTTATACAGCTGGAATTAATTTGTTTTTGGACCAAGCAGTTGCAAATGGTGTTGGCCCTGATAAGTTTAGATGTCCTTGCAAAAGATGTTGTAATCGATATACTTTTGTTAGGAACACTGTTGTTGAACATCTCATATTGTATGATATGGATAAATATTATAAAAAAGCTTGGTGGCGACATCATGGTGAGAAAAACATTGGAGAGCAAAATGTGGCAATCGGAGAAGAAGAAACAGGAGATGAGGTGGTTGGTATGCATGATTTTCTTAATGATGTATTTGTCCAACCATTAACAGAAGAAGGTGTTGGGCCGTCTACTGAACCACCTATTGGGGAAGGGTGTCCAGAAAAGGTGGAGACTTTTTTTAGGTTGCTTGAAGAGGCAGATTAAGATTTGTGGCCAGGATGTAAAAAGTTTAAGAAATTGGAAGCAGTTGTAAGACTGTATCAGATCAAGTGTTTAGCGGGAATGCCAGACGAGATCTTCACCACTTTACTGGAGCTAATTAAAATAATGTTGTCTGAAGGAGATTGTTTGCCTGAATCCTGTTATAAGGCAAAAAAACTTATAAATGACTTGGGTCTGACGTATGTGAAAATTGATGCATGTCCCAATGACTGCATGATCTATTGGAAAGATACTTCAGAGTTAACCATGTGCTCTGTTTGTGGTGAATCAAGATATAAAATTACCAACGCAAAGGATAGCTCGAGAAAAAAGATCGTAGTTAAGGTTATGTGGTATTTTCCTTTAAAACCACGATTGCAACGATTTTTTATGTCGAAGCATACAGCTGAATATATGAGGTGGCATGCAACTGAATGTCCTAAGGATGAGTTTATAAGGCATCCTTCAGATTCTCCAGCATGAAAGCATTTGGATAATTTATATTCGGATTTTGCGTCAGAAATTCGAAATGTCATATTAGGGTTAGCCAGTGATGGATTTAATCCTTTTGGGAAAATGAGGCATGACCATAGCACATGACCTGTGGTGCTTTCTATTTACAATTTGCCCCCTGGATGTGCATGAAGCAACCAAATTTGTTGTTCTCTCTATTAATACCAGGACTGCGCAGTCCTGGTAAAGAGATTGATGTATACATGCGTCCACTAATTGACGAGTTGAATGAGTTGTGGGAGGTGGGCACTCCCACTTATGATGCATATTCCAACCAAAGTTTTACGATGAAGGCTGCCGTCTTATGGACTATAAGTGATTTTTCGGCTTATGGAATGTTGTCAGGATGGAGTACACATGGCTATAAAGCCTGTCCACATTGCATGCATGATAAAGAATCTATTTATTTGCCGGCGAGTCGTAAGATTTGTTATATGGGGCATCGACGCTTTCTTGAAGATAATCATAGGTTTCGAAGGCAAACCAGAACTTTTAATGGTCGTCGAGAGCATCGTAGTGCACCAAGGCAGTGGACTGGTTTACAGTGTCTCAAAGAACTTTCTACATTGAGATTTACTTTTGGAAAACCAAAGAAAGATGCTTCAGTTGGGCAACGCAGAAAAAGAACTTCGGGCAGTACAAGTAGTAACAGTTAGTGGAAGAAGAAATCTATTTTTTATGAACTACCTTATTGGAGGCATCTGTTGATTAGACATAATCTTGATGTTATGCATATCAAGAAGAATATATGTGACAGTGTGGTGGGAACATTGCTAGATATAGAAAAGTCTAAAGATGGATTGGCTGCACGTGTAGATCTTGAAGTCTTGAACATGAGACGTAGTCAACACCCACGTAGAGAAGGAAATAGAACATTTCTACCTTCAACATTGTTCACGTTGAAAAGAGAAGAAAAAACTGCATTTTGCAAAGTGTTGTCTACCATTCGTGTCCCCGATGGATATTCTTCAAATTTATCGCGATGTGTGCACGTGAATGAATGAAAAATACATGGGTTGAAAAGTGACGATTGCCATGTTTTAATGCAGTAGTTACTCCTGCTTGCAATATGCCCGGTTTTGCCTAAAGTTGTTACTATGGTATTATTAGAGTTGAGTGCAATTTTCAGACAGATGTGTAGTAAGAAAGAGTCTGAGGAAGGATTCAAGCAACTAAATTCAAGAATTGCCTTGACATTATGTCAACTTGAAAAAATATTCCCTCCTGCATTTTTTGATATAATGGTGCACCTTCCAGTTCACTTGGCAGATGAAGCAGCTCTTACAAGGCCTGTTCCATGTAGATGGATGTATCCAATTGAACGGTAATTAATAAATTTTTATAAATTTTTTACTATTGTAGTCATAGATTTAATTTATAATTATAATAATTTGTGTTTCGTTTATAATTGTAGGTATTTGCAAACGTTGAAACGTTATGTTCGTAATAAGGGTCGGCCTGAAGGTTCTATTGCTGAAGCATATTTGGTGGATGAGTGCTTACCTTCTGTTCCATGTATCTTAGAGATGTCGAGTCTCGTCGCACCCGTAGAGGCCGAAATGAAGATGGTATTGGACGTGGAGTGTCTGGTGGGTTATCAATTTTTGACTCCAAAGGATGTTATATGGGTTCAGGAGAAAATGTGGAGCTCGATCTAAATGTTCTTGATCAGTGCCATAGATACATTCTAAATAATTGTGATGAAGTTAACCCATTTAGAAGGTAAGAACGTTTAATCTTACGTCTTAATGTTTTATTGGTTTTCTTAACTTTGAAAAATTAATTATCTAAATTTGGACATAAATGCCCAGGCAACATGAGGAATTCTTGAAAATGAAAAATCATCAAGAAAGGTTAACTATGCGACAAATTCAGGAGCTAAGCAAGAAAGAATTTCCAGAATGGTTCAAGCAACATGTGAGTTGATACAACAATCACATTATTTGTTTATATTTTTACATTTTAATTATAACATGATTATAGTTATCATGTCAACTTTTATCATCATTCTTATTACAGATGAATTCAAGATGTCATCCTAATGACACGTTGATATCTCAAGACTTGCATTGGCTAGCTAATTATCCTAGCATGGTTGTGCGTAGATATAAAAGTCACATTGTTCATGGGTTCAGATTTCGTATAAAATCTATGGATGACAAGCATAAGAATCAAAATTGTGGTGTCTTTGTACCTGCAAATGTTCCTGGTGCAATTGGGCAAGTGAATTGTTATGGCAGAGTTGTAGAAATGTTTGAGGTTAAATATTGTGGTCATGCTGAGCCAGAAGATAGGGGTCGAGCTGTGATGTTATTTAAGTGTGAATGGGTTAATAGTGAAAGTCCACGAGGAATGAAGACTGATCAATATGGATTTACTATGGTGAACTTCAATCGATTAGGATTTAAAGAGGATCCTTTCATATTAGCATCACAAGCATTACAAGCATTTTACGTCGAGGACACAATTGAAAAAGATTGGCACGTAGTTGTTCGAACGCAGCCAAGAGATTTGTTTGACGTATTAGAGGATAATGATGCAATTGAAGATTATGCGGTACCAAATTTGGATGATCAGATACTTGACCATGAAAATTTCCATACAAGGGTTGGCGTGGAAGAGACACATTTTCATGAATCACTACCGTTGCCTACCCAGTTCGCTAGTAATGCTAATGCCGACGATGACACAACAGATGATGACCTAGAATAAATATAGTAACTGTTTTATGTGTTTTAAGTATTAATTAGACAATATTTTTAATTTTTATTACGTATTTTATTAAAATCTTAAAATGTTATATGAGATAACCAAAAAAAAAAAAAAAACTCAATATTTATATTTTATGGGTTAAACTTTTTTTTTTTTTAAACTACTTTAGTGTCGCTTTTGTGCGATGGCATGGTGAGATAGTGTCGGCTAAAACCGACGTGAAGTGGATTTGGGAAGAGCAACTTCAATTAGTCACTTCGTAAGGGCAGTAAAGTGTGTGGGAAAGTGGTTCTTTGATATCATGTAGTAAAGTGTGTCAGTTGTAGTGTCGGTTTAAACCGACACAAAAATTAAATAAAGCGACGCCATGTACATTTCAAAAAACTATGTCAGAAAGTGGTTGTTTGATTTAATGTAGCAGTAAATATGTGTTAGTATTAGTGTCGGTTTTAAACGACACAAATTTTAACTAAAGGGACGCCATATAAATTTCAAATTACTATGTTAGAAAGTTGTTTGGTTTGATGCAGCAATAAATGTGTGAGTTGTGGTGTCGGTTTAAACCAACATCAAGTTATTCTAAAGTGACGCTAGCGCATTAAATTTTTGTCAGGAAGTAGGTGGATTTAATTTTATCAGTAAATGTGACAGTGGTTGTGTCGGTTTAAACCGACACCAAGTTTATCTGAAGCGACGCTAGTTCATTAAATTTTGTCAGAAAGTAGTTGGATTTAATTTTATCAGTAAATGTGTCAGTGGTGGTGTCGGTTTAAACCGACACTAAGACCTCGTTTGGCAGCTCGGACTGTACTGACTATTTCTGTCGGATAGGATAAATAGCCACCGGATAGTACTGACTAAATTAGTCGGGCGTTTGGTGCAGTATCGGACTAATGACCGTATTATTTATACTGTGTTTGGTTTTATACCGGATAGGAGGAATTAAACTTAAAATAAAATTAAACTTTAAAAAAAAAAAAAAAAAAAAAAAAAAAAAAACTGAAGTCATCACTTTTGTTCCCAGTTCTCTCCACCGCACCCCTCAAACTCCCTCCCTCTCTCTCCCTTCTTCTTCTTCCCCGACTGCAGAAGAATCCCAAATAATTGTTCCCCAGATCTCTCCGTTGCACCCCCAAACTCCCTCCCTCTCTCTCCCTTCTTCTTCTTCCCTTACTGCAGAAGAATCCCAAATTGAAATCATCTCTCCGCCGCACCATGCTTCTTTGCAAGACCCAGTTGCAGGGGAGGACGACAAGTAAGCGATGAGGAAGGCCACAAGGAGAGGACGACGAGGACTAGGAGAAAGCGACGGCGACAGAAAACGACGGGGATGACAGCGATGGTGAGAGAAGGTGACGGGGAGGACGGCGATAGTGAGATAAGGTGACGGGGAGGACGACGACGCCGAGAGAAGGCGAGAGAGAAAGGGCCGAGAGAAGGTGAGAGAGAGAGAGGGCCGACTAATAATCCGAGCCTTTTGGTTGGTTTTATTAGTCCGGCGTATACCGTATTAAATAAGCGGACCGGTTAATTTAATCCGGCGCTTATTTAGTACGAGTGAGCGCCAAACACCCGCGACCGTATAATTAGTCCTATCCGATGCTTTATCCAATCTGCCAAACAGGGCCTAAGACTAACTTATTTCGACGCCAGCGTGTCTTAATGCGACGTCAGTGATTTAATGTCGGTTTCAACCAACGCCAAGTTAGTATCCATATTTAATCCCTTCTTCCCCCATTTTGCCCGTGTATTCTTTTCTTCCCAAATTTCAGTTTCTCACCTTTTCGTCCGTTTTTCCACTTCTACTGCCTTTTCATCCGTTTTTCCACTTATTCTCCCCATTGTACCTCTTGCAAATTGTTTTGCTATGGATCATTTTGAAGGGGAACATGCTGACGAACCCCAATTCGAAGAGGAAGAAGTCGAAGGTGGTCCATTTTTAATTCATTATGGTTTTTAGTTTCAGTTTTTTTGTTTTGCAGTCTAACTATTATGATGCTCAAATTGAAAATTGTTTTTTGGTCCTTGGTTTTTAATTGTTTTTTCTTTGTTTATAAGGAACAACTCAATGAGGACGGGGTCCTTCGATTCCCAACTGGAATGAACAACTTTGTTGTTTTGATGCGTCGGGAAAATGCATTAGTGAAAATTCTAGTTCATTTTCAAAACATGTAGCGGCAGAGGTAAGAGATTATAGACATATGTCGTTGGTGAGTGATTGGCGTAAAATCAAGGAAGATCGCAGTGAAGCTTTCTGGAAAAGAATAAAGGTAGAAATATTTTTTGCTACTAGAAGAGTATAATAAGTTAATGTTTTTAGTAATAATTAATTTGCTTTATTTTTTTTGATGCGTACAGGAAACTATTATTTTTCAAGAAGAGGATAGGATGAAAATGCCAATGATCCGGCAAATGACACTTCATATTGCGGAGCATGCGCATAAGGAATACAGGAATAAATTAAAAAGAAAACATTATACAGATAAACCAGTCGAGGAGCACCAGAAAACACCTCCTAATGTGGATCCTCAATAGTGGGCTGATTTGGTGTCTTACTGGAATAAAGAAAAAACGAAGGTAAACTTTTTATTGTTTATTTTATTAAAGCTTGAAATGTGTTTTAATAAATTCTTTTTTTCGTAGGAGATTGCAGCAAAAAATAAGTATAATAGGCTGATGAAAACGATGAACCACACAACCGGTGCACAATCATTTGCAAGAGTTCGGGCATAACTTGTAAGGGTTGTACATATTCAAGAATCGTAGATAGTTTTAAATTTAATATATTATTGGTAGAAATTTATTTTTAATTTGGTGGTTGGTGAAAATTGTATTTTTTTTTTTGTTTACTTATAACTATAGAGGAAAAAGCATGGGAAGGAGGTGGATCCTGTTTCGTTTTTTCGTCACTGTCATGCCCGAAAGGATCGCACTTGGATTGATGAAACGGCAGAGTGCACTGGGGTAAATGATTTTTTCTGTGTATTATATCATTGTTATTAAATTTTATTGTCTATAGTTGAATTCATATTTTTAAAAATTTTCTTGCAAGACAACTATGGAAGGGAATATTCAAACTATTATTGAGTCTGGGCAAGAAGATAGCGAGGAGCTTAGGACCCGAGTGTATGTGGAGACAATGGGTCTGGAGCGTCATAACAGAGTACAAGGGTATGAACATGGAGTGACTCCGGATATGGTGTCATATGCATCTTCCTCAGCTTCTACTTGTAATTCTTCTAGGAGATCTTCCACGAGTTCAGTGGCAATGTTGTTGACCGAGAACAATCAATTGAAACGAAATGAAGAAGCTAATGCTAAACGGATGGCAGAACTGGAATTTAAGCTTGAACAAACACGTAGTGAGCAGCAGCAAAATAATCAGATGGTTGCATTGTTACTGCAAAAATAACAGCTGGCACCACCGTATAGCCCGGGATCCCAACAGTCAGGCCAGGGTCAGCCTCCTCCTCCATATCCATGCCCACAAGGAACCCAACAGTCACCCCAAAATCAGCATCCTGGTGCATCTGTGTATCCGTATACAGGCTATAATCAGCAACCTCCCTATCCGATGTATCCGACACAGCCCATGGCATACATGCAGCAACCACCCATGGCTTACATGCAGCAGCCACCCATGTCATACATGCAGCAGCCGTCATATCAAATGCTTGTATATCGACCCGAGATACATTCTCATGATGGGATTTGCCCGGATGTTCCAGTTGGAGGTTTTTCTGGAATGCTTGCAGGTGGTCCAATAGATGTTGACATAGGGAGGTTTATTGGATCACAATGAGGATCTCAACAAGCATCACAAGGAGGATCTCAACAAGGAACTCGAGAAGGAACTCAAGAAGGAACGGGGTCACATTCGGGCTTTGGATCTGTTGAGTAGTGTGTGGTTCACTTTCTTGGCGGATATGTATGACACTTGTGCAAGCATATATTGTGTCTATTTCTTTTTTTTGTATGTTGTATTTGTTATGTCGAATTTGGTGTTTGTTATGACGGATGAGTTTTTATATGTTATGTGAAATATAAAATGTTTGTTATGAGTTTTTGTTAATGGTTGACTTGGCCTATAATTATTTTTATATAATTTTTTGTAATTGTTATTATTATAAACTGACGTGAAGATTGGTAAAAAAAAATTTATTTTTAATATGTCTAGTGTCACTTATAAGCGACGTTAGGTTGAGTATTTTATTTATTTAACTCAAGTTATGTCGGTTAGAATCAACACCAAGTGTGATATTTTAATTATTTATTTGTTAAAAGATTCGTAAAATTTTAATATTTTAATATATCTAGTGGCGCTTATAAGCGACGTGAGCTTGAGTATTTTTTATATATGCAACTCAACTGATTTCAGTTGGAAGCGACACCAAGTGTAATATTTTAATTAATTATTTGTTACTTAATGTCGGTTTTAACCGACATATTGGCGCCTGTTCATGTCCTTTAAAAGCAACGTAAGATCCCATGTCGCTTATAAGCGACGCTGTTGTTAATTTGATTTTATATTATTTTACTACTTGGTGGCGGATTAAGGGGGTCAAAGCGACGTCATTACCCATTTGTGACGGTAGTATTGGTGTCGGTTACTCAATCCGACATAGCACGATTTAATGTCGGATTTTTACCAAATATCCGACATTAAATGGTGTTTCTTGTCGGTTTTAAAACGCCAATTATACCCCCTTTTGTAGTAGTGAGAAACAACTCGGAGGTTTGTTTCCTAGTTTTACCAGCGAGACCGACGACTTTCGAGGAAATTTTTGGCCAAACCAAGGCGAGTTGACTGGCGTGCAAGGTATCAATCTCTTCGTCTCGCTGAGTACTACAATTTTCCTTTCTGAATCACCCAATTCTGTTGAGTATTGAAGAAGTTATGTCCATTTGAATCTTATCCAGTTTTCGGCGACCTTTGAGGCTTTCGAGGCGTTTTTCGGCCAAACCATGGCAAGTTAGATGTCGTGCGAGGTACCATTTTCTTCATCTCTTCGGGAACTATAACTTTGTTTCTTGAATTGCTTGATTTCGTTAAGTAGTAACAAAGTTATGGCCATTTAAAGTTTGGGTAGTTTTCCGGCCGAATCCGGCCTTCTCTTTCGAATGGGTCCGGCGAACCACATTCTAGAAAACCCAGGCTTTTCAGGCCATGTAGAAGAACCCAGGGCCTTGGGCCTTCACCCAAGCCCAAGCCTTTTCGTGAACCCAACCCAATATCTTTACCCAGTCCCTTTTAGTTTTAGTTAAGTTCTTATTAACCCAAAAGGCCTTAGGGCCGTGGCAACCTAGCCCAAAACCCTTGGCTTCGAGCCTTAGGGCCGGGAGGAACTCGGGCCTCAAGTCCGTCAAGCCCAAGTCTTTCCTTTTATTTATTTTATTCTTTTAGTTGTAGGGCCTTTATGCCGTTTCTTTTGGGGGCTCTAAGCCTAAATCCTAAAGCCCTAAACCTAAACCCTTAACCCATTTCCCTTTTAAACCCAAGCCCAATTCGGTTCGGCTCAAACCTAACCCTAAGCCCAGACCCGGACCCATTGACTTTCACTGGTCAACGTTGATGATCGTTGACTTTTTTGGGTTTTCGTCCAAGATTTCTTCTAGGCTAATTTCGACGTCCTGCATCTTGAAAGACTCACGAACATCCTCCAATTAGAATCACTTCAAAATTCGTCCGTTTGGTCACTTTTTGCTCTAGATCTATATTGAAAATATATAACAAAGTATTAAAATTCTACCAAAATAACCAATAAATTATAACTAAGAATAGGGTAAAATATATGGTATAATATCGCCTTATCAGGACCACTCAAAAGCAGATGAAATTTCAAACAAAACCCATAAAGCAAAAACAGACGATGCAAGCTGAGAAGCTAAAAAATCAGAGGGATAAGGCCTTACCATGAGTCATGACTGTGACCTAGTTGTACTTGGCAAGACACCCTGACCTGGAGTGTGACAGCCTGTCCCAAAATATTTTTATCGATGGTGTGAAATGACGATTTTGCCCTTGAGCGTTTAGTGGTGGTGTGTGTAAATGGGCTAAGAGAAGTGATCCAATGATGTTAATTCCAAAATTTTTGGGGCCGAATTGGAACTTGAGGATTTTTGGTGGTGCCTAATCCGGATTCCACACACACACACTCACACATTCTCTCTCTCACTATCCCGTTGACCTTTCTCTCTCATCCCTCTCTCGATTTTATGTAAATTTCGTACGAGTTGTACGAACAAGCTTTAACCAAGCCATTCCTTCACAGATCGAGCTTGTGGTCAGCATCATTGTCTTCATCTCATCGTCACGAACTCATCCATACCATTTTCTGGGATCGAAACATCCATTTTCCCCGAGAACTCGAGAGCCCAATTTTGACTACTGTTTATACACTTTTGATTGTGGAGGTTTTAGCCAGTTTTGAGACCGTATGGAGCTCTAGACACTCTCACGAAGCTCGGGAAACAATTTTGAGGCTTTTTGGACGTAGGGTTAGTCGAGTTTCAAGTTGGCCGGTTTTCGTGGAATTTCTCCGGCGAGATACCGTGAGTTTTAAGTCTCAAAATAGGTATGGTTTTGTTCTACTCATCCTAAGCTTCAATTTGGTTCAAATTTTATGAAGTTTGGTTGAAAAATGGACGAGATATAAGGTTTTGAAAATATTTCCAGTTTCCGGCGATGGCGACGGCACCAGAGGTTCGCCAGGGAAGAAAGGCGAATATTCCGTCAAGTTAACAGCGTCAGGTTAGTTTTAAGGGAATATGCTTGCTTTTAGACGGAATATTCCCTAACGCCGTTACTGTTACCATCAATGTGCCAGGCACGTGGCCGCGCATGGGGGCGCGTCTGGCCATGCCTTGGCCGGCTCGTGGTGGCGCGCGAGACCTCAAAAAATTATTTTTAAAATATGGGGATGTTTCTGAGATTGAGTAGATCACTGTGGTATATTCATATACCCAATTTGAGCAATATATGAGAAGTTATTACCAAGTTTCGTTTATGTGATTTAATTGACGTTTATATAGTCATTTCTCATATAGGCGAGGCCTATCCGGAGGACGAGCGTAGCCAGGCTAGACATGGGGGCTACAACCCTTCGACATACCAGTGAGTGGGCTTTTGTTTTCCATATATACCTATATAATGAGTATTTTTCCCAGAAATACGTTTTAAGCAATTTTATGAAATGAATTGTCATGCCAAATATGCTTATGCTATATGTATGCATTGTGATATATATTTATATACAGATATTGGGATTCGATGCCAGCAACGCTCAGGTAAGTTCAGGTAAGCTATGTGTTACTTTATGATGACTGTTGAGATGCATTGTTAGTTCATAAACCTGCATCCCGGTGTTAGTGCTCCCGCCAGAGTTAGGGCCTAGCCTTCCGCACCACACGCTCATCTTAGATCCAAGTTAGGTGCACAGCCTGTCGTATAGACCACTTTCAGTGGGTTCGACTTGTAGGTGACCCGCGATCATTCGCACAGCCTTCATGTGATCGTAGCACTTGAGCGTAATTATTTATTATACACCCAGCCTGTCATATAGACCACTATAGGTGGGTTCGACTTGTGTGCAGGCATGATCTATGAGCTAGAGTTCAGTTGATGAGATAATTGCAGTTATCATCGCTTTTAGATTACTTACCTGGATAATTGATAATGTGGCATGGCATATTCATGATTTGAATGCATATTTTGATGATGAATTCTGTTGAGATTTAGTGTGTATATATATATATATATATATATATATACTATTTTCTGGGAAAATTATACAGGTTTTACGGTGAGGGATTAGAAGTTTGATAATGAAATGGTTTTGGAAAAGCTTTGTTTTTGCCCACTCACGTTTTTGTTTTGCGCCCCTCCAGGTATTAGGTAACATTTGTGGGTGGCTCACAAGCTTTCCAGCGAAAGTTCTGACAGACAATCACTCATGTAGGACTACCTTCGGGGGTTATTTAATTAGTAATTCCTATGCTTGACTGCACTTAGACTTTTAGTGCTCTGATTATGTGTTCACACTTATTCTCACGCTAGTATTTGCCTCAACTAGTGTTTCATTTTTTTTATTCATTCGTAGTTTCTATATTATATTGCTTCCGCGCTGTGCACATGGTTACGTCACTCTCACGTGACGGCCAGCATGCTTCAATTTCGGTCGGGGTGTGTCATGGAGAGAGCCCGTCTTGATTTATCCCTGCTAAAAAAAAAAACATAAAGATTCATGACAAATCGAATGGGGTTTGGAGAAAACTGAGGGATAACAACTAAAAATCCCATTTTTGATGCCTAATCCACAAATTAACACGATACCATATCAAAAGCAAAGCAAATTAAACTAAATCACCCTTAATTTAAATCATGTCCCAGAAAATGAAACTTAGACATCAAGAAAGCTAAACTAAAAATCCAATTTCTCACAGCCCTAGCAGAATTCAATAAATCAGTGAAGCATCAAACTTTAGACATCAAAGGAGGCCAAAAGTCTTTGTATTCAACCTCCAGTCAAGAATCACATCAAAGGTGCCCTAGCACAGTTCCATTTATTCAAGCTATCTGAGTATCATTTCTAACACAGTAATGATCAAACTAAAGTTACTAAACCGTAAGAAAACCACTCACATTGAACCCAACAAAATACCACAAACAGAAACCCAAATCAAATTTGTTTAAAATCCCTCCCCAAGACTCTGAACCATCAAATTTATCTGGCTTTCCACTAACAAAAAGCAAAGCAAAGCAATGGGAAAGAAAAAGGAAATGACATTTACAATAAGAAAGAACAAAACGATAAATTAGATCAGTCGAAAAGGGGCAAAAAGTGTTGGAAGCTGAACCTTGCATAAATTAGTAAGTCGATCTTGAAGACCAGAATCACTGCTCTCGGAATTTGAATTGTTGGAAGCTGAAACTTCAGGCCTAGCATCTTCCATCTTCACCATAGTTAATGTTGTCTATAATGAGGGAACAAAAAGTCATTAAATTAAACAAACAAAAAACACTAATAAAAATCATACTATTTCAACTAAACCTATATCCCAACCAAACACACCAAATGCACCCTAACAATATCTATAACTATATAAATAAGGAATCAACAGATTTAACTTCAATAGCAAAAATAGAAAACTTACCTTTTGCGTAGCGGCAATGAGAAAATGTACAAAACAGAACACAACCACCTATTCAAAAAAGACAAAAATAAAAAAGTAAGACCAATGGAGCGACACTATAAGTAGTCTGAATAGTCACGGCTAGATTAATAGCAGAGCATTGTGTCATTTGCAACGACATATATACTTGTTGAAGAAGATTTATTTATTCTGTAATATGGTGAAGGGGAAGCTACTTTGAGCATATCAACTTATCCATGGCAAAGCCGCTGCATAAATGAAGAAAATAAGAGAAGCTTTTTATTTTTAACTAAAATGAATTGATATTTTAGGTTGAATAGGTCCCACAGAATTAAGTGAGAGTGAGTTTATGTGTGGAGCTAAAGCTTTATGTATATATAAGAAGACCTCTCTTCCTCTCCCCTTCACTATTTATGGTGCATATTATTTCACTACTACAAAATTAACTATAATTGGCGGTTCAAAAATCGACAAAAAACATATATTACTGTCGGATTTTAAGCAAAATCCGACAGAAAATGGATGCAGTGACGGATATAATAAGCGACAGAATTGCCTGAGTCAGGAAATGAATTTTCCGACAGAAAATACTCTAAAACCGATAGAAATCATGTCGGTTATAACCGACAGGATATATATTTATTTATTAGAATTTTTGCCGGACAAAACCGACAGAAAATACTAAAACCCAGGAATTATGTCGGTTATATCCGACAGAGAATTTATTATAAAAATAAATAAAATCATTATTGTCGGATAAAACCGACAGAAAATATATTAATAATAAAAAAAAATTTCTGCATTCACCATCCGAAACCTCGCTGGAGCTCGATCTCGAAAACCTCATGGCCTTTAAATTCCTAGGCAAGGGAGCAATGGGCAAGAAAACACATCAGATCCCTCAAGAACTTGAACAAACACCCAAAAACCCAAGAAAACACACACAAAAGCTGAGAGAGAGTAGCAGAGAAAATGCTTACCAGGTTGTCCTTAAAGGTAAGGGATTTCTGGCGTTTGTGGGTCTTATATCTAAAAGAGTGAGTGCATGTTCTTTCTCAGTGCAATCTTTGAGAGTGTGAGAGTGATGGAAGCTAACTAATGACAGAGAAGGAAAGATAGGAAAAAAATAGTGTGCAATCTCGAGCAGCATCAGCACCATAATGCTGTGCTAACCGTTCTGAGCGACGACATCCGCTCGTAGCACCACCAACACCATCTAACCCATTGAAATAAACAACACAAAATTATTCGCCATATGAGAGACACAGAGAGAGAGATAGAGAGAGAGTGTGTGTTACCTTCTTCTTCGCCATATTCGAGATAGCTAATGAACTTTGGTTGCATGTGTTCGAACTGGAAATGAGGAAAGGAGAGAGAAGAGAAAGAGAAGGAAATGAAGAGAGGAGAAAATGGGGAAGGGAGAAGCACCGGCTCAAGGAAGAGATTGAGGGGTTATAATGTGGAAATGTTCATTACTGTCGGTTAAAACCGACAGAAATTTTTTTTTAAAAATAAAAACCGACAGAAACTTTCATTAATGTCGGTTATAACCGACAACAACAAAATGGCGGTAAAATTCCCTCTGAAAATTTTAAACTTTCCCCGAAATTTTAAAATTGCCCTCCCCCCCTAAAAATTTGTTACGATTTTAAAAAATAAAATAATAATTGTTTGATATAATAAATAAATAATATGAATTTAAATAGAATATGTTTTAAAAAATTAAATAAATAATTGTTTAGTTTAATAGATCATTTTTACATTTTTGGTTTAATAGATAATAATCCATATAAAATATGCGATAAAGAAACAAAAAGAGAATTGTACAATGAAAATATCATCACACAAACTAAATATTGTCTAATCAATACTTAAAATATTTACACTAGTGGATAGTTTTTTATACTTAATGGAAGTATAACATTAACTCTTAAGTGTTTGTTAAATCTATCAATTTGATAGAATATGCATTCTACGAAACTAGTTTCAATGATCCAACCATCAAATATGTTTGTATATACTCCGAGATAGCATGTGTAAAAAATCGCAAAAAAAAAAAAAAAAAAAACCATTCAGAGATTAGGTAACGGGACCATGAGTGAAAAAAAAAATTTAAACCATTTGTTTATTTATTTATTTATTTTTAATCAATGTAACATTTTAAAATAATAAAATAGTCAATTTCTGTCGGTTATAACCGCTACCATTAACTTAGAAACCGCCAGAATATGTTAAAAATATTAAAAAAAAAGAATTCAAAAATACTGAGGGTTATAATAATTTTATGGCGGTTAAATCCACCAGGAAAATCGGCCAGGAATTTATGTCAGATATATCCGACAGAAAGTAACTTTAATCCGACAGTAAATAAATTATGTGTCGGATATCTTTATCCGTCAGAATGACTTATTAACCGCCAGGATCGTCCGACACCTAAAGCTAATATTGTGGTAGTGACTAATTTGTCTGTCTCCTCATAATTATCAAGAGGCAACGTGTATATAATACATCCATATCATCTTTTTGACAGTTTGTGTTTCAAATGAATTGAAAGGAATTGTATTGGAATATCTTCCTAAATGAATTGAAACAAATTTCAGGGTGATGAACTATTGGTCACTGTACACCTATCTTGTAAGTTCCATAATTTTTTCATCATCACCCCTCAGTAACATGGAAAGAAACTCCATAACCTGTATCCTGTTTTAGAAACACTTGGGAGGAAAGCCCTAGTGAACAATACGAGAGTTTGCAGAAAAATTATTAATATTACTTGACGAAGTAAGAATCTTGAATCATCTATTTGATAACAAAACTCATACAAAAAAACATAAAACCCCAGAAAAAACAATAATCTATGGATGTCTAAAATGCAAGCATATAATATAACAAATGGATTTCTCAATCGAACTCATACGCTTCGTTTTTCCAAATAGAACCATAAAGATAAGAGAAACCAAACCAGAAACATGAGCAGAAAGTGACTACGTGCCTGTGGAACTGTCGAGCATGGAAAATGCGCTTTTGTTGAGAGTGATAGAGAGCCTACAAACAGTAAAATTCAACATAAAACCAAAATCAGGAGATTTTTACAGCATTGAATTGATCCTGGAGAGAGGGCTAAATAGAGAGAGGAAGAGAGGAAAGAGACATTACAATACCTTGCCTCTGCGTAACACATGCTAGGGGGTTAGGAGCGAGTGGCCAAATGCTGCTTAATTTGACAGAATCTGCCCGGAATTGAGCTCGTCGGCTCTTTATAAAATACTAAGAGGAAACCCTAATAGTTAACTAAACAATATAAAATATCTATGACAACAAATGAAGGACAAAATATCTATGACAATTTTAATAAATGGAATGGCAAATCAAACAGTGAAGGCGCTAGTCGGGTGGCGGGCTAGCGCCTAGGCGGCCTAGGTGGATTTAGATAAATTTCTTGTATATCTTGTAAATAAGTGCATATTGACACCTAAAAAAAAAACTTGTATGGATAATAAAATAATGATAAAATGCAAATTAGGTACACTATTTCCATAAGTATTGGATGAACTTGTAGTAAATTCATCATTTGCAAATTAGATACACCATTTCCATAAGTATACCACCATGAAACCAAAAAAAGAAAAAAGCACACAATTAATAAAAAAAAACCTCCTAGGGCCGCCTAGGACCGCCTAGCCCGCCTATCCCACCTAGGCGCAACCCGATTTTTCAGCCCGATTTGCCCAAAAACGCCTCGATTGCTAGGCGCCTCCTAGGGCGTTTTTTAGAACACTGCCCTAAGGTGACCTAAACAATCTATAAAGATCTATGACAATTTTAATGAAGGAACATAAGATATGTAACAATTTTTAAACAGAAAAATGATGAATCATACACAAATTGATCAAGAAACAGAGAAATTATATCAGTGCAAAGCCCTTATTTACAAAAACAGAGACTTAATCCTAGCACCCAACCGAACAAATGATTAACATCCATTGCAATTTGAATGAAAGAACCAGATATGAATGACAATTTTAACAAAGCAAATGGCAAATCAGAAACTAAACAATTAATGTAAAAGGGTTCATGACCTTTTGGATGAAGGGAGAAAGTTGAAAACCCAGACCCTGCCATTCCTCCCTCACCCATCCCCTCCTCACCGACTCTGTGCGTAAGCCCTTGACCCTAACGAATGCACACACGCATGCTTTTCGTTATGTATCTCTCTCCCTGTTCATCCCTCTCTCTAAAATCGTAGAAAATCCCATGGATCCTGGCAGAAGACCTAGCTAAATGTCTTTGTGACTCAGTGGAAACCCATAGCTCCCATCTCTCTCCAATCTATCAGTTTCTCTGTCCCCATCCTCTCCTCCACTCCTTCTGTCCCCTTCCTCTCCTGTCCGCACAACCACACCCAGTTGTCTCCGAGTGAAAATGGGGAGCCATCATCTCTCTCCAATTTGTCAGCCGGTCTGTCCCCCTCCCCTCTCTCTCCCCGAGTCAAACCTTGAGATGTAGAGGGTGGAAATCGGGTTTTAAGGCTAGGTGGCAGTTTTGTAAATATTGAGAAAGTTGGTTAAAAGTAGCCGAGTGGTTTTTTTTATTTTTTAAGCCGAGTGGTTTTTTTGTAAATAAAGAGAAAGTTGGCTAAAAGCATCCGAGTAGCAATATTGTAAATAAATTGAAATGTGGTCCAAAATACTATTCACATGAATAATGCCAACTTCCCTCCTTTAGACTAAAGTAATTTATAACGACAGACAAATCCTTTTTTTCGAACCATACGATTGAAGGGAGAATTTAAAATTTTAAAGGACTGGGACATGTAAGACTTGTCCTATTGGATCCACCCGGCGGTTCTTTCACCAAAATATCTTGGTTTTGAATTTCGCTTTAAGATTAAATTATTACATTCCAATACTCCTTAATTTAGTCGTTTATTTTGTGAATCACGCGTCGGATATGCATTGCAGCGACACAAAAGGCTAAATCATTGGATGTTGTCGTTTTAGTGTGTGTTGTCGCTTTAGTGTGTTGTCGTATCATAAATGGACAATTCTTCACTTGTACTTATTAGCCCCACGGGCATTATATCGTCTTTTTTTCAAAAAAAAAAAGAAGAAAAAAAAGATGGTCATAATTGAGTATTTTGTGTTGGTTGAGGAATCCGGATCCTCTTTGTGATGCGACAAGTCTTGTACTAATTAGCGTCATGGGCATTATATCGTCTCTTTTTCAAAAAAAAAGAAAAAGAAAAAAAAGATGGTCATAATTGAGTATTTTGTGTTAGTTGAGGAATCCGGATTCTCTTTGTGACGATTTCGAGAATTCGTAAATCATATTCGTTTATTGTATATCGTATGATCATAAATCATTTTAAATATTTTTATTTAAAATTAAATACAAACAGTACTTGATAAAAATTGATCGTACGATTTACGATGAACAGACACGATTTATGAATCCTCAGAATCTTCACCAAAAGAATCCGAAGAGAATCCTGTTTGTTGGTTGAGCACATAAATATTATGATACTGTTCAGTATATTCAAGCAAGGGAATATTTTTTGCACACTTATTTTTATAAACTTTCTGGATATAAGTTTTAATTTTGACTATTGATTCTTACTTATATTCTTCAATCGGTTAAAAAAATGAGTTTATGTTGAAAAATATATTAGTTAATACGGTATTTTTGACATATATACGTACTAGAATTTTGTAATAGGATAGGGGATTATGCTTCTTTTTCTATTTTCTAATAAGATTCGGATTGCTTTTCTATTTGAGTAAATTGTACGAATGGTCCTTCAACTTTAATCAAATTGGAGCAATGATCCTTCCACTAAAAATCCATTACCATTGGTCCCTCAACTTATCAAAATGTGTAGTTATAGTTCTTCTCATCAATTTTGTCAAAATAAGCTATGTTGGAATGATCATTTATACACTTATGATCCATCAACTCATCAAAGTGTATAATTATGGTTCTTTTCGTCAGCTACGTCAAAATTTTTGTCAAAACGAATTATATTGAAGGGACCAGTGCTACAATTGGGTTAAAGTTAAGGGACCATTTCTCCAGTTGAATTAAAGTTGAGGGACCATATCTGGACGTTTTGAAAAGTTGAGGGACCAATGGTAATGAATTTTTAGTTGAGGAACCATTACTTCAATTGAATTAAAGTTAAAAAACATAGCTACAATTTACTCTTTCTATTTTCTAATAACATTAGCCGAAATTTGATTGCATGGCTCTGCTTTCCTCTATTATTTTCCCAGCTTTCCTCTATTATTTTCCCATTTCCAGTCCTATAAATAGTAATACCTTCATACTTGGCCCTCATAATCCCACCCAACAACTCCTACTTGGAAATTGAAATCTCTCAACTCTATCAATTCTCCTTTTACAATTATTCGAACCATGTACAAGTACATACATCTAGCTTTCACCCACCTCAGCTGGCTGCTCAACTTCGTGGTTTACCATTCCTACTCCAAACATTATGATCACTATTTTGACGAATTATTGCCTGCAGACCAAGCCACAGAAATATCACTTACCACAGTCCAGTACAAACCCAATCCCGGGGCGAATTCGGAGACTAGTACTGCGGAATGCGCTGTGTGTCTCTGCAAAATTGAGGAAGGAGAAGATATTAGAGAACTGAGGTGTGCTCATCTCTTTCATAAACCATGCTTGGACAAATGGGCTGGATTTAAGCTTGCCACTTGTCCGATTTGCCGCAGTCGTCTAGCTCCACCAAGAAGCAAACAACTCCATCAGCAGTTTGGTGAACAAGTGGAAGTGCTGCTGTTTAAGTTTTGTTCTTTCAGCTCGGACAGTGATCGTGGCGATAGATGGTGGCTGCGTTGAACTTGAACCAAAGAGAGAGAAGCAGCAGAGAGTCATGCCAGATCTAAACGAATTAATGTCGTACTAATTTGGCGGAAGATGTACTATTATCTTTAGTTAAATAAAAAATAAGGAATAATAGCTTTATGTTTTCTTTTATACCAGACCTCCAAAACTCACCAGAACTACACAGCAGCAAACAAATGAAACGAAAAAAATAATTCTGGACACCAGCCGTGTGCATACATCTAATTGCCGCCCACTTAAGCTGGCTGTTCAATTCTTACTTTACCATTCCTTCATAAATTATGATCACTAGATTCACTACTTTGATGAATTATTGCCTGCAGACCAGGTCACAGAATTATCACTTACCACAGTCCAGTACAAACCCAAGCCCGGGACAACGGAGACTAGTACCGCGGAAAGGATTTGGATCCCATTCGGATCCAAATTGTGGGAATTTAGGGATCCTCACATCTTAATCATTCATTGTACATCGTGCGGTCAATTATTTGACTTTTTTTTATTTAAAATTAAATATAAATAGTACCTGATGAAAACTGGCTGCACGATGTACGATGAACGGTTAGGATGTAGGGATTCCTAGGATCCCCACAAAGTGGATCCCGAGAGGATCCTCTTCCCTGCAGGAATATATGTTGTATGCATGTGCAAGATGGGTAATGCTAGGAAGATTAAATGTGAAGACAAAATTTGAAAATAAAATAATGTGTCATCAATAGAAATGAACACGTTTATCAATGCTTAAGTAATAATTCAATGATTAACTTCTATATCCTTTAGTTTTTAAAATTTTGTTTATAAATTTAGTTCTCTTAATATTACTCGGGCAAGAGTGACGAAGGATAAGAGATTAGAGGACTGCCAGGAGGATCCTCGTCGGATCCTTTTTGTGAGGATTATGGGGATCCTCCAATCACATTCGTTCATCGTACATCGTGCGATCAGAAATCATTATAAATTTTTTTATTTAGAATTGAATATAAACAATACCTGATAAAAACTGGCCGCACGATGTACGATGAACGAATGTGATTGGAAGATTCCTGGAATCCTCACAGAGAGAATCCGGCGAGAATCCAGTCTCAGAGGACTGAGATTTGCTCCATCATCTCTTTTCATAAAGGGTAAATTACACTTTATTATCTCAAGTTTGAGATCTATTGCAACCTCATACAACTTCTTCAAAAAATTTCACTTTCATACATCACGTTCTATTTTATTTCAATATAATACATCCGTTATATTTTTCATCCATTGATCCATTAAGAGCTGACGTGGCTGCCACATTTGTGCCACGTGGTTGCCAAATTTGTGTTACGTGACAAAAAAATAATTTTTTATGATTAAAAATATTATAATATTGACCCAAAAAAAAATTAAAAAAAAGCCAAAACTGAAACCCAGAAACCATTCCTCCGACCTCCCTCTCATCCTAGGACGACGCCGACCTCTGAAATTGGCTTGGAGTCACAACGCCTCCTCCTCTTACCCCGTCGTCTGTTTCCTAGACCTCCCCAGCGCGAGGGTTTGGATGATTTTCTCGAGATCTTTGACGAGAGTTTGGTGAAGGATGGAGGATTCTCTGACCTCCACCATCGCGGCATCGCCAGGTGGGTCGAGAAGGAAGAAGAAGCGGGAGAAGAAGAGGATTTTGGTGGTTGTTGCAACTGCAGCGGCGTTGTGGCTACCTTGGCCTCTCGGGCTACGTAGTCCCGATCGAATTTCCCCATTCTTTCTTCTGGGTTTCTTGCACTTTTTTGGGTTTTTGTTTTTGATTCCATTGCCCTCTGATTTCTGGAATGGATTTTCTGGAATTGAAAAGCCATAGAGAGCGAGAGAGAGAGAGAGAGAGAGAAGAGAAGAGACGATGTGGAGTAGCTTAAATGGGCTGGGTTTTGGGGTCGATTTTCGGTGGGGTTGCGGGTTGCGGGTTGCGGGTTGCGGGTTGCGGGGAGGTGAGGGTAGGGTTGGGTTTCTAGGTTTCAATTTTTTTTAATTATTTTTAATAAGGTCAATATTATAATATTTTTAATCATAAAATATTTTTTTTGGCATATGACACAAATTTGGCAATCACGTCAGTTCTTAACGGATCAATGGATGAAAAATGTAACGGATGTATTATATTAAAATAAAATAGTACGTGCGGTATGAAAATAAAAATTTTTAAAGATGTTGTATGAGGTTACAATATACCTCAAACCTGAGGTGGTATAGTGTAATTTACCCTTTCATAAACTACGCTCAGACAGGTGAACGGGACTTGAGCATGCCACGTGTCCCATTCATCTAGCTCCACCAAGAAGCATACAGCCCATCATCAGTTTGATCAAGTGGAGGTGCTGATATTTAAGTTCTGATCATTCAGTTCGGATAGTAATCATCAGTTCGGATAGTAATCAAAACAACATACTCAAAACATTATATACCATAAAAGTGGACATATCAACCCTAACAACGGTATACTACATAACTTGAGTTTTCTATTTATAAAAATTTCTTCTTTTAGAATTATATTTGTATACTCTTATTAAAATTATAGGGAGTTGACACTCCAAAAAAATTATTGATCATTATACACTTCGAACATGTAAAAATATAAAACTTAGCATTTAAACAAGTTTAAACGTTTTTGTCTTTCAGTGTTAACCGGATCTTTGCACTCAAATATTTCTCTCTCACGTATCATTTTCCCTATATTTTCTCAACTTTTCCAGCAATAACAGTTTAATCTAGATTGGAACTCTTGATATTTTTTTAATCAATCTTTGTTTTCAGGCTCACTTTGTGAATTGTTATATATTACGTTTACTAGTCATGCGGTTCGAGGTTTGAAAGAAGAGTACTGTTAGCTAGGCTTCAAGGTTGAAGGTCTTTTAATTGGTCATGGCGAGAAAGAAAGAACGACAGAGAAGGGACTTGGTAAACCTGATACAGACATACATGCATATACTGTTTGATGCAGTGCATGGGGAACAAATATATTTAAGGTTTTAGTGACTTCTCATCTGTCAAAACCCTTGTTACCTTCTCTTTTAATCGAATTGCCTAGTAACTATCCTACTCTTAAGTATTTTGTATACCAATGCTTTGTAATTTCCCTATTTAGTGAATTAAAATTAATCCAAGAGAGTGAGTTTCTCCTTCCTTAAATCAAGTGTGAGGCTTGGTCATGTTAAGCGAATCCATGATTAGCAACTTGAGTGATTCTGTTGCCTCTGGTTGAGTGATTCCCAGGTTCTATCCCTGTAGAGACGTGAGTGATTCCGTCCCCCATGGTTGAGCGATTCTCAGGTTACTACCTCTTGTCTTTTCGAGACTCTTGGTCTTTTCTGCGTCAAGTGGCATCAAGGCAGGTTTTCCGCTACAGTTGACGACTATGGTTGTGATTTACAATATGTTTGAAGAGCTCACTGTCAAAGAAATCAGTTTCATCAATTGGAATTCCCCCACCAATTTATGATAAGTATGTTGATGATGATGACGACCTCAAAGAGAACTTTTTCGATGGGTGTTCTCTACTAATTTATGGCGAGCAAGATGAAGATTACAAGGCTATGTTTACGGTGGTTATCACCAGTGTTGCTTGCAACTTGGAGTCAATGCCAATCCTGCTCCAATTTTTTATGAATACTGCTACGGTGACAAAGGAATGAGTTCATTTGTGAAGGAATGGTGTGTGCAAATATTTGACCTTGATACCCATTATATATGTGACTACATTTGGGAATCCTTTATTGGTTTCCACACTAGGAAAATATACTTGGAGCAAAGCATTTTTCCAAGTCATCAATATCAAAAGGAAATCTGGAAGATTCACGAGCATTTTTCAAAAGAAATTGTTGCTATCATGAAACGGCGATTTGCACAGAACTTGAGAAAGTTTTGGAAAGCAAAATACTTGGAATATTCTACTATTTGGATTTGCACATGGAATTGGAAAATTTTGGTGCTAAACTAGCTATTGTGGAACATACTAGTCGGACATCGGAAAGATCGAGGAAAGACCAATGTACACTCGAGGGCGAGTTTTTTTTGAAGAAGAGGAGAATGATGCAGTGCATGGGGAACAAATATATTTAAGGCTTTAGTGACTTCTCATCTCTCAAAACCTTTGTTACCTTCTCTTTTAATTGAATTGCCTAGTAACTATCCTACTCTTAAATATTTAAAATACCAATGCTTTGTAATTTCCCTATTTAAAAGGCTCCATATGTATCCTTAAAGTAGTGAAATTAGTGAATTAAAATTAATCCAAGAAGAGAGTGAGTTTCTCCTTCCTTAAATCAAGTGTGAGGGTTGGTCGTGTTAAGTGAATCCACAATTAGCAACGTGAGTGATTTTGTTGCCCCTAGTTGAGTGATTCCCATATTTTTTCCCCGTAGAGACATAGTGATTCCGTTCCCCTTGGTTGAGCAATTCCCAGATTACTACCCTTTGTCTTTTCGAGACCCTTGATCTTTTCTGCATCACTGTTTTTTTTTTTATATATATATATATATATATATATATATATCCAATCTCTGTGTTTTTATTCGTGTGTTTGTGTTCATTTCTTCTCTTGCCCAACGCCCATTGACTCTATATCAGTTG
The DNA here is from genome assembly GCA_024362995.1 of Heteromeles arbutifolia. Classification (NCBI taxonomy): domain Eukaryota; kingdom Viridiplantae; phylum Streptophyta; class Magnoliopsida; order Rosales; family Rosaceae; genus Heteromeles; species Heteromeles arbutifolia. The sequence continues at coordinate 3,259,656 of JANCRC010000021.1, forward strand.
ATTCTTATAAAATTTGGAATAAACTCAATCACAGGAAGTTCGCAAGGAACCTAGTCGATCAAATCCGGAGATCCCAAGCGATATCATCTACGATGCATGGATACGGGAGAAAGTCCCTGTATCCCGTATCTGACACTCTGAGGATACGGATACGCGTGGATACGCGAAGGATACGCGTGAATACACTTCCAATACGTATTTGAGTGAAAGGATATGTTTAGGACTGATAAGATACGCGTATCGTATTGTCCAGATACAAGTATCCTACTTTTTGGATACGTTTGAACCTAAAATAGGAGGATAATCAGAAGAAAAATAAAAAATAATCACAATAAATCAGCACAGAATCGTGATTGATTGAAGTTAGCTAACTGAAATCACTCTAAAATCGGAGGATAATCAGAAAAGAAAAAAAAATCGAATTTACATCTAGAACCTCATAAATCACTCTGCTTGGGAGACTTTCACGAATCAGACCATCATCTGCAACCGTTCTGTCGTCTCCGTCGTCGACATCTGCAACTGCACCTTCGTCTCCATCTTTTCCGTCTACAACTGCTCCGTCGTCTCCTTCGTCTTTGTCTACAACTCCTGGTGAGTGGTGACTGGTGAGCTTTCGTTTTCACTTTGTTAATAGTGAAACTGTGAAACCGAAACCCATCTCTAAAACTGAAACTAAAACTCATCTCTGATTCCCCGAGGCCATCACAAAACCCATCTCTAAAACAGTGAAACTGAAACCCATCTCTGAAACTAAAACTAAAAGCTTAATCTGCCTTTTGCTTTTCTGAAAGTTGAAACTAATATTATTATATCCATACCACTATCCACAATAATATATTATAATACATATACCACTACCCCATAGTCCATTCGAATCTGATCAAGTTGCTTTTCTGATTTTAACTTTTTGTATTATTATAATATTATTGTATTTTGTATTATGAATATTTAGATTATAATAATTTTATGTATATGCTTGTTGGATGAACTATCTTTCTAACTGTTTAGAGTTTATTGAAATAAATTTGAACTTGAGTAATAAATTTGAATGATTATTTTATAATGTTTTAGATATATTTATTTATATTTTTAATTGCCGTATCCCAGACGTATCGTGTCCTCGTTTTTAGAATTTAACGTATTTTCGTGTCGTATTCTCGTATCCGTGTCCGTGTCTATGCATCGTAGGATATCATATACTATGAGATACTCCCAAGGCTGGCGGAAAAGTCTCTGATGTGCTTGATAGGATTTTTACCTTCTACGTAAATAGGGTCAAAATCACATGAAATACTTGCAAGAATACAAGGATGTTGTAGTATAGATGCTCATGCAAGGTCGTTCTCCTCAAAGACTATTTGAATAATTTATGTAGAAACAATTCCTAATTAACTACTTAAAACTAAAAATTGAGAAATGTGATTTTGAATTTAGGTAATATTAAAAACGAATTTTAATTAAAAACAAATACTAAATTTGCCCACAACTAATATAATAAAAAGAAAATAGTTTTAAATACCAATTTATAAAAGCACTAGGGTTTCACCATCACCTAGCAATCCTATGAATTCTTACCAATTACTTATGATCTACACATGCCACTTTGAATGTTAGGTTTTCCTAATTTATATTCTGCTTCGAACCTCCAACATAGAACGTATATCTAACATACAACCCGTCCGGATGTTTATATCAAATCTGAACATGAAAGATTTATTATGCTTTATGAAAACCCTTTGAAAAACCATGCAACCCTTAAAACGTGATGTTCATCTTAAGTGAAATTACAATTATTAATCACAAGAAGCCAGCGTCAATTTCAGGAAACCTTCCGACCAAAATTGCATCAAATTACTTTTCTAAAGATTCTAATGGTGATCAGGCATTAAGATAATTATATAGTTTAAAACGGTGATCAATAATTCAAAGTACGCACGCATTCAATCATAAGCAATTAAATAAAAATTACATATTCATGTTAAGGCTAAAGGTTTCGTCCTAGCAAAACGAATTAGTTACGCATATTCATAATTAAAAGGGAACTTTAACGAAAAGCTTCATGTACTGTTCACTTTAACGAAAAACCTCATTTTTACACTAAAAAGTCAATCATTGTACTATTCACTTTCCCTTTATTTTGTCTTTATCGTCAAAATTCAAGGTTTTCAAGCCCTTTTCATTAGTTTTCCTTAATTAAAATCATAGAGAATATTATTATAAAGAAAATGATTGAAAACACCTTAAAGTAAAAATCTTCAAGAACCCTAACAATTCTCTCTGTCTCCAAAGTTTCATAAAAGAAAGCGTAGCAAAGACTAAGAACGGCAAAGCAATATATGTTGCTATGCCATCGCACAAACCCTAAAATGTTTTGTTCCAACTAGGAAACCAAATAATAAATAAAATATCTTAGAAAATAAAGTCATAATTAAACTAAGAGAATCTGTCAAGTACTTGTCCAGCCACGTTTTAGCCTCATATATCCTCCAAATCCGGCCCATAATCGTTTGTTTTGAAGATCGGGACGTTCTGAACACATCTCCAAAAGGCCAGGAACCCATCAGAGGTCATATTGGACTTCAAAAACGCAATTCAAGTCCAAAATGTCACTATTCCAGCACTGCGCATCGCTCCTTTATTTTATTGCTAGAAAATCACCTCTAGGTAGAAAATTTTCAAATTTTGACACGATCAAGCCAATTGACTCACAAACATCCTTCAACTGAAATTACTCCAAAATTCGTCCATTTGTCCACGTTATGCTCCAGAGGAAGTCGAAAGTCCTATATTGGAAATACAATTCAAAGTATCAAAATTCTTCCAAAATATTAACCAAAATACACTAAGAATATGATTAAATATATAATATAAAATCTACTCATCAAAATACCCCCAAACTTAGCTTTTTGCTTGTCCTCAAGCAAAACAAATCTAGAAAACAAAAATAAAAACTAATGAACTAAAAACTTAAATAAAACTTAGCTAAAACAAAATTTCCATTCAAGTTGCAATCCATAGAAAATGTTAAAAATCAGAAAATCTTTTCAAAAGTTCTAACTAATCCCACCACAGAGTCTAAGCCATTTAGAATCAATTAGAAAAGAATTCACAAACTTCCTTCGGTATAAAGTGAACCATCATAGTTAAAAGACTCGACTAAAACTCTTACCTCTCATCCATTTTATTTAAAGCAAAACTAATGAAAAGTCCAAAAAAACTTCTCTTTTAACGAAAAACCATTTTTAAAGGTATAGTGAATAGTGTCAGGTAAAGGTAAAAAAGTGATTTTTTGTTAAAAGTGAACAGTACTGGGAGTATTTCGTTAAAACTCCCTTTATTTAAATCCTTCACACACTTACATACTCATTTTTTCTTTCTTTTCGAATTTTTCTCTTTTTTTTTCATATAATAACTTCTTCTTTTTTCCAGTAACAGTAGTGATCGTGCAATGTCGGTTCCCTTAAGCTTTATATCCAACCCATGTAGCGAGCTTTAGGTCAATGACTCCAAACCACTAAGGCTTTAGGGCACTAGGTGTAGAACACCAATAATGACTTATTAACCCGAGCTGGAAAGGCTACAAAACCAACTAACCACCCTGCCCCATGCCAAAACTCTACCATTTGACGCGAGAATCATTGCTGATTAAGTAGGACTGGCCCAATTACTAGGCAGGGCCTCGGGTGGAACAATTATGACTTTATAACACATACTAACTTTATTTTATATATAGAACAAAAATTAAAATGCACTTAGACAAAAAGTAAGTGTTTCAATCTCACTCCCCACAAACCATGTTGGTGTGTTGTGCAAATTTCAAAGTATAATTCACGAATTAGTGTCTAAGCAACGATAAATAGAAAAGATTCTACTGTGAGATTATCTTTCACCATGTCCATTTGTTCTAACGTTTATAATAATCTATGGACATTAACTTAAAAACGAAAAATTTTAACTGACACATAAATAAAAATTCTAAAATTTTCCTTTCTCACCCCAAACTTATTTCACATTTTGTCCTTAAGGTGTGGAAAAATAAAAACATAAAGAAGGAATGAAGAAAAGTGACCGACAAAAACAACTAACTTATCGAAAGAAACAACTACCAGGAACTTGCTGGTTGATAATTGGATAGCCCACGTAAGCAAAGAATTCACCAGCCCATTTCGTTGAAAACCCAGGTAGTCACATGCATTTGCGAGGAAAGCTGACCACACGGACAGACACGGACCCACCCGTGAACCACTCGCGTGCTGAAGAACCATAATGTCTGCCATTCCCATACCTCGATCCCAGAGCCAAACGCCTCTCTTCTTTCATTTTCAAAACAGCCTTCTCGGACAGACACGGGATGCACACGATGAAGACACGTGTCACACATCCGTGTAGTTAACTCCATAGGTTTGGGAAAGGATCCTCGCCAGATCTTTTCTTAGGGATCCGGTGATCTCATCCGTTCATCGTATATCGTGAATAGTACTTAATAAAAACTGATCGCACGATATACGATGAACGGGTGAGATCACAGGATCCCTAGGAAAGAGATCCGGCGAGGATCCTTTTCCCTTAGGATTCCCATAACACATGTGCATCAACCACCCATTTTCATTTCTGATTGTTTTGTTAGAAACCCTAGGCCTCTATATTTTGATTTTAGGACTCCTCCTTCAGAGCAACTCCAGCGTTGCAAAGGCCCCCTAGGACTATTCACTATTGAATCCATTCAATGAACAGTAATTACCCTTAATGAATAGTAACTGTCTTTTGCATCTCCATCCCTACACTGAATAGCCCTAGCAATAGGCAATAAAATATTAGTATTTTTATTATTATAAAATAATACAAAATAATTTTATTTGTAATTTCGGATAATATTTTTAATCGTTCTCGTTGCGCCACGCGTCATTATCCGAAAAGACAATTATTGGTGATGGATTTTGATAAGATTTTTATTCAATGTCGTCGTGCCACGTGTCGTTACCTTTTCAGAATCGTTAATGATAGATTTCCGATAAGATTTTTAACCAATCACGACGCGTCACGTGTCACAATCTGTTTACAATCTTTGAGGATAGATTTCGATTAGATTTTTAACGAATGACGACATGCTACGTGGCATTATCTACAACCTATTCCTTTCCTGAATCTTCCATATAATCCACCATCCATCCTAAGAAATCTCACACCAAAATCAAAATCTCTATCATTATTCATAATTTCTCATTCCTTCTTCACCAAAATCAAAATCTCTATCATTATTCATAGTTTCTACTTCCTTCTTACAATGTCTTCTTCTTCATGGATGATGTGGGAAATCGATCAACAAAATGAAGAATTGTTTAACCAATCAGACGAAATGTTCAATCTCCAGGTGGCCCAAAATGAGATGGAAGATGATGAGGATGAGGAACGTAGAAAGAGATATGACAAAGCAAGAATGGCAAGAGCCTTACATTCCCATCGAGTCATCCAACCTGTGGCTCAAATCTCCAAGCCCAGCCGTTCTGCAAATATTGATAGAAGAAGGCATTGACGAGGTAAGGATCTCTTGGACGATTATTTTGTCTGTAACAGTGCATTCCCTGATACGTACTTTAGACGTCATTTTAGAATGGAACGACATTTGTTCAACAAAATCATGGGCGCTGTTTGCAACCATGATTCTTACTTTCTACAAAAGAATGATGTTTTTGGTGTTATGGGTCTCTTGCATGAGCAAAAAATTACTGCTGCCTTGTGGATGCTTGCATATGGAGCATATGCAGACCAAGTGGAGGAGATAGAGAGGATGGGGAAATCAACCATTCTTGAGTCCCAGATGAGGTTTTGCTCCGCAATCGAATCTATGTACACCATAGAGTACCTCCGGAGACCTACTGACACTACAACAAAACAACTGTTTGGCGAGGATTTTTATCCTCGTTGAAAGTTGATGTTTCATCACTGAAGGGTTTCAGCGAGGAACAAAATTCCTCTCTCGTTCCTCGTAGTAAGACCGTCGGGAAATGTGTACATTAAAGAATTGTTTCCTCATAGAAATGATACAGCGAGAGTGGAACGTTTTCTTGTAGTTGAGTTGAAGCGGTGACAAATTCCTCGCTAAAAGGGTTGGAATGTGGTCGCCAAAACCTTTTTGACAACCTAAATATTGACATTCCATAACTTGTGTGAGGATAAAATTCCTCGCAAAAATAATCAAATTCCTCGCTGTAAATATCTTTTGGAGAGGAATTTGTAGGTGAGTTTTCAGCGCTGAACATATTATTTCTTGTTGCAGATCATATATTGCGAAATGAATTTCCTCGTTGATAAGTATCTAGGAGACACTCGTTTCCTCATTATAACAAGTCTATAGCGAGAACTTTAACGAAGGTAAAATTCCATGCTGTAAGTTAAAGATAATTATTCTCATAAGTAAACCTACTACAAGAAGTTGGTTTCTCCTTGTAATTGGAATTAATTTAGTGCCAAGAATTAATGATCAAAGGTACTAAAAGTTAATTCATATTAGTCCAAAAACAAAATAGCTTACAATGATAATTCATAGTCTACAAAATTAGTTAAGCTTAATGTTAATAACTATGAAAGTTCACATATTCCAACAAAACAAAAGGACTACTTATGGAGGTGGTTGTTGCCCTTCCATTATTTTGTGTAGGAGTTCCTCAAATTTCTTTTGGTTCTCCTTCAATTCTTGGATCTCTTGTTTTGCTTCACCAAGCTCTTGTTTTGTTTCAACAAGCTCTTGTTTTGTTGTCACAACCTCCTGCTGTTGAGTCTCAAGTTTTTCTTCTAAATGTTTGTCCAACATAGTGTCTTCACGAGAGACATACTTTGAAGGACCTTTGAAGTACCCAGACTTGTGACCAAGAACCACTAGAACAATTTCATCATCTATCAACGTCATTGTACCATCTGGAAGAGTTGTTTCGTTTTTCATACTTAGCATATCTTCCTACAAATGAAAAATAAACTATCATGCTTAGCTCCTTCATGTACACAAACATAAAATCTATCACATTTGGTTCCTTCATATATATATCATAAACATAAAAGCTTCACAGATTCTTCTATCTCGATTTAATCGCAAATGAGTTGTCTATAATTATAATTGCTTATGATCAATAATACACATTTATCAACATAATGACATTATCAAACTCATACAAGCACAAAAAAAGCCCTACAACTTATCAAGCCTCGAATTGCATGTCAACTCTTGAGCTAAATAAGAGGTAATTGTCAAACAATTATATTTTTTTCCCCAAGCAAAAACCTTAGTGTGCCAAACTTGAGTCCAAGGAATGACAGAAAAGTGACAGGGGACACTGAACACCACGAGTCATGGACAGTACCTTTATATTTACATGACTTATAAGTGGCGATACTCTTTTTTGTAGGAGAAATAAGAAAGAAACAGTACACGCTTTCAAAAGTTTACATGTTATATTATGACATACACATAAACATTGAATACAAACATATACATTGACATAGCAGGATTAGAATATACATAACCAGCATGTACATAACTAACTTACCCACTTCAGTTTAGCTCCTTCATCCCAACCATTTTTGGTGTTTTTATGCACAGCCTCAAAGTAATCAATTGCACTTAGTTGTTCTCCGGTTTTGGCTTCCTTTATGTACATCTCTGTATATCTCTCCCACGCTTCATGAAACTCTCCGTTAGGCTTTTGAGTGAATGTCATAATTTCTCGCTTGTAATTCAATGTCTTGGATGCTGGATAATACTTATTCATGAATTTTGTATGTAATTGTTGCTAAGTAGTAATGCTATTAGCCGGTAGAGTAAATAACCAAGTTTCCACCTTATCCTTCAAAGTAAAAGGAAAAAGATGTAACTTAATAGCCCTGGCAGAAAAACCCCTAATTAAAATATTTTTGCAGCCCACAATGAATTTTGCAATATGTATGTTTGCATCCTCGTTTGGCAGCCCATAAAAGGTTGGTAAAATTTCAATCATGTGGTGCTTGATCTCAAATGCATCACTATCTTCCTGGGCAGGATACACAATACAATTAGGAACATCGTTTTCATGGGTAGCCAGACTTTCTAAGTGGTCTACCTGTTGTAGGTAATGCTAATGCCATTTCAACCTCGTTGTTCACAAAATCAACAAACAAATTCTGCAGAAAAGTGTCCTGCAGTGAACAGTCCCACCCCAAATTAATTTTTTGCCCCTGTTTGTGAAGTGTGCGTTCTGATTCTGGATCAAACTGTGCAATATAGGCAGTTTCTGATCTGGTCTGGACCATATACTGTGCAGATTCTGCGGTCAAACAAAAATAGTAAAATAATTTGAACTAAATTTTTTTTTAAATTTTTTGACGAAAAATAAGAAATCAGAAAAAGTTTAAACAAAAATTATCTAAAATAATCCCCGGCTGCGACGTTACCTTCTACGCAAATAGGTTCAAAATCACATGAAATACTTGCAAGAATACAAGGATGTTGTAGTATAGACAAGGTTCTAAAAAATGCTAGGCGCTAGTCGGGCGGCAGGTAGGGGCCTAGGTGGGAGCTTAGGCGGCCTAGGCGGATTTATGTATATTATATATATATATTATAAAGTATGAGTATGTTTGTAAAATTTTAGGGCTTTTTATGTTAGTTTTATAACATTTACTCAGCCCACATATTTTAATTATTATTGGGCTTTACTTCTCATTTAATAAACAACCTTGTTATAAAAATAAATTTCTTATTCCCTAATGACATAGACGTGGCAAACAACCACATCTCTCTTCCCACTTTATTTCTTATCAACCCGTGAACCATATCACAAAATCCCAAAAATCTCTCTCTCTCTCTCTCTCTCTCTCTCTCTCTCTCTCTCTCTCTCTTTTTCCAGAAACCTCTAGCAAAGCAACCATGGCTATCTCTCTCTCTCTCGTTATTTTTCCAGAAAACTCTAGCAAAGCAATGGCTATATTCAGATGCGGACACAAATGGGAGTTTCGATGCAGATGCAAGAGTTAAAGTTCCAGATCCGATGAGAGTTCGAGACGGCAAAAGTTGCAGAGCCTTCAACGCTAGCAAGAATTTCAAACCGCCCGAGCACCGTCTAGAGCCCCTAGGCGGCCGCCTATATACCCACCGCCTTTTGTAACGATTTCCCCTAAATCGCATCGGGAGACCACCGCTGAACGCCGAGGCACCGTCTAGGTGGCCACCTAGGGCGTTTTTTAGAACATTGAATATAGATGCTCATGCAAGGTCGTTCTTCTCAAAGACTACTTGAATAATTTATGTAGAAATAATTCCTAATTAACTACGTAAAACTAAAAATTGAAAAATATGATTTTGAATTTAGGTAATATTAAAAACGAATTTTAATTAAAAACAAATACTAAATTTGCCCACAATTAATATGATAAAAAGAAAATAGTTTTCAATATCAATTTATAAAAGCACTAGGGTTTCACCATCACCTAGCAATCCTATGAATTCTAATTACCAATTACTTATGATCTACACATGCCACTTTGAAGGTTAGGTTTTCCTAATTTATATTCTACTTGGAACCTCCAACATAGAACGTATATTTAACATGCAACCCGTCCGAATGGTCGGATCAAATCTGAACATGAAAGATTCATTATGCTTTACGAAAACCCTTTGAAAAATCATGCAACCCTTAAGACGTGGTGTTCATCTTAAGTGAAATTACAATTATTAATCACAAGAAGCTAGCGTCAATTTCAGGAAATCTTCCGACCAAAATTGCATCAAATTACTTTTCTAAAGATCTTAATGGTGATCAGGCATTAAGACAATTAGATAGTTTAAAACGGTGATCAATAATTCAAAGTATGCACGCATTCAATCATTTAGTTATGCATATTTATTATTAAAATCATAGAGAATATTATTATAAAGAAAAGGATTGAAAACACCTTAAAGTAAAAAATCATCAAGAACCCTAGTAATTCTCTCTGTCTCCAAAGTTTCATAAAAGAAAGCGTAGCAAAGACTAAGAACGGCAAAGCAATATATGTTGTTATGCCATCACACAAACCCTAAAATGTAGTCTTTTGTTCCAACTAGGAAACCAAATAATAAATAAAATATCTTAGAAAATAAAGTCATAATTAAACTAGGAGAATCTGTCAAGTACTTGTCTAGCCACGTTTTAGCCTCATATATCCTCCAAATCCAGCCCATAATCGCTTGTTTTGAAGATTGGGACGTTCTGAACACATCTCCAGAAGGCCACGAACCCATCAGAGGTCATGGACTCCAAAAACGCAATTCAAGTCCAAAACGTCACTATTTCAGCATTGCGCATCGCTCCTTTATTTTATTGCCAGAAAATCACCGCTAGGTAGAAAAATTCCAAATTTTGATACGATCAAGCCAAGTGACTCATAAACATCCTCCAACTAGAATTACTCCAAAATTCATCCATTTGACCACGTTTTGCTCCAGAGGAAGTCGAAAGTCCTATATTGGAAATACAATTCAAAGTATAAAAAAAATTTCAAAATATTAACCAAAATACACTAAGAATAGGGTTAAATATATAATACAAAATCTACTCATCAGTGCTCTATGCGCGTATGCAAGCCTTGGTCCTCTCTCATCTGTAGCCATTCCTTTGTCAACTCTCGCTGAAGCAAGAAAAGTACTACTAACCTCCTCTTCCGGTATTGGGATGGCTTCTTCATTTCCTTGCAAATCGATGAACAAGGGAAACCAACGCCTGTCACCCGTCTTTCGTACAATTTTGCGTACGATACTCTCCCGGTTGTACATCAGAGCATCAACCGCTTGGTCTGTGCATCCGGTTGTTCGATCCATGTTCTTATATTTAGCCCTACTACACGAGACTCCATCAAACTCCCTCGTACAGGTACACTCCGCGTTCCATGGACAGAGGGAGGTAAGGCCCATTGGGGGCACATGACCCCTCTCATCCCCTTTTTTCATTACAAATTATTCAATTAATCATTCCCTCTTTTTTTTTTGCTTTGTAGATTATTCAATTAATCATATTAAAATAGTGAAAACCCTCCTTTAGTTTTTCAATGTGCCTCCGTCCTGTATATTTTTCTCACGCACTAATGTATAAACCTTGTTGAGTTGCATGTATTTGGTTAATTAGTACAAATGAGCATTAGATTGTCAACAATTAAATACAAAATTAGACAATAGAGTAATAAAATTACGCATTTTGAAATTAATTTTTTCAGCATTTGTAAAAGAACTAGCTTTATTTGTCCAAAAAAGGAGCTCAAATTTTTTAAGGTGCCCCCTCTTAGTTAAATTTCTGGCTTCGTCCCTGCCGCGTTCCATATCACTTTGGGTTTAATCCGATTGCAAACGAGTACAATGTTGTCCAAGTATCTTGGAATAATAATGTCATGTTTCATATTTTCACATTGGGGACAAATATTTCTTCATGGAGGCCATTAGCAGAAGTTAACCTTGGTAATCTTCCTTTTAATCTTTTTTTTTATTGCACGTTCGCGAGAAGCGTTAATTGTTTCCACGGGGCCATACATTGGATGCATGAAAGGAAAAATGTTATAGTGGTATTTGATGTTGGAGACGAGAAATTCAGAGTGATCCCGCTGCCTGATCGTTGTATGGACTTCACCATTGAGGGTATAGCTGAGCTGGGAGGATGCATGACTGTGTATGGTAACAAGCTCATAAACCAGAAATTGGAGCATGAATTGAAGGACTACACGAACCATGTGCGGATCGAAGAGACTATCTTAATGTCGATGGAGATCACGGGACACCTTGGTCATGGTGGCTGGCGTGTTCATCCTGTATGTAAAATCCACACAGGTGAACTAGCGATTGTGGTACAACTACCTGCTGATGCACCAGGATATTACAACATCAGGCCGTCAAGATTGCTTCTTTATAATATGGAGAGCAAAATTTGCAGGATATGTTCATGTTCTTTTGATTTTCCTAAGTTTACTAGCGGATATCGGCTGAATCCGGCATTTTTTACGCTACTTACGAGTAGGATGATAACTTTGTACCGTACGATGATTTTTCTGAGACATCTTCTTCACCCGCCAGGAAGAAAAGTGATGGGAAGAAAGTAGACGACTTAGGCTTCACTTTTCTAATTAATATAATTGTTTTTAATATTTTAAACAACTTGAATGTTATTTTATTTCGTTTTTGCCACATGACACAAATTTCATAACCATGTAGTAAATATGTAAGATTTACACTTGTCACGTCATTACTTAATGACTAACAATAAAGTACGTGTAAAACGAAATTGAAGCTATTTAGTTGAAAGTAGAATACCTGAATCTCAATCCATTGATCGGCCATATACAAACATCAATGGCCTCCTCTCTTTTTTCCAGTAAAACCACCAAGTCAATTCCACTTCAGCGACAATGAGGTAGCTTTATTTAAAAAAGAAGAAAAACACAATCTGTCAAAAGAGACAAAACTAAACATTTACCATGATAAATTCTACACGATAAATTCTACACCAAAACAAAAACAAAACACCTATAAATTTCTTCTCAATTTTCCTCAATTCAGCATTTATTCTAAATTACCAAACAAAATCAAAGCAACAAAAAGGTTCAGTCAGCATTAAGAAATGAAACAAAATCAAAATTGAAAGATGGGGGTTTTTAGGTGGGGGACTACCTGGTTGCAGAGAAGCCTGATTAAGAGAAGCTTCTGCGAACGAGCTAACGTCGTGGCTGGGGTCGAGAGTAGATGACAAGCAATTGAGCAGCCATTGCTGATCGTCGTGGAAGACAGTATTGAAATTCGCCATCACATTAGGGTTGTTGCATGGTTACCAGAATGATTAAGACTCCGCGATTAATTAAGCAATATTGTCCGGCTTAAAGAATTTCAGATGTCCTTGTTGGCATCGTTGTACTCTAAATAAATCAACTAAAATTTTATTTGTCCTTAAGCTAATTAAGTTGGAATTGTAGCATACACCGCGAAGGTTCGAAGAGTCCATAATCATTGTAAGCTGGAAGTCAAGGTTTCTTTTAAGCTTAATGTCTTTTTGCGTATGTAGCAACAACACTGGCAAGGCCTGAGATTGAAAAAGAAAAGTACTGCAATCCATGAATTAAAACTGTACGAAAGTCTCATTTATCTGTGGAGAGTAATGTTGACACGCCCCGATCCTGATATTCTCCGAATACCAAGATAGACACGTGTTGGCCGACACCCGAAGGGTGACGAAAGCCATTTATTGAATGCAAATGCTAAGAATAAGGAATAAATAAGACTTATAAATATAAAATAAAGAGTATGCATTTAAGGAACGTGTTCAGAGCACACATATAATCTAGAACATTAAAATAATTAATATAAAATTGAATGAATAAAAGAATGGGTCTTACACCGAGAGGACTCAAAGATGCCGATGCGGAAGTGCTTTGACGCCGGGATCGTATGCCTCGATTCTAAGTCCTGAAGGGGGCGCAAAACAAACATGAGTGGACCAATTTGATATATATATATATATATATATATATATATATATATATATATATATAGTAAAACAGTTATCAACGTACTAACCCACAGGTTTTATGAAAACACATATATATCATGATAAACATAGGTTTTCCGAAACCTAGCATGTCGTGCACTGTCTTAAATCATAACTTGTATATATAATAATCACTAGTGAATGTCCAATAATCACTAGGCCCCATGCCGGCTCCCCATCCCTGTGCTAAATAGCCAGAAGAAACACATTCCAGGCCCTATGCCAACACCAAACCTTCGCCCGGAACGGACCGAAATCTATCCCTACGTCCCGTAGCGGAAATGACCACTAGGTAAGTACAAAACCATTGAATATATATATTGAAAAGCAACTTCATAGTATAAAGTCATCCATCATCTATACTATAAAGACATGTTCGAAACATGTTCTAAATATCATATCGTCATCCATCAAATATCCTATAAAGAACATGGGTTATAGGAAAAATAGTAATAATTCAAACTAGCCTCAGTAAACATGTTATCTCAAAACATTTCATCGAATATAATTGTGAAATCATGCTTTTCATGTGTGCATTTTTACTATCAAAACATGCATTTTTGAAGGGGTCTACTCACCGTACACCGTTGATGCAACGCCGTATCAAACAGGAATAACGGAATCGCCACTACTAATTGCACCTAATTACATAAAGGGTACAATTAGTCAAACTCTACTCAAACGACTTAATTTGGGGAAACAGACATCGGAAAAGGGTTCAGGACGTCGAAATTAGCCTAGGAGAAATCTCGGACGAAAACCCAAAAAAGTCAACCCTAAAGTCAAAGTCAACGGTACACGTTGACCGGGTCAGTCAAAGGGTCCGGGTCCGGGTCAAACGGGTCTAGGCTTAGGGTTAGGTTTGGGCCGAACCGAATTGGGCTTGGGTTTAAAAGGGAAATGGGTTAAGGGTTTAGGTTTAGGGCTTTAGGGTTTGGGCTTAGAGCCCCCAAAAGAAACGGCATAAAGGCCCTACAACTAAAAGAATAAAATAAATAAAAGGAAAGACTTGGGCTTGACGGGCTTGAGGCCCGAGTTCCTCCTAGCCCTAAGGCTTGAAGCCAAGGGTTTTGGGCTTGGTTGCCACGGCCCTAAGGCCTTTTGGGTTAATAAGAACTTAACTAAAAATAAAAGGGACTGGGTAAGGATATTGGGTTGGGTTCACGAAAAGGCTTGGGCTTGGGTGAAGGCCCAAGGCCCTGGGTTCTTCTACACGGCCTGAAAGGCCTGGGTTTTCTGGAATGTGGGTCGCCAGACCCATTCGAAAGAGAAGGCCGGATTCGGCCGGAAAACTACACAAACTTTAAACGGCCATAACTCTGTTACTACTTAACGAAATCGAGCGATTCAAGAAGCAAAGTTATAGTTCCCGAAGAGATGAAGAGAATGGTACTAGCACAACATCTAAATAGCCGTGTTTTGGCCGAAAAACGCCTCGAAAGCCTCGGAGGTCGCCGGAAACTAGATAAGATTCAAATGGACATAACTTCTTCAATACTCAACAGAATTGGGTGATTCAAAAAGGAAAGTTGTAGTACTCAGCGAGACAAAGAGATTGATACCTTACACGCCAGCCAACTCGCCTTGTTTTGGCCGGAAATTTCCTCGAAAGTCGTCGGTCTCGCCGGTAAAACTGGGAAACAAACCTCCGGGTTGTTTCTCACTACAAACCTTCACCAAAGCACCTAAAATGAGTTCTAACAAGAGTTTGACCAATCAATAGGAAGATTAGAGAGAGTCATGAAGCTTACCAAGGTTGAAAATTCAAGAAACTCACCGGAGTTCGACGAGGGAGGAAGAGAACAGTGGTCTCCACCACTGTGGTGCACCACAGACCTGTCCTGGGTTCGAGTTCTTGCTTGGGAGGGTCCTAGGGTGTGCATGTGTAACTGAGTGTGGGTGTGGGGGTGCATCAGAGAGGAACGAAGAGAGTTGAGGGAGAGAGCTGAGAGTTGTTATAAGGGAGAGTGAGGGAGAAGAGAGAAGAGAGATAGACTTTTCAGAAAAAATAAAAGGAAAGGGAAAGAGAACCAGGGGACAAAACAGGAGGTGGGACCCTTGGGCTCACCAATTAAGACCCAAAAACCAATTTTAAAAGAAAAAGATCTAGCCCAAGATGAAACTTCACGAAAATACCCTATTTGTTCCGATAAAATCGGGACGGGTTGTTACAAATGTACCTAAAACGATGACTAGTGTAATACCGAAAACAGTACAAATTGGAGTTTTCGACCCCAAATATGATGATCAAGTGTCTGAAAACCATGACTGAATACCAAATCTTTGTCATTCCCATTTGCTCCTAATTTGGTGAGTGTGCTGGAAATCATATGAGAGTATTACTGCTGCGCTTCCAGTCGTAGACATTCTCTTCCGTACAAACCTCTCTACCAACACATAACAACTAAACCTATTCCACCCGACACCACCCGTCCCCCTAAACTCTTCCTCTCTCTCCACCCTCACTTGCCTTTCATCCCCACCAACCCATCCAGCTCTTTCTTGTTCCCATTTCATTCTCTCTACGACTTTCATGCTCAATCCCACACTAGTTTCTTCTCCCACACCATCAAAACTCTTAAACCACATGAACATATCATCCGCACCCGCATTTCTTTCATCCCAAACAGCCTCATTTCCACCCACATAAACCACCTCTCTGTGAACAAAAGCATTCACAAACACAGCAGGATTCTGTTTTCTTTCAGCATTGTCATTAACGTTGTCGAAAATCTTTTCCCATCTTTGCTCAAGTTTAATTTCGTAGTACATACAATTTTTCACTTGGTCCTTCAGCTTCACCCCTCCTTCCTTAACAAACATGAAAGGACAATACCACTTACCAACACACACAACTTCAGAGTAGTCATGTGATAATGGAAAATCAAACCCAGGAAGGCTAGCTCGTAGCGAAGAGTTGAGTCCCGAGGCTTCACGCAATTGGTAATGATACGGTGTGCTCATTCTCGCGTTCCACCCTTTCCTCCTCAAGAAGTAACGAGGAAAGCCATCTGGATCAACAGACTTGGCAAAAAAACGATTTCTTTCTCTCTCCCAATGAACTATCTCAATTTGTTGATATATGTCTGACGGATCCAATGGTTTTGGTTCAGCATCTGGTATACTGTTACCTCCGAAACAGCCAATATCCGTATCCTCTTCCCTCGTATTTGTGCATGCTTCCCTGCAATCAGTTCCAATATAAATTTTTCCATGTAACAGTAACACTTAATATGTATGGATGTTTATACATATACATATGTGCGTACCCTTTGTGGCGGCCTCTTCGAAGTATGACATGGTATCTATTGGAAGACAAGGGTTGATCAAGCACTGGAATGAAGGCGACATCATCGTTATCTGAGCCATATCCAACGGTTAGATCCATGTTCTGAAGGAAAGGCAAACCTTTAACCTCGTCGTCCTCGCATCCGCAACAGTTTATCTCAATTGAATCATCGTCATGGAGTACAAGACAGCCAGAATTTGGGCCCTCCGGAGGTGGAAGAGACAGTGACTCGGGAGAATTTTTATACACAGACAGAGGCCTTGTCACATACAACTTTGTGACCAAATTAAAGAAGACAATGTTTAAGAAAAGAAAGACTGGCTCACTTTCAAATTGCTTTGATGAAATTACTTGATTACAAACAGTTTTAATTTATAGAATTCCGGAACTCGAACTTCTGATAACATATTTAAGGAATATTCTTGTAGTGTTAACTCCTAGCTAGGTTCATGTTTTAGATGATTGTACTTCAAAAAGAAATTTGTGGTGTATAGAGAATAACTTACATGACACAGTAAACTGTTATGTTGGCAACTGTGTGGACGAAAACTTACACAAAACTTTGAATCATTGGCATTAAATGCCACAATAACGGAAAGTTTATAAGTGTGATGTGTCATGAAAGTTATTATTATAATTAATTTCTTGATAACTTATAGTCTAATATTATCTTGATTGGCCGGGTACGTTGATACAAGCAAAGAGTAGAAAGTGACAATATGCAACAAATGCAAGGCTCGTAGATTTATTTCTCAATCTAAGCTGGAAAAAGTGGGTGTCTTTTATTGTATGTAGCACCTGCTTGGAAGTTTGCATTAAGTCTTTAAGTATGATTCGTTACGATGAAATTATTGTTTCTGCATTTAAACGGAACGCCGGCATCCTCTGCCATCTTGGTCAGATCATCCGCGGTCAAGACTGAAGAAAGTTGAGGTTCCACTATAAAACTATTTGGTAATATGGGGAGTAGCCTAACCTCTTATAAGTCCATGCAAAGTCCCTCCTCCCATCAATGTGGGACTTATTCTCCTCATGTATGGCGAATTTTTGAGCCTAACATGCGGACAACACAACAGGGTGACGTGAAGCACATGTGGCCGTTTGCTTCACACGTGGGACAATCTGCTCTGATACCATGAAGAAAGTTGAGGTTCCACCATAAAACCAAATGAGAATGAGTCCCACATTGATGGGAGGAGGAACCTTGTATGGGCTTATAAGAGGTTGGGTTACTCTTCATATTGCCAATTGGTTGTATGGTGAAACCTCAACTTTCTTCATGGTATTAGAGCAGGTTGTCCCATGTGTGAAGGCAAACGGCCACACGCGCTCCACGTCATCTCGTTGTGTTGTCTACATGTTAGGCTTGAAAATTCGCCACACGTGTGGGGGCACTTTGAGAATGAGTCCCACATTGATGGGAGGATGGACCTTGCATGAGTTTATAAAAGGTTGGACGGGCTACTTCTCATATTGCTAATTGGTTTTATAGTGGAACCCCAACTTTCTTCATCGACATCGTTGAATTCGGACACTCAGCGATGAAGATTTGGCTCTGCCTTGGATTCTACAAAGGTCTTATTTGCAACAGTTCGATGAGAGACGCCATTTCTAAAGCCCTAGTTATGTAGATGAATCTTCCCTTGCTGACTCCCATTCTCACCTCTCGCAGCTCTTTCTTCGCCTCAGTGAATATCTCCTTCAAATTTGGTTTTTCTATCTTCAGTTTGTTTAACTCCTCCATTGATGTTAGATCCATGGTTTTGAGAGAGAAAAACTGGTTTCAAATTTCTTGATTAGAATTTGGGTAGAGAGAGAGAGCGCTGTGACTGAGGAAGACGAGGAGAGTGTGTGTGTGTGTGTTTGTAATTTTTTGGAGGGAACAAAACAACCTTTTACACCCTTCACCGTCGGATTAATCCACTATCAGCCGTTCGTTACCATTCCGGCTTCAGATCTGCTGTGACCAATTTTTCTCTGCCCAACTCTGCCTATATCTCATTCAGTGTGTTTGAAATATAAAGTGGTACATCACGTGTCAATATAAAAGTGGTGAGATACTTGTGTTAAAAAATTAACTTAAAAAATAAAACTTATCTTTACTTATGTAATGGCACGTGGTGTACCATGTTCCGTGCATAGTGAAAATTTTCTCCTCATTGTGACACCATCTTCTCAGTTTTGTGAGAATATGAAGGTAAAATAGTCCTCCATTGGTGAAAGGAGAAATCTTGCAAGACTTACAAGAGGTTGAGCTCCTAATATTCTCAATTGGTTTTATAGTAGAACCTTAACTTTCTTCATTGTATCATCGCTTTGTATCATCTTTGCTGATCTTCTACCGCTGATCGGCTGATGGTATTCCAAATGCTGCTGGGGATCTGTGATCAAGATTAGTTCTCAAGAAAGTTATTTAGTTCTCAAGATTAGTTCGATTTCAGTTGTTAAGTATGTTGAAGTCAAGTCTTTGGTGATCTTCTTCCGCTGATGGTATTTCGAATGCTGCTGAGGATCTGTGATCAAGATTAGTTCGATTTCAGTTGTCAGGTCAAGTATGTTGAATTCAAGGCCAATGCCATCTTTCATTGATCTTGTTGAGAGACATAAGGCCGACGCCATTCTCTTCTTGTCATAAGTGCTAGAATTTGCAAATATAGCTGCAGTATTTTTCTCACTTCAGAAAGGCCAATACAAAACCCTATTTTCCTCTTACGTTTCATCTTCTCCATCGATCTCCTTCTCTGCTCTCTCACTTAAATAAATATTGGTTTGTAAACTGTTTCCTAGTCCAAGTAACTTTCCTTTTTCTACATTAGCTTTAAACCCTAACTTTGATTGCATTTTTTTGGCTAATCAATAAGGTTAATTATTATCTTAATATTATTAGGCTAGTCAATGAAAGTGACTCGGGGGAACTTCTACATACAGACAAAGCCCTTGTCAATCGCATACATTATGTTTTGTTGGGGTTTCTTGTTACCAAAGGAATTGAATTGGATGACAGTGATTGACACATACTAGAATTAATAGAAAAGACCATCTCTGTCATATGTTCCGTTTAATTTTCTCTACAGGCTGGTGGAGATTTTCCAGCTTTATAAACTATTTTTTGAGAATCGGTTAAGGTGGTTTGGCATGAATCAAAGATTTACATATGCTCTAGTTAGAAGATGAGACTATGTAACGGAGGCTCAGGGCAAAAGAGGTAGAGAGAAACGTATGAAGACTTGGAAAGACACTTTAGGAAAAGATATGGAGTATTTGGAACTAACGGAAGATTACATGGCACAAAAACAAGTGCAATGACATTCTAAGACTCATACACGCGACTCCACTTAGTGAGATAAAGCTTGTGGTGAGAGTTGTTTTTTTGTTATAAACTATTCCTTAATGTTCTAGTGACGGGTCGTGTTTTGGTGTTTGTTTTGTCCTTTCGGATTGTGTCATAGTTACCCGAATGATAAAGACTTATGATTAATTAAGCAATATTGTCCAGCTTAAAGAATTTCAGATGCCCTTTTGCTGAATAAATCAAATAAAATTCAATTTACCCTTAAGCTAATTAAGTCGGAATTTTACCATATATCTCGAAGGTTCGGAAATTCCACGATCATTGTAGCTGAAAATTAAGGTTTCGTTTAAGCTTAATGTCTTTTTGTGCAAGGCCTGAGATTGAAGACTTTTTAATGGGAACACTCATTATTCATGTACTGCTCATGATTCTGTCGAGAGACATTATAAAAGAACGGTACTACAATCCATAAATTAAAACTTTATGCAAGTCTGCATTTATCAGTGGAGAGCAATGTACCTAAAACGACTAGTGTATACCCGAAAACACGACAAATTGGATTTTTTTCGTTCCTAAATATGATGATCAACGTGTCTGAAAACCATGACTTAATACCAAACTTCCCGTCCATTCTTTCCAGTACATGTAGGTGCAGCAACCAAATTTTGTCATTCCCATTTGCTCCTAATCTGGTGAGTGTGCTTGAAATCATATGCGAGTAGTACTGCAGCGCTTCCAGTCGTAGACATTCTCTTCAATACAAACCTCTCTACCAGCACATAACAACAAAATCTCTTCCACCCGCCACCACCAGTCCCCCCCAAACTCTTCCACTCTCTCCACCCTCACTTGCCTTTCATCCCCACCAACCCACCCAACTCTTTCTTGCTCCCATTTCATTCTTTCCATAACTTTCATGCTCAATCCCACACTTGTTTCCCCTCCCACCCCATCAAAACTCTTAAACCACACAAACATATCACCCCCACCTGCATTTCTTTCATCCCAAATAGCCTCCCTTCCACCCACATAAACCACCTCTCTTTGAACAAAAGCATCCACAAACACAGCAGGATTCTTTTTATTTTCAGCGTTGTCATTAACGCTGTCGAAAATCTTCTCCCATCTTTGCTCTAGTTTTATTTCATAGTACATAGAATATTTCATTTGTTCCTTCAACTTCACCCCGCCTTCCTTGACAAACATGAAAGGACAATACCACTTGCCAACACACACAACTTCAGAGCAGTCATGTGATAATGGAAAATAGAACCCAGGAAGGCTAGCTCGTAGCGAAGCGTTGAGTCCCGAGGCATCACCTAATTGGTAACGATACTGTGTGCTCATTCTCACGTTCCACCCTTTCCTCCTCAAGAATTAAGGAGGAAAACCATCTGGATCAACAGACTTGGCAAAAAAACGACTGCTTTCTCTCTCCTTATGAACTATCTCAATTTGTTGATATATGTCTGACGGATCCAATGGTTTTGGTTTAGCGTCTGGAATACTTTTACCTCCGCAACAGCCAATATCCGTGTCCTCTTCCCTTGTATTTGTGCATGCTTCCCTGCAAATCAAATCAGTTCCAATATTAATTGTACATCGAAATTTGTCTATGTAACAGTAACATCGCCGCATGATACTTAACTATAAGAATATGCGTGGATGTGTGTGTCTGCGTACCCTTTATGGCGCCCTCTTCGAAGTATGACATGGTATCGATTGGAGGACAAGGGTTGATTAAGCACTGGAATGAAGGCAACCTCTTCGCCATCTGAGCCATATCCAACTGTTAAATCCTTGTTCTGAGGGAAAGGCAAACCTTTAACCTCGTCGTCCTCACATCCGCAACAGTTTATCTCAACTGATTCGTCGTCATGGAGTACAAGATAACCAGAACTTGGCCCCTCCGGGGGCGGAAGAGACAGTGACTGAGGAGACCTTCTATACACAGACAGAGGCTTTGTCACATACATTTTTATGACCAAATTAAAGAAGACAATGTTTAAGAAAAGAAAGACTGGCTCACTTTCAAATTGTTTTGATGAAATTACGTGATTACAAAGAGTTTTAATTTATAGGATTCGGGAAGTCAAACTTCTGAGAACATACTTGGAATATTCTTGTGGTGTTAACTCCTAGGTTCAAGGTTTAGCTAATTGGAAAGGGATTCTCTCCGGATCCCTTCCTCCTAATCCACCAAATCAAGGGATTCGTGCCGTTAAAATTTGATCTAATGGCTGAAGTTATTATAACTGTTTGTAGCTGTTAGATCAATTTTCAACGACACAGATTCTTTGATTTGATGAATTAGGACGAAGGGATCCGGAGAGGATCCCTTTCCTAGCTAATTGTACTTCACAAAGAAATTGGTGGTGTATAGAGAACAACACTTTATCTTGGCATTCCATGATGATACAATTTTGTGGATAGAATTTACATAGAACTTTGAATCATTGGCACGAGATGTCACTGTAACGGAAAGTATATGTGTGTCGTGTTATGAAAGTCCTTCTCGTAACTTCAAGTTTAAGTCATAATTATGATCAATTTTCTGATAAATCTTTTCTTGCTTGGTCGTGTGTTGATACAAGCAGAGTCAAAAACTGACAATTTGCAGCAAATGCCAGGAAGGTTCGTAGAAAAAGTCTTTCGCATAATGTCTGTCTTCTATTGTATGTAGCACCTGCTTGGAAGGTTGCATTAAGTCTTTAATTATGATTCTTGAAAGTGACAAATTATTGTTTTGGCACTTCGCCACTTTGTTGAAATTCCGCATTCAAACGGAATGCGGCATGCTCCGCCTTGTTCACCAGGTCCTCGCATCGTCGTCATGGAGTACAGGATAATCAGAATTTGGTCCTTCCGGAACGGTAGAGAAAGTAACTGAGAAGACCTTCCATACACAGACAGAGGCTTTGTAACATACACTTTTGTAAGCAAAGAAAACAACGTTTAGGAAAATAACTATCGGTTCGCTTGCAAATTGGTTTGATGAAATTACTTGATTACAAAGAGGTTTAATTTATAGAAATTCAGGAAGTCAAACTTCTGAAAAGGCACCTATAACCTTTGCACGTTGTATCCTTGGTTTATCGTTTAGCTTCTTGTAATTCAGAAAACCCTTTTTTTTTTTCTTTTTTTTCTTTTTTTTGGAAACTTGAAGATATATTACCAGGGTAAAGAAGCCAGAGAACTACAAAGAAAGCCTACACCGAGACCAACAAGCAAACAAAGCAACAAAACCAAAGCAGCGAAGGGGAAAGGAAGAAGAACACTAGAACCGAGTTCCAGCATCTTCCCTTCGACTGCCCCAATAATTCAAGGGGGACAAGGTAAGCCATCTTTATTTAACACATGAACCAACGAAGATGGTGGTCTGTTGACCCAAGTAAGATTGCACATCTTCGAATTGCGTTGCTCCTGAGAATTTTTAAGAAGTTAGATCGTGTATGAAGAGAAACTTATATGATATGGTTACACTATTATTGTGGCATCCTATGTTAATATTAATACAACTTCATATGATAAAAAAATTATACAAAATTTTATATTATTAATATGAGATGTCACAATAACACGAAGTATACTTGTGTCGTGAAAATTCGTCTATTAACGTTTAGGGTGTGTTTGTTTGGCATCACTAGCCCTCACTGGACTAGACTGGACTAAGTTTTAGTCCAGTCTTGTGTTTGTTCCCTACCCAGACTAAGTTTAATGGGATTAGCAGGGACTCGCCTCGACTGAGTCCCTCGCTAACAGGTCTTAGCGAGACCCCCCGATTCGGAAAGGACTGCTAAGCCGCCCTCTAATCCCGTCATCTCCTTTCTCCTTCACACCTTCGCACATTAACTGCAGCAACTGCAACTTGCTCCTCGTCCCTTTGCACCTTCGCCCTTTCCCTTCTCCTTCCTTGTCGCACCACCTCGTAGTCGTCCAACATATAAACAATCGACGACGAACCTGTATCGTTGGCGATGGTCTGATCAGGTGAGCTTCATTTGCCTTGCATTTCAATGGGTACTTTTTTAATTTTCCAAATTCAATTACTTTTTGTTCATTCCTTTCGGTTTTGTTTATACATTTCAATGGGATTTTTGAGTTTCTTTAGGGTTTTTGGTGATTAACTATAATCCAACATTCATAATTATCAAATTTAGGAGAACAGCACTGGGTCACTGACTGCAGCTTGTTTTTTGGATATACTTATTAAGAATTTGACATTCGGGAATCCATTCGCAGCTTATGGATGTTTTCAATTTTTGTGGTTCTTCGAGTGGAATGTGTGAGAAATTCACCCTTATATGGAGATCTTAGTAGTGGATTAGGGATGTATCATGTCCAGGATGACTGGTATTGTATTGGCAGTGACGGGGTATCTAGTTGGAGTGGATGTGTTGAACAATTATGCTGTGAGCTAAGATTTAAGAAGAAGCCTCTCTACCTGTTCAGATCATACTTGAACCTTTTCGAGCTTTGTAACCGTTTCTTCAGCTCCAGACCTAGAAGGAAAACCATTTCTTCAGCCCTTGAGGGTGCCACTTGTTTTCTAGTGAATATTTAACATATTGGAAGCTTCTCTTTGGAAAATTTTGTGAGTAATCGTTTTCTGAAGCTTTCATCAACGGATTTGTTGCATTGGCAGGTTCTGCTTGTTGCACATCACCATAGATGTTCTATTATTTTGATCCAAAAGTTTTTCTTTGTTATTCAGATACTCTTAAGATGTGCATATCTTGGACAGTTTAATCATTATAATTTTATACATATTGGAGTTCACCTATCAAAAGGAGCATCAAACAAATTGATATTAACAAATCCCCATGGAGCTAGGAGATCACCAATTTCGTGTTGAACTTTAAGATTTTGTTATAAACTAGGATACTTGTACATTTGACCATAGTGACTTCTAGCTATCATGGAGAATTTAGACCTGTCTACTAAAACTTGTGCAAGTAATTCAAGCATGTTTTTGCTCCCGTCAATATTAGTTATTGACTCATTGGACTCCATACAAAGTTTCTGTGATGTTTTCTTCCACAATTTTATGGTTCGCAATCCTACAGATGTTTCTACTCAGTTTAATTGTTTTAATTGTCTCATTGACCCATGCCATTACACGAAAGAGAGAAATTATGTGTTTATCAGAAAAATCTAGCTAAACCAGCCATACATCACTCAACTTCATTAGAGCATGGCAAATGTCACTTTATGGTTCACAAGTCGTTCTTCTGTTTGGCATCGTAGATACAGTCTTTCCCGTTTAAGTTTATTCTGATTTATGTGCTTGCTTAAAGCGTAGTTGAATGATGATGTGCATGGCTATCTGCAGTGCAATGGGCACTTGGGTTTTCTCCGTAGCAGGGGCTTTGTTAGCAATTCCAGTGGGGATAAAAAGGAAATCTTTAGCACCGCTTGTGTTCTTCGGCACGATTCCATGAGTTAATCATTCAAAGCAGAGAATTCTAATTCCTCTGTTTTTATTTATCTTGGAAATACTTGTATGAAAATTACTTTGAAGTTGTTCAGCAACAAAGGTTATGACTTATAATATACGATGTATAATTACGAAGAGAAACTGGTGACAGTACTTTTTTCATTATCCTGCTTTTTAGTCCGACACTGCACCAAACACTTCACTAAGCTAGTCCAGCTTAGTCTAGTCTAAGTCAGTCCAGCTTAATCCCTGAAGCTAGTCCAGTCCGAGACAGTCCAGTGCAACAAACGTACCCTTAAGGTATTATTATAATTAATTTTCTTGTGTGACTTTAGTGGTGGCGATTAGTCTGGTGCTGATAATTTTGTCTTATTCTTATCCTTGGTTGGAAAAAGTCTTTCTGCATAACGCGTGTGGGTCTTCCCTCGTTTGTAGCACCTGTTTGGAAGGGTGCATTAAATCTTTAATCACAAATTATTGTTTTGGAAGTTTTTTTTTTTTTTGGAAGACAGGATAATATAACATCCCGGCAAAGATGCCGAAGAGAAACCGGAAGGCCTACAAAGAGGCAAACAGACAGTACAAGGAATGGGTAGACAGTACAAGGAATGGGTTGTGTAAGGAGGTAACAGAAACCAAGACTCCGCACCTAATGCTAAAGCGTCCCTTCTTGCATTACCAACACAATTAATAAGGACAAAGGAGACCATCATTACACAAAACATAAACAAGGAAAGATGGAGGTCTATCAACCTATATAAAATCACATGCTTTCCCACAACGCCACGAAGCTAAATAATCCGCTGCCACATTGGCCGATCTTGGAGCCCAAGACCAGCGGCAATCATGGAAGCCACTTCTTGTTTTGGAAGTTTACCTCCAACTTCTTGTTGGTTGACAGCGAATTTTTTATACGAGCACCTTTTCTTAATGCGGCCGGCACCCTGACATGTGTTATTGGAGTTTGAGTAGAAATTTTATTTCGTCTTAAGGATGTAATATTCACATACCTCTTTTTACTTCTTACACTTTTTTTAATTTTCAGTTATCAGATGAATTGAAAAAGATCAAATAATATAAATTAACAAAAAATGTGTAAGAATTAAAATAAAAAAATTGTATAAATATCACATCCCTTATCTTATTGTCTCACATTGTTCAACTTGGAAAGTTTCACACTCTATTACAACTTGGAGGAGGATTGTCTGCCCTCCCAGTTTCGGTGCCCTCCTATGCCTTTCTGTTTGTGTGGTCACGGTTAAGCCATGTCAATATTTTATATTACTATTCATTTTTGTCTTATTATCTCTATAAAAAAATAATATAAAATACTGACGTGGCTTAACCGTGATCACACAAAACATAAGGGTATAGAAGGGCACGGGAACTGGGAGGGCAGACAATCCTCCACCTTACAACTTAGTCTCTTTTACAGTGTAATTGAAAAGATGGACTATGAAACTCGTACACTGAGCTTAAACTTTAGATTTGAATTTTGGGATGTGATAATTATATATATAATAAAAAATGGCCTTTGGCTCGTGCTCTAATATTAAATTTAATAATAATTATTTTAAATTCTGAATTTAATTTTTTATCTATTTGTTATTTCAATCTAAACGGATTTGGATTCTCTGAGCCCAAGGAGAGGATCTTCCTAACTAAACAGTGTGGGTTGTTGGATTTTTATCAAACGGCTACAAACAGCAGAATCTTTTTAAAGTTATATTAATTATAACCGTTGAATGAAAATCTAACAGCCCACATTGCTTGGTCAGGAGGATCCTCTCTTTGGACTCAAGAGAGGATCCAAATCCCATCTAAATGTCTGAGAAGGTCGAAGAAAAAGATAAGCCGCACACACCTTCTATTCGAATAGTCGCCTCCCAACTTCATATATGTTGCGAACAAATCTATGATTATTATATATACATGTATCTGCATCTCAATCAAAACATAGAAAAATCATTCTTCCTACGAGTCTTATCAAAACCTATCATAATGAGAGAACCACAAAGACATTCACCAGAAACCAAGTTTTTCGGTGTTGAAATCTTGGTTTAGATCATTAAATCCTAATGAAAGAGATGCCCTCCGAATTACAAGCACTAAATAAGGGCGAAATTCTGTTTCAAATACATTGCGGTATCTAAGCCTCGATCTTTATTTCGCAAAACAATTTCAGTTTTGTTTCATTCGAATTGTATCAATACATATAGTTGCAATTCATTTGCTGATTAGCGTGTAGTTTTATATATATATTTCAAGTTATTTCTGCAATATATATATATAAACATTTAAGGGAAGGGATTTCCATATTTTTATAAAAATGAGGATTAGTTGTGGGGTCCACACCATATCAAATTTTAACAATCTGAACTGTCTATTTTTCAAGTTGCACCTCATACATTATCCTTATAAACTATTAGCCAAATCGGAAATGTTTAAGACATCTAATTAAGTACAAAGAAATTAACAAATACTTTGTTGTATAAGAAACAATGAAATTTTATCTTGATCATTAAATAGGCAAATAATTTCGAATTGAATTAAATTTTTGCAAGGATGATCTATAAATCGGGACTTAAAAAATAAACTGTTTGGATCGTTGAAGTTCGATGTGAAGCCCCACACCTAATTCCCATTTTTTGAAAAAAATGGAGATCCCTTTGCATAAAGGGTTATATATATATATATATATATATATATATATATATATATTTGTGGTTGATTGTTAATTCTTATCCAACATGTGTTACAAATTCACATTACAAAGTGAAATGCATCCTATCGAGCTGAAGAAATTCATCCTTTAAACTGAAATGGCAGGAACAAAACGGGTGAAGTGAAACTACCTTTAAACTGAAATGGCAGGAACAAAACGGGTGAAGTGAAACTACTCGTTACTTATACTGTTATACAATGCTCATGATTCTTTCCTCATCAAAGCAAATGTCGATAGGGCTAGGGTGGCAGTGGCATTGTGGCAACGCGCGCTTCAGTTTCCGTCATTCCCATTTGGTTCGAATCTGGTGCGTGTGCTTGAATTCATATGTGAGTAGCACTTCCGAGTTTCCATTCGTTGACATTCGTTTCAATATAAACCTCTCTACCAATACATAACTACCAAATCGCTTCCACCCGCCACCACCCGTCCCCTCAAACTCTTCCACTCTCTCCACCCTCACTTTCCTTTCACCCCCACCAATCCATCCAACTCTTTCTTGTTCCCATTTCATCCTCTCCACAACTTTCATGCTCAATCCCACTCTTGTTTCTCCTCCCACACCATTGAAATAATTCTTGAACCACATGAACCTGTCTTTACCCACATTTTTTTCAGTCCAAAAAGCCTCCTTTCCGTCAACAAAAACCGCCTCTTTTTGAACATAAGCATCCACAAACGCAACACCGTTATCTTTTCCTTCAGCGTTGTTATAAGCACCGTCGAAAATCTTTTCCCATTTTTTGCTCAAGTATAATTTCATAGAACATACATTTTTTCATTTGGTCCTTCAACTTCACTCCTCCTTCCTTGACAAACATGAAAGGACAATACCATTTACCAACACCCACAGCTGCAGAGAAATCATACGATAATGGAAAATCGAACTGCGGAAGGCTTGCTCGTAGAGAAGAGTTGATTCCTGAGGCTTCACTCAATTGGTAATGATGCGGCCCCCTCATTCTCGCATTCCACCCTTTTATCCTCAAGAAGAGAGGAGGAAACCCCTCTTGATCAACAGACTTGGCAAAGAAACAATTGCTGCCCTTCTCCGTACGAACTATTTGAACTTGCTGGTTTATGTCGGACGGATCCAACGGTTTTGGTATAGCATCTGGAATAGATTTACCGCCGCAACAGCCAGTCTCAGCCACGTCTTCTTTTCTTGAATTTGTGAATGCTTCCCTGCAATTTAAACCAATTGCTATATCAATTGTACATGGAAACTTTTCCATGTGACAGAAAGACCGCCACATGAAGTTGAGTATGAAGAACATGCATGGATGTACATATATGTATATGCATACCCCATATGCTTCCCACTCCGAAGTATGACATGGTATCGATTGGAAGACAAGGGCTGATCAAGCACTGGAATGAAGGCAACAACGTCTTCATCCGAGTCATATCCAACTCCTATATCGTAGTTCTGAGGGAAAGGCAGGTCTCTGACCACGTCATCAGCGCCAACAGCGCATCCGCAGCATGTTACCTTTGTTGGGGCTTAAAAAGACTTCACTACTTTGGAGATGTTTATCTCACAAAGAAGAATGTAATGTAGCGGAATTGATAGGAAAGAGGAAGAAAGAATACTCAAAGTATTACACAAGATTTTTATTCACTTACAAACTTAGTACAAGAGGAAACACTCAAACACTCTTAGAAGCTTTGTTGCTTCTTCTCACTTCTCACTTGGCACTCTCACTTCTCACTAATTGCTCTCTTGGTTACATCACATAGCTTAGCACCTCACCTATTTATAGGCAAGGTTTGCCAACTTTGACATTGCTAGAACTTTCTAGCTAATGCTTAACAACCACACAATTTTACAAGATTCTAGATTTTTCTACAAAAGACCTTGGATATTTTATGCATGCATTCAACCTTCATGCTTTTGCTAGAATTCTCTAGCATTTTCATGAATCATCCATTGGGCTTGTGTTGCCTTTTCAACATGGGCTAGATCCATTGTCTTGGGCCAAGGCAAGATTACCATTCAACATCCCCCCTTAATCTTGTCTTGTGACGCCGATTGAGTTTCTTAGTCTGACAAAGTCTTCTTGTTTGAGTGGCTTGGTGAATATGTCGGCGACTTGGTCTTGAGACTTCACGTATTCCACTTGCACATCCTTTCTTGCAATGCACTCTCTTATGTAGTGATAACGGGTATCTATGTGTTTGCTCCTGTCATGGAATACTGGATTCTTTGCTAGAGCTATTGCAGACTTATTGTCAACATAGATCTCTGTTGGTTTTTCTTGTGGCATGCTTAATTCTTTCAGCAAGTTTCTCAGCCAAATTGCATGACAGATGCATGCTGTAGCAGCTACGTATTCAGCTTCACAGGTAGATAGTGTGACAATCGGTTGCTTCTTCGACATCCATGTGAATGCAGTGTCTCCCATGAAGAACACAAATCCAGTAGTGTTTTTTCTGTCGTCGGAATCTCCTGCCCAATCACTGTCGCTGTATCCAACAAGTTTGTAGTTATCAGAACTTGAATAGAACAAGCCAAAGTTAATAGTACCTTTAAGGTATCGAAAAATTCTTTTGGCCGTCTTCAAATGTGTAGTTGTGGGATTCTCCATGTAACGACTGACTAATCCGACGGCATAGAGAATATCTGGTCTTGTGCAAGTCAAGTAGCGCAAGCTTCCAACTAGACTCTTGAAAAATGTTGGATCTACATTTTCTCCTTCATCATGCTTGGTTAGTTTGACTCCGCACTCCACTGGCGTGTTTATGGGCTTGCAGTCGTCCATTTTGAACTTTTTCAGTATCTCCTTTGTGTAGCTTTCTTGGGAGATGAAAATGCCTTCTTCTTTCTGCTTAACTTCGATGCCTAGGTAGTATGCCATCAACCCGATGTCGGTCATCTCGAATTCTTTGGTCATCACTCCCTTGAACTCTTCAAACATGCTTGGATTACTCCTAGTGAAGATTAGATCATCCACATATAAGCACACAATCAAAATATCTCCATCTTTGACTTTGACGTAAAGAGCATGTTCATGAGGGCACTTGATGAAGTTGTTTTCCTGGAAGTACTTGTCGATGCGACTATTCCATGCTCTTGGCGCTTGTTTTAACCCATAGAGGGCTTTCTTCAGCTTCAGAACCTTGTCTTCATGCCCTTTGATTTCATAGCCTGATGGCTGCTGAATGTAGACTTCTTCTTCAAGGACTCCATTTAGAAAAGCGGACTTCACATCCATTTGTTGAATCTTCCATTTGTTTTGAGCTGCCAAAGAGATTAGTAATCGTATAGTTTCCAAACGAGCAACAGGTGCAAATACCTCATCATAGTCGATTCCGGCTCTTTGACTATAGCCTTTTGCCACTAGTCTCGCCTTGTATCTTTCGACATCTCTGTTGGCATTTTTCTTTATCTTGTATACCCATTTGACTCCGATGGCTTTGTGTCTTTTCGGAAGATTAGCAAGTTCCCATGTATCATTTTTCTGGATTGCTTCAATTTCTTCATCCATTGCTTTCCTCCGCTTAGTATCATGCACTGCTTCTTGGAAGTTGACTGGTTCACAATCAGCAAAGAGACATAAAAGTGTAGGATTATCAAGTCTTTCAGCTACCTCATAGAGATCTCGTATACTTCTTGTGCGTGGTACTTCTCTTTCATTTAGACTCTCACTTAACGATGCTGATGCTGGTGAATTGCCATGATTGGTTGATGTTGGTGAAGCAGGTGGAGTAGTGGATTCTTGTTGAACTTCTCTTGCTTGCTCCATCATCCTTTGTTCATTCTTTTCTTCAAACTGAGGAAAGAAACTGAGATCACTTGCATGAGGGTCAAAATCTCATTCTCCTTCTTCATCGAACGTCACGTCTCGACTGATCACCGTCTTCCCATTGTTCGGATTATACAGCTTATAGCCTTTTGAACTTGTGTCATAGCCTATGAAGATGAACCTCTCACTTTTGTCGTCGAGTTTGGTTCTCCTCTCGTCTGGTACATGTACATGGGCTATGCTTCCAAAAACTCTTAGATGAGAGATACCTGGTTTTCTTCCACTCCATGCTTCTTGCGGAGTTTTTCCCCACACACTTCTTGTTGGAGACCGATTGGATAGGTAGACTGCACATGCTACAGCTTCTGCCCACAACTCTTTAGGCAATCTCTTACTTTTGAGCATACTTCGAGCCATGTTGAGGATGGTTCGATTCTTTCTTTCCGCCACACCATTTTGTTGAGGGGATCTTGGAACTGTCAAGGGTCGACGAATTCCATTTGCTTCACAAAATTCTTGAAATTCCTTCGAAGTGAATTCTTCTCCTCGATCAGATCTCATGGCTTTGATCTTCCAACCACTCTCCTTTTCTACAGCGGCTTTGAACTTCTTGAACGTTCCAAAGACTTCTGATTTCTGCTTCAAGAAATAAACCCAGGTTTTTCTTGAAAAATCATCAATGAAGAGAAGGAAATAATTATTTTTACCCAAAGAACTTGGTTTTATCGGACCGCACACATCGATGTGAATGAGCTCGAGTGGCTTTTGGGCTCTTGTGGTCGACTCCTTTGGAAAGCTTTTCCTAAACTGTTTCCCAAGTAAACATCCTTCACAAACTTGATCAGGGTGGCTGATGCACGGTAAGCCTCTCACCATCTCCTTCTTAGATAATAACTCCAATCCCCCAAAGTTAAGATGCCCAAAACGAAGATGCCAAAGCCAGGATATGTCTTTGTAACATATCTTGAGACACTTCGCAACATCGTTTTGAATGTTTATGGGAAACATCCTATTCTTTGACATTTTTGCCTTGGCAATTAATCTTCCTTTGTTATCTCTAAGAAAAAGGATATAATTTTTCATATGAAAATCATAACTTTTTTCTAAGAGTTGACCCAAACTCAAAATGTTGCTTTTCATATTGGGTACGTAGTAGACATTTGGAATTAATTGGTGACCGCCATTTTTCAGGGGAATAAGGATGTTACCTTTTCCTTTTACGGGTATTTTGGATTCGTCTCCAAAGGAAACGTTGCTACTCACTGATTCATTGAGCTCTACGAACACGCTTCTTCTTCCGCACATGTGGTTGCTGGCGCCGGTGTCAAGGTACCATGTATATTCTTGGTCTCCATCATTGTTCTTGCATGCTAGTAGCACAACACCATTCTCTTCTTTATCTTCTTTCACATAATTGACCTTCTCATCAAGTCTGTTGTTTGGAGCTCTACATTCCTAAGCATAATGCCCGAACTTTTGACAATTATAGCATCAAACTTGAGATTTTTCATACCTGAAGTTTGAGCGTCCTCTCCCACGACCTTTTGTTGAGCTTTCTCCTTTTTCGTAGTTGCTATGGTTGTTGTAGTTCCAACCACGTCCACGCTCATGTCCACGTCCGCAACCTCGGCCACGACTTCTTCCGTACGAGCTTCTCTCGTTGTCGAAGGTTTCTTCTTTCTTCTTGGGCTGAACATGCGTCTTAAGGAGCTGCTCATCATTCCCTTGCCTCTTCTTATGTTTCTCTTCATATGCTTGTAGCGAACCCATTAATTGCTTTATACTAATTTCTTCCAAGTTTTTGGTTTCTTCAATTGTCACGACAATGTGCTCGAATTTGGGGTCCAACGAGCGTAGTATCTTCTCCATAATTCTAACATCTTCTAACTTTTCTCCGTTTCTTTTTAATTGATTAGAAACGGCTAAGACTCTTGAGAAATAATCGGAGTTTGATTCAGACCCTTTCATTTGCAGAGATTCGAACTCACCTCTTAATACTTGAAGACGAACCTTTTTCACTTGTTCGGCTCCTTTGTAAGAGGTTTGAAGCTTCTCCCATGCTTGCTTGGCGAAGGTTGCACTCGAGACCTTCTCAAAGCCATTGTCATCTAATGCTTGGTAGATGAGGTAGAGAGCCTTCTTGTCTCTCTTTCTTGAATCTTTCAAACTCTCCTTCTGAGGTTGGGACAGAGTAGCTTCATCTTCTGGCTCAATGTAGCCTTTCTCCACGACTTCCCAGACATCATGTGCTCCCAAAAGGGCCTTCATTTTGATACTCCAATTATCGAAGTTGTTGTTGTCGAGCACTGGAACTTGGAAGGCTGCCATAGCGTTGTTAGCCATAGCTCTGATACCACTTTGTTGGGGCTTAAAAAGACTTCACTACTTTGGAGATGTTTATCTCACAAAGAAGAATGTAATGTAGCGGAATTGATAGGAAAGAGGAAGAAAGAATACTCAAAGTATTACACAAGATTTTTATTCACTCACAAACTTAGTACAAGAGGAAACACTCAAACACTCTTAGAAGCTTTGTTGCTTCTTCTCACTTCTCACTTGGCACTCTCACTTCTCACTAATTGCTCTCTTGGTTACATCACATAGCTTAGCACCTCACCTATTTATAGGCAAGGTTTGCCAACTTTGACATTGCTAGAACTTTCTAGCTAATGCTTAACAACCACACAATTTTACAAGATTCTAGATTTTTCTACAAAAGACCTTGGATATTTTATGCATGCATTCAACCTTCATGCTTTTGCTAGAATTCTCTAGCATTTTCATGAATCATCCATTGGGCTTGTGTTGCCTTTTCAACATGGGCTAGATCCATTGTCTTGGGCCAAGGCAAGATTACCATTCAACAACCTTAACCCGTTCTTCATCATGGAGTACAAGATAACCAGAATTTGGCCTCTCCGGCGGCCGTAGAGACGGGGACTGAGGAGACCTTCGACACGCAGACAGAGGCTTTGTCACATACATTAAGCCTATTAAGCCTTAAGGAAGACTGGCTCACTTTCAATTTGATTTGATATGAAATTTACTTGATTACAAAGAGTTCTAATTTATAGGTAATGAAGTCAACCTTCAGAAGCATGCACTTATTCAGTTATTTGATTAGTTAATCTAATTACAAATTAGAAAATAATTCAGAAATTGCTGGTGTAGCTTCGAGTTTAATAAGTCATTATTATAATTCTCTCTTAATCTTATCTTCATTGGGAACTCAGAAGTTGACAATTTGCAGCACATGCCAGGAACATCTCTCAATTACCCTAAGCTGGAAAAAATCTTTCAGCTTAATGTCTGGATTTCTTTTAATTGTTTAATTTGTAGCACCTGCTTGGAAGGGTTCACTAAATCTGCATTTATACTTCTTTACAATGACAAATTGTTACTATGGCAGTTCACCTTCAAGTTCTAGTTGACGAGTAATTTTCAATTTTTCAGTGTGAACGTCATACACGACGGTATACCATGTGCATTTATTTCTAAATATTTTAGTATGAGTTCGTAACACATCAAGCTGAAGAAATACATACTATAGTATATTAATTATATAATGATCAAGATTTTCGTCCGAATAAAAAAATATTGGAAATAATAGTACTTCGAGCGATTAATTACATCCATCAAAAGCACATGACCATATGAAATTTTCAATCACAAACCAAAAAAAGAGCAAAAATCTCATTCCCATTTGCTCCTAATATGTTGAGTGTGTTTGAAATCACAAGAAGTTAGCACCGAGCTTCCATCCATTCTTTTCAACACAAACCTCTCTACCAAAACATAGCAACCAAATTTTATCCACTTACCCACCCCTCCAAACTCCTCTAACCTTTTCACTCTCACTTGCCTCTCATTCCCTCCAAACCTTCCAAACCTTTGTTGCTCCCACTTCATCCTCTCCACAATTCCTAAGCTCACCCCCCACATTGTCTAAACCCCTATACCACATAACCCCATTAGCCACATCCATCTCCTCATGCACAGCTTCCGCGTTCCCGCCAACAGCAACAGACTCACTTTGAACGAAAACATCAACCACCACGGCGTTGCCTTCGCTGTAATTACGTCACATGCAAATATTTGTTCCCATCTTTGCTCAAGTGTCATCTCGTAAAACCTTGTCCTACTCATTTGATCTTTTGGTGTTCCCTCCTTAACAAACATGAAGGGGCAATACCACTTCCCCACAACCACCGGATTCGAGCTTGTAAGCGATAATGGGAAGTTGAAATCTGGAAGACGGGCGCGTAGCTAATTAAGTCGGAATGTTAGCATATATCTCGAAGGTTAAAAAATTCCATGATCATCCTAAGCTGGAAGTTAAGGTTTCTTTTAAGCTTAATGTCTTTCTGTGCAAGGCCTGAGATTGAAGACATTATAATGGAAACACTCATTATTTATACACCGCTCATGATTCTGTCCAGAAACATTATAAAAGAACAATACTGCAATAATGTACCTAAAACGATGACTAGTGTATACCCGAAAACAGGACAAATCGGAAGTTTTTTGGCCCTAAATACGATGATCAGCGAGTCTGAAAACCATGACTCGATACCAAACTTCCCGTCCACTCATTTCAGTACATGTAGGTGTAGCAACCAAATTTTTGTCATTCCCATTTTCTCCTAATCTGGTGAGTGTGCTTGAAATCATATGCGAGTAGTCCTGCGGCGCTTCCAGTCGTAGACATTCTCTTCAATACAAACCTCTCTACTAGCACATAACAACTAAATCTCTTCCACCCGCCACCACCCGTCCCCCCAAACTCTTCCACTCTCTCCACCCTCACTTGCCTTTCATCCCCACCAACCCACCCAACTCTTTCTTGCTCCCATTTCATTCTTTCAATAACTTTCATGCTCAATCCCACACTTGTTTCCCCTCCCACCCCATCAAAACTCTTAAACCACACAAACATATCACCCCCACCTGCATTTCTTTCATCCCAAACAGCCTCCCTTCCACCCACATAAACCACCTCTCTTTGAACAAAAGCATCCACAAACACAGCAGGATTCTTTTTATTTTCAGCGTTGTCATTAACGCTGTCGAAAATCTTTTCCCATCTTTGCTCAAGTTTTATTTCATAGTACATAGAATATTTCATTTGGTCCTTCAACTTCACCCCGCCTTCCTTAACAAACATGAAAGGACAATACCACTTGCCAACACACACAACTTCAGAGCAATCCTGTGATAATGGAAAATCAAACCCGGGAAGGCTAGCTCGTAGCGAAGAGTTGAGTCCTGAGGCTTCACCCAATTGGTTACGATCCAGTGTGCTCATTCTCACGCTCCACCCTTTCCTCCTCAAGAAGTAAGGAGGAAAACCATCTGGATCAACAGACTTGGCAAAAAAACGACTGCTGCCCATCTCCTTGGGAAGTATCCTAAATTGCTGATATATGTCTGACGGGTCCAATGGTTTTGGTTTAGCATTTGGTATACTTTTACCGCCGCAACAGCCAACATCCGTGTCCTCTTCCCTCGTATTTGTGCATGCTTCCCTGCAAATCAAATCAGTTCCGGTATTAATTGTACATCTAAATTTTTCTATGTGACAGTAATATCGCCACATTAAAAATCAATCATAATAAGGTTATGCATGAGTGTATGCATACCCTTTATGGCTCCCTCTTCGACGTATGACATGGTATTGATTGGATGACAAGGTTTGATTAAGCACTGGAATGAAGGCAACAGCATCGTCATCTGAGCCATATCCAACGATTAGATCCTTGTTCTGAGGGAAAGGCAAACCTCTAACCACGTTGTCCTCGCATCCGCAACAGTTTATCTCGACTGATTCGTCGTCGTGGAGTATAAGATAACCAGAATTTGGCCCCTCCGGGGGTGGTAGAGAAAGTAACTGAGGAGACCTTCTATACACAGACAGAGGCTTTGTAACATACATTTTTGTAAGCAAAGAAAACAACGTCTAAGAAAAGAACTATTGGCACGCTTTCAAATTGGTTTGATGAAATTACTTGATTACAAAGAGGTTTAATTTATAGAAATTCAGGAAGTCAAACTTCTGAGAAGGCACCTATAACCTTTGCACATTATATCCTAGGTTTATGGCCTACCTTCTTGTAATTCAGAAAACTGTTCGCTACTGCAAATATTTAAAAGCTGGTGATGTATGGTAAGCAACTTATATGACACATTTATATTAATATTGTGGTATTTCATGTCACTAATACAACTTTACGTTGTAAAAAACTTTCATAAAATTTTATATCATTGGCACGAGATGTCATAGGAATACAAAGTATACTCATCTTATGAAAGCCTATCAATTGACGTTTAAGCTATTATTTAATTTTCTTGTGTGATTTAGCGGTGGAGATTAGTTTAGTGCTGATAATTACGTCGTAGTCTTATCTTGATTGGTCAAGAAAAGTGTCAGAAATTGACAATTTGCAGCAAATGCCTGGAAGATTCGTACATTTATTTCTCAATCACCTTAAGTTGGAAAGGGAAACGATCCTCGCCGGATCTTTTCCTATGATTCTAAGGATCCCGTAATTTCAAATGTTCATCGTATATCGTGCGGTCAAAAATTATTTCAAAATTTAAAATTTAAAATTAAATATAAATAGTATCTAATGAAAACTGACAACACGATATACGATGAACGGGTGAGATCACGGGATCCCTAGAAAAGGAATACGATGAACGGGTGAGATCACGGGATCCCTTGAAAATGATCTTTTTCCAGTTGGAAAGGCCTTTCGGCATAACGCGTGTTTTCTAGTGTTTTTTTATTTATTTTTAATCACCCGTGTCTTCTTTTGTATGTCTCACCAGCTTGATGGTGCATTACGTCTAATTATAGTTCTCTACAACGGCAAATTATTGTTTTGGAAGTTTACCTCCAACTTCTTGTTGACATCTAATTTTGATATGGCTACTTATTTTCAATGTGACGATCAAGTCGACAGGTGTTAAAACTACACATTATTATTGTTTTGGAAGCTTACCTCCAAAACTTCTTGTTGACGTCTAATTTTGACTTTATCGCATACATTTTTACAGAAATTATGAATCATCTCTCTGTTTTTTTATGAAGAAATTTGATATAAGTCTAATTATTTAACCAATAATAGGAATAGTCTACTTTATTAAAATAAGCCCAATTCTTTGAATTTAATTATTTTTATTATCAATAATTATTTCTTCAATTATAAGATTTATTATAAAAATCAAATTTCTTCCTAATTATCTCTTTGATTATTTATTACCTTTTAGTTAGGTTTCATATCTCTCTTATAGGTATATAGTACATTCATATATTTGTTACTTGAGTTAGGGTAGAATGTTGAGAAATTTTATTTGGACCCAATTATCTTATCTCTCCACCCAACCCAACTAACAAGTTTTATCTATCAAACTTTCAAGTTTACCCTTAAATAAATAAGAATAAGAAAAGAAAAGAAAATAAACATTGGTGTTTTTATCTCTACACCCCATAACTCCAAAAATGGCACACCAGTGTACTCCTCCATTATTTCCGACAAAACCCACCCAAATAACAGCAAAATATTCTCTCGAGTTCATCAATGAGTCAGCTTGCTAGAAACTCTTATCAGCCCTCATTTATAATTTCAGTGTAGGTTTTCGGCTAATATGTTTGCTTGTTTGAACCGTTATGACACACCCCGACCAAGATCGAAGCGTGCTGGCCGTCACGTGAGGGTGACGTAGCCATGTGCGCATAGTAACCTAGTTGCAGTCTAGCAGAACAATTAATAATAATACAACATCCGAAGATGATCCTACATGGAAGGTGAACTGTCAGAACCTTCGTCAAGCCCTCGTAAGCCACCAACGAACAATTCCTACTTAATACCTGGAGGGGCGAAAAATAGAAAACGTGAGTGGGCAAAAACAAAGCTTTTCAAATTCATTTCATTTCTCAAATATTCTAACACCTCGCTATAAAACCTGTATAGTTTTCCCAAAAAATAGAATATATATATATATACACACACACATGTCTCTATCATGCTCAATTATCACAATCCACATATGAAATGCCATGCATATGCCATGTCCATTACTTACACCATGTCTACTATCACAATATCACATAAGTAAGCCAGGTAATATAATTCAATGTTAATAACCCATCTAGCCGGGAGTCACCTCTTGTGACCTGTACGGCATAATCTAGAGCTCAATCATATTCTCATCATGTATTCATCTCATTAACAATATACCTGCACACGAGTCGGGAACCACCTCTTGTGGTCTGTACGACAAGCTGGGTGTAAATAATTACGCTCTAGTGCTACGATCACGTGAAGGCTGTGCGCTAATCGCGGGTCACCTACGAGTCGAACCCACTTAAAGTGGTATATACGACAGGTTGTGCACCTAACTTGGATCCAAGATGAGCGTGTATTGCGAGAGGTGAACGATCACGTGAAGGCTGTGCCCCTAACTCTAGGCGGGAGCACTAACACTGGGGTGCAGGTTGATGAGCTCAAATATACATTTCAACATCATCATAAATTTCATAACCACTACCAGCATAATATACTCACCTGTAGCTTACCTGGGCCTCCGCAGCAACATGCGACAATATGCATATTTATGCTAATGCATATACTCAATTATCATGCATGTATGACATGGCATTTCAATCACATTTCATTTAAATATGTTTTCTGGGAAAAACATCAAGTGTATATATATACTGAAAACAAAAGCCCACTCACTGGTATGTCGAAGGGTCGTAGCCCCCGAGCCTCGAATGATTGCGCTCGTCCTCGAGATAGGTCTCACCTATATGCGAAACAACTGAATAAACGTCACTTAAGAGCACATATACAAAACTATGTAATAACTTCTCATATATTGCTCAATTTGGGTATATGAATATACCACTGAGATCTACTCATCCTCAGAAACATCCCCAAATTTTTAAAATAATTTTTCGACGTCCCACGCGCCGCCACGCACCGGCCGAGGCACAGCCAGACGCGCCCCCACGCGCGGCCAGAACCTGACGGCTTCCTAACTGCCGTTAGGAATATTTCGTGGAATATTCCATTAAAGTCAATTGACGCCGTTAACGCCATTAGAAATATTCTGTCAACTTTGACAGAATATTCCGTCATCTCCTACCTTCGAACTCCGGCGACCGTCGCCGTCGTCGTAAACTCGGAAATATTTCAAACCTTTATATCTCACTCGTTTTTCAACCAAATTCCATGAAATTTGTACCAAAATGAAGCTTAGAGTGAGTAGAACAAATCCTTACCAATTTCAAGCCTTGAAATCCATGGGATCTCGCCGGAGAAGCCTCAATAATCCGGCCAAAATTTCAAACTCGTCGATCTCGACTTCTTGACGTCCAAATCGCTTGATTTTTCTTCTCCGAGCTTCGTAGAGATGATCTAAAGCTTCCTAGGACATTAAAATCTTTTGAAAACCTCACATTTACGTGAGCATGAACAGTGCACAAAATCTAGGGTTAGGGTTCCCAGTGTTTTCGAAGGTTTCAAGATCCAAAAATGGTATATATGAACTCAAAAACTTGCAAGGAGTTCGAATCTTACCTTCTTGACGTCGATCCATGCAGAAAGGGTTTGGTTCAAAGCTCGTCCGTACGGTTGTACGGAAATGGAAGGTAATCTGAGAGAGAAAGAGAGTGCACGGGAATGAGAGAGAGTTGAGTGTATGTATGTGTGTGTGTCCAGCTCGCAGCCAACCAAAAACAAGGACAAGTTTAGATCTAATTGGGTCCAATAATTTAGGAACTAAAATAATTGGCCCAATCTCTTAGCCCAAAACACACACAAAACCAAATGTTCAAGGGCAAATTCGTCTTTTTACACCTTCGAGAATAATTTTCCGGGACGGGCTGTCACAGTTATCTGGGAGTTGGCCACTTGCATAAATTATTAAAACTAACAGGTACAGCTTGCTAGAAACCCTTGTTGCTATCTCTTCGACAGAGACACTGACATGGAAGCTTTTTTCTCATATTGCAGGAATTTGTTTCATGTCCAACGAATTGGTAAGAAGTTTTCTCCTCTGAAATTATAAATGAGGGCCACTAAAGGTTTCATGCAACAAGGGTTTCTAGAGGAGTGCAGATGTGTGCCATTTTTTTGAGTTATTAGGTGTCGAAATAAAAACACCAATGTTTATTTTCTTTTATTTTCTTATTCTTATTTATTTAAGGGCAAACTTGAAAGTTTAGTAGAAATTTTTTTTTAGTTGGGTGTAAAGATAGGATGGCTAGGTCCAAATAAAATTTCTCTAGAATGCTTTGCAGATAAATTTATATTTGTATATTAGTTTTTTTTTTGTTATAAGATATTAATTAGAATTTTTGGAGTTGAAAAATGAATAATATTAGAAGATTTTAATTGATTTTTAATATTTAAAAAAAATATAAAATGAATATAAAAAAATAAAAACATGTAATTAGATAATTATACTCACTTTAAAAAACAATCTA
Organism: Heteromeles arbutifolia; assembly: GCA_024362995.1. NCBI lineage: Eukaryota > Viridiplantae > Streptophyta > Magnoliopsida > Rosales > Rosaceae > Heteromeles > Heteromeles arbutifolia. Next base: position 3,302,169 of record JANCRC010000021.1, read on the forward strand.
TATTTTTGGATATAGATCTAAGAGTAAATTGTACGAATGGTCCCTCAACTTTAGTCAAATTGGAGCAATGGTCCCTCAGCTAAAAATCCATTACCATTGGTCCCTCAACTTATCAAAATGTGTAGTTATAGTCATTTTCATGAATTTTGTCAAAATTTTGTCAAAATAAGCTATGTTGGAATGACCATTTATACAATTAGGATCCCTCAACTAATCAAAGTGTATAATTATGGTTCTTTTCGTCAACTATGTCAAATTTTTTATCAAAACGAGTTATATTGGAAGGACCATTGCTACAATTGGGTTAAAGTTAAGGGATCATTTCTCCAATTGAATTAAAGTTGAGGGACCAATGGTAATGAATTTTTAGTTGAGGGACCATAGCTGCACGTTTTGATAAGTTGAGGGACCAATGGTAATGGATTTTTAGTTGAGGGACCATTGCTCTAATTAAGTTAAAGTTAAGGAATCATAGCTACAATTTACTCTAGATCTAAAGCCCGTTTTTCTATTTGTTTGTAGTAAAAAAAAAGGAAAGGATTACTTGTGCTTTATGTAGAAATTGACTTAGTCAATTGCTTGTTGCTCTAGCCGACTATTATTTTTGAATATTTTATTTGTGTTCAATGTTGTAAATTATACAAGATTTTTCTTACAATTCTTATTCAATACGAAATCTCCATATGACATTGACATATTATATAAATTCTTGAATTGGAGCCATATGACGATGTAACAAAGTTCGCTTTGAACTAAGAATTCGTCTCATTTTTAGAAAAAAACTATTAAGTCCAACAATCGGATTGAATGGATCATAACTCACTTATAAAAAAAATGAAACCCTCTATATTTAAATACTACCCAACTTCATGTAAATACAAACTCCAATGTGACAGCCCTATAATTTTGTGAATGAATGGTTCGACTATCCAAAACATGGGGCATTGTAAACAGCATTGAGCAAAATTATGTAAGCATTCCTCAAAGGGTGTTTCTTGGATAAATTGGGTTTGTGATTCACAAAAAAATTGAGCGTTTTGATATAGGCGCCTGATTTTTAATTTTTCAGACTAAGCATCTGTTCACTTTAGAAATTTGATTAAACATTTTCCTACAATTTTGGTGCCACATGATTTTTATTTGCCCATTTTATAGTACTTAAATTCCATAGATTTTATCAAAGCAAAACATGGATGCCCAGAATCCTAAATTCTTCACGATAACAAAAAAAAAAGTTTCCTAAATTCTTGCCTAACTTATATCTCAGAGTTTGAGTAAAAAAAAATACTGCATAATACATATACTTCCTTTAGATTAGAAGCATTTGAATTTCATAATATATATTAATCATAATTATTTCCTGAAAATTTTTCCACCTCCATGATAACTTATGTCCCTCGTTCATGATTTTGTTTTTCTTATGAAAGCAAAAGGTCTTCCACTCCTCTTCTAACCCTCTTAATTTGTAGCTGTAATTGAATTATTGCTTAATCATGAGCGCATAATATAGGTATTATTTGCCTTGTGTTTTGGTACGTTATTTAATGTACATTTTGGTATGTATACATATTTGGTACAGCATGTAAAGTGAGTTTGTAACGTAGCAGTTTTTTTGCACAATACGTAATGTTAATTTAGTCCGTAATGTTTATTTTGTACTAAAAGTAATATTTATTTTGAACGTACCAGTCATTTGGTACATAAAGTAATATTAATTTTAAACGTACCAGTCATTAATTTGGTACGTAAATAATATTAATTTTGAACCTACCCGTCATTTGGTACATAAAGTGATGTTAATTTTGAATGTACCACTTATTTGGTACGTAAAGTAATATTAATTTTGAACGTACCAGTCATTTGGTACATAAAATAATATTAGTTTTGAACGTACCAGTCATTTGGTACATAAACTAATATTTAATTTTGAACGTACCAGGCATTTGGTATGTAAAGAAATATTTAATTTTGAACGTACCAGTCATTTGGTACATAAAGTAATTACCGTAACAAACGTGTTTCTTATTGTAATTAAAAACGCACTAAATATTGTTTGTGCAATGTGAGTTTGGAACGTACCAAATATTGTTTGTGTTTTTTGTAGCACACGAACCAAGTTCGCACTCCATTCTCAAACAATCATTTAGGAAAAACCATATATGTATCAAGAAAATATACCGGCCATACGAGGATCCTCAATCCATGAAAGAAAGTCACAGTTCCTTTTCTTCACAACCTGATGAGTTGCTTGGTTGCTATCTAATCGCTGCCAAGCACAATTAAAACTTCGAAACCAATCTCTTCCAAAATACAACACTCCATGCACATTATTCATATTTACTGCACTCTTTAAATCAGCTCCAATAACAGCGATGTGAAGCCAAGCAAACACAAGATCCTCTCTTGTTGCCAAACGGGAGCAAGATAATTAAAATTGTAAAAACAACCACTAATTAAAATGAAAAATTCCATTCGAATTTCAAACATGGGAGATCACAAATTTCAAACGTGAAGATTTCCAAACATTATCAACTAGCAGAAAATATTCCCCTAAAAAAGAGGCCACATAAAAATTAAAAATTATAAAAAATTATAAAAAAAAAAACTCTTAAAAGGACATATTTGGAAACCGATAATTAGAATTTTAGCTTAAAAAAATGTAATTTAAATAAACAACAAATGCTGACGTGGCATGTTGGTTAAAGCGTCTTAATCAAAACTTAAAAAGAAACAAATGTTTGATCTAAAAATTATTAAAAAATTGCAGGAGATTCTAATTATTAGGGCTGGAAAAAAATCTCAAAAATCCCAAACCAAACCAAAAAAATCTCGATCCCAAACCAAAAAAATCCCAAACCAAAATTCTCAAAATTTTCGGGGTGTCATCCCGAACCAAACTGAAATTTTTGGTATGGGATTCGGTATTGCATCTCCATTTTTCGGTATTCCCATACCGAACCGAAAAAAAAAAAATATATATATATATATATATTATTTTTTAATTATAAGAGAATTATTTCAACCGTTGATTATTTTGGATTTAATATGTGCCGTTGATTTGTTTTTAGGTCGGATCCAAATGGTACTCTTTCCGTTCATTTGTTTCCATCCATCGAACTCGAAGTCTCGAAACGCAGCCCTCCCTCACCAAGCCCTCATCTCTCATCTAGAAGTGATCTGACTGTCTACCACCGGCCTACCACCACACAGCCACCGCTCTCTCTCTCTCTCTCTCTCTCTCTCTCTCTCTCTCTCTCTCTCTCTCTCTCTCTCTCTCTCTCTCCGCTCCGCCTCCAAATATTTCGCTCACTTTCGATCCCGCTCTCTCTCTCTCTCTAGAAGCCGAAAAATACATTCACCAGTAAGCGCTCTCTCTCTCTCTCCATATCTCTGAGCTAACTCTGGTCAGCAACATTTCTAGGTTTTTGAAATTTTTGCATAATTACAATTTGCCCCGCGATCCTGGGTAATTTTATTCCAGCTCCGTGCCTTGTTCGAATTCTTATTTTCTGAGCTTTATTTTGGCTGTTTGGTCCTCCAGCTCTGGTTCTCCAATCATGCATTTACTTAGATTTGTAATTTTTGTTTTGTTTGGGGTTATCATTTTTGGATTTTTTGTATTTTTTGTATATGTTTAGATTTTGGTTGATTTTATTGTGCACTGTGAAAATAGGATTGTTACTTAGAAATTGTATGGACAGGAAGAAAAGCTGAGATTCCACATTTTCCAAGCGCCCAGATGGGGTTTTTCTCATATTTTCTAAGCACCCAGATGGGGTTTTCCATCATTGCTTACATTTTGTGTATGCATTTTGAATTTGTGATCTTATCTTACAAGGATGTGTTCTATTCGTGTTAAGGGAAACTGCCGCGGGATGTGGAGGCCGACTTGATGGATGCTTTGATTCAGGCTACGAATGACAGTGACAAAAGTAAGCTGCAAGCTTTGTCAGGTCCGGAGACATTGGGAGTTGATGATGTTGCCGATGCAGAAGAAGCAGAAGAAACTGATTATGAGGAGGAAGAAGAGGTACGTTACAATTACTTTGCTTGAAACTGTGCAATAAAGATTGCTGATGGTTCGGTGAGTTGTTTATGGACATATTTCATCTGATTAATTGAGCATCGAACGCAGGGTTCTCACATTGATGAAGCAACCAGATGGTTTGATGGTCTGGTCAGTAAGGACATTAAGATCACCAATGAAGTTTATTCAATTTCGAGTGTTGAGTTTGACCGTCAGGTAAGTTAAATTCCATCTCCACAAGTGTCTTCAATGTCAAATAATGTGTTCAAGCAGTCAGCATGCTTCCTAAGTAGTTCCATTGCTGCCTAGGTCACTTGCACTTTTGTTTTTCCACCACATCCTTAATGGAGTGGATGGTCTAGTTAAGTGACACTGTTGATTTCCCGATAAAATGTCCTTCGTGAGGGCCGGTCTTTTGGTCTTAAAAAAGCCCAGCCGGTTCATATTCACTTGATTCGGTCGATTAACTCTCATGCCGATTGTTCCCTTGTCCTGAGGGAGCGTAGTGTTCTGTTTCTTGCTCTGTGTTGCTAATGCTAGCTTCACTTGACAGGAAGCCACCCTCCATCCAACAAGTCCTGGTCCAGAGAAGCCACCCTGCATCCCCGTAAATTGACTATAATTCATCAAAGCAGTATACTTCCTGCTGTGGCTGCCACAGTAAGTGTCGTGTGAATAATTGTAATTTGTATCTAATCACTTGTCTCGTTCCGGGCTGTGACTATTCCTGGATATACATTGTCTATGAATTATAGTCATTTTTCTTACATATAAATCATAAAGTGAAGCCAGAGCGACGGGGTCGTAATTAGTTTATTTGGGAATTGAATTGACTTATGTTGACCTGTTTTGGTTTTGGGATTTAGTCAGAAATGGAGGGAGGGCATGTAAAGGGTGTGCCTACTGTATCTCTAGAATGTCGACTTCAAAGATTACAAGAATAATTAGGTTTGATCTCACATTTGTCCCTTAAATTTTTGAGGTTTTTATGGTTTGAGTCTTAGAATTTTTCTTGTCTAAAATTAGTCCTAAAATCTCTCTCAAGGGAGTATAGAATTGAACTTATAATGTTGAGTAAAAGACTAAATATTCTTGATCACTTCAGTTACAAGCTCCTCATAATTAGCTGCCCAAAGTAAAACCCGTGTAGTTTTTAAAGGTAGCATGACATAGATGTCCTTTTGTCTGCAGGTTTTATTTTTTAGACATTTTGCATTAATATCTTTACCCCTTAAACAAAACTAGTACCTGGGGCAAGGTTACTAAAAATACTGATCCTATCAAATTGTATCTGTTTACATTCTTACTCAATTGGACTGAGGTAGGTTCATTACTGGGCGGACAGATGGCACGGCCCAATATTGGCTTTTTTGTCCAAAAGTCCAAAAGCCCAAAATCATTTTGGGATTCCCGATTTGTCCCGAAATCCAGATAATATTTTGGGATTCCCGAAAATTTGGTTTGGGATCGGTATTGAAATTGGAATTCCCGAAAATTTCGGTTTGGGAATCGGGATAAGGGTTTCGGTATGGGATCCCATACCGAACCACCCCTACTAATTATGCCCATAAAAGTTTACAATTTAATAAATCAAATAGTCCCTCTAAAAGCATAACTGAATCCATAACCTAGAAACGTTCAAAAATCCCAAACTTGAAATTTTTTCTCGGTACAAAATCTGAAATTTTGTACACAAATAGCATATATAAATACAAAAAACACAGGACCAATTTTCATTTCCATTAGTCCTAACCTGATGAGTGTGACTGAAGTCATGTCTGAAAACCAAGCTCCCATCCATTTTCTTCAAAGAAAACCTCTCAACCAATACAAAAAACCCTAACTTCTGCCAATCACCCAACCCCTCAAATTCCTCAACCCTCTCAACTCTCACTCCCCTTCTCCCCCCACCCACCAATCCTCCCTTGCTCCCACTATAGCATGGGTTCATAACACATCAAGCTGAAGAAATAAATCATTTTTTTTAAAAAAGGGCAGATTACAAACACAGGTGAAATGAAACTACTCATATTACTTGTACAATGATCAAGATTTTTGTCCGAAGAAAAAAAAATAATGGAAATGATATTACTTCGAGCGATTAATTACATCCACCAAAAGCACATAACGAAATGAAATTTTCAATCACAAACCCAAAAAGAGCAAAAATTTTATTCCCATTTGCTCCTAATATGATGAATGTGTCTGAAATCGTAAGTTAGCACCAAGCTTCCATCCATTCTTTTCAACACAAACCTCTCCACCAAAACGTAGCAACCAAATTTTCTCCACTTATCCACCCCTCCAAACTCCTCTACTTTTTTCACTCTCACTTGCCTCTCGTTCCCTCCAAACCATCCAAACCTTTGTTGCTCCCATTTCATCCTCTCCACAATTCCTAAGCTCACCCCCACATTGTCTAAACCCCTATACCACATAACCCCATTAGCCACATCCATCTCCTCATGCACAGCTTCCGCATTCCGGCCAACAGCAACAGACTCGTTTTGAACAAAAACATCAACCACCACGGCGTTGCCTTCGCTATAATTACTGTCACATGCGAATATTTGTTCCCATCTTTGCTCAAGTGTCATCTCGTAAAACCTTGTCCTACTCATTTGATCTTTTGGTGTTCCCTCCTTAACAAACATGAAGGGGCAATACCACTTCCCCACAACCACCGGATTCGAGCTTGTAAGTGATAATGGGAAGTTGAAATCTGGAAGACGGGCGCGTAGCTTAGCGTCTAGACCCAGTGCTTCACCTAAATGGAAGTCACGGGGAGTTGAGGTGTGTATTTCCCACCCTTTTCTTCCAAGAAATTTTGGAGGGTACCCATCTGAAGCTATGGATTTGGCAACAAAACCCCCAAATTGATTGCATCTTCCTTTCTGCTGGATCTCATATTGCTGGTAAATGTTATTGGGATTGAACGGCTGTGATGGCACATCCTTTACATAAGTGCAGAAGCAGCAGGTTCCCATGTTCTCATCTGTTGAACATGTGTAGGCTTGCCTGCATGGAACCCGAAATCAATTAAGTCGCACAGTGGACTAACAATGTATTTCAAGTTGGGTAACAAAAAAAATATTAGTACTATTACTATGGGAATTGATATTGCCACTACAAAATATCAAGCTCAAATTGAGATTGCATCCATACCCTTCAAGCTTTCCACGCGACTGGATCGCGTAGTAAAGGTTGGAAGCCAAAGGCTGGTTAAGGACCGGAATGAAGGCGGTGTAGAAACGAGAAACATGTTGGCTATCTCCCGTTCCGGTGACATAACGAAGCTTTAGATTCTTGTTCTGAGGTAAGGGCATGTCAAGGAGCTCGTGGGATTTGCATAGACCAAAGCAACATGTAGGCTCTGCTTCTTCATCTTGGATGACCAAGATGCCGGAATTCGGACCCTCTGGCGGGGGTAATGAGAGATCCTCAGGAGACTTTTTGTACATCGACAGAGGCCTTGTGACATACATTTTTGCAGAAATTCTTATTCTTCACTCTCTTTTTTTCTATTTGTTCTTAGGAATAAAGGAAAGGATTTCTTGTGCTTTATAAGTTGTCTTGTAGGGTAAAGGACTTGTAGAATTTGACTTAGTAAATTGTTTGTCGCGACTGTGGTTCTTGATAAGATTTGCCAATACGCGGAGGTGTAACGCTCGCAGCCAAGGCTTTCGTGGGTTGACAATGACTAAGGAATTCATGAATGTTCTTACACTTCATCTTCAATACGAAATTTCCCTATCACATATTATATAATTCTTGTTTTTGAATTTTTGAGCCATATGACGATGTAAGTTGGAACAAATTTGGCTTTGAACAAAGAATCAGTCTCATGTTTTGGTAAAAAATTTGTGTCCGACAATTAATTAGATAGACTGTCTAACCCACTTATAAAGAAATGAAATTCTCTATATTTAAAGACCATCTGGCTTCATGTAAGTACAAACTTCAATGTCACAAACTTTTGTGAATGAGTAGAATAATCCACGTGATTTGACTGTCGGACACAAAAAATTTCTACTTTTGCACATTAGATCATAAGTAAATTTACACTTTATGTGAACAATGGACATTGTAACCAGCATTGATCAGAATTATGTGAACATTCCTCAAAAGGTGTTTCTTGGATGAATTGGGTTTGTGATTCACAAAATTTTTTTACACTTTCATAAATCAAATAGTACCTCAAAAAGCATAACTGAATCCATAACCTTGAGGTTAGAACAATGCAAAAAAACCCAATCTGAAATTTTATATGGGTACAAAATCTGAAATTTTATACACAAATAGCATATATAAATATAAAATGATTAGATGTAACTTTTTTTTTTTGAGTAAATTACAAAAAACTACCTCAACTATTGGTGTCACGACACTTTCATACCTCATCTTACGAATTTGTGCCAATGTTATACCTTCCGTTAATTGGCAGTGAATTTTTCAGTTAAATGCTGACGTGGCTTGATCCGGGACCCATTTTTTATTAAAAAATTATTAAAAATTAAAACAATCATTTAATATTTTTTTAAATATTAAAATAATGAAGAAAAGTTATAAAAAAAAAACATTAAAAAAAAAAAAAAAAAAACCAAAACACCCGTCCCCTCCCCCCCTTCTCTCTCTTCTCCCCATCTCCATCTTTCTTTCCCCTGCAACTGCCACCCGGAAAAAAGAAGAGAAAAAAAAAAAAAAAAAAACCAATTTGCCTTCCCCCTCCTCACCCCCCCCCCCCCACCCCACCCCCTCCACTCTCCGCACCCACTCTCCGCACCTAACCTCCCCACCTTCGCACCCAACCTCTCACCCACTACCTGAAACCCAAAAAAAAAAAGAAAAAACCCAGATCCCGTTGAGGTGGAATCAGGAAACCTTCAGCAGGCCGATTCCGAAGGTTGAGAACTTGGGTGTAGAGAAAATGGGAGGAATGGGTGTGGAGGGAAGAGGGTTAGGGGAGGGGGGAGACGGACGAAATGGGTTTCCTTTTTTTTTTTTTTTTTTTTTTTTTCTTTCTCTCTTCTTCTACAGGTGGGGTGGGGGGCGGACAAACTGGGTGTTCCTCTTCTTCTTCTTCTTCTTCAGGTTGGGTGGGTGGGTCTTCTTCTTCTTCTTCTTTAGGTTGGGTGGGTGGGAGTGGGGGTGGGGGTGGGGCGGGGCAGACGAACTGGGTATTTCCTTTTTCTTTTCTTTTTTTTCTTTCTTCTTCTTCTTCTTCTTCTTCTTCCTCCTCTTCCTCTCTTCCTCCTTCCTTTTTCTTCTTCTTTCTGGGTTGCAGGAAGATGGGGAGAGAGGAGGCAGGAACAAACTGACCTGAGGGTTTTTTTTTTTTCTTTATTATTTTAATATTTAAAAAATATTAAATAAATTTTTTTAATAATAATTTTTTAATTTTTTAATATAAAATGGGTCCCGAATCAAGCCACGTCAGCATTTAACTGAAAAATTCACGGCCAATTAACGGAAGGTATAACATTGGCACAAATTCGTAAGATGAGGTATGACATTGTCAACTTTAAAAGATGAGGTATGAAAGTGTTGTGACACCAATAGTTAAGGTAGTTTTTTGTCATTTACCTTTTTTTTTTTCGTTATTAATAAATTTTTCTTTGTACCGTTGATGTTTAAAAAAAAAATACAAAAAAGGACAAATTTTCATTTCCATTTCCTATGATGAGTGTGCCAGAAATCATGGCTAAAAACCAAGCTCCCATCCATTCTCGTCAAAGAAAAACTCTCAACCAATACAAAAAATCCTAACTTCTTCCACTCACCCAACCCCCCAAATTCCTCAACCCTCTCTACTCTCTCTCCTTTCTTCTCCCCCCACCCACCCAACCCTCCCTTGCTCCCACTTCATCCTCTCAAAAATTGCTAAACTCACCCCCACCCTTGTCTCTTGCCCAACATTGTTCAAACTCCTATACAAAACCACCCCAGCATCATCCCCATTTTTCTCATCCCACCCACCTTCCCTCCCTCCCACCATAACCACTTCACTTTGTACAACAAAGTCCACACCAACGGCGTTGCCTTCACCGTGTCGAAAACTATTATCCTTCACAAACACTTCTTCCCACCTCTGCTCAAGTGTCATCTCATAGTACATTGATCTATTCCTTATGTCCACCAACGTTTTCGGCGTCTCTTCCTTAACAAACATGAATGGACAGTACCACTTCCCTACAACCACATTCTTTAGTGGGAAATTGAAATCCGGAAGACGGGTGCGTAGGGCGGCATCTAGCCCCGTGCATCACCTAGTTCAAATCCGGGGATGGCTAAGCTTGTGAGTTTCCACCCTCTCCTCCACAATGCCTCCGGAGGGTACCCATCTTTGGACACTGATCTGGCCACAAAACCACCCGACACATTGATAATGTTTTTGTGAAGATTAATCTTGCATTGCTGATACATGTCCTTGGGATCAAAACGTTGCGGTAGTACATCGTTTGTGCAGCTGTCGAAGCAGCATGTTTCCATGTCCATGGAATCCTTGTTTGCACTTGTGTACCCTTCCCTGCAAAACAAAATCATGCTACATGTTACAACCCTTGCTCGTTAGGTCAGTTAGCTAACGCAGTGTGTCGTCATCACATTGCAACCTCAGAATGTGGTCTTTTTAAAAACAAAATGTTATAAACCTCATATTGAAATTTACCATATATCAGGTGTACTCTCCATCTGCCCACAAGTTTGTATTTTTCTTCCCATAACTTAATTACATTAATTAGAATATCGCTCGACTGGAAAAACTTACCCTTTATCCTTCCCATATGGACCAAGAACTGGGATGAAGAAAACTCCGTGGAACTGAAGATCTCTGTTGGGATAAAACCAAGTAGCATAGTAAAGCTCAAGGCTCTTGTTCTGAGGGAAAGGCAGCTCATGCCGGAGTTTGGACCCTCCGGCAGAGGCAGAGAGATCAGCCGGAGACTTTTTGTACATCGACAGAGGCCTCATCACATACATTTTTGCAAAATAATTCACTCTGTTTTTCTTATTTGTTCTTGAGAAAAAAAAAAAAAGGGAAAGGATTTCTTGTGCTTTATAAGTTGTCTTGGAGGGTAAACGACTTGTAGAATTTGACTTAGTCAATTGTTTGTTGCTCCAGTTGACTTTTAGGTGAGAAAATCACCATTCTTGATAAGATATGCCAATATGTGGTTGCAAGTAAAAGCTCAGGCAGATGAGGATTCCTGGTGCGGCAGTCCGTACATGTCAAGCAGACCCACGAGGGACCAACGTAGGATTGGGAAGACCAAATACATGGGGTCTCGTTCTTTTGTGAGGTGCGTCAGACGTGGATACTCAAACGTATTGTTGAAATGGGTACAAGTTTTTCCCAACTTTGGAACCCTTTTTTCTTGCGGCATCCTTATTTGGCAGTAGACTCAAACATGTGAGATAGGGTGAGTAAAGATGTGGAACCTCGCTCTTTCGTGAGGTGTGTCCAGTGTCCCGCGAGTTATGTGGTTCGGAAGTTAGACTCGAGAGTTTTCTTAGAAGAGATTAAACAACAAAAAGTTCAACGCCCATGTTGTGGCAATTCCACGCAGAAGGTAATGAGTTACTCCTCCAGCACGTCCGTGGACAATACTCAAGATGGGGACGTAAAAAAGGGGATCCTATCAACTTGTTCCGACCTAGGATAATAAGCTCATGAGCTTAGTCTTACTTCACCGTCGAGAAACGAAAGAAGACTTCCATCTCCAAGTTTAACTCAGACGTAGCTCGCTTCTTTTTGGGTGTGAAGCAGTGTCAAACGTCGACAAGACGGGAAAGTCTTTAGTAGAACAATTTGATCATCTAGCTAATCCGTGTGCATTAAAAGTAGCATCTACTTAGAGTTAGATTGTACCTTAATATAGTGGGAGTCATTTTTTTGTAGGTTGTGTCAGATGAGTTATGATGTCTACAAGAAGAGAAAATCTAAGTAAGACAATTCGACCATCTAGCCAATCCTCATGTATTAAATGTTGCATCAACATAAGAGTAGTATTAATACCCTAGTATCATTAGAACTATTCTTTTGTAAGACTCGTGCTGACTAGCTGGATGGTCAAACAACTCTACCCAAGTTCTTCAACTACAAGACTCCGTTTTGCTTCGAAAGCAAAACAATGGATCTTATGCAAGTGTGACCCAACATTCAACTTGGTATGAGGACTAGTGACTAGTCCCTCTCTGATTATAGCAAGTCCTGGCTGCTTCCATTAAAAAGTTGGAAAAAAACAATCTCTTCTTTCTCTGGCTGTACATATTATCTTGGGCCAACTTAAATGGAGAAAAAGATAAGGGAACATGCTCTTTTTGGTGTCCCTGTAATTCCAAAGCTTATAACTTTGAACTTAATTAGTGACATTTACTTCGTAAACCAAATGTATTATGCCGAAATTTATAAGACCATTGCTTTCTTTCCTTATTTTTATGTTCTGCAAATGCAAAGAATAGAGAATAAAGCATACGCATTGTCCTGTTCAACTGGCCTAACCTATTTCTGCAATGTCTCATTTAGTATCAGCTACATCCTTTTAACATTTACCAACATCAACATAAATACAAAGAGGAAAATATTGGAAGGAGGCAGTAAATGTGTAACTAGTGACTAACTACAAATGAGGACTTGAGGAAAAAAAAAAAGAACAAACATTACTTTGTAAGCGCAGAAAAAACACAGTTAAGTTTTGAACATTAAATCTTCATCCTTCTTCCTACTACTTCCCCAGCTTGGAATTGGATGATGCCTGAAAATCCACCTCCAACCCTTCAAACTTTTGCTCCCCCTCTTTATCCCTCTCTCATTCACTGTCAATCTACATGAACCACCGTGTCTGAAAATACCAAACGAACCCTCATCGCATTCATCCCCCACAAACTCACTCCTTCTCATGCTCCCAAAAACAGTCTCTCCATCTGCAATGCTCCCCACCCTCATACCCGAAAACTCCGGCTTCGAATCCGCCGCGAAATCGAGCTTCAAATCGATAAACCTCGATTCATCCATGCCGAAATCACTCTCCTTCAGCGAAAAAACGCGTTTCGTTGCGCTGCTAAACCCTACATCTTCTTTCTTCTCACCATCAAAACCGCTTTTTCTCGGCTCTGCCTCACTAAATCCACTCCTTCTCCCTTCACTAAACCCACTCTTTCTCCCCTCACTAAATCCGCTCTTTCTCCCCTCACTAAATCCGCTCTTTCTCCCGGAATCCAAAACCATTCCGGCAGTTGTAACGCTAGAGCTTCTCGCAGCAGAAATGGAGCTCCGGGCACCGGAAACCATCAAATGCTCGCCGCCATCCTCCGATCCGAAGAGGGCCCCGCCTCTGAAACTGCACAGAGACCTTGATCTCGAAACTCCCATGTGATCAACCAGCCACATCTCACTTTTCTCATCAAACCCACCAACACTCTTATTCCCACCATCTTTTTCCGATCGTTTCTTCCGAAAAAACCTCCCAAATCTCCAAAAATTACTTTTCTTGATCTCGACACAACTGCTGCTGCTTCGCCGGAGCACCACCACGTCCTCTTTCTCTTGGGTTTTGCTGGGTTTTTGTAAAGGCTCCTGCTTTTCGTTCTCGATCAGAAACGAAACTCTACCGACGCTGCCGACCTCCACAGTGGAGTTTCGGTTCGACGAGACGGCGGAGCAGGAGCAGGAGGAGAGGCGCTGCTCGCCGCAGTCGGAGCAAGCCAACTGGAGCAGACGATCTTTCAGACAGAATGCGCATATCCCGACAGAAGACGAATTGGGGTGCCTTCGACACGGCATTTCAGACGAAGAGTAGTACTCCACGTCGATATTGTCGCGAGCTGCTTCTACAGCTTTGCCCCTCTCTTTCATGGCTTCTCCGCCGCTTCAAAGAAGATAAATGAAGCTTCGACCTCCGAGAAGATAAAGCTTAAAAAAAAGGGTATATGAGAAAAATAAAAAAATTTGATGGGATTTTGAAGAAAGATCGAATGCCAGCTCCAACAAGCGTTGCGGGACTTGAATTTGAAAGAATGGTGAGAAGGGTTTTTTTTGGAAAATTCAAGAAAATCAAGAGTGGCTGTGAGATTTCTGGAGTGACTGAATGGGAAATTGAATTGAAATGAATTGATGGATGGGAGGAGGAGGAGGCGTCAACTTTACGTTTTGCTTTCCAGAAAAACAGTGGGAGGGAAGAAAAGGAGTGATGCGAGAAAGCACTAAAGCCCCCTGCAGGCATTATTGTGTAGGGAAGTGAATGTTACAGCAAACTCGAGTAAAATTAGTGAAGTTATTTTTTCATAAATTTTTACTGTTACTGCGTGCATTTGTTAATTACGACAGATTTTTTAATGTGTTCAGAATAAATAATGATATGTCATATTTGTTAATTAGGTGGACCAAAGTTTTTTTCATGTATCTCTCTACTTGTATAATATTGAGAGCTAGCTCGAAATCCATAAATATCTCATGACCTCAATTAGAAAGTTATATATCTCACCCTGAGTTTCGACCTTGTGCATTCAAGCCTTGAATAAGGCCTAAGAAGGGTTTTCCCGAGACTGGGCATAGATGTGTATCTATTTGGGATCGATACATGGTATACGTATATGTGTTTCAACTTTAATTTTTGGATTAAATTTTAAATGTTTAAATTTATGGATCATAATAAGGATTAAATAGAAAGAATTCGAAGATGATATCTTTCTGTTAATTACCATCAATTCAGTGCTTTACCGGACCCACCAAAGCCACAGTTCCCTACTCGACATAGATATACAGCCATGCTTCTCACTGCAACTAAAGTTATTAGATCATAAGCCTAGATCCATCAAGCTTTCCATCTGTTTTGTCAACTTTTTTTCTCTCAAGATTTTCACACCCCTCTCCTTTTTATTGGTGCGAGATTATTTGTTTTTCAATTAATTGATAAATTGTATTAGAGGATAATGTCACATACCCCACGTTTATAGCGTTGATGCTTGCTCATTGCTGTGATGCATTGTCTAGGTTTACTGACTTATGCTGGGTTTTTTGTTTATTATACTGACACACTTACAAATTGCAGGGAGATGATTTTAACATACTCATCCTTACTTTAATAATTAAATTAAATAAGTCAAACAATCAGGTCACTTAGTACCGCGGTCTAGTAGTATTCATTTTCACTTGTAAGTGAGAGGTCTTAGTTTCGATTCTCACCAAATGCGAATTTGAATTACATTATTGCTAACTCATTGTGAGGCTAAGTCCACTCATTCCCTCGTAAATAACCTCTTTTGTTAAAAAAAAGTCAAATGATCAGATTGAATAAATTAAATGAAAATAACGGCTAAAAATAAATTTAAAATGTATGACATTGTGTTTGGTTAGCCCTCAAAGTCGCAAAGGTAAAATGTTGACGATGGTTGCATCTGTCACATTGTGTGTTAAAAAAAAAATAACTTGTATGAAACGAATTTGTTGTCAATGTGATATTCCAAAGTTAATAATATAACTCTGGTTCTCGAGAATTTCTAGCTCCCTCATTTGGTTCTTCAACGTCTCCAGACCCTAGTCGTCGCCAACCCTAGCTGTGGGCTGGGTCTATGGCAGCCTCTTTCCCCCTCCTTCCTCTTCTTATGGTCTGTCTCTTTACCTTCTATTGGGTGGTGCTTCCTTACCCCCTACTGGGTGGTGCTTGTTCTGAGCGATGTTTCGCAATGTTGAGCGTTGTTTCACTGTAGATTTCTTGTTTCGTTTTCCCCTTATTTTCTCAGATCTCCTCGCCCTCCCTCCTTTGAGGAAAGGGGTTGCCATCGTCTCCTTATGTTTATGTGTTGTTAGATCACAAACATTAGGCTCAAAACTTGGTAAATCACCAACATATATAGCTCTATGTATTGAGATTCGAGAGAGACTTGGTTAAGGTCGTCTTACTATGACAACTCTCAGATCGAACAGAACTAATATGTGATTGAATAATACAAAAATATAAAAATCTTATACTTTTATGAAAACTGTCTTGCGTGAGATTGTCAACAGCCCATCTAGCATAAATTGAAAAGCTTATTTATGCTTAATTAGTGCCACTTGCACGACAGATTATCGCAAGCACGAATCTAATTATGGAGAGGTTCAATAAAGTTGGTTAAGCTTCAATCTCCATCTGATTAACTGATCGAAAATGATTTGACATGGAACATGACTTAGCAACAAATCCCTCCCTTTTAGTCCCACCTAAATTTGAAGCACACAAGGAAGAAAAAGAAAATAAAAAAAGGAAACTACAAATGTAAACAAATTCATTCAGTCAAATTGCTTGTTTTACTTTTGTTGAACTTAATCTTACACTTGAGTTAAAGAAAAATATACATGCTACTAAGATGTCAAAATAGACCGGTATTCTAAACTAATAATGTGAAGTTAAACTTCAATCATAAAATATCACGAAATTATTATTTTTTCGTTAAAAATGGGACCAGCTGACAGCTTCATTATGGTAGTTCATTTTTTCCGAGGTCGGAAAGACTTACAAAGGCATTTCAGCCGCTCCCTATTCATCATCGTGTGATGTACAAATAACAAAATCAAACCCAATACGTATTGTGTGAAATATGAGCCATAAACACTTCCACATCTCGATTGATTGAATGTAGTTGCCACCCTTTCTAACCAAAACCAATAGCAGAACGAAAATGGAGGTGGAAATAATAGCAAAGATGGCACGCCCAAGGCATGCAGATTCCCGTGCAAGGATGGGGACACAAACAATTATTTACCAAAAGAATGTTTTGTTTAATTTAATTTAGTAAAAACATCATGATGTTTTCCATTCTTCTGCTGCCTTGATTAATAATTTTGTTGTGCTGCAAATTAATGATGTTTTTAAATGTTTTGGCGATCATAAGATTGCTTTTGTTTTGAATATGCTTATCATTAGGTACAAACTTTACCTGCAGATTTTTTCTATAAACATGCTTCTTGTCTGACATGCACTTTCTTTGTCATGTGGTTTTGCCTAAGCTTTTCCTAATAATTCAATGCTTAGCTTCAACGGTTGTAAATTGAAACCAAAATATAAAAATCCAAATTAGTTTCAGGATTTTTGTTTGAAACTACTTTCAAATGGCAGAAAGCGTTTTTGTGAAAATATTTTTTAAAACAATCTTTAGTAAAAATGCAAGTAAGTGTTTTGAAACTAGAAACATTTTCTTTATAAAGGATTTCAATCATTTTAAAAGTACTTCCAACTTTTTCCCTAAGACTACATATCTAATTCATCAAGAATCCATGATTGAGATAAATGTCCAAAAATTTTTTTTTTTTTTTAGATTTTGATTTCTTTATAAAATTTATTTAAATTATTAAATCAGTGCAATAAGATAATGAGTGCATTGATCAAATTATTGGGTGCACCACGCTCTCAGAATCCTTAAAATAAAAAAATAGAGAAAATTAGAATTAAATGCCTCATTTTAGACTTTTGTAGACTAAACATTTATGCTTTTTGAATTTTTGATTAAGCTTTTGAAACATTTGATTAAAATACTCAGACTTGAACTACTTCAGATTATTTGAAATTAATTTACATTTAAATATCTGCTATATATTTTAAATAATTTCAACTATATTTAAGTCTAAAAATTTAAACTTTTCAAATCTAAATGTACACCCACGCCAAATGGAAACGTACCAACATTAAATGAAAACGTACCAACGTCAAATGAAAACGTACCAAACCCGAATTAAAACGTACCCAATTATAAACTATTAAAATGAATATTCATCTTTTTGGAATGTTTAAAAATAGGGAAATTTTATTGGAACCCATTCAACCTCTTTCTACACCCAATACAAAAAATATTTTCTTAAAATTCCTAATTCACCCTTTGATTAAAACTGAAAAAAGAAATAAACAAAATTGAAATCTCTTTCCACACCTAATGGTTCTCTTCCACCTCAAACCCCAGGGAAGATTCACCGGCGATTCTCCATGGAAACTTCAATTTAAATTATTTTAGCATCACAACCGCCTTATATGGCACACCATTCAGTTTCCACAAGTTTTGACTTCGAACTGTCCATACAAGATAAATGATCCATCTTCGACTCAACGCCTTCCTCGTCGACAACTTCGCCTTCCCTTCTCGGCCATAGACATTTGTGGTTTTCCACATTGCCAGCTCTGTACCACTCGGAAACTTGTAACTAGAGAGGAAGTTCTACACTTGGGTTTTCTCAATTTGCTTATCCTCTGCATTATCAAGCACTGTGCTTCGGCTTCTTCTCTTGATCTTCACGTCTCTGACTGTTTGAATGAGTTGAGGCAAACGTAGCTTCAAGTAGTTGAACGGCAACAAAAGCACCACACTCGTCCACGTACGGCTTTTGGTCTCCATTTGTACGGACTCGACGACGTATGCCAAACGCCTTGACATGGAAGTTGCAGGAATGAGCTCATTCTCAGCCAAGGACTACCACGACACACCACCTGTGCAAGCTTCAATCGAAGTGGTCCTAGACATTTATCGGTGAAGGGAGGGGCAGCCGCCACTCCTCGCCCTCACGTAGCTTCGACTATGCTTGTAGGCCTCCAATGCCGGGGTTATGATTGAAGAGCATGAGAAATAGAGGAGGGAGAAGGACAAATGAAGAGATAGATAATACGAAAGAGGAGGTGGTTAAGAGACTCCGGCGACAAGAGATTCACGCCGGCGTCAATGAAGAAGACACCGAAAAGTGGTGGGCAGATATGTGGGTTCATGTTCTTTTAATTTATTTTTACTTTCTAAATAACGTTAGGGCAAAATGGAGAATTTAATGGCAAAAATATTTAAGTTGGGTTTGAAGATAAGATAGTTGGGTTTAAATAAAATTTCCCCTAAAAATATGTTTGATTCATACATAATGCTCTAGATAGTCTTGTTTTTTGGTAGATAAGTCTCTGGAACAACTTTTAGTTGATCGGAGATAAATCCTTATTATTGTAGATAATGCTAAATAATAACAATAAATCATATAATTTTGAATTAACAAAAAGACTATTGTCCGTTGATTAATGATTGTTTCTACAAAAAAAAATAATTAATTAAAGTAATTTAAACTTTTACATTGTTAACGACTCTTTCTATAAAAAAAATAATTAATTAAAGTAATTCCTCATTATTAGGACAAAAAGTAATAAAACTTATGTTTTCAAAACAAACGTACCAAAAATTCAAATGTACCGAAAATTCAATGGACCAAAAATTCAAATGTACCATTATAATCAAACGTACCGATATAACCAAACGTACCTAACAACGAGTTTTGTTACATTCTATTTAATTTACTAAAATAAATATTTTAATAAAAAATAAAAATAAAATCCTAAATCATCATAATAAGAGATGCATAAAAATAGGAGGAAAAAGGGGAATGCTAATGTGAATAGACTTCTAATGAAATAAAATTAAAGTAACAAAATTGCAGGGAAAATTTTTAATCAAATTTGCAAAATAAATATTTGTTTAGTTTATGACATTTAAAAACGAGGCGTCTATATCAAAACGTCTCATAAAAATAAAAAACTCACACCAAACCGGACCATCGGCATTTTTGGTACAAAGGCCCACCCCGTCATTATAACAACATTAAACCAGGCCCACCACTTTGACGGCCCATTAAGCCCAATCTAAATCTCCTCTCCCGCTCTCAAATTTCTTCCCTTTCTCAGAGCTCTCTGTCGGTGACCTCCATGATTCCTCTGCAAGTCCACCACCTCACCCCACGTTTCCTCACTTCCCAAACTGCCCCTCTCCACTTCGCTCTCTCTCCCACCTCTCAAGCTGTCAAATTTTCCCTCAAACCCTACCCCTTTTCGTTTTCCCCAATTTTGCTATCCAACCCCACCTGCAAATTTCTCAGGGCCGCAGGGAGCCAAACGTCGTCGCTTTCTAGAAATGAGGAAGAAAGCGCTGGAATCTCAACCGGGCTCGAAGACTTGTCGGCGGACGGCGTCGTTTATAAGAAGACATTAGCGTTGGTGGAGTGCTCCATGTTTGCTGCTCTCACTGGCTTGGTGTACTTCCTCAGCAATTCTCTCGCAATTGAGGTTTGTTAGGTTGAATTGAAATTGGGTTTTTGATAATTTAGAGAAAAACCCAAATTAACAGTTTTAATTTTGTTAATTTTGTAATCTATGATGCTTTTGTTTATGTTCTTGCTTATAAAGTAGCAGGCTTTACATATTTTGTTGGTTTTTTTTCTTCTTCTTAATTTCCAATATTAACATTATAGACACTTAGTTTTTCTGTTAGGCTACTTTGTTTCAATCTTTGATTATTTGCAGAGATGTACAAAAACAAGTTTTGAACAATCTGATAACTATTTGGTTCTAACTTATAAATCCTCATAAGTTTTTTTTTTCCTTTTTTTTCCTTTTTTGTTCTTGGTATGAATTTGATGTTTATAACTAGTGTACTCGTGTCAGGTTACGTATGAACTTTGCTGTGATTATATGAGACGTTTTCCAAAAATGCCTGCCAGTGGAGGAAAACCTAAGGATAAGAGCCTAAGAGGCATAGGGCTAGAGAGAGGTTATGCATTCTAGTATAGGTTATCTCAATAATGTGTGTTTAGTGCAGAATTATTTTGGCTGCTTCTTCTCGCTGCCGATAGTGATCACCTCAATGAGATGGGGCATCGCCACTGGAAGAAAAACTATGGTTTGTGACCATCCATGACCTGCCATGTTTGAAGTGGTTTGGTGTAGTGTTTTGTGTTACATAATTGCAATGGTTTTCTGATCTTGCTAGGTTGCAACAACTATGCTGTTGTTAATCCTGTCTGGTCCGGTGAAAGCCTTAACCTATCTGGTGAGCTTGCTGTCTGTCAAGTTGTTCTTGTTATTGTGAATTAGTATGTATACCAATTTTCTAATTCTTCATGTTCGAACAAGTTGCATCTTAGTATTTCAGAATCTCTCCTCGCATAAAATAGCTGAGATATTGTCATAATTCTCAAGCCATTCCAGATTAGTCGATCCATTCCAATTGATCAATCGATCCATTCCAATTGATCAAGATGGCCTGGTTTCACCTAAAAAAGTGTTTAACTTTTTTCTTCAAAATTTGGTGAATATCGAATGTTTGCACCTAACCATGATAATTGATTATCTTGTGCAGCTTAGGCATGGTTTAGTTGGTTTCACCATGGGGAGTTTATGGAGGTATGAAGTGATTCAAATTAGTTTAAGCGGTGGCTAAGGATTACCTTTTTTACATCATAGTTTTATGGTGAGTCTACGTACGTCATTCTGCTTGGCAATTTTAACTTTTATTTTGTATCTTCTCAGGTCGGGAGCAAACTGGAGTCTTTCAATTTTCTTGTGCACAATTGTAGTGTTTTCTCCCTTCTGCACCGAATTCGTTATATCTGTTTGAAGCAGTGGTTGTCTCTTAACTAGTCAAAAACCTTTTACTGATGGTAATGGTTTATTATATGTGCAGGTTCGTTCACTGGGTGCTGTAGGGTATGTCCTGATATCGTCATTCTTGATAAGTGAAAACATACTTGCTTTGGTAATTTACTATCCTTTTAGACTATCCTTTGATATTTGTTTTATGCAGTACCAGTATTGGAGTTAAAATGGTTTTGTACGTGGATCGGTTTGCTTGCAGATCACTATAAACATTCATGCTTCTCTAACATACATATTCACTGCATCGGGCATCTATACAGTCCCGTCAATGGAAGCGATTTATGTCTTATTTGGTACTCTGGTATATCTCTCTCTGCCTCTTACGCACACACTCTTGTATACTGAAGTACTAAGGCTTTATATTTGTAACAGGTATTGATTAATTGCGGATCCTTCGTGTTCTTGCTACACCTATTATATTCGGTGTTCCTTACGAGGCTCGGGATGAAAGCATCATTAAGATTGCCAAGATGGCTGGAGAAGGCTATATAATTTGACTTCCCAGAGATTGAATAATTAACAACTCTATAGTACCACATGTTATAGGTCGGGGAAAAAAACCGCAACCGCAAAGGTGGTTTCATTTCTTTAAGTTCTTTAAGTGAGACCACGGCGAAGATTCAGTATCATGTATCATCACATTATTCATCATTGTTCATGACAAAGTTCCTGTCATGTATACATAAAGCAGCTACATTTTGTATCGAAAACAGGCAAATGTCGATATCCACTGTTTGCATTTTGTATTCAGAGCTGCATCATCTTATACAAACTTATATCGACAAGAAACCTCGCTCGAGCTGCACCATTCTCGACTTTGCGAGCGCGTCTGAAACGAAAACTGAAAAACGTATAGAGAACTCAGGAAACGGATGCAATGTGAAAATTTCTAAATTTCTATTTATACTAACAATGCATGGATTGGAAGATAAAAAGTTGCCCTCAAGTTAACACCAGCATAATTCAAGCTTCCTTCTTACTTATTATCCCGTAATTCAACAAGAAACCAGAAGTTAGGATCAAAAGTATAGTAGGTGAACGGAAGCAAATTGTCGTGTCGTATAGGAGAAAGAATGAACACATAATACCCCGTTCTCACCTATAACAATAGATTCCCAAGGCTGTTGTGATCTCGTGAACGATTGATGTTGCAAAGTGAAGATAGAGCGTCGCTGCGTTAAGAAAAGGAGAAAATTCAACTAAAAGACATGATATCGTTTAATGAAATTCGTAAGTGGACACTATTTCCATAAAAATAAAATAGTAGTGTGTCATGTATTTCCAATACACGGACCTAAGTAACATATTACTGTATCTGTAAATGCACAGTAACCAAGAAGAACCAAGCTCTCGTCGACCAAAGGAACTCTGCAAACACAGGAAGTTCAATAAACATGAGAAACGTCAAGACTATCAACAACAGAAGAATAACATTTCCACTTGAAGAGCTCACAACGTAATATCAAATGCAACATGTTACATACCCGTCGTTCAGTCTAGCTATCAGTGCATTTGCAATGGCAAATGGAAGATACAACAGTGACTGAACAGATTAAAAATATTGGACTTAGTAATCTAATGTGGTCTTGAATTACAAAAAATCGCAGAAGTTGTCCATACTAAACAATGGCTGAGAAATATGACGTTGCTATTCGAGTGTTTCCAGAAATAGACACTCAAGAGACTGTAAGGGCCTGTTTGGTATCCTATTTGAAAATTTTTATCATTTCTCAAAACATTTCTTAAGAACATTTCTTGAAAACAATTTTCTTTAATACTCAAAAACTTGATTGGTTTGCGACTTAAAATTTTTAAATCTTATGACTTAAACTACACAAAGAGATCTAAAAAGAAAGGGTCGCGGGAGAGGGAGAAAGAGGAGAGGAGGAAAGAAAGTAAGAGATGATTGAAGGAAAAGGAAAGAAGATAGAGGATCAGACGAGATAGAGAGGAAGATGAGTGAGAGAAAGAATCGAGAGAATGAAAAGAGCAGCGGATTGGAGGAGAGACAAAAAAGGTAAAAAAAAAGAGGGGAGAGAGAAGAAAAGAGATAGATTTGGAGTGAGAGGGAGGGGAGGACGGAGAGAAAAGAAAGGACAGAGTTTAAGTTTAAAAACCCTAAAAACTCACTTTTTATGTTTTTAGATAATAAACTATATTTTTTAGTTAGTCTTGAGTTCAGTTTTTTAAAATAGTCCTACCAAACAAGTTTTTAAGGCCTAAAACTTGAAAATTGTTTTTGAGTTTAAAAAGTTGGATTTAAGTAGAGTACCAAACAAGCCCTAAATTTCCAGTAGTTTAGGATTGTTACATACCATGCACATTCCAGTTTTCAAACCTTTCGGCTCATCACGCAAGTGCGCAAGAACCAATCTTCCCTGCCAAAACAGAGGTTTCCTGCCAAAACATACCAGGCCAAAACTCCTCCCAAAAGGATTACTATAGGGTAAAGCTGAGAAGAAACAACATGAAACACCCATTAAGCCAATCAAGTGTCTAGAATTAGCATAAAATCAGAAAGATGGAAGCAATACCATTGCCAGCGCCAATAGCATACGTACTTTCCTTGCTTGAACAACCTTATGAACGATGGACACACTGCACACATGCATAAACCAACATAAGGAAAAGTGTCTAATGGCCTTCAACGGACTAAAAGTTTACACGTGAACTCTGAACCTCTAACACATGAATAGTTTGGGGAAGTGGTAAACTTGAATGTGAGCGTTGGGAGATCAAAGATAGCAACGTAATAATTGTGAGTTCGTGGAAATGCAACCCTGCTTCCGTAACTTGAGTCTTCACAAATATGCCAAGAGTAGTATGGATAACAATGAATTACATACTTGAATGTGAGCGTTGGGAGAACAGCAAAAGCTATCATTAGAAACAACACAGGCTTGTATGTTGTGATTTCTGAAGTAAAAACAAGGAATTAAATTTCAGACCAACTGCAATGGGAGCAGTTATATGTAGTGAAGCAGCCAAAGAAAAGTCATCCACAATAAATATAACCACGGTAATCAGAGCGCATAAATGTCAAAGAGACATTGAGGTCAACATAGATAGGTACTGCAAAATAAATACAGAAAACATAGCATGCAGTCATGTCTCGCAAAATGTAGATTCCTACATGTGTTTGATGTAAATATCATTTGTACGGCTTCACCTAAATTAGGCTCGGCCTTACCATTAAGAACGGGGACCCAACTCAGAAAAGGCAAAGACTTTCCAAACTGTAAAGCCCACCACTCAGAACCTGAAAATGTAAAGAGAGAAAATAAGAGTTTTTAGAGTAATGGTTTAGAAGTAACTTCAAGCTGTGCATACAAGTAAAGAGTAGCGGAATGAAATTAGGAGTTTACCAACGAAAGTTGTGAAAAAATGGGACAAATATATCAGCATTAGACCCTCCGTGAGCCCATTAACAACAGGAAGGGTTAGGGTAATGGTAAAGTAACTGGATCATAAAAGTCATCAATCAGTAATGCAAGAGTACATAAACTCAACTTTAGTCAATCATAACACTCGTAATCAATAGAATCAGAGAAGAAGATTAAGAAACTTACGGCATCCAACGGGGAAAGATTTTAACGAAGCTACTCCAAAAGGGTTGCAAGACATATTTGGCAACGTAAGAGTGATCCACGCCACTGTACTTGTGTTTATGTAAAGCAGCCACACCATGTGCCCCCAATATACCCCATCTCTTCCAAACCAAGCTTCGATTTTTCGTATGGATTCAAAATCCAAATAAGCCTCAGTACAACCAACCTGCTACCAAAATGAACTGAGATAACTCAATACAAGCATCTGAACAAAACCCATCACCGAATCCAATCATACATGCTTGTCAACTTGCCCCCAAGATAATCCGGAACAACACAAACCCAAATACTAATTTTTCTGGGATTCAACACATTTAAG
Source organism: Heteromeles arbutifolia (assembly GCA_024362995.1). Taxonomy (NCBI): domain Eukaryota; kingdom Viridiplantae; phylum Streptophyta; class Magnoliopsida; order Rosales; family Rosaceae; genus Heteromeles; species Heteromeles arbutifolia. The sequence goes on from JANCRC010000021.1 coordinate 3,327,546, forward strand.
CATCTCAACTGGGTAATGCCCAAAATGCAGAAACAATGAAAGATTAGAACCCCGTAGACCTTTTTTCCAAAACAGAAAGAAAACATTCAAAGCTCTAAACTTTGTTAACAAAAATAAGTACCCAAAACTTTGGGGTTCTCCTCTTCCGAAAAAATGGGAGAAAGGGATGCTAAATATAACGATGCATGGATCTAAATTCAGAAAATAAGTTCCAAATTAGACAAATGAAGCAGATAAGAGAAACGCGAGAAGAACAAAACAAAATCTAAACTTAAATAAATAAGTGTTTACCTGTTCGAGCCTTGAGATCGTTGGTTCAATGGTGAAAACAAAAGCAGAAAAAGAGCCGCCGAAAACAAAAGAGAAAAGGAGAAAAAGAGCCCCAATTTCTGGAGAAATTTTCCTCCAGTTGAGTTGGTGTTCCTCCTAGCGAATAGAAGCTTGACACGTAATTCTCCAGGTTTCTCTTTAAGAATAGGTCAAACTAGTAATTTTCTTTTGTCAATGAAAATTTCTAATTTACCCCCAACTCTAAGACCATCTCATATTCTCGGCCTAAAATATTCATAATATCTCGATATTTTCATCGAAATTTCTGTGTTTTTGGACTACCGATATTTCCGATGTCATCGATATTTCCATCGAAATTTTCGTATTTTTTAAATTTCTATATTTAAAAAAACACCAAGGGGATTCGAACCATTCCCATTTTACTCCTTCAACACCTTGACCACCATATCACTTATATTTTTGTGAAAATATGCTAAAATATTTACATATTTTCTACACTCACAATGTTTGCCAGCTCACTATATAATCAACTTAAATCAGTTAATTCCATCATGCAATGCATTTCCTTCCAATTTTTTATGATAAACTAATAGATAATTGACTAAATAAACATCCTGCAAAGTTTCAATAAAAATTTCCAAGTTTTTCTTACAATTTCCGTGGTTTTTATTCAATTTTTATCGATATCGATAATATCCCGATATTTCCATCGAAATTTCCGTGTTTTTGGACTACCTTTATTTCTGATATCATCGATATTTTAAATCTTGCCTACAACTTAAAAGTTTTAACCTAGAAATAGTTTTCTCCTCCCATCTTTATGGTTAAATTTTTAAGTCGAGATTATTAAAAAATGAATTTAAAATAATTCTTTTCTTAAAGTAATTTAAAAATATATATATTATGTAGACTATTCTAATTTAATTTTAAGAACATTTTAACTTAAAAATATTTAGATTTTGATAAATATTAAAAAGGATTTAGGATAATTCAGTGAAGAGTTGTTTCTTCTCGCCCTGTTGTATTTTTCAATACTTTTGGGAGATGTGGGAACTTCGCACGTGGGTTGCTAATCAAAATTCTTTAGAGTAAATTGTAGCTATGGTCCCTTAACTTTAACTCAATTGGAGCAATGGTCCCTCAACTAAAAATCCATTACCATTGGTCCCTCAACTTATCAAAACGTGCAGCTATGGTCCCTCAACTAAAAATCCATTACCATTGGTCCCTCAACTTTAATTCAACTGGAGAAATAGTCACTTAACTTTAACCTAATTGTAGCAATGGTCCTTCCAATATAACTCGTTTTGACAAAATTTTTGACATAGTTGACGAAAAGAACCATAATTATACACTTTGATGAGTTGAGGGATCCTAATTGTATAAATGGTCATTCCAACATAGCTTATTTTGACAAAATTTTGACAAAATTGATGAGAAGGACTATAGCTACACATTTTGATAAGTTGAGGGACCAATGGTAATGGATTTCAAGTATAAGCAGACACTTATTTACACGAAATATGATTGATTTACTTAAATCTGCCTAGTCCGCCTAGGCCCCGCCTTGCTGCCTAGGCGCTAGACCTCAGCCCGCCGCCTGACTAGCGCCTAGCGATTTTTAGAACTTTAGGTTTATGTAAAAGAAAAAGTAAAATTTGTGTTGCATGTAATTATCAAATTGTTCATGTTTTTATTTTTGTTTAGTGTTGATGAGAGGGTTGGAATAATAGTTTTATGAAGTTTTGGTTGACAAACAGGTTTCTATTAATAAGTAGTTTAAATAGGCTCTGTGTCACCCTAATTAAGATATCTCAAGATGACACGTTGATATCACATGTTACGAACAGCACACGTAACACAAGTGTTTCAAATTCCATGGATATTCAAAATACAGAACACCTTCAAAATTTTAAATCGTTAATTCTTGATCTTTGTGTTTTTGAGCGAATACTAGATCATATAATACTCCAAAGCACTATAAAATATTTCATACTGCATATAGCTTATGAGTCCATTTTATTGTTCACGCAGTTGTAATTTGACCCTCTATTATTTATTTATTTTTTTTTTTAAAAAGAACAAGTTGGTGGCAAAGTTAAAGCAGTTCACCCTTTAATTTGATCCTTTATTGTTCACCACCATGCGATCATCAGCATCAAAAATCGAACTCAGAATTAACCATGTGAAATACGAGCCTAGAATTCTCTCATAGTATTGCATTGAATCGACTCGTGATTGCTACTCTATGAACATTTTTTCTCATAAAACGTAAGTGTTTTCATTAAAAGTATGTTTTACCTAAAAGTTATTCCTTCGTTATAAAGCACTTTTATAACCAGAAACACTTGAATTTTTTTTCTTCAAATGTAGCCATAAAGCACTTTTTATTGCCTGCAAGTCACTCCATAAGCAATCTCGACAACGTCACAAACTAATGTAATCAATGCATGCGTGACATACACAGAGAAAGTCACACATCGAAAAATAATTTAACATCAAATTAGGAAATGAACCAAGATCTAAATCTTGATCACACCAACATAAGAAGTCAACACTGATCCAATCCACAAAATCCCATTGTGTTCTTCAACCTCACTAACAGACTGCAAAGCTTTACCAACCTCTCCATCCAAAACCTGCAAAACCCTACCTTGTTCGTCAAGTTTCACCCCCACAGGATCATTCACATTCAACAACTCCCCCGAGCTTTCATTATTATTCATCATATTCTGCACTTTGTTCTGCACTCCCTTAACTCCTCTTCCACTGTTGAGTCCAACCCAAAACTCTCCTTTTTTGGTTCTCTTGATGTTATCCGGAGGCCTCTGCAGCTGAGTAAAAAGTTCCAACACATGAGCTTTGGGGCCTCGGAGCCACAGCCTGTGGATTCTAAACTCGGCGGATTCGACGACGAGGACAAAGGACATGTCGCTGCTCAGAGCCACGCCGTTTGCAAAACCCAGACCGTGGAGCAATACTTTCACTTTCTTTGTACGTGGGTCGTATTGTAGTAGCCTACCAGTTTTGTCACCGGCTAGGACCGACTGAATCCATACCCTTTGACATTGACGATAAGAAAGTATAAGAAGGTAATTAATAGACCAAAACAAATTTGACAAATCTAACAAATCTAACCAACAAGAGTATATAAGGTTAAAGTCCAAAACATTAATATGGGAGCAACAAATATCCTATTAATCTGTGAATTTTTCATTCTTTAATATTGACAAAAAAAATTCTTCAATCACTACTTTTATTTTATTAAACATCGATTCTTTCTTTTAATTTTATTAAATCTAAAATAACCGAAAATCTCGCCTACATAAGTAGAGCATTGATTTTTTTTTCTTATAATAGGAATGTGTCAACAAAATGTCACTTATGAACTCAATAGACGCTCTAATTTGAGTGAATCGCATACATATCATGTCAGCCTATCTCTTCTCAAATATATTTTGTTCTTTACTTTTGGCATCACAATTTGCTTGGACGCACTATCGGCTCGGCTTGTGTAATCGAGACCATTGAGTTAACCGGGGTCTAGATCATTGAATGCGAGAGTTTTAAGGTAATTTATATGTGAGAGATTTTAAGATAATTTTTAATAATTGTTGAGGAATAATATTTTGATTTTCAATTGTAATAGTTAAATCCTAATAAAGTATTAAATTATCTTGACTTTTTTTCTCATATGCGAGATAAATGGAAGGGAGACTTTGGATGCGGTTCCTAACTATGAATATTCTTTGACTAAAACCTTGTTGGTTTTCAATTTTTGATCCAAGTCCCTGAAATTAATATGATAATTTATTTTTATGTACGTTACTATATTTTTTTAAATTAAAAATTGAAATTTATAGTTGTTTATATTAATGAGATTTTAAATAAAAAACCATAATTTGTGGGATTAAAATAATTAAAATATAAATATACTATTTTGTGTGTGTGTGTGTGTGTGTATAAACATGGGTACATTCATCAAAATTAGCCAAAAAATTATTGTATCAAAACATGGGTACATTCTTCAAAATCACCACACAAAAAAAAAGATATTAGGCTTAATAAAATTAATAAATTTCTTCGATTAAACTTAACATGGATACATTCTCAAATCAAAGAAAAAAGAATGTACCCATATAAGTTTTAAAATGGATTAGAAAAAAATTGAATAGATTTTATATATAAAAAATGGTACATTTTACATATAACAAATTGGTATATTCAAGAATGAGTACATTTTAAGATTAAAAATTTGAAAAAAATTACATGAATGGTACATATAATTAGCATGGGTACATTTAGCAAAATTAAAAATGGGTACAAATAAAAAAAATATATGGGTACAAATACAAATAAAACTTTATAAAATATGGGCACAAAAAAAAAACTTTTTAAAAATGGGTACAAATAAATAAATAAATATGGGTACAAATACAAATAAAACTTTATAAAATATGTGTGACAGCCTGTCCAGGAAAATATTGATTTTATAATTTATTAAGTGATTTTACGAAAATGCCCTTGAGGCACGCGCATTGTTCGAGGTTAATCGTTGTGTCGTGCCATCTAAGATTTGTTTTCTTGACATATCCTCGTAGTATTCGTCGCTACGGACGCGTGGGCGCAAGCGGTTCGTGATTTGGAGTTATATCCAAAAAGATATTGATGTTTGAAGTTTGGGCATTTTAGGAATTATTATTTTAGAAAAATCTGGAAATTCTTTTATGAAAATGGACGGCCCAGATTTAATAAAGAAATTAATGTATGGCTAGGATGAAAAGGAATGAGATTATGTGTGTGTGTGTGTGTATGGCTGGCGGAAGAGGAAAGGAAGAAGAAGGGGATTGGGCAAATCTGCCCAACCAGGAGGAAGAGAGAAGAGAGCTCCGGGAGAGAAAAGGAGAGAGAGCTGGCGAATGGGGAGAGGAGAGAGGAAGAGAAGGACCAATCAGAGAAGGGGAAAGGAGGAAAAGAGAGAGGGCGAGAAGCGGAGGATGAAGAACAGAAATGGGTCTTCAACCCGCGACCCGCGCGACCCGTGGGTTTTCCACCCTTGTTCGTCCAAATTTCTTCATTTTTCCGGTGAGTTACTTCAAACCATCACTTGGAAAACCCTCTATGATGTTCCCTCTTCCTATTACACCCCAAAAATCAAAGAATTTGGCTTGAAATTGGATGAAACCGTACGGTGTGTGCGCGGTGGCTTAGTGTGCAAATTCTTCAAATCTTGAAACGTTTTCTTTCAATTTCTAACACCATTAGCATTCCCTTAGGACCTGGAACAAAGCCCAAGCATTAGTTGGAGCATCGGAGTGGTTTTGGAGGTCGAATTGAAAACACCCATTTCTAGGGTTCTTCACGGTTTTGGCAAAATTGGAGCCTTTCCAGGCCGAATTGGTCTTGGTCACAGGTATGAAAGTTGTTCTACTCTTTGAGATCTTCAATTCTGCAAATTTTGGTAATTTTTGGATAAAGTTGAATTTTCCGGCGAGCCGGGGCGGCCGACCGCCACCCACGGCGGCGCGTGCGGCGGCGCGTGGTCAGTGGGCCGCCAATGTTATTTTTAAGCTATATTGGATGTCCTGAGTTCAGTATTGATAGTGGCTTAACGTTGGTTGATCATTTGGACTTAAATTCGTTAAGATGCATGGTTAGGCCAAAATATGAATTGATGATCCGACCGTTGGATTGTCACCAAACTTTGATACGTAGTAGTACGTAATATTTGAAGAATGTAGGAACTTACAGATCGAGAATTCGATTTACGGATCTCCTGGAATTGGAGTTGTAAGTTCATAAAATATAATGTTAATCGTCACTTAGTTCGACAATTGACGGAGATCCGACCGTTGGATGGTCATGAAATTTTAGGATGTTGTTCTAGAGATTTATTGTGGACCTCTGGAAGTTACGGATTGGAAATCTGAGTTGCAGATCTTCCGGATCGAACTACTTAGTGACGTGTTTTATATAAGTGATATATTCTATCGATATGATTCTGAGGCATGATTTGATGGTTGTTCTAGGCGCCGATCGTCATGACGCCTTGATGTGTTGTGCTAGGGAGTTGCAGGGCAAACTCCAGGTGAGTGGGCAGTTTATTTCAGTATATATATATATATATATATATATATATATATATATATATATACACACACTTAACGTTTTCCCAGAAATCGATTTTTGAATGAAAGTATGTTTAAAAATGCCATGCATAGATTTATATGAATATGTGATTGAAATGCCATGCATAGAAATTACATGAATTATGTGAATTGATATATGATGCATATATGTGAATTGGTGCTGCGGACGCGCAGGTGAGTATCAGGTGAGTTATATTTGGTTCATTGAATTGTTTGATGTGATTTATGTTGATAGCTCATAACCTGCACCCCTGGTGTTAGTGCTTATGTTATTCACCCGCATCACACGCTCACCTTGGATCCAAGTAGATGCTAGTCGTACAGACCACTGGAGGTGGTTCCGACATGCTAGTCGTACAGACCATTAGAGACGGTTCCGACTAGTAGGTGACCTTAGATTATGTGCACAAATGATTGATGAGAGAAGCACTAGAGCGTATTATTACACCATCCGAGTCGTACAGACTACTACAGGTAGTTCCGACTCATGTGTAGCGTAGTGCCGTACAGGTCGCAGTTGGCGACTCCGGCAGTGCCGTACAGGTCACAGTTGGTGACTCCGGCTGGATTGGATATTGAGCTTTAGAATCAGCCGTACAGGACCACTGCAGGGTCTCCGGTTGATTTATTATTTCACCTGATTTATGTTGATGCATCCATATTATGTTTTTGGTGCATGGCATGGCATATTTTCTGAAAAGTGATAAAGAATGGTGTTTTGAGATTTTTGAAGCTATATATATTTATATATGCTATTTACTGGGAAAGTATACATGTTTTACAGTGAGGGGTTAGAACTTTGATAAAGAAAAGTTTTGAAAAGACTTGTTTTACTGACCCACTCAACTTTGTTTTTGCGCCCCTCCAGGTTCGAGTTAGAGCAGAGCTTTGGTGGCCACGAGGAATCCAACGGTATTCTGACAGAATTCACAATTGTATTTTTAAGCTTCCGAACTGTGTAAATGGTTACGTCACTCTCACGTGACGGCCAGCACGCCCTTCTTCGGGACGGGGTGTGTCAATATGGGCACAAAAAGAAATTAATATATGGGTACAAATTAAAACTGAAAAGAAAATTGGTACAAATTAAAAAAGGGTTGCAAATTAAAAATAGGTACAAACTAAAAATAAAAATATGATAAAAAATTTAGCCATAAATATAAATATACTAATTGTAATATTTTTAACATTAAATGAATATATTTAGAAATAAAAAATATTTTATTATTGAAATAATTAATGATGTTATTAATACTAAAGACTTTGATCAAAAAATAAAAAAGAATAAGATTTTAATTAAAGAAATAGCAAAATGAAAGATAAGAACCTAATTTTTCCTAAATAGAATTTGCAAACTATATCTCCAATTTTAAAAGCAGTCAATTCAAATTGATCTGGGCCATTTGGCATGTGAGCGTGTGGGTTGGAGCAGTTGGAGCCTGGCTGGAGTGGTGGCTAGAGTGTTTGTTCCCTCTTGGCTTTAATGTGATAAGGATATGACGAGTGTTGTTCTAAATAAAAAAAGAAGGATTTGACGAGTGATTGGATGGGATAATAATAATATCATGCATGCATGAGATAATGGGATAATGCATGGAGTGCATGTAGATGGGGGATGTGAACCGAATGAGGATGGGGTGGTCATGTCTTCAAGTACTATAAATACGAGATACCAACATAAAAGGAACTTCAACTCAATACACAAACGCTCTGCACAAAACTTTGCGCTGCACGAACCCTTCTCACATTGTGAGAACAGCACAGCCCTACTTCAAAGTTTGAATTAACATCAGTACTTCAAGCTCTTCAAGTTCGGTTGAATATTCTATCCAAGTCTCAGCCAGGGAGGAGTGTTTGATTCTTTCGCCGAACAGTCATTTCATTTAGCTAAGTGTTGTATGATTCGTTATCTCAGTTTATTTCAGGGTTCGGCATTCTAACGGTTGAATAACTTACCATCAAGACATTTATCTCTTTCGAGTACATGTGTTCTTACATTTTAATGTTGATTCGGTCCACCTATATTTTTACGAATATAGTTGAGGCGGCCGAACCTAGTGCAGAAGATCCTGAACTTCGCAGTAACTGGCAACCTTGTTTCCAAGTTTTAGAACCCAACGCCGAGACGTGTTCCTTCTTCAGCCGTGACCGCTCGAGCATAGAAGTCAGTAGCGCATTTGACATCACCACCACATCCATTTTATTCGCCGATCGAGCTCAATTGCAGTTGGCATGCCCGCATTCAAAAGGATGTAATTAGCTCTTAATTATTTGGTCTGCGCGCCATGTAGGCTCAGTAATTTTTAGGATCAACACAACCTCGATTTGTGATGGGATTAATTATTTAGGTATATAATCAAAATTTTAGACTTAACCCAAAATCTAAGCTGTCGATTAAACAGTGATTATACTTCTTAAGTAATCAATCATATCAATAATTGTGATCAAAAGTGAAAATACTTGAATAGAAATGGGATTTTACTGACGGAACCAGGATCCTCGCCGGATCTTTCCCTAGGAATCCTGCAATCCTGTCCGTTCATTTTATATCGTGCGGTCAATTTTTGTTAGGTACTATTTATATTTGAATTTTAAATTTTAAATTTTAAATTTTAAATAATTTTTTACCGTACGATATACGATGAACGGACAGGATTGTGGGATCTCTAAGGAATGGATCCGGAGAGGATCCTGGTTCTTACTGACGTGCCTGTGTTTTTTTTTTAAATCAAAAGAACGCGTGCAGTCAGCAAAGGAAAATGAAGGATGAGTTAGAAATAATGTACCTTCTTTGGAACACAGTGCTTGTGTCTGTGAAATAAACGATTCCTGTTTCTTCATCAATATCCAAAGAGTTTACAAAAAGGAAGGGGACTCCTCCCATAGAATTGGCAAGAACCTCCGCCTTACCACCATTAGGCCCCGTCTTCATCAGCCCAAAGTAGGCATCTGCAAAGTAGAGATCACAGGTTTTAGGGTGGAACATCAGACCCAGTGGCCTCCCACATATTGGTTCGTTCGTCGCGTTGGTTGAACCATCACATAGCTTCCTTGGCCTGGTTTATACAAGACGATGTAATAAATTATTTTGATTTAAGAAGAAGATTCAAACTTGAATGTAAGCGAATAAGTTTTGTCAGTTGACTTAAACCACACTACGGCCTACTTTTGGTTTATCAACAAAGTGAATGTGGAGACTCAGCCTTTGATTAATATAGCACGAGTCTGGAGACCCTACATACACGTTTCATCAAAGAAGATAAACAAAGAATAATGAAGGGAGATCTTGCCTGTTTGGGGAGGTGAAGGCGAACTCCGTCCAACCCAAGCGAGGTCCTTGCCATTTGAGGATCGTACCATCCGAAACCCCAACGTAGGGTCCTTTTCCACGGCAGTCAAAGGCAATGCTTTCAGGGCCAACAACCCTAGCCAGCTCTATCTCACGGTAGTTTCTGAGGTTGACGGACTTACAAGAAGCTGGTTTGGATGATAGAATGGCGTCAGGAGCTATGACAGTTAGGAGCAAAAACAACAAAAGAAATGAAGGTGGCCTCATGGCTTATGGCTAGCTGCTGAAATTATGCAGATTAATCTGACTTTCTCTGTCTGTGGTAGAGGAGAGGAGAGTATTTATAATACAACTTAGCAAAGAAAAATAATTCATATTAATTAATGTATGAATGTATGTATGTATGTATAGTCTATTCACTTTTTTGTTTTTTTTACTGAGGTCTGATGCTATTCATCTTCATTTGGAAGTGAGAGGTCTTAGGTTTGAATCTCATGGATGGCAAATTCCATACCAAATTAGGTTGTCCATTGTGTGGTTTCAACGAACTCCCCCTCCTTATAATGTAAAAATATCGATGTACTAAAAAAAAATTATCTACACTCATGGGGAGGAGATGGGCTTAGCCTCACAATGAGCTAACAATAATGTGATTCAAATTTATCTTTGGCGAGAATCGAACTTAAGACCTCTCATTTATAAGTGAAGAGAAATACCACTAAACCGTATTACTAGTCTATTCACTTGCCTTTATGTATTTTGACTCACTGTTGCCTTTCCTATGTTAACTGATTACTTGCCTTTGCGACAATACTCCTGTATCCCAACTACTTACCATTTCTGGATCGAGGTAATTAACTATTCATCTAATTATGTTCTAATCAACAAATTAATAAGAGAAAAACGCACACTGCTTACGACTATAACTTCATACGAAATTTGAATTTAAAACATATTGTGAATGAAAGATCAGCTGGTCAATGGCACAAGTTTTTGAATGAAAGATTAGCTGATCAATGGCACAAATTTTCAAGCAAAAATTAAGTGGACTACGATGTGATAAGAGTAATGCTAAAAAAACTAAATTTGTAGATAAAATTTTAAAAATTAAAGGACACGAAAGTTAATGATTGGTTTATTACTTAACTGTTGATAAACATGTTTATTCCTGTTTGTGACACATCATTTAATTTATAAATTTTATCTTTGAATTTAGTCTCTCTAACATTATATGTAAAAGAATGAAGCTAATTAAACCGGAGTTGAAGGCACCATGATTACTTTTTCTTTTTTTTTTTTTTTTTTTTTGGAAACAGGCACATGATTACTTTGTCCGCGATGAAGGGGAATACCACATGTTAGCTAGAATATACATGAGTTCTGTCATGTGCATATGGGTGTCAAAGGGCAAGTCTTTTTTCATTTTTTCTTTTTTTCTTTGGGGTGAAGTTCAAAGGTTAAGCTTTTAGAAAATATTGTGCCGAAAGCGAAAACATGAGGTAACGGAATATATAGAGAATCTTACTTTTAAAAGAGGTAATGTTTTTTTTTTTTTCAATAAAAGAGGTAATGCTCGAGAGACTAAATTTGCAAATAAAATGATGTGGTACCAATAGAAATTAGCACGTTTATCAACGTCTAAGTAATAAATCAATCATCAACTTCTATGTCTTTTATTTCCCGAATTTTGTTTATAAATTTAATCTTTCTAGCATTACCTCTTTTAAGAAAGTCGCGTTAACATTTCTCTTTGAACGAAAGATTAACCGATCAATGGCACAACTTTTCAAGCCAATTCAGTGGACTAACATGTGAATTTTGAAGGCACATAAAATGGGGCTGCGGAGTGATGAGAAGCTTATACATTCCAATGCTGCAAACCTCACCGAACTCTAATTAAGCCTAATAATTTAAATTCGTTACACCCAATTGATTAATACAGAGCTGTTGGGAGTCCTAAAAACAATAAAGGCTGAAGCTCTTCCAGCTATATCCACTAAATGCTTATACGATTTGTCACAAAATACTTGCACAACTTTACATTATGAACTTGCAGATCACTGAGTAAATAGCGTAATCAAGTGAACTCGCAAATGAGAAAATTTTCATCTAAACGAACAAAGCTTAGCCGAAGTTTTGGAAGAACAGGCTTCAAAGTTCAACTCACTCGAGTTTCAAATCTTGGATCTGTTCATAAATACAACCAATTACAAAATAGAATCTCGTCTGGCCGTCCATGGACATGCACATGCTCTTTCTTAAGGGTAAGGGGTGCACCCCAACTGTTGAGCATTGCTTAAAATATCGGTATCCGTGGAAATATCGATATACAAATTTATGGAAATATCAAATATTGATATCAGTTGCTTTCGATGGAATTTCCAATGGAAATAATAGAAATTTAAAGTAAAAATTTAGGTGATCTCAAACACTGGTTTAGACGAAATATAAAAGTTTCTTCGATGTTCAACCAAAATGTCGAAAATTTCAAAAAAATCTATCAATTTTCGCCTAAACTTAAGAGTTTCTCCAATATAATAAAGTGAAGTTTAGACTTCACTCCCACCCCTCTTTCCATATCTTTTTCTGTATTTTTGAATATTTTCACGGATATACAAATTGATAGCAAATGCAAAAAGGGTTCAGCCCAACCAAAATAACACAAGTTTTTGAATGAAAGATTAGCCGATCAATGGTACAAGTTTTCAAGCCAAAATTAAGTGGACTAAAATGTGAAGTTGATAATGTAAAAGGATGAAGCTAATTAAACCGGAGTTGAAGGCACCATGATTATAGAGGGGTATACCACATGTTAGCTAGAATATACATGATCAATTTGTCTCATGTGTATATGGGTGTTCAAAGGGCAAGTTTTTTTTTCATTTTTTATTTTTTATTTTTTTTTATGGTGAAGTTCAAAGGTTAAGTCTTTAAAAAATTGTAAACGACAGCTGATTTTAACTTTCACATATTTATCTTTAATTTTGCATTAAATTGAACAAATCAAACAAAAATAATGGATATAATTAAACATGGATGCGTTAGCAGACAAAAAAAGTGTGCCTTTGTGATTTCTCTTCGATATAACCTCCCCATGCCACCACCTATTTATATTCATGTCCCACGGATAATAAACATGCAAAACATATAAAATTATACTATTCAACAAAACTTAAGAATAGTTATCATTTTGTTAACATAATACATACTAATCTTGCGTTCGTGTGGGTTTAGAGTCGTGAAATTACCACCACTAAATGTATATGAAAAAGTTAGTTTTAAAGGTATATGATATGAGATTGGGCTACGGAATGATGACAAACTTTTACATTCCAACGCACACACCCTCCCTTTCCTAGTCGTGTCGTGCATGCCAAATATAGAAAATAAGTTATGGCTGTTATTTCAACGCTTCAAACCTTATTTAAGGATAGTTTTTTAAAAGTTAGACTCTTCATTGACTTTCCACTACCTTATGTTTTTAGTATAATTTTACGGTCTAACATTATAAAACATTGTACAAAACATACAAAGTATCAGAGAATCTATGAAGAGTCTCGCTTTGAGATAATCTCTTAGCATTTATCACCCTAATAATTGAAACTAATTAATTATGTATAATTGATTAATATAGAGCTGCCGGTAGGGATGGCAACGGTTCGTTTTGAGGACTGAAATATTATATTCATCCCCATAACCATGAAAATTAACTATCGGGTATTATCCATAACCATACCCACCGGGTAACTGATTCCCCATCGGTTAACGGGTATATCCATCTTCATCAATACAAAAAATATATTCGTTCAGTTAAGACATTATAAGTTAGTAAATATTAATTTTGTCATTAAACATTTGATGTATAAAATGATTCAATGAATGGATATTGTTGAGTATAAAAATTAAAACACTGATGATGTTGGATTGTCTTTGATATCTCACATATGCACTATTGAGTTCACATTGATTTTGATTCAAAACTTTATTTTCCAACAAAATGCAATTTTTGTATTCTCAATGTATTGGTTCGATGAATAATGGATATACAAATATATATATATATATATATTATACTATTATATTATATATAAATTATATTATTTACTAATCGGGTCGGATTCGGTTATAGATACGGTTTGGAGACCTCTATAACCATATCCAAAACCATAACCGAATAATATAAACGGTTTTTCCCCATATCCAAAATATACCCAAAATTTCATACCCAAATGATTCGTTCCATTCGGACGGTTATCAGGTTTAACGGATAGAATTGTCATCTCCAGCTGCCGGAGTCCTACAAACAATAAAGGCTGAAGCTCTTCCAACTATATGCAATAAATCCTCCTCAAGTTGCTATCAATCTTGTTCCCTTGACTTTCTAATCACAACCCATTTCTGTGTGCTATGTTCGAAGACCGTGTTGGTTGCTATGGAGTGCTACTTGATTGTCACAAAATACTTGCTGAACTTTATATTAGGACCTAGCTGACCACTGACTAAATTGCGTAATCAAGTGAGCTCGCAAATGAAAAAAATACATTGAAACCAACAAAGCTCTGCCGAAACTTTGGAACGAAGAATTGGCTTCAAAAGTTCAACTCACCCGAGTTTCAAATCATGGATCCGTATATGAATGTACAACTAATTGCAGGGTAGAATCTCTCGCCAGACTAACTCATGGTCATTTTCCTATTGTTAGGCCATCTCTAATGGAGAGGGATAAATATCCAAAGCTAAAAAATGACCCGATTTGTTCAAGATCTCGTCTCCAATCAATGGTTGTGCTATAATTATTTGGAGCCCACCAGACCATTATTTGGCCAAAGGGCAACATGGTGCCAAATGTAGCAACCCCCCCTCTTAACCCTTTTTTGGGGATCAACTTCTTAGTTGCAATAATTGATTTAAACTCAACGGCTATATTTGAAAACATCTGTGGTTTAATTAAATTAACCAAACAAATTTAAAGAATAAACTTAAAACTAATAAATTATTGAGGGAGCCATGTTTAGCCCCACCAATTGGAGATGATATATGAGTATGGCATAATACTGTTTATATAAAAATATATTTTACAGGATTATAATTTCAGACGAGACTATATTTTAACACTTTCAATTGGAAATGACCTTACGGGGTGCACCCCGAGTACTGAGTAGATACAAAATGATAGCAAATGCAAAAACGGTTCATCCCAATTAATATAACACACAAGTTGGGCCACGACACCAACAAAGAGAGGCCCAATACAGTACAGGCCCAGATTAAATAAATAAAAGTTTAAATATATTTTTGTTTTTTTTTTCACAAAAACAAAAAAAAAAAAAAAAAAGAAAGAAAAGGAGAAAAGGGTTTGCTATTGATCGTCCTCCCAATTTGCTTGCTGAGTCAAAAAGCCGTCCTGGTGGTAATTGGGTGATGATTATCCAAAATATCTTGCACATTCGCTGACCTCATTTTTCATTTTTTTAATGGAGCTTTACAAGTGCTTAACAGCTCATTAACGTTACATCTCTATACTTAATTATTTGAGTTTGGTAATATCTTTGATTAGGGGATAATTAATTAGCATATCATATCTTCATGCGTATTTAAGCACTGGAAATGGCTTCATTGAGGTGTGAAATTGTTGTACGGTACTGGAAAAATGCTATTTGACATAAGCAGTCTACTCATACAAAAACACTTGAATTGGCTGTACCACATTTGTTTTTACATGTATCCACATTTCTTGGTCACGACCAACTAAAGTTAAAATTCCATTAAAGCGTGTTTCGGGGTTCTTCGGAGAATTGTGTTTTCATGGAAGTGCACGAATACCTTTGTTTAAGAGAAGATAACAACTCGGTCAGATCTTGTTGTTTGCTTACTTTGCATTGCATTTGTATGCGATGGTCGTCGGTTCGATTCCGATAACCAGCTGGTGTATAAAAGAAAATCTCAATTTCTTTGCTTGAGAAATCTTGTGGGAAACGAAGTAATAAGCACGTAAGTTCTATAATCAATCTATTCATATTATAACACGAGTTACACAGAATAGTCGAGTCAGATAATTATAAGTCGTCCATGCAATTTAAAACTTGATATGTATATTAAGAAATTAATAAGTGCGTTAGAAACTATCCCACATTTCTTTGCAGATCCAAACGAAAAGATGCTTATAACGTAGAAGGTAAGCCGGAATCTAATTAAATTTCTTCACCGAGGAGCAAGGAATATCTCGTGGTAATAGAAGATATGACTAATCTCAAGGGCGGCCCCATTAGCCACAGTTAACGTTTGCTTAACGCCCCCCAATGGCCACAGATAATGTTGTTTAACGGCCCCAATGGATTTGGATTCTCGTGGGATCCCCTCCATGGGGATCCTAAGGATCAACAAACGTGAACCGTTAATCAAAAATCGTGCGGCTACAATTTTTTTTTTATACTTTTCACGTAAAACGAGATTGTTTTACTTTTAAAAATATAAAAATCATTTAATTGTGACCGCACGATTTTTTATCAACGGTCCACGTTCGTTAATCCCTAGGATCCCCATGGAGGGGATCCGGTGAGAATCCAAATCCGGCCCCAATGGCCACAGATGTTTTTTACATATATAATAAGGAAAACTAATGAAAAGGGATTGAAAACTTTGAATTTTAACGATAAGAAAAAAATAAATGGTAAAGTGAATAGTACCAGGATTGACTTTTTAGTGTAAAAATATGGTTTTTCGTTAAAGTGAACAGTACCAGGAGCTTTTCGTTAAAGTTCTCTATATAATATGCTATATGCTCCTGAATCCAAGCAAAGCATTTTAAAAATTTTTTTTTTTTTGTTGGACAAAGTGAAACTAGATTGGTTTTTTTTTTTTTTTTTTTTGGTGCGAGTCTTATTTCTTTTTAATTTTTTAAAATTCTTAGAGCAATTTGAGTAATACGAAGCTTCATCATTTTTTTTGTCTTCTCATTTTGTATATACTAGTCTATTGCCCCAAGCTCACGTGTGTGGCAATTTTCTTTTGTACATTTTATTGTCTACTCGTAATTTTTATTCCTTTTTTTTTAAATATGTTTTTTATTTAAACAAATAAGAGAAATAAAAGAAGAAAAACTACCCACTATGTGGGTGGTTTTCTTAATTAGGAAGGGATAATTTTGGAATTATGAATCCACATCTAACACGAGTGAGTCCACAAACCACATCTAACACAAATGAGTTCACAAACCACATCTAACACGAGTGAGTTGATAATATTATTTGATCACACAAATTTGTTTACGTGCAAATAGTCCTGTCACGTGCAAGAACTCTTCGTTAATTTGTTTTTTATTTTTCTATTAGTTTCTTCTTCATTACTTTTTTATCTACAGAGGAAAATTTGATTCCCAAAACTGGATGATTTGAAAATATTTACGTGCCTAAGAGTGTTAATATAGTAATTTCGGCAAGGAACTTTTTTAGGTACGACAACATTTTCAATTAGTCAAAAATTAGTTTGACAAAAGTTGTTGAAATTGCAGCGAAAGAAAACCCCTTCATCCGGTGGCTACTATTGCAAAAAATTAATAAAGAAATAGTACATGTGCATACTGCATTTTTCAATAAACAAAAAAATGTGAAAGATATCGGATTCAATGTTTTGAGCTGATAAGTTTACTTAACTATGATGATAGGCAGTTAAATTCTCTATAACCTCTCCGGTTCGAAAGAAGTAGATAATTTTACCTTGTTGTTAGTTGTTCCATGAAACAATAACGAAATAGTAATTATTGGAGGAAAATAAGGGAAGAAAGCAGACAAATTGCGATGCAGGACGAGTACTAGTGGAGTGTGTGGACAGAAGTGAAAGGAGCAATCGGAGGAAAGGAAAATGAAAAGGGGAAAAAAGAGCAAAAGATAGAGGCCACAGAAGTCGAACACGTGTCAGAAGTTTTGAGGCTCTGTTAAATCAGTCCCCACCCACCACGGACCAACCCGATCGTGACAAAAGTGCCCCCATAAATCAAAATGTGGCAACTGCCCTTTCTGCCTTCCCACGCGAATCTGATTCTCTCTGTCTTTTGTCCTTATACGGCTATTTTGAGTGAGGATCCTTGCCGAATTTTCTTTATCAGGAACTCAAAAATTCTCAAATCATATTCGTTTATTGAATTTTGTGCTATCAGAAATTATTATAAATTTTTTAATTTAAAATTAAATATAAATAGTACTTGACGAAAACTGACCTCACGATGCACAATGCACAATGAACGAATATGATCAGAGGATTTCGGAATCCTCGAGAATCGTCTCTCGTCTATTCTATTCTGAAAAGACTTGACGGTCAATGTTTAATGTAGAATTATATGCGTCTTTTCATTATATTGTTTTGACGTTAACAAAAAAATATTTAGGGGACCTTTAAAATTGGACTCTCTACAAACTATCTAAAACTTTTTTTTTTTTCACAATGTTTTATAATGTTAGTATTGAAACTAACATATAACTGTTAAGTAACAAATAATCTATAAAAAGTCTCACTTTAAGTAAATTCCCTTAATATTTATATATAAAAAAAAGAATGTATCATTGACGAATTTGAGCCACTAGTAAAAAGTGATGTATACTAGAAATTGTTGTACAGTTGGACTTTTTGCACAAGCGGTCACTGTATATAACTCTTGAATTTCGAGCCACAAACATTAACCTTACAATGTTACCGTTTGTAGGAGAGATGAGATCTTCTGAACCAAAAAATCTCTGTGGTCTCTCTGTGTCTTTGTTAATTAGCTGATAATTTGGTTTATTTTTTATTATTTTAATTATTATCAAATTAACATTAATTATGTTTGGTTCAATTAACAAAGACACATAGATGCCACATGGGTTTTTAGGTGCAGAAGATTTGGACTCTTGGTAAGAAGAATAGTTTTTGCAAATAATTTTTCTACTCTTACATATTTATGCTTAATTATGGCATTTAAAATTCAATAGATGAAAATTAAAACCTATGAATAAAAATGAGAGTGTAACCAGGAAAAGGAAAATGAACTGTCCCTTTTTTAAAGAAGTAGGATTCACTCCCTTTCAATTCCATTCTCCTTTCTTTCCTTCATCTCTCACTCTTCTTTCTGTCTGTTTCTTTTTAAAGAAACCAATACAAAATGTTGACGTAGCTTAATCGTGACCGTTTAAAAAAAAGAAGGAAAAAAAGAGTCTTGGAAGGAAGAAAATCCTACTCTATTTCCATAACGGTGAAAATATTGATTGCATACGTTACCAACTTTTCAATTTTAGATTTACCAAAATAGAAAACATTTCCAAACAATTTTTAATTATTGTTGCTACAAATTTTTCAATTTTCGAGAAAATGAAATAACAGACAAAGCAAGTAACGCAAGACCGCGAATAGGTTTTCTAATTCAAAGGCCCAACGGTTTCCAATAAGGACTAGGATTCTTTATCTTTCTCTTTCTATCCCATTTCCTCACATTTTCTATTTTTTTTTTTTTTTTTTTAAATTAATATAAAATGTTAACGTGGTTTAACCGTGACCGTTCAAATAAGACGGGAGAAAAAGAAAAAGGGATGAGAATCTTCTTCCTTCCAAGAAACCGCCTCGCCAGCCTAGCAGGCTATACAGTGCAGGGCTAATACCGTCTTTCCACTATCACACAGGGGCAAAATAGTCACAGCAGTCTCACGTCACCTATAAATAAGCCCCATATCTCTCTAGTTTTCAGAAAAACAAAACAGCCAATTTGAGCAATAGGCAGCAACCAAAACCCTAGTGTTTAAGTTTTAATCCAGTTCCAAATCGCTTTGAGATCTCAATTTTCTCGGCGCCCGCTGGTTCGGTCAATTTCGGTATCGATTCCCAGAACAATTTCGCATATTTGTAAGTGAAATCATTGTTCTCTTCCCTGAATTAAATTTGTTGCTTTTTACATTAAATTATGTTTTGATGATTTGAATATGTGGTTTGAATGGAAAATGACGAAGCTTTGATAATCTGTATACGTCTATAATTATTTGTTAAATAAAGCCTGTATTTTGATGTAAATTGTGTTAATCATCAATCTGGGTCTGGATTATTGGGGCTAGATTGAGATTTGCATCATAAATTAATTTTTATGGAATGGGGGGTGAATTAATTTGCTCAATGATTATATATATACGTATTACATTTTCACGTGGTGATGCACTTAATCTGATTGTTCGATTAAATTTGTTTATGATTTTCATTTTAAGCGATGGTTTTGTAAGAAAGCAGTAATTTTTGACAATTTTCATTTTATTTTTTGGTCTAATTTGTTGTTTTAATTGTTAGAAGTGTAAATTATATAACTTTTGGCAAATGTGGTATGTATTTATTGTAAGAATAATTTGAATTCTGAGCTATAACATGTAGATTTGATCGGTTTCATGCGCTACATGCTCTAGTGTTGAGAAATTTTGTTGCTTTTGTATCTGATTACTGATATCTTGATTGGTTTGGTATGAACAGGAAGAACTGAATGACCTAATGGAGTCCAAAGGTGGTAAAAAGTCTAGTAGTAGTAGTAGTAGTAAACCATCATTATTCTATGAAGCACCTCTCGGCTACAGCATCGAAGACATCCGACCCAACGGTGGAATCAAGAAGTTCAGATCGGCTGCTTACTCCAACGTAAGTGTCCGTTTACTAGTTTTGTTATGTATGCTATTGTGCTGTAGAGTTGGGTTATGGATTCCTTCTAGCTGGTTAAATTGTACATGAAAAATGCTAACTTTCTGTTTCTATCTTTGTGCAGTGCGCTCGCAAACCATCCTGATATTCCTCAGTTGGATTTTTAACCACGAGACGTGGTTTCATTTTTATTGCTTTCCTAGGTGTTTATTCCCGTTTTCTTCAATCGACATCTTCCTCTTTTTCTCTCTGTTGCGAACTGTCATCCCTTTGCAACTGCAATCTGCTTTGATTCTCTGTTCTTCTTGCAACTGTAATCATTCCTGTTAGTCAATATGGCCATGGAGGGATCTGCTATTGGATTTGAAGGTTATGAAAAGAGGCTAGAAATAGCATTTTTCGAGCCGAGTATCTTTCTCGACCCTGAAGGAAGGGGTCTTCGGTCTCTGTCCAAAGCTCAGATAGATGAATTTCTTGACCAAGCTGAGTGCACCATCGTCTCGTCATTGTCGAATGACTATGTTGACTCATATGTTCTTTCTGAGTCAAGCCTCTTTATTCATCCATATAAGATGATCATCAAAACTTGTGGCACAACCAAGTTGCTCCGTGTGATCCCGACTGTCCTGCAGCTGGCTGAAACCATTTCCCTTGCTGTGAGATCTGTGAAGTACACTCGTGGGAGTTTCATTTTTCCGGGAGCACAGACGTACCCTCATCGTAGCTTCTCAGAAGAAGTTTCGGTCCTCGACAGCTACTTCGGGAAGCTTGGCTCAGGAAGCAGGGCGTATGTGATGGGCAGGTCAGACGGACCTCAGAAGTGGCATGTGTATTCTGCGACTGCCGAATCAGCAAGCTTCGTTGAACCTGTGTACACTCTTGAAATGTGCATGACTGGTTTGGACAAGGGAAAGGCTTCTGTATTCTTCAAATCTGAATCAAGCTCAGCCACAACAATGACAAACGAATCTGGTATCCGAAAAATCCTTCCGGATTCCGATATTTGTGATTTTGAGTTTGACCCCTGTGGTTATTCCATGAATTCCATCGAAGGAGCTGCAATTTCGACCATTCACGTCACACCAGAAGATGGCTTCAGTTATGCAAGTTTTGAAACCGCTGGATATGATCTGAAAGATGTAAACCTGAACCAGTTGGTTGAGAGGGTATTGGTTTGTTTCCAACCAAAAGAATTCTCCATAGCTGTGCATGCCAATGTTGCTAGCAAGTCACTCCAGCAACATTCTCTCGTCGATCTGAAGGGATACTGTCGCGAAGAGAGCAGCCACGAAGAGCTTGGACTGGGTGGAGCCATTGTCTACCAGAGGTTCCTGAAGAGTGAGCGGTGCGGTTCTCCTCGATCAACTCTCAAGGGCTGCTGGAGAGAGGAAGAAGAGGAAGAAGATTATTAAGCACAATTGACTAGTAGTTCGTTACATTCGTCATTTTTCGGATTTATGAATAAATTACCTGTCAGCGACAGCCTGATAATGGTAATGGTAGAATGTCTGAAAGTGTTGTCTTTGATTAATCTTTCCATTCATGTTGAGTGTTGTTTTCGCATGATACAGCACATCAAACCCTAAGTTGGATTTAGTTTTTGTATTCGTAAGAGGTCCTGTGACCAGATCTGATGTTGAACTTCAATGCTTGGTTATATGAAAGCTATGTTTTGTTGTTTCTCTATTGCATTGTTGAGCGACTTTCTATGTACGTGGAATCCATCCGACTGCCGGCTGCATCGTATGAGAAAATGAGGTTGTGATTGTCCGACTCCGTTACCATTTATTTACAGACGTTAGTTTTTCCTGTTGCCTTTTTTATCTTCCCGGACATCGAACCCTGCATGAATGTTGAAATCGGAGTCTAGGGTTTTGGCTGCTTTGTGGAGTTTGTATGTTGGTCCGGGACGCCATGGTAGCTTCCACGTTGGCAATTTTATTGGTTCAATTTGTATGAGCTGTGAATATGAGGTCAGTGGCGGATGTATATCAAGACCACCTGGAGTCCGTGTCCATTTTGTGTCCATCAAATGTTTGATGTAATAACTGCTAGACATATCTCGACAGGTTGTGTGTACAACACTAATCAAATTCTCTTCACTCATCAGATTAATTCGGCATATATCGATATCTGTTGACATGTGCGCAACATGATTTGGTTGGCGGTACCAGACCACTAAATATTCAACGAAATGCCTTAGTGAATCAATTAAAATTTATTATTGTTTGCGGGCTTCAGCTGTGTTTCTATTTAAAAACTTGGACTTTTAACATTGGAACAATGAGACCGAAAAAAATTCGAATTCTGAATTCGTCACTATGTGAGGTGTTGGACGGACCGTCATATGGCGTTGGTTTTGAATCATTTTATTTTTCTGTTCATGTGAGAAGAACCCATTGTCCTGTAGTAGAGGGAGCAGAGGCCCAAGCGCAAGCTATCCACATTGAAATGTGTGGCCCTAGCTACTAGCTAGGGACATTTGAACCATTCTTTCTCTGAAAGCTTCCCGTTGGAGTTGGCTCTATCAAGGATCTTTAAGGCCAAGGTTTTTTTAGTTACTATTACAACATCACCATCTAGTGTTGTTTACTAATTTCCTTATACTATAGCATTTGAATTTATTTGATAATACTAGTATTTAGATTTACAGTATGTTAATTGTAAACAACAAAGCATTATTCTACTAAGTGACGTCAATTGTACGAATCCTATAATGTCAATTTTGTGCCAAGTATTTTATTTATATTGATCACTACTATTATCACATATAAATTAGTAAAATCACATGATTGTGTGTGACTGTAACACTAAAAAACTTCTCAACCTGAGGCATGTTTAGTTATTCTAGAACCAACTAGTTGGGAAGTTGTTTAATGATTAATTCTGGAACCAGCTAGTTTGGAATAAAATCCCAAAAATCCTAATCTTTTTATTTATTTTTTTAATTAAAAAAAAACACATTTACAAGACCTTGTTTTGTTTGTGAGTTATGGAAGCCAGCTAAGTGAGGTTAATCCATTTGCAAAAAGGTGATTTAACTTTTGATTATTTTTAACGTTTTCTTTCGAGCAAATCTTTGTTTGGTTTGTTTTTAGTAGCTAGTGTTGTCTAACTTTTACTTTATATTTATATGATGTTAGATGTCCCCTCCTTTTATGGATAATTAGTCCCAAAATTTGTTACATCAAAACCAAATTATTGACAAGAAGTGGATCTTACGCATAGCATTAGCTTTCTTTTTATTTTTGGAAAAAGCATTAGCTTTCTTTTGACATCATCTACTTTGTGAACCCGACAAGTTGGATGGCTACCAAAGAGAGAGCCTTTACTTTGTCATCTTTATTTTGTGAGGCCAAGTTTTCATCCTCTTGTGTAAATCACAAACATACTTGCATTCGTTTCTCCAGCTAGTCACTGATTGAAACGAATCGTAATATATTTGTAATATTGTTAATTGTTTGGACTGCGTTAAGTACGGTGTTAGGTTTTGTTTGCGACAGTCGCCCATGCGTGAGTGGAGATTGACTCAAAGGTGTTGTGGGTTGGAAAAAATCCTATTGATTAGCTTAGCATCAAACAAACTTTGGGTGAAATTAATTAAAAAGAAAGAAAAAAAGTGGACTATATAGCATATTCCTTTTAGGGTGAGCCTTGGTGCAACGAAAATGTTTCTTATTTGTGACCAAAAGGTTACGGGTTCGAGTCGTGAAAATAACCTCTTTGCAAAGTAAAGGTAAGGATGAATACAATAAACATTCATTTCCGACTCTTACAAAACGAAAAGACTTTTTGTTTTCACCCGCTCTTTATATATAGCATATTCCTTTCAAAAAATACATAGATAGCTACCTTCAATTTCTTCCACCCTTTTTTGGGTGGTGCAAGGAATATGGAGAGATTTTTTATTTATATGGGGTTATTAGCAAAAAGTCTTCTGTGCACTACTAAAGGAAAGAAAAGATGGTTTATGGCGTGTATGGCATCCTAAGCTTTAGATGGCACCATTTGTAAAGGAATTTATTCCATGTTAGCCTCACCAGAAGTGGGATTTGAGAAATTTGCAAATAAATCCTTCTGGCATCCATTTTGAAGCCCTGAAAATCCTTTAAATAACATTTTCATTTCAAATTTTCCCTATACCAAGCGATATTAATTAAGTAGAAGATTTGAACAAAATACATTCAATATAAGGGTAAATGCTCTCGATCACTACAAATAAATATTCATCATATATTAAGATGTTGGTTAGACCTGTTGACAAGTGTGTTACCTTTATGCACCCGAGTTGGATTTTCCTCGCCTTGGGAAATGACTTTTTGTAATATATGAAGGATACCTATACATAGATGACAAAGAAGATTGGCCCCTCGTGAGAGAATCATATACATGGTGGTGGAACAAGATGGACAGTGATATCATACACAGAGTTCTTTGAATTAGGTACAATATCCTAGTGGGTGGGGAATACATTCAGAAATAAGCAAGTCCTCTTTGTAAATTAGGGTTTTGTAGAGAGATGGAAGAGAGGGAGTGGGGTATAGGACAAAATGTGGGGTTAGGGAGTCTCCTGTGCCAGTTCATAATTGTCCTACTCTTTTGAGATATAGAACCAAAAACACGATCAAATGCATGTGGCTTTTGGTGGAAATTTTTCAAAAAACAGTGGCCATGCACTTGGAACAAACCAAGCCAACTTAGTCAAGTGGTAAAAAGAACAATAATTTCCTACTCATTTTGGGGGGGGGGGGGGGGAGAGAGAGAGAGAGAGAGAGAGAGAGAAAGCCTCTTTTAGTAGTGCTGCATGTCTTGATTAGGAATTGTGGTCAACTATCTCTTTAAACTCGTTTGTTTGACTCCCTTTTTGGCTCCAAAGAGGACCATGACCTTGCTGGGAAGCTTTCCTTCATTTGTTAGTTGGACATGGATTCTGTTGATCAGGGAAGGTGGAACAGGTGGTGGGAAAGGGTTTGGAGAGGTAATTAAAATGTTATAACTGTGATAGGGATAGTAATTCATGTGCGGTTATCAGCCATTGATGGAAGTGGTTGGATCATAGACGGATAAATTGAAAGCGAAGTGATTAAAAGTTAAAGTTATGTTAGAATTATAGTTGTACGTCCATATGTAACTTTCGGCCCTTGATGTAAGTGAGTTCGACAATTTCATAAACGACTGGCATGTACGGGGGTATAAAGCCAAAGAAAGAGACATGAGATGACCTAACTAACAAGAACAGAGATACCATATATCTGTCTAATGTGCAAGCAAGTGGAAATGGTACTTGTTTGGTTGTAGTTGTGTGATCTTAATCAAGGGCCTGATGCTGTTCATCATGTGCTGGTCTGCATCTGCATGTTCCAACCACGACGGAGATAAGTGCGCGCCTGTCAGTGGACATGAAGGGGCCACGGACGACAGGTCGTATTAGGATCCCTACTTCATAGAAACACTTCCACTTATCATTCATCATTGCCATGCAATATATTTCTTTTCTTTTTTTTTTATTAGAAAAATTCAAGAGCCATGTATTGCGTATCAAATGCAAAATCTCGAATGAAAAAAGGGCGACTCTAAATCTACAAGTCTCTATATTGCAAGGATTGGAAAGATTGTCTATTGTATGTAGCCTTATTTTTACTTTGCAAAGAGACTGTTTCAACGACTCAAATCCATGACTTTTTGGTAACAAAAGAACACCCTAAAACCTCAATTGCAGAGTTATAATTATTTGCGATACATAGGTAATCTATGCATTTAGGTCTTGTACTTTTTCTTTAAAGACAAATATTAAGGTAAACTTGAATGCTAAGAGGAAGAGCAATGACGCACGATTATGCATGGGTGTTAGGATTAGGCTTCAAACCACATACAAATCGATTTTTCTTCAATTCTTTAGAGTGTATTAGTTGGAACAAAGTGTAAACAATGATAATGCTAGTCCTTTCCAGCGGTAGTGCATCAGATTCAAGCTTTCCCTACTTGAAGTGGCAAGTATTATACTATTCTCAATAACGTAGCTAAATTTAGGGACCAAATGGTAACTTCGTCATGGTAGTCCACTGTTTTGGAGGCTAGTGAGACTCACAAATGCATTTCAGTCTTCACCTAGTCACCATCATGTGATTTATAAGCGTTATGAACCTAGAGCATAACCGTGTAGAATACGTATCGTGAAATTCATTCTAACCATTAAGCTACCCCATGATGATTAATATTGGTTAGCTACAATAACAAAAATTTAGTTAGTGTTGTTAGACATGCTCGTGCTATTCCAACCATTGGATCAACATTACTATATATAGAATCTCCAGATTGATAATCATGAAAACAAACAGGCTATTGGTCAAAGAAACATTTGAACATCAAGTCAACGTGCACTGTGGGGGGTGGGGGGTCCACATTACACGTGCAGCCATGTACAACATATAACATAGGCTATAATCAGGCCCTGCTTCACTTGCTTTGGATTATTAGTTTTATTCTGTAACAGCGGGTCCCGCGTTACCGTTCCGGTGCAGTGCAGGCACAGGTAAACCTATGTTTGCCTACAAGATCAGGACCGTTGATTCTTAACCACTGATATGTGGGACCCGCGCATATTGCATAAAGTTTTATTTTTAGTTGAAAGGAAAAAAAGAAGAAAAAGAAAAAGCAGCTTTTGCTTTTGAAAGTTGGTGCTTTTGATTGTTTATTAGAGGCATGTCTGTTGAATGAGGAGACAGAGGCTAGTGTGGTAAGTATCGACCCGATCTCCTCTGTGATCTTTGCACAGTCAAACTTTGTGACGAGTGAGATCTTCTTGTTAGAATAATTCTACGTTTCTAATTATTGACATAGGTTTCGCAAGCGTTCGTATACACAACTGATTTTAGTATTAATATTATAAATAATTTGATCACAGATTCATATTTTCATGATAGAGTTTGGTCTCATAAACGCTTATTAAATCTATTTTTATTATTGATTTCGATCCAAGTATTGTCCCGGATGACTTACAAGTCTGATGGTTTGTTGAAAAAACTTAAAAACCGAAAACTTGATTTGATGAGTCTTTTTCATGATAGACAGTTTGGTTTTATTTTGGTAAAGTTAAAAACTTAAAACTAAAATATAGAGCTCGTTTAGGAGGTATTTTTGAATAATTGAAAGTATTTTTAGAAAAAATAATTTTGAAATCAATATTTTGTAAAAATATAAGCTAATTCTAAAAAAACCTTAGAGTGCTTCCTAAAACTGATGTTTCTTGCAAGAAGCACTTCAAGTGCTTTTCAAATCCGAATTTTGTTTTCTCTATAAGCATTTTCAATCATTTAAAAGCAATTCCCAAAAAAGTCATAATTAACTGAAAAAATGACGTAGAGGTTCGGGATCCCTTCACTGCACGCTCAACTTTCTTTTTTATCATATTCAAAATATGAGATGGAATTTGAGAACCAGTAAATGGCCAACTTAATGGAATGTTTGATTCCCAGGCAGCCGCTATGGAAGCTCAGAATATCATCCCTCTCTCTCTCTCTCAAAGCTGACCAGGTGAGTATTAGTCTTAATTATAACGTTTACAGTGCTTAACAGGTAATAATTCACTTGCTTTACGTATTATAATCAAAGGGAATAACTAATAAATATATACAAATATGCATGTAGCTTTTCTTTAACCCAATACATGACCGAAGGAATTTTCTTTGGATTTGCAATCATCTTTTGCAATAACCGAGTGACTGAGTTGCTTTACATTTTATATTCTCTCTCTCCCCCCCTCGCTCCTTCTCTGTCTGTCTCTCTCTCTCTGCCCTTTACTTTTTTTTCTTTACTGAGGCAGTGGCAGCATGCCAGGCATGCTTCTTCTCCTTTAAGTGCTTTTTTTCCGGCCAAACAAAACCCTGCTTCTTTCTTGGCTCTTGGGTCTGTTAGTAGGCTCTGAGTCAGTAAGTGAGTGAGTGCAATTCCCGGGATTTTCCTCCGAGGCAAAATCATCATACGCCTTGCAAACAAAACAAAAGCTTGAAACTTTCAAGGTTTTTGGATAAAAAGCTAAAAACCCAAGTTGGAGATTTTTGGCTTTCTGCAAGTTTTCAAACTGCTTGTTCTCCAGCTCCATTTTTGCTTCGTCGTGTTGGGTTTTGTTCATTTTTGGTGATTCTAATCAATGGAAATTAGGAAGGGAGGTAAAGCTTTGTGTTTTGTGGCCTTTGTCTGCTTGTGGAGTTGTGCAACTGGTTTGCTTTCTCCAAAGGGTGTTAACTATGAAGGTAACTGAGTTCTACATATTTTTTTGGACGTAACGATATTTTAAACTACCTTAATCTACTTTAGCGATATTGAAAAACCAGGACACAGAGTAGTCTCTTACTATTTGCAAACAATTTTTTGTAGTGCAAGCATTAGTGGGCATTAAAGGAGCTCTCGAGGACCCTCGCGGCGTTCTTCGAAATTGGGACGAGACTTCTGTTGATCCCTGCATCTGGAACATGGTTACTTGTTCTCCTGATGGTTTAGTCATTGGACTGTAAGTAATATTTGCTCAAAAACACCAAAAATACTAATTGGAAATTTGAATAAAACACCATGCAATAATTTTCTTATATTTATTTAAAAAGAATAATATTTTAAGCTGTAGAAATTGTTTTTGTGCAGGGGAACTCCAAGCCAGAATTTATCAGGCACTTTGTCGCCAAGCATTGGAAACTTGACAAATCTCCAGCTTGTGTGAGTACTGAGTGACCAATTATTATTGCAGTAATTACAAATGTTAAATCATGTTTTAGTAATTAAATGAGGTGTTTTGCAGTACATTTCAAGATAATCATATAGCAGGAACAATCCCGTCCGAGCTTGGGAGGCTGCAAAAGCTTCAAACACTTGATCTCTCCAGCAACTTGTTCAATGGAGAAATTCCCAGCACTCTATCACACCTGAAAAGCCTACAATACCTGTGAGTTGACTTCAGAAATTCTTGCTTTTCCAATACTGAAATTCTCGTCACGAAATGGTTATCAAACGGTGCCTTAAGAACCGAAAACATTAGTCACATAGTTTGGAATTTGTGTTGCACGCAGGCGGCTAAACAATAACACTCTCTCTGGGGCAATTCCTTCCTCATTTGCTAACATGACGCAGCTGGCGTTTCTGTAATTCTCTCCCAACTTTACAGTTTTGAAATTTGTTCATACTTTCTGTTAATCCTGTTCAAATATGATCTGAATAAGGTTTCTGTGGATTTTCTGTACTGGTTTAGGGACATGTCGTATAATAATTTGAGTGGTCCGGTCCCAAGGTTTCCTGCTAGAACATTCAAGTGAGTTATTTCGGTTTTGTTTTTTTTCCTCCAATTTTTTTGAATTTATTTCTCCCATTTTTCAATTTCGGAACAGAAGATGAACAACTCAAACTTATGTAGTTAGTTTTTGAATTGACAGTGTTGTGGGAAACCCTTTGATATGTGCCACTGGAAAGGAGCAAGACTGCTTCGGAACAACACGAACGCCGCAATCTTTGGCCTTGAATAATTCAACAAGTAATCATAGTTTCTGCTTGTTCATGGTTTCTTTTACAAAAGTTTGAAGTTTTGTACTTTTAAGTTGTGCTCAATGATGCATCTGATTTTAATTTCTCAAAATATAATTTATGTGCTATCATTGTCTGCTTTAAGGTTTTTGAATTTCAAAACCTGCTTTGTTCATGTTATTCTCTTGCAAATTTTTATCTTCATGATTCAAAAACTTGTTGCAAAAACCCCTAATGTGCGTTTCTTGATGTGTCAAGATTCTCAGCCCGCCGGGAGACCTAGGAGTCACAAAATCGCCTTAGCGTTTGCCTCGAGCCTAGGCTGTATCTGCCTTGTAATTCTCGGTTTTGGTTTCCTTCTTTGGTGGAGGCAGAAACACAACAAGCAAATATTCTTAGATGTTACCGGTTAGTATATAAAAGCAACTGATTTAATCAAATAAAGTGAAACAAGCCGTCTTTACTGACACTAATTATAAATTTCAGAACAGCATCACGAAGAAGTTTGCCTTGGAAACCTGAGATCGTTTCACTTCAGAGAACTTCAAGCAGCAACACACAACTTCAGCAGCAAAAACTTGGCTGGCAAGGGAGGTTTTGGAAATGTCTACAAAGGATGTCTCCGAGATGGTACTGTGATAGCGGTCAAAAGGCTCAAAGACGCAAATGCCATAGGTGGCGAAATCCAATTTCAGACCGAACTTGAGATGATCAGCCTAGCCGTGCACAGGAACCTCCTCCGGCTTTATGGTTTTTGCATGACAGCCAAAGAAAGGCTTTTGGTTTATCCTTACATGTCTAACGGAAGTGTTGCTTCGCGTCTCAAAGGTAACAAGCCTTCCCTCCATTCTGCAATTATGCAGTCTAACCTGATTGAGTTTAAATTAGAGTTAACATTCATAATTTACTTCCAACATCGCAGCCAAGCCGGCCCTGGATTGGAATACAAGGAAAAGGATTGCATTGGGAGCTGGAAGGGGTCTATTGTACTTGCATGAGCAGTGTGACCCCAAGATCATTCACCGCGATGTGAAGGCTGCGAATATTCTGCTAGACGATTACTATGAGGCTGTTGTGGGTGATTTTGGGTTGGCAAAGCTGTTGGATCACCATGATTCACACATTACAACAGCTGTGAGGGGCACTGTAGGGCACATTGCCCCGGAGTACCTCTCAACAGGCCAGTCCTCTGAGAAGACTGATGTTTTCGGGTTTGGTATCCTTATACTTGAACTAATATCTGGTCAAAGAGCTCTTGAGTTTGGGAAAGCAGCAAACCAGAAAGGAGCCATACTTGATTGGGTGAGCAAAGCAGAGATGTTTTCATTGCATTTTTTTAACCAAATCAAATTCTTGCATTTGTTACCTAACTCAAGAATTTTTACTCCAGGTGAAGAAAATCCAGCAGGAAAAGAAGTTTGATGTGCTAGTTGACAAGGAACTGAAAAATGACTATGATGCCATCGAGCTCGAAGAAATGATTCAAGTAGCTCTCTTGTGCACTCAAAATCTTCCAAACCAGAGACCGAAGATGTCTGAGGTGGTTCGAATGCTCGAAGGAGATGGGCTCGCAGAGAAATGGGAGGCTTCTCAGAGAGCTGAATCAAATAGGTGCAGAGCCAATGAGTTTTCCTCCTCCGAACGGTACTCTGATCTTACCGATGACTCTTCATTGCTTGCACAAGCAATGGAGCTGTCTGGACCAAGGTAATACTACTCTCTAAGTATTTAGAGAAACTGTCAAGTTGATAGTAAAGAATGGAGAATATGAGTCAGAGTTGAGGTTTGTTTGTATATAGCATCATAATGTTTTGTCATGTTGAACCTCCAAAGAGTTGTGTTAAGTTGGAGAGAAACTCTCGTGTAACCAAAGACACTATGACGAGCATCTATTGGACGGGTGATGTCACCAAGACTGTCTTGATTACAGGAGAGAATCTCTCGTTAATTTCGACATGTACATAAATCTGATATGAAAAACTGACACGTAGATTGACCGAGTGTTATATACCTTGTTTTCGACTCGTCTCAAGTGAAGAGGATTTAAAGAGAACTTCCCATTACCATTAATGTCCTTGGGACTGAACTTTGATTGTTTTTCTTGGTTTCCTGAGATTGTAAGAATGCTGTTGCGCGTTCTGTTTTCTTGGATCTCTTATTGTGTTTCTATATTCATCGTTGAAAAGACCAAAGAGACCTTTACCACATCAGCGAAATTAACGACTCTCTCAACCTAGTGGACGGAATGGGATATCCCCACGGAGGATGATTACAGGGGGGAATAGACACTGTAGGGAGTAATAACTACAGCACAGGGAGCGTAGCTAAACATAAGCCAACTACTTTCTGGCACACTGAAAATCTCTTCACATCGAGATCGTGTTTTCAACGCATATTAAATGCAAACTATTTCATTATTCTTTTTGTTTATATTATATGATCGAACGGGACTTTGTAGACCATTACTAACAAACTGTCACTTCTTAAAGAGCAACAAAACACAATTGAAAGGCAAAGGCCAGCTCTCTCAGACAAACAATTAGACTCCAACCTAATCTTGGATGAAGATAACTTCTGCTTCCGGAGATGCCCGTTTAAACCTCGCCAACTCAATCAACATATTCAACCGTCCTTCCAAATCATACGTGCAAGGCATAACGCTCATCATCTCAAGCACGGGTGATTTCTTCAACAGAAATTTCATGAATTCCATCTCGTGTCGCACTCCGGACATATCTGTCATCTTCACAACTTTAAGCCTTCGGAATGTGCAGTCGGAAGGGCATTGTTTCTCCCAGAAATCCAAGTCCGACACTTCTATTGCTGCTAAAGTATTTGAAGATCCCTATGGTGGCAGTAATCACAATTAACAGAAATGTAAAACTAAACAATAGAATGTCCGACAAAAGAAGAAAGAGGGTAACCCTTCAGCATGTTCACAATAACTTACCGAGATTTGAAGTTCCTTTAAGTTGGGAGCGCTCGTAATCAAGCGAAGAACAACTAGTATCTCTTTCATATCTTCAAAACTTACTTGATATAATTCGATAATCTTTAAATGGTTGTAAGTAATCGGAAGAATTCCTAGGTCATTACCTATACTCAAATACTTGAAACACGGAAAATAAACAAAAGAATGTATCAATGTCAGAAACATATATGTGCTACTGCTACTCGAGATTAAAAGAAAGGAAGAATTAACAAAACGGAAGCATCTGATAATGTTACCTTTGTAAAGTAGATATGCCCAACAAGCCTCTCAAGAAGTGGAATGCCACCAAGAAACTTGACAAAATTGCAATTTGAACTTTGCTCAAAGTGCTCAGCAATGTCGTCAGTCATATACATGGCAACAGATATGGCAACCAAAAGCGGCGTATTTTCAAGACAGATATCCTTAAATTCGCCTTCAAGACACAAGTATCTGAGATTTGGAGCGCGGACGTTTAGAGCTAAGCTATCAGAGTATGACAAAGCCAGACTCTCAAGTAGCGGGCAACTGGAAAGAAGACTTTCAATTGCATCAGGAGTAACCAAAACCTGATGAAGATTGAGGCCCTTCAAACACAAAAATCCTTTAAAAGCAGGAGGCGGATCCAACTCACAGCGAAATAACTCCAAACGGGTCAATTTTTTACAATAAAAAAGGCACGAAGGCACCCTAAACCACTCACCTTCCCCCAACTCAAGAACCAGTTCTTTGATATCATTCCTCGAAAGGAAAAGTATCCATTGATCTATATCCGGGCAGCTCTGCAAGTATGAAGTCTTAAGCTGGAACTTGTGAATGGGTCCTTGGTGAAGAAAGAGTGCCCGAGTAATAAAACGTATGAGGCTTTTTTCAACAAGAGCTCGGTCATTTGATAGAGTGACACATTTTTCGTCGAATGAAAGATGAGTGATAGTAGTCCATTTGTATCTCCATTTCGTTGATAAACAGCTAGTTCTTACAGCATCTCTTATTGGCAGACGCGTGAGAATGCTCTCTACAATGGCCTGAGGCAAATTGCTTATCGAATCACAACCCGAAAAATCGCCCATTTGTTCTGTATTCGAACTCAATCGACTACAAAGCAATGTAACAAAACCAATCAGCAGCTGAAGGGCTTCACAGAAACTGAAATTCCACAATACAATTACACTCATCAAACTCCAAAACCCCACAAGAAGATAAAAAATTGAGCAAAACCCACGAATTCCTGGCATGTGTTCGATTTGCTTATGAAGAACAAAACAGGAAAAAGTAAAGAAAATTCCAACTTTCAAATTTACAGAATTTCACCATTAGAGTGAATTTAATCAGTATTCATAAAGCAAATCGACAAAGAACATTACTTTCTGTGGCTTTTTTTTCCCTTGTCGATTTTCATCAAACCAAACAAAACCCATCAATCAAAATTCTCAAAAATCCAAACAAACCCAATTGAATCACGGATCAGATCTTTGGAACAGAATAATGATGAAAGCAATTCACACAAGAAAATACATGAATATAAAGAAAAGGAGAAGTGTCAGATACCTGTGGGCTGTGGAGAAGGATATGAAGGAGAGTTGAGGTTCGGCGTTGCGGTTTGGAATCTATCTCTGTGGATGTGGGCATCATTCAGTTTAGACTTTCGAGCTCGCCTCATTTCTCATTTCCGACTTCCTTTCCTCTCAGCGTGGCTACTCGGCAGTTGCTGTTCAAGTTTTGTTTGGTTTTTTATTTATTTATTTATTTTTATTTTATTTATAATTATTTTGGGTTTTAGAAGTCAGCATCTGGGTAAAAATAAAAAGTTCCGAGTCCTCAAAAGAAAAATACATTTTTTTTTTTAAACTTTTCGCATATTCACATTTAATCATGTTTGTGGCAAAAAGTAAATAACAATGTAAAATAAAAAAATAAATTATTAGTATCATTCTAAAAATATCATTTGGTACTCTAAATTTTCTATAATTAGAAAGAAAAATATACTTATGAGAAGAGTATAATGAGATTTTTGAAATGCTAATAACAGTTCCCATAAAGAAAACACTGTTCTAAAAATCTCTGCCTAGCGCGGCGCTAGGTGGTTGGCCACCGCCCCGATTAATGCCTAGACGTTTGAAAATTAAAGAGAGGGCGCCTAGACCGCCTAGGCACCTGCCTAGCCCACCCAGACCCGCCTAGCACCCGCCTAGGTTGCGACTCACTTAGACAGAAAATATATAACTTTCATTTTGCATTTTATTTTTTTCAATAAATTGTAAGAGACTTGCTGAATACTTAAATGAATACACATTATATGCATATTCCCCATGTTTTCATTATGTTCCAATACCTCCTAATATATATGTCATTCTATTTTGTAGTTTACAATGAAATTATATATATTTTAAGTATAAACCGACACTTATTTACACGAAATATAATAGATTTACTTAAATCTGTCTAGTCCGTCTAGGCGTCAGGCTAGACCCCGCCTAACCGCCTAAACGCTAGGCCCCAACTCGCCGTCCGACTAGCACCTAACATCTTTTAGAAGAAAAGTGATGATATGAACAACATTTAAGTACAACGTGAGGGATAACATATTTCGAGTTTTAATGCGAGAAACTAAATGAAGTGGATTTTATTTCGATTTTTAATGCGAGAGACTAAATGAACAACATTTATGTGTCATGAATCATTTGTGATAAAAATCTAAAAAAGTTTAAAAATTTTGCAAAATGTTAAAAGTGGATCTATTTTATATAAATACTAAAAACAAAATTGCACACAATATTTTATTTTGAAATGCTAATAACAATTCCGTAAAACGGAAGACTTCACAAGTCCAAATTGTAATCGAATTTGAAAGCTAAAAAAGATTTATTTATAAGTAAAGACCACTTCGAGTTGGCAAGTAATTGTAAATAATGCAAAATTAGATTACAGTGAAATTTCCCTATTTTCATATCTGCTTTGGAAACATTAGAACTAGCAAATTTCAAAATAGCCCCGCAAAATTTCAAAATTGCAAAGGCACCCTTCTCTACAAACTCTCAGAGATAAGAACTAGAAAAGCTTATGCTTTTGCTTCCACCAGCATCTCTATATGTTAAAAGTGTCTCCCGACCAGAAGGGTAGAACTGCAACAAACTTAGTTGGACCCAAAGAGGGGCAAATTAAAGTGAAAGTCGACGAGTCTGATAAAATTTTGAAATAACATCAGTTTCTAGTTAGGATACCCTTGTATATGATCACTCCTACAACTCCAACTGCCAGTGTTATTGCAAGAGGAACCGTCAAGGGTTCGGGTTGAGCTACGATGTTCTTCCTGCTGTTAGTTTTTACTGGACGAGGTCTTTCCCCATTGCTGTCCCGGAGAAGATTGCTGAGATTGTCTAACTGATGCATGATTTGACGTTGTCCCCTCGCAATGCTTGACATCTGATAGAATGAGGAGGAAAAATGATTAGTCAAGAAGGCAAAATTATATCATATGCTTTGCTACTACTTAAACGCGTGTCATTATTTGTTAATCCTCACTTTCATTAACTGCCTGAATTTCGGTAGGAGGTATATGAGTACGAAAGTACCTCTTCCATTACTGAAGACTCCTTAGTCAGCTGTGAGGAAGAGGAGGAATTAGGCATTATCGCCCCAGTTAATGAACCGGTGCCTAAGCCAGAGATGAAATAAGACGTGGGAGCAGAGCCATTGCAGTTTTCAGCTTGAAGAGCCATGTTTTGTTGGCTGGGAGAGTGCTTCACGGTCAGCTTGGAATTCAGCTCTTCGATTCGATTTGTAAACTCATCCATTCTATCATTCAGCAAAGACATTTGCTCTGATAGCTGAGTCACTACTCCCTGCAATAGCAATGAGAAAGAAAAAGCAACAGTGATGAGTGATTATATTAACTTGCTGGGGCTCCAAATGCCTTAAGCAGATAAGAAGCGTTACTCTACCTGGCTTGCCAGCGTTGTTGATGACTCTGTGTTTCTCTCATCAAACCTTTGACTGCTGGAAGAATATCCAGTAAGCTTAGATGTACTTTTGTCCCGTTGGGTTGTATATGACTGTGACATACCACTGTCCAAAATAAATTCAGGCTAAATTCAGTTTAAGGCAACCAGTGACCTTTGAATTGAAAATAAATAAAAAAGAAGATTTCGTGCCTAATGATGTCTTCTGAACA
The DNA here is from genome assembly GCA_024362995.1 of Heteromeles arbutifolia. Classification (NCBI taxonomy): domain Eukaryota; kingdom Viridiplantae; phylum Streptophyta; class Magnoliopsida; order Rosales; family Rosaceae; genus Heteromeles; species Heteromeles arbutifolia. The sequence continues at coordinate 3,364,562 of JANCRC010000021.1, forward strand.
GTTACTATGTCAGTTGAAAACACTGCTAGCTGACTATGACAAAATACAGACTCAAGTCTCGTATGGTAGATCTCAAATGCTGGAACCAGCCAGATTCGGTTTTCTATACCCTCACTAAAATGCATTGCACACATCTAAATTCCAATTTACACAGAACTAAACTAGATGTGAATTACAAAGATCAAACCTCTTGAGATTCTTATTTCTCATGGCAACTCTATCTGCAGTGGCTCTGGAAAGTGCTTCTTTGGGGCTTGAAACAAGATCCTCATCTAGGCTAAGCCTCGTCTTCAAATCATCTGGCAAAGCCTGCGAGATGATCAGATCAGGAATACAGACGAAAGATAAGGCATCATACACTTTGGAGCTTTATCATAGCCGGATACTCGGTGCATAGAGGATAAGATGTAGTTATCATACCATGACCTCATTTACAAGCTTTTCCAGTTGAATCTGTTCAATGTACGTACGAGGAATGTATGAACCTTCCAAGCCAAGCTGCTCAGCAACACATCTTACAACTACCCGATCTTTTCCTTGCACCTTTTTGTCAATAAGCAGAAAAATTAGATAAATATGAGTTACAAAATAACTACAAATGAGGGTTTAAAAAATAGAAAAGATGACCAATAAGGTTTCCATTCAATGGACATGGTCGGAAATGTACAAAAAGATGAACAATAAGGTTGCCACCTAATCAACCCATAACCATTCATTCCTTCAAGCAATCAAGAAAAGAGAATAAGATTAGCAAGTGTCCATATCGAAGCACATACACAAGACATGAAGCATCTAAGCATTAATAGGTTAACTTCAGTAAACAGAAAATAGCAGTACCTGAATATATCGACGATTCAGTTGCTCTAGCCAATCAATTTTTACACATACTCCATCGTTGGAGAATACATGACTGCTTCTTTTAAGGATAGTTGCAATGGTGTAGCCCAAGGCCATTAGTCCACCAAGAAGACGCACACTGACCTCAAAAGTTATTCTCGGTGATATAACAAATGGGTTATCTGTCACCCATTCCTGAAATATTGTCTGATTATGTAAGCCCATGCAAAGACATTTACTAAGGCCACAATTCACAAGTGCTTGGGACTCTTTTGACAATTTAGCTAATTTCAATTTTAATCGTCAGTAAGTCCTATACAATCTTTCACATCTAAAACAAAATACAGAAACAAGTTTTGAAAGGCAAACCTCAAACATTAGACTATATTTCCCATCTTTATCCCGCATCCTCAGATATGATTGGCAAGATTCGGGATCTTCACCAGGTGGTAGAAGGTATATATCATAGGTCTCCTCCTTGGCTTCTGTGTGATCTTCAGAAAAAACAGCCTTAATTTGATCCGCAGACAAGTTCTTTGCTGACTACAAGAAATGGTAACACTTAATTGTCAATTTAAATGAAAATGAAAACACTTAAGGTTAGAAATTAATACCAACGCAACACAATAATTGAAACATGATAGGATATTAACCTTCAAAATGTAAGTGGGGCTCTGAAATCCAGTAAATGGGTTAAATTTGTTGATAATTTTTATATGTGCTGTTTGAAGGTCTGGCTCAATAAATGCCTTGTACATGGGATATACCTGTAGACAAACAAGAAGTCAGACTTGTGGAAAAGCATCAACTTATCAAGTGCTTAATGATATAGAGGGTTAGAAAAGTACAGTTTCAGATATTTGATGGATTATTTCTTCTGGTTCTTGGCCAGCTCTTTGTATATCCCGTAAAACCCTTTTGACAAGGTCAAAGTGAACACCACCTGTGACTGATACTCGTAAATCCAGAAAAGGTCGCAACTTTTCACTCAAAGCATAGATGCCCTCAATGATCACAATACGGGAACTTGGGACTTCAACTGTCCTGTCACCAGTAAATTCTACAATATAAGATTTAAGCTACACCAAAAAAAATATTGAAATTTGTACGAAGTACAATCTCTTTGATAAATAATTTTACCAGGTACCGTCCAAGCATCCAGGAAGCATGAAAGGTGAAGTTACAGACCATAAAAACTAGAAATTATTAATTAACAAAAATACCAAACGTTACAAAAAAAAACATCAAAAAATGATTTGACTTATGAAACAAAGGGCCAAAACAAAAATTCAAGTTTTCAACAGGAAGCATAGAAAGGCTCTATAGGCTACGATTCTTAAAACGAAAAAACTGATATCTTCTTAATGATGCTTGTCCTTCAGATTCCCATGTACAATAAGCACAAAAGTATTCACAATCCACTACATCCATAACCAACAAGTAAAACACTCGGAAAATCACCACACAAATACTTGCAACAAAAAAACAAAAAGTTACATATGCACATCTAAGGGTTCTCCTTACGTTTTAGGTGCCATATCTTCCCTAGGGTTCTACAATTCAAAAGCTTTGTCAAAGAAATCCAAGGATATGCTAATCTATCCAACCTGTATCCTGTCCGGGAACTAGACTTGAAGTCATAAACTGGAACCTCAACCTGCTTCCGTGCTTTTAAATCATTGACATTCTGGAGCAATTTGTCGTAGTCTGTCAAGCGTGGATCTGTTTTATATAAAAATATAAGTGAAAAGAAGAAAATATAATAATTATATAACCATAAACATTGCGCACCATATTGTTCCCCTGCTTGAAAAAACTAGCCCTCAGTCATGCAAGGAACACAAACTTGAGCAGATTTATGAATAGTTCTCAAATTTAATATATGGATGGATGTCAATAAAATTTTCATGCTGTCCTCATCATGGCTAGGTAATTATTTCTACGAAGTCAGTATCATAAGTCCATCACCATATAAACATGTATCACAGAATGAATAAGGACCTTACATAATTTTCAGTTAGACTGCATAAATATTACACCGGAGCCTATCCAATTAGGAAAACTAATACAAGTACGTGTCTGTTATTGTGCTCCCTGACAACATATACTAAAGCTTCATAACAAGAGAAACTAAGTAAGCTAATGATTTACCATCAAAGTTTCCATCGACAATTCGACTGGCATCATTGTAGTTGTCCATTGATATGACAGCAACGCTGGGCATAAAGTTGAGTATCTTTTCTGTAAATATAGTCTTTCCAGCCCCAGAAGGACCCGCAACTCCTACTAATATTATTCCGTCATTCTTTTGGGCCAACAACTGGCACGCACGGATTACTATAAAGAAACCCTTCTCAAATGACAAAGAACTTTGAATCGGTGCAATCTCGTAAGAAGAAGAATCCTTTCGCTTAACCAATCGAACTTGATCTTTTAAAAGGCCTTGCCGTCTTTGGTGTGAATCAGAACCAGACATATCTTGAGTCATTACCGTTATGCTGGCTTCCTCAGTTCCTCTGGTTGGCAAAAGGAAAAAAGAAAGGTAAAGAGATAAAAATGACGAAACAGCAAAAACATAAAATGAGACAACTAAAGAATGCAAGTGTGCATTGTGCAAGCTTAAGAGGCAAAAAGTAACAATTAAAATTGCAGGTCACCACCACAACGTTCTTCATAACTAGAATGCGTCTTCTTCTAGTTACTCCAAGAGATGTAACATGCATAGCATGCATCTTCTTCTAGTTACTCGAAGAGGTGTAACATGCATATGTGTGGACGCACACCTGGATGCCGATTGTGTTGGCATTTTGGATGTAAATTAAGAAATTTGAATGTCATACAAAAGTTAAGGAACTGCAATATTTTGGCATTAGCAGATATGACTTGCACCAACAGACAATTTTCCAAACCTACGCCATTAACCAAAGATGGTTCAACTTTCGAACGATCTCAGGGTATGGAATGCCTCTAATTAATGAACCCAACAAGGCACTGACAAACGTCTGTATCATACGGCTATTTGCAGAGTGAGAATTACCATACTGAGTCTTAGAAGAATCAAGAATTTGACAACAATACGCCTAAAACATTTGTCTAGGATTTCGTTAAACTTGCTACGACCACAATACTCCTTGTTGTAGGATGTAACCATAGGAACTGTAGACTCCAATGAACAAGGCATACTACATAACTTGTAAGAAGTACACCAAACAAAACTGTCATAAGCAAAAACTCAAACTTTAAATACAAAGATAATTTCTTTTGCACTCTCCTGAAAAACACAGGACAAAATCATGATCCAAACAACCACCACCATCACAAAAGCTTAAATTAAGGATCACCCACATAACAAAACAGGCTCAAGAGTCTGTTCTGACACCCCCCGTGGATCTAACAGCGAGTGCCAAAGCAAACCGCCCCAAGAGAGCACGAATCATAAAACAAAAAACAAAGGATTACCCAGAAATTGCAATGGCAAAACAAGCAAAACCCACTTTTTGTTGAGTAAAAATTCCAATGCCGGTGTGGATCAAAACCAAAACCAATGTGTGTGCTTGTGGTGATGGGAGCAGTAACGGACTCACTTGTTATGCGGCAATGAGTCGAAGTGAGCTCAGCAACAATAACTCAGAAGGAGCCTGGCCACGGTATCGAGGTCGGTTTCTGCTTTGCTGCAGTATTTAATGTTTCGTTGATATTTTGCTTCCCTTGAAATGGAAAGGAGAGTGATTCTCTCTCCCTCTGGAGTTTTTGGGAGGTGGGAATTCTCGAGAAACTGCGGACTATCGAGAGACGAGGTATTTTATAATTTAATTCAGTTGCATATTTACAAAAAAAATTATATATTTATTTCGATTTATTTGTTAATTTTATTTTAATTTGGTGATGTTTAACTTTTCTGGTGATATTTTATCCGGTAGTCAAAGAATTCGAGTCCTCCTAAACCACATTAAGGGTTAGGATTCCTTTTTTTTTTTTTTTTATTTATCCTTTTAATTTGGAAATATTGTGTAGGCTTACCGGGAGAAAAGACATATTTAGGTGATAATAGGTCTCTTTTATCGACATGTGTTGTGACACGAGATAATTGTTGTTTTCTAATTTTTTACGCTTTAAATTAAGAGAGAAACATGATTTAATGTTGACATATTTGGTGTAATTTTAAAAATTTCTCTACATGCAAAAGAACACAAAACTATTAGTTCTAATATGCAGTGAGACGCGAGATAACTGTTATTTTCTATTTTAACATGCATTATGACACGAGATAGCTATTTTTTTATTTATTTTTTATTTTTTATGTTTTTAAGCTCACTTAATCGAGGGAGAAAGGTCAATAACACAGACATGTAATTTGTGTTCTTCAATACAAATTTCCTTTAGACGCAAAAAACCCATAATTATTAGTTTTAACCTACATTTTAACATGAAGTAACGGTTGTTTTCCGTTTCTTTTTATATGTTTGATCCAAATTATACATAACTGAAACTTAGGAATAAACAATAACCCTCAATCCTATTAACACTTTGTTTCTTTATGTACATTTTCCAAATTTGAATCAAAGGCTCGTTTAGTTCATATGGTTGTGTAGTGTACAATTGGTGTTCCATGTTTAGCATGTTTGGTTAGGCAACAAGTTTAGTTTGATTCCTAACTAAACTTCTTTCCCTAGTTGGCAAATTCCCACAGCTAATTATGTAAATGCAAATTTTAGTTAAGTGATTATATTTATATATGCAGCTCCAAATTAACGAGAAATCTCCTCAGAATCAAGAAAATTACTCGGTACACTAAATATTATAATATAAGTAGTTAAAATTTATCTTTTAAACATCCACGAACTTATATTATCATACTTAATGTATTCGGACTGTGTTTCTGATCAACAAAATAACTCCAAATTTACATGGAAAAAGGTGTTAAATGGGACCCAATGAATTTGCATTTGTTCAATAATTGTCAGTGGGATGATGGGCAACTGGGCATGGCCCTAGCAAGGCTGAAGAGGCGCCGCAAGGCATTATACTATACTGTGCATCACGGATCAAACAACTTTGTACTAGCATAACATGGCTAGCTCTACCACACATGGTGCCATCATAACCATTCGTTGGTTTCGATTCGCTCGACGGCTTCAAAAGTGATTTCGACGTATTACTTTTCTTCTTTTTTGCTTTGAAAATTAAAATTGATAACGTATTATTTGTGTTAAATACGTGAAATATAATGCAATGTAAATACTTTAATTACAATATTGTCATGCCTCTAGCCGTTATCATTAAAGAAAGATCGTCGAGTGTTGTTGAAACTAAAAGAACTGAAAAACTCAAATTGCAAAGAATTGGAATATATTCAAAAAAGTGAGATCTCTTTAGTTAAATTTAATTTTCAATTGACAAAAGAGATTCTCATTTCTCAGCCGCTGGCTAAAAGATATAGATAATGAAAAAAAAATTGAAAATGACAGAAAGGGCCCGGTGGATCGAAGCCACCGATTGATGCTTGTTTGTCACGGATGGGGGCATATGGTCTTTTGGACACTTTGGCAATGGCACGCACCAAATCATCCGATCAATATGTTTTCTTTCCCTTTCCTGATAAAGTACAACAAGCAACAATTTTCACGCGTGTGAAGAAAATCAAAAGAAAAACAAGGAAAATAAAAAAGATTAATTGGGAAAGAGCAATTAAGGATGACACAGAATTTGAATACACGATGAATCTTTGTCAACCACATATGACCAATGACCTTATAAAGTCCTATCTTTTGTTCTTCCTTGACCAATTCAAAAGAGATTTTTATTCAACACATATAATACATTAATTGATTTGATTGACTTGAAATGTCCTACCATGAAAGGCTCAAGGCATGAAATTGAATTTGAGAAATGTTAAAGAAAATTTTCCCAAAAGTATGGCTCTTTATAAATTCTCTGCATTTCACAGTTTAACTTCAATTTTCGTATCAATATTATAAAATATTGTATCAAAAATATAAGGAGATGACAAATAGCTCATAGAGAATCCCTTTTATATACTTTGCTTAGCATTTCTCATTGAAAGTTATAAAGAGTGCAAGTATTTTTTAACAAAGTTAACATTAACGCTTTAAAAATGTCATTTTGTACTGCGTGAAAGAAAAAAAAAACATTTTACGAAACTAAATATTACTTTTTGTTAAATGATATTCTAAATTATTTTATTTATGAGAAAATATTCAAACCTAAATACAAAAAGACGAGCACACACGTCACGATGAATTGCCAAATTTATCTTTGTTTAAATATGAAAAAATGAACCCTTGTATAAGTCTAGCTTCTAGATACGCATTAATGCATAATAAAACCTTGAGCCCCCTAAATGGGGTGGATCGAATTAGAAAATGACGTTTTCCTCTTTTTCCAAGTTGCTCCTGCGCCCATTTTGACAAGTTGCTTCTGCGCAAATGTTGACAAGGTCCTCTTTTTAGTTCAACGCTGACTCATAATTTTGCTATTTTCTTCTCCGTCTCTCATGTTTTTTATTTTATCTTTTTCTTTTTACAAAAAAATTATTATAGAATGTTGACATGATTTAATCGTGACTGTTTAAATAAGAAGAATAAGAGGAGAGAGAAAAAGGGGAAGATAATTACTCCATTTTGTACAAGTATCACGTGAACTAGTAAATATGTGCGCAATTACTACCCAAACATTATGTTTTGAGAATACACCACCATAATTTCATGGTTGGTGCAAATGTATCACCTCGGTCAGTTACCATCCATATTGTCGTTAACTCAAGTCATGGTGCCAGGTACAGGAACTAATATGAGGACAACTTAGTAAATTTGATCCATCTTGATTAGAAGAAAAGAAAATTAAAAAGTTGAAAGAATTCAAGAACAAATTAAGAAATCAAAAATCCCTGCACCAACTTCCCAGCTTCCACACTCTCTCTCCACAATCAAAATTGAAAGTTGAAAGGGCATTGTATTGGTTAAAAAGATTTATAGAAGCATTTTAATCTCATCTTAGCCACAATCGTACGATTTACTAGCGCCATAAATCAAACTTACGACGTACTTTGTAGAATACGAACCTAGGACGTGCCGCGAGTTTCTGTACTTACTATTACGTACCAGCACAATCTTACATACGCATGTGTTTAAACAAATGCCTAACAGAAACAATGTAGTCATTTCATTGCATTATTAATTAAATTTTCCTTTTAATCCGGTCTATAGATTTCTGGCTGATTTATTGGGATCCTTATATTGCATTTAATTGGGATCGATATAACTTGCTTTTAATCATCAAATATTAATCACTAAAAAGTGCTATCTATTTTCCTTTTCTGGTGAACCAAATTCGGACTATACAGTCTCAGTTAAAGTTCGCAGAGGCCCATGACAGCAGCCGACCTAGCTTTTTGCTTGCTGGATTAAGTATGTCGTGATTCGTGGTCCATGCTAAAAAGTGACACTTACGCTTATTTTTTACTTTTATACAATTCTTTATTTATAACTATCGAATCGAGAAAAGAATTGTGAATGAAAATCACAATTAAAAATCAAACTATGTGAGTTTGACTCAAAATATTGTTGGTGCTGTGAAGCGAGTTTAATAGATATGATCACATAAGAATTGAGTTTAATAGATATGATCACATAAGAATTAAACTCATCAGATCCATATATTAAGATTCAAAAGCATTTAGCTCATCGTGTGAGTGAATCAAACTCAAAATTTTCGGCCAGCCGTGCAAGGAGTATTGTTTTTTAATCTCTCTCAATCTTTCACTTTGCACAAGGTATTATGAACGAGGATATAAAACATTCTTATTTCATTTAACTTCCAAACATAAATTAACATTTAAATTTGTAGTCATTTCTTGGTATAACTACAACAAATATGGTTTTCCAAATGAAGCTTCTCTCGTGAGGACTGGTTGCAGCATTTTTTGCAGCTCTCAAGTGTTGACAAACCTGCAATTTTTTCTCACTTCTCCATTCTCAAAGCTTTCATCGTTAGCAATATTTCCCAACTTCACCATCGACTCCGAAAACTGCTCGAAGAAAGCAATTGGATCAGCTGCATACTTCGTCACAATCTCCCCCGTTTCGATCCCCAACAAACTAGAGTACATTTCCTGATCTGAGTTTAGCACTCCCTCCCCTTTCAGCAGCAGTTGATAGAAAGAATTATCAAAGAGTTCGGGAGTCACGTAATCCATGGCGGTTACGTTATTGTCCCCACCAACTGGTGGGCACGTCGATCTCAGGTTGCTGAAGTGCGACTCGGACGACGGATTGAATCCTGAAGTTGCTTCGAATTCGCCGCTATAAATCCTTTCTCTTACGTTCTCACACCGCGCCATGCCGATTGTGTGAGCTCCTGATATGTATATATTGAGAAAAGTTTAGCTAGCATCAATCGCTCATGCGCATATACATGTGTTTTGAACTGTTTATGGGTGTGATGGTCACATGCATTCAAGTCCGGCTTATGTGTGAGAGGAAGGTTACATGTGACGTTAACATACAATAAAATTTGGGTCTTTTTTTCAAGTACCTGAAAGAGCCACCATATCTGTGAGTGATAAGCCTTGGTAAAGAAATTTGGAGATGATTTTCAGAAGGCCTTCATTTGCAGTAGGAAGGTTAGCCTCTGCAAGTTCAGGGCTAGCAGTTATGGAATCTTTTCTTCCTAGAGGAACATCCCAATAAGGTCCACCAACCTGCAAAGTTAAAATAAAACAATAACGAAGCAAGTGTGGGTTAGGGTAGGTACTGTGTTCGCCAACTTACAAAGTAAAAAATAATGAAAGAAGCAGATGTGGGTTAGAAAGTGAGTCAGTCGGTCAAGGCAGTATGTTCACCCCTTGTAACAAGTTTGAATCATCCAGGCATCCAGGCTACCAGACGAGAACAATGAATGAAAGGGTAAGAACCCTGCTTTCGAAGAAAACTTTACAGACATATATATGAGAGGTTTGTATTCTAATTTGTACCAGAATCACAGCATCTCTTGCAGCAATAGTGAGAAGATCAGCGCATGAAACGATTCCTGGGCATTCTGATTCGAGCTGGTTCTTGATTCTGTCAACAATTCTGAAACCTTTTAAAGAGTGTATGTTGGGCGCAGCTTTCTTCTCCCCTGTCAGGTCGATTGTGTCCTCTAGCAAAACCGATCCATCACATCCCTGTTTACACGATCCAAAAGCTCAAATGGGATTCTCTTAAATTTTAAGAATTCTACAAAAAATTGAAACTATAAACAATGGGAACCTGAACAAAACAGTCGTGGAAATGCAACCGAACTACCAAGGCAGCGTTACGAGGATCAGAGAGCACAGCACATTCCATTTCTTTCTTCACAATGTCAAACACAGTCGGACATGCAGATTTGTAGTAGTCCAACGTTAACGGAGGGTCACCTGCGCGCAAGCCGGTGCTCAAAACGGAGAAAACTAGCAGCAAAAGTTGCACAACGAAGGGTCGGAAGCCAAGGGAAGGAGCCATTTTCGGTTGCGATCGAAGATTTTCTTGGAGGAATGGAAGGAGTGGGAGAGATGGTCGGGACTGAGAGATATATATATAAGTGAAAAGTGCATGAAAATGTTTGCATAGCAATTTGCATGGGGAGTTTGAGTATTTGGGACAAAGACGAGTCAATTTTGGATGCAACTACTATTTGGCCCGGTTGGTGGGTATTTCTTGGACCAGGAGTTCCAAGCAAAAAAGTTAAAAAGACGTACGCTTTTTCCAACAAACAATGCCTAATGACAGCTAACGTTTACCCTTTTACCTTTTACAGAACTCTTGATTTAACAGTAAATCAGACCGCTTGAGGGGATCAACTCACATAACACCAGTTCACTGTTATCGTAACATCTTGTGCCAATAGTACAATTCTACATAGAAAAAATTACACATATCTTTATTAATATGGGACGCTACTGCAGTGTATCCGTGTTATAAAAGTTTTGTTACTGGTTGAGGCTTCTTGCTTACCATCTTCTGGAAAAAGAAAAAGGTCCAGCAGATAAATCTATCGTACAAAAGGTTCGAATATGGCGTGGACTTGTTCTTCGGTGGATTAGGTTAAACGGTGAAGTATGTAATCTTGTCTAAATTATTCATCTTTTTGTAGTAATGTTTTGGTTGGAAAAATCGGATTTCAATTTGTTCGGGCAAAGAACTCGGATTAGTGATCGAGTTGCACGCCATCCTTGTCAATGTTTCTTTACACACAAGAATGCATTCTCTCGATTATTTCTTAATCCATGTGATTAAGTGCATGATTAGTATATGATTTGTTTCACCTTTCACGTGTTCATATACAATAAACCGATCAAACCGATGCGTATATGCAATTTGCAACATGAGCGAGTACCTTTTGGAGGAGAGAGCCCTGTGTACGCTTGTCTGTGTCACATTCACCCGTTCTTCCAAGACACACACACAAAAGAATCCTTCGCATTAGGGTCTGCACGAGCTCTTTTTGGTAGACCCGAATGCATGAAATCTTTTGTGCGTGTTTTGGGCTGATGGGTGACGAGTCTCGAATTATCATACTCAAAAAGTTTCTCACATCATACCGCATCATATGTGATTTGTCTGCGATGCCAGAGTTTATAGAGAAGGCTCTCTCCAAAATTGTACTCAAATGCCAACATTTAATAAGTTAAGTTAATTAATCTTAGTAGTAGAGCTCGTTTGGAAACGATTTTAAAATAATTGACGACGCTTTTGCTGAAAATAGTTTTAGAACTAATTCTTAATGAAAATATAAGTAAATTCTGAAAAAAACATTTAAAGTTCTTTTTGAAATAAGCACGTAACTTTAAGTGCTTTTAGAATCCAAAATTATTTATGCTGAAAGCGCTTCCAATTATTTAAAAATCCTCCCAAACAATCCTCAAGCCTTGCAGAAGGCAAACAAAGCAAGGCTCGACCAGTTGGATTACCTCATTGACAAGACTTGGGGAAGCTGTTGGCAAATCTGAGCTCGCTGATGATTTCCGCACACTAATTTTCTCGTCTCGCACAGTTTTATTTATTTCAATCCCTTAAGTCTCTTTTAAATATTTTCAAATCCATATATCAGAAAAAAAGAAATTCGAATAACCAATACAACATTGCAGAAAATTCAGAATTTCTACGAACCCAGAAAAGCACATGTGCCAAGAAACATGTCAAGTATACAAATCAGAATCAAAAGGATGATGGTGATCCTTATCTTGCCCTAGAATCACATAATCCTCGCAACCAGAATCAATGCTCAATTCCAAATCAAAGGCACGGAAGATGTGGGACCTGATCAGGGACAGCACCGGAGCTCCGGATTGCGGCCACGTCATGCAGAGCGCCGCCCTGATGTTCTTGATTTCGCACGCCGCCAACAGCGCCGCGCCCGGTCCATCCACGACGCTGCCCGACGGGAAATACTCCAGCTTCAAAGACGGCGCCTTTCTTTCCGAGGTGGTCTCCAGCTTGAACGCCGCCGCCTCGTCCCTCGAGAGCTTGCCGCGGAAGTTCAGGGTCTGGACCGAGTCGAGAATCAGGACCCTCTGGGGGACGATCTGATGAGAAGTGAGCAGCTTGGCCACGGCGTGGCATCTCTCGGCGGCGATTGGGCACTGGAAGGAGACGAGGAGGGTTGGGGATTCAGGGTTTCGGGGGTTTGGGAGGGAGTAGATGTTGCAGGACTTGTCTGTGAGAGAGGGGTCGATTGAGTTGCCGGAGAAGGGGGTTTCCGGGAGGATTAGGGTTCCGATTAGGGATTTGGTGGAGACGCTGTGAAAGAGGTGAAGGGATGGGGAGGATAGGGCGACGATGAGGAGAGAGGGGCGGATAGGGAACTCTGCAGCCGCTCCGTCAGGGTTTTGAGAGAACAAGAGGAAGGGAGAGGGAAGGGGCGGCGACGGAGGTGTGAAGTTGTTGAGATCTTCCTGGAAGAACCTCGATGGTGGCGGAATCTCAGTCAGTACATCTTCCATGGCGTATCAAATGTGGAATTATCAGAAACCCTAGGAGAGGAAGACGAGTTAAACGACGTCGCAACCGGTTCACAACTTTAACTCTGGCTTTGTTAGTCTAGTAGCTGAAGCCTGAAGGCAAAGGAATATTGGGGAAAAAGTAAGAGCGGTGAGAGAAGAAGAAGAAGGAACGATGTCGTTTTCGTACAATTCTTCTTTCTGCACCATCACCAATTAGTAAAATGAATGAATTTTCTTTTCGTAAAACAATAACGTTAATAAATTAAATATTTAATTACATTTAACAACGCGTATCTTTATTAAATGAATTATTTTCTAATATAATCACGAGAAACAAAAACATAACATGTTTCACAAACAACGCGGACAATTATCAACGGACATTAGGAGACGGTAAAGACGGCTTTCGAGACCTAATTACTCAAAGAAAACGAAAATTTCTGTTAATCATGGATGCTTTAGAAAAGAAAGTATCCATAGCATTCACAAAAACCTTACAGCTGACTCGAAAATGTGCACAAATATTACAGTTGCAATTACACATGAAATTCCTAGCATTAGCATATCAATCATGCCAGCAGATTCAAATTGAAGGCAGTGAAGGGAGAGCTGAGTCAGAATCAAACTTCTGTACCCTTGCCACTCTGTTCATTCAACCTGCTTCCTTATCGTATCTCAGTTAACTAATCATCCTCGCAATCACGACGCGCTTCTTCCACCAGAATCGTTTCACTATCAAAAGAGTACATCGACTGTGTAAACGTAAGATGTTCCTCGTCTGCAGGAAATATCAAAACTACATTCATCGGTCTAGCTAGCAACGGAAATAAAGCATACAACAGTTTTTAGGTGTCTTGTTTCTTTACGTATATGACGTGCTACTAAAATAGTGTAACAGCTGCCTCAAGTTCTATGATTACGGGAATTCAACTTGAAAATGTGTCCGATGACTTCCCTAAAGTTTAAGAGCACCTTTGCCTGAGGGTCACAGTGGCTGTATATTATGTTTCTCCGTTAATCTTCGTGATCATCTTCTTCGCCTTCGGAATCTATACAGAGAAAATCGATAAAGAAACAAAAAGCAAAGATCAGGCAACGAACTAAGACGATGGATAATCGAAAGAGAACCAAATCATAAGTGAAAATTATTGACTGACTTTACGCTACCATTGTAAAGAAAATATTCTACCATGCTAAATAAAGAGGGATGCAGATGCAAATACATCGGTGCCTCCGTAATCAGATTATGCACTTTGTATATGACAAAACAAGAAGGAAATACGACAATTCACTCACCTGACCGAACGTCGTCACTAAGCTGGCCTCTTGCTTGGATTTGTTTAACAAGCATCCGATACATCAAGACCCACCAGAATATGTGAATAACAAGCAAGCTGTATAGGAGAGTATTGAACACATAGTAATATATTGGTCCATCTATAGAGTGTTTGTCCATGTCTAATGTCAGGAGAACTTCATAACTGCCAGAAAAAGAAGCAAGCAAAAATGAATAGAAGATAGACCGAAGGTTCGTTGTAGAACTACTAATGTCTGTTCTTTCATAAAAAAAATTGAATACGATATGTCACTTTAATATAGGTTAGTATAAGTTAGGCATCGAGTTAGACAAACCTTGTACTCCAAAGGATCCAGAATGGATAGTAAACGAGTCGCAATATGATCCAAGACAATACAAAAAGAATAAACGCAACGCTAGCAGTCCTTTCAGCACCACTGTATTTGGACATCTTCCCTACCTCCAGAAACACATCATTAGCATCATGAAGAGCTAAAACAACTGAACCTACGCGGGCAAACCTGCAAGAAACAGGAGAAAGTGATTAAATGAAAAACATTGTAATACATAGTTAATATTTCTTTATATTTTCCCAGATGTTTTAACCGGAATACCTGTAGTGCTTGTATAATAATGCTAAACTTAAACCCTCCTTCATACCTTTTCTAGGTTTTAGTATTCTTGTTCCGTTGGTTTTGTGACTAAGAACATGAGAAGGCTACAAACTCACGCCATCAGAACATACCTGAAAATGTAAGACAGCACAATGAGAATGACAGATGCTACATGATGGCTCATGGATACCCCAAAGTCTGAACGCCTTGTTTCCCAGAAAATCAAAGCAAATATGGAGTATGTGTAAAATCCAGCACCATACATATAAACCCACTTCAATTTCAACCTGAAATTCGTATGTAGCATTTTATGGAGGATAAAGCTCAGATTTCATATGAATGCCTTTTTTAAACAAACACGAACACAACATAAATTCTAATTAAGACTTACTTCATTTTCTGGTCAGGCCAGACCTGGTCTCCCGGTCCTACCCAAAAGTATTTTGTATTCGTAAACCAAGGCTCATCATAAGTTACAAGAAGGGCTAGAAACTCTGCTGAAAGAAAATATATGCATTTCCATGCTGACTCCTTGAATTTTCTAATCTTCTTCCTTTGTTCATAAGTTTTTACATCCTGTTTCTGAAGGCCCTTTCCAAAAATTAACCGCCTCCCCAATTTCTGCGGTATGAAATATAAATCAACAGTGAGCAAATAAAGATCTTAAGGGAAAGAAAAATAGTCAAGTTCACACTCCTTGATTAGGAATATATATATATATATAGAGTACTAGGAGATAAGAATGAAACAAGTAATCACATGTTTAACTGAAAAGTAATGGAAAACGAAAGCTGCCCTAGAAAACTTTAGCTCGGGTGAAGATTAGGGTGTACATTTTACATAGCTAAGTATAGCTAGGAAAAAGCTAAAGCTCCATTCGAGCATAATCAAGAACATCAGTATTTTTAAGCAGAAGCATTCACCGCCAACATAGCTAGTGTGGGAGAGAAATGGAGAAAAGTAACCGATCCTCTTAAACAATGATCTTACACCAACAATCAACACTGAGACCCTTACGTTTATCGATCTGGCCATACAAACTAATCGGTCATATTCAGGACAACTACTATAAACGGTTTAAGTTGCTTGTCGGAATTAAAAACATCAGCACCACACCAGTACAGAAAGCAAACAACTTTCGTTTTACATTGCTTTTATGGCATTAATGCAAAAAGGGCTGGTACAATTTTGACACAATCATTAACCATTAATCGACATCGGAGGAGCTTCTCACTCGAAACTTCCCATGTAAAACAAGTTGTTCTCTTTCTATTCCTTTTCATTGATCAAAAGAGAATGCAAGATGCAGCAGAAACAGGACCTAAAGGAAACTGAGAGACAATGCAAACAGACACTGAATCTCAAAGACCAGAAAACCAGTCAAACCACTTCAAAAACAATAACGCATATCGCGCTGACCAATCTGACATTCAATCATGCTAATCAAATAACACAAAACCAACATAACACTAAAAAAACATCATTAAAGATCTAAAATGTCGGATAAACAACATTAATAACATCAGTAAGCTACAAAAAATCAAAACTTGAGTTGCTCCAATCAATGTTATGTACCTCAAAGACGAATCTATCCAGAAAAAATCGGACAGTTGGGAAGTAGAGGACAAACAGAGGAAGAATTACGAAATCTTCATATGCTGGGTAGGCTTCTTCCTCCCAATCGAGTGTCCTCAAGTATTCCGTCAAACCCATCTCGGGTTTCACTTCCCGTAATCCAAATTTTACCAGGAAACAAACAAGTCGCTAGCTTTGGGTCAGATAGAGAAGCAGAGACATCCAGGGGCTCTGGTAGCTCTCCCTCTCAATCTGCAATTACGAAAAGGCACTAACTTTAAGGTCCGTCGGGTTCTGTTTTTAGTCTCTAAATTGCTCCAACCTTAGGAGTAAATATGAATTAAAACTTAAAACTTATTTTTGGGCTAAATTTAATTTAGGATTCCCTCGAGTTGATAGAGCTAGCCTATTATATGTATATTTTTTTAGTTTTATATTTATAAATTCATTAAATTCAACGGTTAAAATCTAATTTGATGAAATCTAACGGTAAAGAAAATATCTAACGGTTCAAATTTAAATCCAAAGGCTAAAACAATTAAAATTTTTTTTTTTATGTGTTTCATATTCTTTTATAGTGTTTCTCTAGTTTCACGATGTCGGTTCACGATGTCGGTTAGTGATTTTTTTAATATTTGTCGAAATCTAAATATTTTTAAGTTAAAATATTCATAAAATTAAATTATAATAATCTACGTTATTTTTTTTTTTTTAAAAGTTACTTTAAAAAACATATTAGTTTATATTCATTCTTTAATAATCTAAAATTAAAATTTTAACCTATAAAGAAAACTGGGATCAGTCCAAGAAATTTTTAAAATTTAATTGGATGGTGGCCTTTTCATAATTTTCTCGGTTTTCTTTTGATTTTCTTGAGTTGCTTGCCACTGTAACTTTGAGTAGTCGACGAAATTGGCCAGTTTTTTGGAAAGGGTCTTCTCCGGATCCATTTTGTGGGGATCTTTTTTAACCGTTTATCATATACCGTGCGATCAGTTTTCGTCCGATACTATTTGTGTTTAATTTTAAATAAAAAAATCAAACGATACACGATGAATGATTAAAATGTGGAGATTTCTAGGATCCGTACAAAGTGGATCCGGTTGGGATCCAATCGTTGTGGGAGGAGACTTAAGGGTGGACTTTGAATCTGGGATCCCCACGAGAGAACCTGGCTGTGTGGATCACTCTGTTGTGCGCCACGTGGCAATGGGCTTACTATTCTCGCTGGATCTTTTTCCTGTGGATCGGAGGATTTTGTGATCATGACCGTTTATCGTACATCGTGCGGTTAATTTTCGTTAACATCATCGCCGGATCCTTTTCCCACAATTTAAGGCTTCTTGCAAACACTTGGGCGAATCTTGTGGATTGTTAATGCATCTGAACTTATTGTGGTTTGGATAAAATCCCCTTGACTATACTGTAAACACAAACCAAAGAAGAAAAATCCAACTTTTCATTTGACAGAAGCCAAATAATCACTTACTGGGTGTAGTCAAACTAAGGAGGGTGTAGTCAAACTTGGATTTGAGAGGATTTTAAAAGACTTTAAAATTCCAGTGTAGTCAATTAAAAGATTTTAAAGGATTTTATAATTCATTCAAATCTAGGTGTAGTCAATTAAAGGATTTTAAAATCTAGGTGTAGTCAATTAAAAGATTTTAAAGGATTTTAAAATCCATCCAAATCTAAGTGTATTAAAAAAAATTAAGATTTTAGAGGATTTTAATAAGTTGTGGATTTTGTGGGATTTGAATGCAAAAAGTATATATAACCAACCTCAACCCCTAGTATTTCAAATCCAACATCACCCCCTAGGATTTCAAATCCTTCCACCACAATCCATTCAAATTCTTTATAAAATCCATATGAATTTTGAAGGAGTCTTAATCCTCTTAAATCCTATAAAATCTATCACTTTTAAAATCCTTTAAAATCTTAGTTTGACTAAAGGATTTTAAAAGTGATAGATTTTATACGATTTAAGATGATTAAGACTCCTTAAAAATTCTTATGGATTTTATAAAGAATTTGAATGGATTGTGGTGGAATGATTGAAATCCTAGGGGGTGAGGTTGGTTATATATACTTTTTGCTTTCAAATCCCACAAAATCCACAACTTATTAAAATTCTTCAAAATCTTAATTTTTTTTAATACACTTAGATTTGGATGGATTTTAAAATCTTTTAATTGACTACACCTAGATTTGAATAGATTTTAAAATCTTTTAATTGACTACACCTAAATTTGAATGGATTCTAAAATCCTTTAAAATCTTTTAATTGACTACGCTAGGATTTTAAAGTCTTTTAAAATCCTCTCAAATTCAAGTTTGACTACACCTAATCAAATTCCTAATCATGATTAACATAATAAAACCCCAAATTAGTGATCCCCAACTGTGTGATTGCTGCATAAGGTAGCATCTCTGTATCTGCAAACAAATTCTCACAAGAGAGAGAAGTAGGGGCTTTGCTTGTTGGGGAGGAAAGGAAACGCAGCAATTACAAGAACAAAAGAGAAGCAAATTAAATGACCTTTTCACAAGTCTTGCCCCAACCACATAACCTCGTCCAATCTAGTGTAAATTGTCTACTGTAAAAAATGCCAAGACTGAAACTT
Source organism: Heteromeles arbutifolia (assembly GCA_024362995.1). Classification (NCBI taxonomy): domain Eukaryota; kingdom Viridiplantae; phylum Streptophyta; class Magnoliopsida; order Rosales; family Rosaceae; genus Heteromeles; species Heteromeles arbutifolia. The sequence continues at coordinate 3,383,495 of JANCRC010000021.1, forward strand.
TCACAGGGAAAAAAGCTGCTCTTTCTTGATGATGGCAGGGCACAAAGAATTCAAGGAAAAATGAAGTTACACCATTACAACCGGATCAGCTGCAACTAGTTTTTGAACTATCACAAATATAAATCGCCCATTACATTCATGTGAGTCGAACTTAAAACCTCGTTGAACCATTGAAAGCTAGTTGAATATGTACTCTCCAATTAAATATAGAGGCCTGCCTGTTCCCCAACAAAAAACTGGTCATTATTTATAAGCAACACAGAGAAGTAAAGGGTGTGTGTGTGTGACAGAGAGAGCAGATGACGGCAACAAGTGAGCTACCTAGCTCTGACCATTTATTTTTCACATGTAAGTAGTGAATAAATTTGGATCTTCCACCTGACTATAGGGAGCTTAAGAACTAGACAATTAGGGTTCTTAGTTTGTGCGAAAGAGAATCCAAAGTTCTTAATTAGTTTGTACAAAATGAGTTAGCAAAATAAGTTAATGAGAATCATCGGATTCAACTTGATCATTAAATTCCGAACAGTGAGATCTGAAAAAGATCTCTGTCAGTAGTGAATCACCGTTTATCCAAGAACTTGTCCTGTAGTGACCATGGAAAATATGGTGATAGGTTTGCCAGGTGGTGAGATGCATCCTTGGCAATATTCATTCAATAATTAAGAGAGGGAAGGGGGAGGATTCTTCAAATCCCACTGTACTGAGATGGATTTCTTTGTCATTTTCTGTGAGAACTGAAGGCAAATAAACAGACAACTGAAGGCAAATAAACAGACTGATATGTAATGCATTTCCATTCTATGATAAGAGTCATAACATCTTGTCTCAAAAGTTTCTACCCAACTCGAATTCGCTTCGTTAACTATTTCGTTTTCAGTTTTTATCTCGGAAGTGGTTGGGGTGAGCTTGCGAGCTTTCTGTCTCCGTGAAATGGAGTCTTCCCAAGTTGTTGGAGGCGATGCGAAGAATTGGAGTGGGAGTAGCGAGTCTGGATGGACAATGTATATTGGCTCCCCCAACATGAGTAGCGAAAGTACGGAAGTTTACTACAATACTAGTGATCATAAAAAAGGGGGTGGAAAAAGCAATGGCAAGAACTGCATTGTTGATCACTATGATGGTGAGAGTGATGACTCCATGGCTTCAGACGCCTCCTCCGGCCCAAGCCACCGTGAAGAAGTACTACTTCCACGTGGGATCGGCGGCAGATGGCGGCTCTGGCATGCAGATAGAGATAGGAAAGTAACTTGCAGAAAGGAGAAGAAGAGAGAGGATGAAAGATTAAGGATCAGAGAAAAGGAGGAGGAGGAGGAGGAGGAGGAGGAGGAGGAGGAGTTGCTGCACAAGGCAGATAGTGCTGAAAGTCAGGTTTGAAGTTTGGAGAGCAGTTGAGCAGCCAATGAAGGTAATTAAGAAAGATTAATCAGAGGGTTAGAGGATAATTTAGCTTTCCATTAGTGTGATTAGTTTTGAGTTTAAGGTTAATTAAGATGCATATTTGGCGGGGGTTGTGTACATTAGCTTGTCAAATAATGCACAACTGAACTAAAATCAATCAAAGCGCTGCAATTGAGAAAACTAGCAGCGACACGAACTACAGAGGGTGGTCTCTTTGTAATAGATTCAAGATCAAATCTTAGTCCGCTTAAATTAGTTTACAGTAGATTACTGTTTTACCAATGAAAATTTTTAGTTTGCTAAACTACATCGGATGTTCTATTTTAAATGCATTCGAAAGTTTAAAACTTAATTCGATCAAATTAGTTTACAGTAGAATAACGCTTTAAGGGAAAGAAAAAAAAACCAGAGTTTAGCTCTCAACAGTTAACCATAAGATCTTTCTGAATTTGGATGGTTATTTTTATCTTGCAACAGTTCACCTTGAGATGTCTCTGAATTTTGAAACGTGGTTAAAATACCACCATGTATCTATGATGCACATGCTTTAAATTTTACATGATTGCATCCGACATGTGTAAGTTAAATTGCATCGGCTTTGTCGCAAGCTAGGGGGGAAATATCTAAATCTCTCAGGTTTGAGGTTTATTACAACTTCATACAACATCTTTAAAACATTTCACTTTCATACATCACGTACTGTTCTATTTCAAAATAATATTTCCATTAGATTTTTTATCAATTGGTATGTTAAATGCTGACGTGACTGTCACATTTGTACTAATATGGCTGCGCAAAAAAATAATTTTTTATACATTAAAAATATTATAATATTAATCCTATTAAAAAATAAATAATAATAAATAAATAAAACAGAAAAACCCAAATCCATAAATCCTTCCCTGCAACCCCACCCCCATCCTTCCCGTCCGTCCGTCCCCTCCATCCATCCCTTCCACAAAAGCTAAAACCTGCAACCCCCGCACCTTCCTTTCCTCTCCCCCGAAGAAGAAGAAGAAAAGAAAAAAAACCAGAGCCCGACCCGCAGCCCATCCCCCCCACCCCCCCGCCGCGGCCAAACCCAGCAACCTTATTTCCTCATCCCCCGCGACAGACCCACCTCACCCCCCCTCCTTAAATCCATACTCATTCCTCCCATTTTCACCTCACGAACCCGGCTATGGCGGCGTAGACGGGATCTGGGTTTTTTTTTCTTCTAAGTTGCAGGTAGGGGGTCGGGGGAAGGGGGAAGAAGATGAAGATGGGGGAGAATAGAGGAGGGAGGTGCGCCTGCGTTTTCTAAGGTTTTTTTTTGTTCTTAATTAGAAGATTCAGGTTTTTTTTACAAAAAAAAAAAAAAAAAAATTGCCATGTGGCACACATTTGGCAACCACATGGCACAAATATGACAGCCACATCAGCACTTAACGGATTAATGGATGGAAAATGTAATGGAGGTATTATTTTGAAATAAAATAGTATGAAAGTGAAATGTTATAAAGATGTTATATGAGGTTATAATAGACCGTAAACTTGAGAAGTTTTTATGTAATTTACCCCTAAATTTATCCCATCAAAGAAAAAATGAAAACGAAAGAGAAGAATCAAGAATGCAAAAGAATACTAAGTGGGGCAACATGATCATCTACGGATCCTTTTGGTGAGGATCTCGAAGATCCGTGAATCGTGTTCGTTCATCGTACATTGTACGGTTAGTTTTTATCAAATACTGTTTGTGTAGTAAATTCATAAAAAAATGAAATATAAGATTTTATGTAGTAAATTCTTTAGCTTCTAATTTATAACTTTGTTGTTTGGAGCTACCCTCATCTATACAAATCTTTCGTTTCGTCCCTAATCCGACCTATCCGACCATTAGCCTCATTCATTAGTTTGTTATAGCAAATAGGCGATTTATATGGGTGATAAATAGTTGTCGATCACTAAGGTAATAGTGTTATTAGACAAGGTACGATGCTTTTGGACTCGTTTGCAAGAGTTTTCAAATAACCGAAAACGTTTTTAATGCTAATGTTTTTTGAATCAATTTTTAACAGAAATCCAAATAGATCTTGAAAAAAAACTTTAAATGTTTTCGGCAAGAAACACATATCTAGTGCTTATTCTAAAAAGCATTAAAGTGTTTTTGAAACCTAAAGTTAATTTCACCAAAAACGCTTTCTGTCATTTTAAAAACATATCCAAACACGTTTTTTATCTTTTACACACTTGTTTTTTAGACGTTGAAGTTACTTCGTCATACGACGTCGTATGTCCGCACGCTTTCTGTATCCGCAAAGGGCGACTCACCACCACAAACTGACCACGGTACAGCGCATCCATACAAAACCCAATGCTGCTCTCCGTCATTTATCCAACTTATCACTTCACCTCTTCCCAAACATGATCGTACGTGGCACTATCTCCGCTCCCCTCCCCTGTCTCCGCCTCAGAAGCACCGCCACCGCTCCCACTCCCCCGCAAAACCTCACCCTGTCGCGCCGCTCCCTAACTACCAACCAATACTCAATCTCCGACCAAGACCTCGACACCCGGGGCTTCAACCTCCACCGCACGATCGTGGAGCTCAACCTGGACCACCTCAACAAGGTGTTCGTGGCCGTCGGGTTTCCCAAGCGGGACCCGGACAAGATCCGGACGGCGCTGGAGCACACGGACTCGCTGCTGTGGATGGAGTACAGGAAGACGAAGCGGCCGGTGGCGTTCGCGAGGGCGACGGGAGACGGCGTGTTCAACGCGATCATATGGGACGTGGTGGTGGACCCGTCGTTTCAGGGGCTGGGCCTGGGGAAGGCGGTGATGGAGAGGTTGATAGAGGAGCTGGTAGGGAAAGGGATTTGTAATATTGCTTTGTATTCGGAACCCAGGGTTCTCGGGTTTTACAGGCCGTTGGGTTTTGTGGCGGATCCGGATGGGATCCGGGGAATGGTGTATTCAAGAAGGCCCAAAAGAAAAACATGAAAACTCGTAAATTCATATTAGTCACTCTGTTTTGTTTCATAATTCATTACTTGCGCTTAACGTCTTTTAAAAAGCTCAATTTTATCCAAAAGAAGAACATGAAAACTCGTAATTTCATATTAATCACTCCGTTTTGTTTCATAATTCATTACTTGCGCTTAACGTCTTTTAGAAAGCTCAATTTTATCCAAAAGAAAAACATGATAACTCGTAATTTCATATTAATCACTGTGTTTTTCTCGTTACGCACTCTCTCATTTATGTATACCATTTTCTCCGTATCATACTTCAACGTTCTTCTAGTCACAAAGCGGAAATCACTTGTATGGTATTTGCATTTTTTCAAACAAAGGAAAGGAGGAGACTTTTTATTGAACAACCTCGTTGCAATTGTTATGGATACAACTTACAAAATCTTCAAAACCAGAACCACTAATCAGAGCTACATTTGAATTGAATCATCTCGTTGCCAACCATGTAATTCCCTCTGTATGCTACGGTAACCTATAAAACACATCGCGAAGAAAAGTTCATAAAATAATCTACCAATTCAACATCATCAATCAAACAAAAAAATTCACCTTGACGGAGATAAAACCGGGATCGCATCAATTCATGAAGACCCAGATCAAGATTTACGCAGCCGAAGTGAAGCTGAATCTCAATTTGAAATTGGGAATGGTTACCTTTCAAGTAATGGGGGGATCAAGAGGAGACGTCCTTGGCGCTGGCGGTGTGCAGGAACGCGGCAGAGCAAAGAATAGAAGCGATAAACGCGAAGATCCCCAACCCAACCATCATTGAAATTCCGGCCACCGCCAAATCCAGTAAGCTCTGGATGCTCAATCCCATCATCAACATCTTTCTATTTCCTGATTGGCAAACGGGAGGATCTGAATTGGGGTTTTTTTTCTTTCCAATTTCAGCTTGTGAGAGGTTCGCGTTGCTCCGACGACATTCATACAAAAGCTGAGGAGGTGAAAGAAGGAAAGAACGGCAGCAAAAATACAAAGAAATTTTCTGGGAATTTGGGAGAGGGGACTTCCAGTTTTTGGGATGGTGTGCTTTGTGATGTTGTTGCAGTTGCACGTGTCATTTTCTTGCCTCATAGATGAGGAGAGATTTTTCAGTGCGACTGTCGCACGAGACGGTACATCACGTGTTCCTATATAAATGGTGGGATATGTGTGTTAAAATGTTAATAACTTAAAAATTAAAATTTTCCACCACTTACATAAAAACATGTGGTGTACCATTCGTGTTCCCGTTACAACTAAAAATTTCTCAAAGATGAGGAGAAATTTTTTCATTGTGACTGAAATACAGATGATACATCACATGTTTTTATGTAAATAATGGGAAATTTTATTTTTTAAATTAATAACTTTTTAACATACAAATATCACCATTTGTATAATGACACGTGATGTACTACCTCGTGTACTGATCACACTAAAAAATCTTTCAAAGATGAAAAACGCTAATGATCTTTACTACTTTCTTCTTCTACTCTCATTCTTTTCATTTTTGTTATCTCAATTTTCGTTTTTCACAAACTATAGTATTATTGAGATAAATTATTCATATTAATAAAAAAAAATCGATCAGAATCATACTCACATCAAAATGTATAAGTATTAAAAATTACTGTTAGTGCGGTAAAACGGTATTTCCCTTACTTTTCGTTTGATTAATTAATTTTTAATATAACAAGACAGAGAAGTGAAAGAAAAAGAGTGAAAATCACTTATTATTATCAAATCATCAATACGGCCATCTAATCACGTTATGTGCATGATAGCTCCCACAAACAAGCGGAACCATGCCTTTAAATTTCACCCGACCTCACAATGGTACCAAATATGGTCACAATTATTTTAGACCAATGATAGCGGTTTTATTATTTATTAAAAACGATACAAACATCAGCAAGGGCATTCTAGAGATTCTCAATAAAAAAAAGACTTCAACAAAACATAAAACACTAAGTTGACCAAATTAGTTGTCACCGTGCGGAGTTGTGAATTTAAGGGCGAAACATGGTCAAAAATAAGCAAAGAAAAACATTCAAGTCTTGAATTCATCCACACCCAAACTCAACTTTCGAAAGCCAAATGAACTTCATAATAAAAAGGTAAAACACTTTGCGATTTGGCACTTGCTTAAAGAATTTCCTGCTTAGAGGGTTTAATGGTCCTTGCATCTTATAAATGGATCGGACTCACTCCTCACATTATTTGAAAGTTTTCAGACGCACATTTGATAGTACAGAATTTTTGTTTAGGCCGACAAGAGCAATAAAAGCTGCAAATGTTATCACGTATCAGGATGACAAACTCGGTCGGTGTGGAGTGAGGACCGAGAAGGCCTGAGGCCTCACCGAAGAGGCCTGAGACCTCACCGAGGGGGCTGGGGCTGCGATCGGTACCCACTCGGCTGTTGTTACTAATAAATTAGTAGCCTGTGCTCAGATGTATATATACCACCATTTTCTAGCACCAACTCTATCTCATCTCCATCTCCATCTTCTTGGGGCACGTATCACAACACACTTATGCAATTTGGCATATATAATCCTCTCTCCCTCTGATTTTGCATATATAAACTTTTTTTCAAAAAACTTCCAAGGTACGAGGTTATTGAATATTGATAACGAAAAATAAAGTTACATTTAACTAGTTACCTCATAATTAATGAGAAATTTGATCATGGACAAAAAAATTAATGCCCTATGACGCATCAATCTTGTACAGAAAAACAATCTAAGTATATCATATGAACAGCGAGTGGCATTCTTCCCACATTGCAGACTTTTAGATGGACAATGAAACTATTTACATTGTACAGTCATTTCTTTATATTCAAGAACTATTGACGGACGGGAGAAAATCGAACTTTGAACCTCAGATACACCGTGTATCATACACGTGTGAATGCGTGCTCTTCACCAATAGGGCTACAAGTCCCTTTTTAAAAGCCCAAGGGCCCAGCACCTGAATCATCAGACGTTTGAATTAGTTTCTTGTCACTTCAACAGCCACATTACATCAATGAGAGGCAGTAAAACCATAGAAACCAAAAACCCTTGTTTGGAAGGCAAGGAACTACCTGTGGTTGGCATGGGCATTGGTGGTGTTGCCCTTCTTCTTCTTCTTGGGATACTAGCCAGGTCTGGTGGTGGTGGTGGAGGCATTCTTGGGATATCCGGCAGTTTTGGAGGCATTCCTCTTGGGATGGGCTGTGTCTCCTTAATTTCGACAACAACAGCATCCGATGTCAGAAAAGTTTTGGCCACTGATGCTGCATTCTCCAAACAACATCTAACTACCTGTCCGAAAATAAGGAACCGTTTTCATGTTGAATAACCTTTTAAAACGCAGGATTCTAGCTTAGTTATGTCATCAAGTGTAGAAATTTTGTTCCAAAGTCATTGAGTGTTACAAAACCTTTGATGGATCCATGATCCCGGCTTTCATTAGGTCCTCGTAGCAGTCTTTCGCAGCATTGTATCCGTACCCCATGTCATCGTTAGACAGAACCTGCAAAATTCAACAAGTCTCGGTAGAACAGTTTGATTCAAGATATCCAGCCCGAAAGCATGACAAGTGCACTAAATCTAAAATTGCGTTTTAAGAAGAAAATGCATTTAACATGCAGAGACCTTCTCTACTACAACACTTCCATTTACACCTGCATTTTTAGCTATCAGTTTTACTGGATAACTTAGAGCTCTCTTGAAGATCTCCGCTCCAATCTGCGCAAACACAGATAAACGACCACAATGGCTATGAAAACTTAGTAAAAACAGGTTCAACAGCATGAATCGAGCACGAAATGATTAAAAATGGAGTGGCAGGGAGGTACCTTCTGTTCTTCATTATCCAAAAGTTCTTTAATAGTATCCACCTTTTTAGAGAGCCTCAGAAGGCTACAGCCACCGCCGACTACCACACCTTCCTCAATAGCTGCCTATATGTGATCCAGTTAGAAAACAACCATTATCGACTGGCATTCAACTTCTTACGAAAATAAGAACAGCGGGAAACTACCTTGGTTGCATTCAAAGCATCTTCAATTCTAAGTTGCTTATCTTTCAACTCAATTTGTGTTTGTGCTCCTACCTATGAATCAATTATCAGAACCAATATGTCATCTTGAAAGAAAGTCGGGCCCCCGGCGTTCAGATTATAAAGATGTCTAAGTGCATTAAGCTTTTCATTACCTGCAGAATAGCAATTCCCCCTGATAATCTTGCTATTCTTTCATTTAATATCTTCTTTTGAAATTCTTCTTCAGTATTCTGAAAAAAGAAAAAAATTAGTTCTGTTGTATTTGACAGAGGAAATAACGATGTGTAGAGTTCCTTCTACACTTCAGCAACAAAGAAGAGTGCCAAGAGATGTCGGATGTACCTCAACAAGCTTTTGAATCTGTGAAACCCTCTTTTCTACAGCCTCCTGGGTGCTGCCATCGGTAACTATCAATGTAGAATCCTTTGTTATCACAACCTTAGTAGCACTGCCCAAAACCTCGTTCCCAACATCATATAGGACAATCCCCATCTCATCTCTCACGACCGTTGCTGCAAAATACATGCAATGTGAAGAACTGTCCTGGAGCTAATTTAATATCTGAGTTTCGACGTTTAACCTACTACCTCCAGTCAAAATGGCAATGTCGTCTAAGTAATGGCTTTTGCGCTCACCGAAAGCAGGAGCTTTAATAGCAGCTGCCTTGAGCGCACCCCTGAGTTTGTTTCTGATGACTGGAGTCAGAGCTTCCTGCTCAATGCCCTCTGCAACTATCACGACAGGATATTTTTCTTGTACTGCATTGTCCAATACTTTGAACAGCTCCTCTGGGTGGGTAATTTTCTTGTCAACCAAAAGTAACTGCAAACAAAGAATTTCATGACGTCTAATTACTTCATCGGAGAGCATGCCAGTCCATAAGGAACGTGAAGTTCTTACCTTACAGTCCTGAAACTCCACTATCATTTTTTTTCGATCAGTGACAAAATAAGGCGATAAGTATCCACGATCGAACTGCATTCCTTCCACAATTTGTAGGTCGTTCTCTGTACTTTTCCCTGATTCAATGGTAACAACACCCTTCTTTCCTACTTGACGAAGAGCGTCATAAATCATATTCCCAACTGTATAATCATTGCCTGCACTAACTGCAGCAACATCTGCTAGCTCGTGATCTTCAATCTGCATAGCAATATGTAGGATGGTAACTGAATTAACTAAAAAATGTTTCTTCAAATGTTTTTGTACAGCCTAATACAATTTCTTCATTTCGCTTTACTTTTTTCATGATTTTGAATAATGCTTGGATCAATAGGGTTTTCAATCTTTCAATTAGAAGAAGGAAAACAAATCTGGTTACCTCTCTGGACATCAATTTGAGTTCAGCAACGAGGGCCACAGCGGTTTTTTCAATCCCACGAGCAATTTGAATGGGATTCATGCCAGCTGCAGTAACCTAGAAGAAAGTTTATGTACAATGCAAAAAGTTGCCAAAGTTTAATTGAATGCCGACTAGCATTCCATTAAACGACATGTTTAATAGCAGTATTAAACATAGTATTTGGATACGATGCAGCTTAGCTCAGGTGTCACAGACATCTAAGAACAAAACAATGTAGGATCCTTAACCATCACAATAAGTACTTTCTTTCTTCTAGTCCAAGAAACAAAGCAATGGATGGCATCAGATTCATACCTTCACACCTTCAGTAATTAAACCATGAGCAAGAACTACAGCTGTAGTGGAACCGTCTCCTGCGAGGTCATTTGTTTTCGCACCAGCTTGCCTCACCAGTTTAACACCAACATTCTCCACAGGGTCCTCCAACTCAATCTTAAGAAAGAGGGGAAAATGAAGCCGGTTAAGAAAAGAAACCGAATCAGATGCATAGCTTCGCACTCGTATTAGTAACTCACGAAAAACTTAACAACGTATTCATTGTGTAGCAACAATTTCTATTCAGACTGTGGCTGTAAATGAAGGTGTAGTGAACTAGGAGCAAAATGTAAAGACAATGGAATTCAGATAAATCAGTGATTGATAAGCAGCTGATGAGGGAAATCATAATTTTGATGAAAGCTACTGTACATTTTGGTTCTACAAATTTCAACTAACAAGAAAGCTCCTTTCTTGATCAGATACTTGTGTTAAATCTGATTAATTGTGAATACCAAGTAATTAGTCTCTAAAACCCACAATTGACTAATGATAAAACCAGGGATGATAAACTTGTGGGTTATGCGTGCAATACCTGTTTGAGTACAGTTTCACCATCATTGACAATCTTGGGAGGTCCATATATATTCTGCAGCACCACATTCCTTCCCTTTGGACCCAACGTCACTCCAACCAGCTCTGCCACCATGTCCACCCCTGCCTGCCACCACCACCACCAATTCAACCATTAAATTAACCCACTTCATATCAACCCAAACAAAGCCCCAATTCCGGAGAGAAATTACCTACACTGTGTCGATATCCCAAGCCAATTACGCACACTCACACTGGAAAGTTAAGACTTAAGACACATGGTATGGCTTGAGAAACCGCTACAGTGGCATTCCAGGTGTAGGTAAGTTTCCATCCGAAACTGGGGCACCAATTGACCAGTGTTGTGACAGGTACCAGAAGCTTCTTTGTGGCTAAACCATCATGGTTAAAGATGAGGTCTTTGGGTATGCCCTTTGAGTTGGCAGCAGAAGGTGGAGAGAGCCTTTTGGGCAGTTTCTGAATGTTGGTGAAGGAAAAAGCAGAGATGGGAGTTGGAGAACATGCCATGGTTCCCCAATTGAGCCTGGAATTACAAAAATATCATTAGAGTTTGGAATTTTGGAGATAACTTTCAACAGAGAGTTGATGAAGTTTTTGTTTGGAGGATAAGAGAAGACTACAGAATAATTCTAACGGGAAAAAAAATGAGGAGGACCAAAAAAAAAAGAAAAAAAAAAAATCCTCAGAACTTAGTTTGGCGCTATCCCAATTCCCAATGGCATAACTAACTGTACGTCCATAGTTGAAAATATTGGGCTAGACTCAGTCGGCCCACAGTCAAAGTAAACCCAAGCCCAGTGAGTCCACTCCCAACCCATTTCAACCCGTATCATGTTTTTCTTATACAAACGATATTCGGAAATAGAAATTCAAAAACAGAATTTTGGGTGTGGTAGGAGCTGTTAACGTAGGATCCTTTTCGACCTTAAAATAGTATATAATTGTAAGTTGGACTCATTAAGAGCCCGCGAGAGGAGTAAAAGATCGAGGCCTTGCGCATATGAGCCACCCCAGTTGAATTAGATGACAGAGCACTATCACAAGGACAAAATAACGATTGCTAGAAGTGACCACTTGCCAGTTTGGATCAACTATTGACAAAGAAGACGAGCGCTTAACCAGAAGGTACTTTCAACCACTTAAGCAAGTTGGCAAAACTGACAACTTTATGGCACAAAGCCTCAAAGACAGGCCTACCTAGACATCGACTCCAAGCCACGCTTTGGTCATCAACAAAAGCAGAAGTCTATGAAGAGACGTAAGGGTTGTCAGACCTAACGCTCAGGAAAGTTCTTTCTCGGTCGCTCAGGGCCAAGCGAAGAGCTCGATATGTGTTTGCCAGTGGTCCCTAAACAAATGTCACTTTATCTCCACATGTCCCTAAACAAGTGTCACTTCATTTAATGCTAGGGTGGTGGAGTACTTGAGAGCCAAGGCATTTTGGGCTCACAGGGTCAAGTACCCCTTATAGATGGCTAGACACACAAAAGAAGAGAAATATTACACTATTGTATAGCGCATTTGTAATCACATATCAAATATATACAGATCACTACAATAGACGTAATTTAATTTTGAGAGTGAACCACTTAAACTTTGTTATCTATCAATTCATCAATGACTGACCAAACTGGTATTTGTTAACGGGAAGAGATCTCATCCGGATCTCTCCCACCAAATCCTAAGGATCAAGAGATCCGGGCCCTTGAAATTTAATCCAACGGCTACAAATAGGGGGCCCTTCTAAAAATTATAATAATTGTAGCCGTTTGATCAAATTTCAAGGGTCCGGATCTCCGGATCCCTATGATTCGGTGGGAGAGATTCGGATGAGATCTCTTCCCTTTGTTGACATCCCACTTTTGAGCGTTAACGTAAACAAACACTCTGAACCATTTGAGTTATAAGCTTTTTTCTCGAACTCATGTCATGTCAATTTGAATAAATGAAGGGGAATTATTATTGGCACTCCAAAAATCTCATTCTACACTCCAAACTTTCTACATTTGGAAAGAAAAATACACTTATGAGGAGTGTAGAATGTGATTTTTGGAATGCCAATAACACTTCCTTAAATGAAAAACAAAAATATCACTTGATTAAATTACTGATTAGTGGGTGAAAAGAATCGAATCCAAATAAGGGATTTGTCAGATCAAGGCCATGCAGTATACAGTCAACGGGCCTCGATTGCATAATCTGTCTAAACAAGTAACAAAATGACGCACCATCTTTTATCTTTTTTAATTTTAATCATGATTTTGAAATGGGAATCATGTTTCCCGAAGCAGCTCTCTTATTTATGTCTTTTGAATGCTTCATATAAGATACATCCACCATGTTTTCGCTAATAATGGTTTTCCATCAGTTTAGCCCTGCAATGTTCGCGGTAAGAAATTGCAAAATTAATATTAATTTTTTTAATGTAAGCCATGTTTATAATCTAAATTACACGAAGGAAAGAAAAAGTGTTCGAATTTTAAAAGAAATGGGATTGAGAAGAATGATTTACTCATTCAAAAATGCTCTCCTAATATCCTCTTTTTGAGGTCCTGTAAGGATCTCTTTTATATTAGCCATAAGATTAATCTAACAGTAGAAAAACTAATGAATTTATATAATCTTGTTACACTAAAACAAACTCAAAACACCCCAAAAAATAAAAATATGGTTCACTCTCAAATTTTCGATGTTGAACGCGACCCTATTTCACAGTGCCCCTAGGAAAATTAAAATTCAAAATTTGAGATTGAACCATACTTTTATTTTTTGGGGTGTTTTGATTTTGTTTTAGTATAACAGGATTATATAAATTCATTTGTTTTTCTATCGTTAGATTAATCTTATGGTTAATATAAAAGAGGTCCTTACAGGACCTCAAAAAGAGGACCTTAGGAGAGCACTCTTGTTTACTCATTAGGGTTATCTACCAATTGCTAAATAAAACCCTTAATCACTTTAAGGAAAATACTTGCATCCACCTTAATATTCATGGATGTAGTGGATGCAAGTATTGTTCATTTCTTAATTACTAAAAAGATGACAATTAAGCAGGAGAAATGATAACCGCCCACAATTTTTTTCTCATACACATTTATTTTTTATTATTAAATTGAATTAATTAAACGAAAATAACAAACAAAATTGAATTGAAGTGGGTAGACAAATGTGTGTGATTATAATTTCTTTTAATCGGAACTAAATAAATATTGTACACTAAAATAATATTTGGCCCCAAGGGGACAAAACTAGTGAGTAGTGAAGGAAATCACAAATTTGTATTTGCTTGGTCTGGGATCGATAGATTACAAACGTGGTCGACAGTTTTGTGACGTCCCTCCCGATAATCACATTATATATTACTAATTATGTTTTGAAGAACACCATTATCCGTATGATTATTAAATTACCAGCTCTGGTAATGTGGAAAGGCTCACTCATCACTGCATGCTGCTTAGGGACTTGTGGGGGTTTAGGCAGTAATCTTTGACCATTAGGATAATCACATTAGGTACAGGATTAAGCTCCAAGGGTTTAGTTTATGAATTAGGTGTCATGTAATGTAACTAATTATTGGACCCATATATATTTACCAATAATATATTTTAATTTGAAATCCATTATATATCAAGATATTTATCATATTATGTGAATTAGCAATATTATATGACGATATTATAGTTTTACGAGATAAATTTTGATCAGAAATTTGATCACGTCATTCTAAAGACATTTCTCAACAAAATATGAGACTCTATCTCGAGCTACTAATTTCTGTAGTTATCAAGTTAGACAGTCTTATCAAAGTTTCTCTGTCTAATTGTGTATAATGATTCTTTGAAGGGGGTAACCAAGATGTCACCAATAAGAACAGGTGTCCATCACATGCATGCCAAGGCATGTGACCTGATCTTACACAAGTACACTCGCAGCTGCATGGTAAACAGTACATCTAGCTCCCCGTCACCCAAACAAACTCACACTAAACAAATCAGATGGAGATAAAAAAGAAGAAACGCTTTTCAATGATGTCTTTAAATGGTGATTTTTCCTAGGAGGAAGAAGAAGAAATTAAAGAGGCTCAGCATTGACCTGTACTAATTGGTAACGGCAACGTCTTGACTTTCTGCACTCTGATACAGTAGGCAGGCAGGCAGCAGTGCACAATAATATCTCGTTCATGGCAGCAGCTCACAAAATCATCACTCCATCATTGCCCCATTTACTCTCTCAAAATTCAAAAGTCAAAACCCAACTTAAATTTCTAGGGTTCAGTTGTTCTCCATAAATATTTACATATAAAGGAGGAAGCTTTTTTTATCAACCTGTGCTGAAATTGTGAAGCTTTTGAGACCAAAACAATGGCGAATGCCCAGATTTTGTTCTTCCTTTTGGCCTTTTCTCTGTTGTATATTTCAAGAGCAGAAGCCAGAGAAATCCCAGCTGCCTCCACGTTGCCTGTATCTGGTCCAAATGAATCGTCATCATCTTCTGCTGGTGCTTCTCCTTCTCATATGGCCATCAGATCTTCATCACTTGTAAGTTAAGGATAGTGATTTACACATTTTCATTTTCTCCTTCTGCACTCTTTCTTTCTTTCCATCCCTCGATTCTCCCTTGATTCAACAAAAAAGATAGAAAGAAAGAAAAGAGTGTAGAGGAGAAAATGAGATAGCGGAAATCACTTCCCTAAGTTCATTACCCTTTAATTTTTTTTCCCCTCATGTTAATCTTAATCCTGGTGCATGTCGATTTCAGTTAATTAAAATTTATGTTTTTGTTTTAATTTGTAGGAGGAAGGAAGCCTGGATGGTGAGGCTGATTGCAAGGGATTAAACAGCGAAGAGTGTTTGATGAGAAGGTCCATGGTTGCTCACACAGACTATATCTACACACAAGACATAAGTCCTACTGGACCATGATTTCATTCATCTGTTTTCCCTAGCTACTCTGTTAATTTAGTAAATTTTGCAACATCATGTAATCAAGTAAATTATAGGTTTTGTGTTTTGAGTTGATCAAATCTGTTCTCACATTTCAATTAATGGCGACTTCAAGCTTGTTCAATGAAAAAACCAAAGTGAAATAACCGTTTGTGTTTGTGTTGACCCTCAGTTTGCCAAAGGGCCTTGTTAAAGAATGGGCTCTTTTCACTTGACACCACTAAACAGGCCTCTCGCTCAACTGTAGCTCGGATGGGATCCATATTGATAACATATCGACAATGTTATTAACAACGTATCAATTATATATATGTATGTGTTGTTAATGTTGTGGTTGATATGTTATTGATATGAATCTCACTCCAACTATATACAATTGAGCGGGATCTTGTTAAAGAGCTAAAGAAGCAGCTTATGACAGTCGTTAAAAAGAAAAGGTGTCAATGGAAGAACTACTCTTGTTACTTCTAGTATGGATGAAATTTATAGTTCAGGTGGTTAAGAGAATTTATTCCAGTCCCAATATCCTAGGTCTTGAATTCGAATATATTGCTTGCATAAAAGAAGGGCTCAATTTGAGAAAAACTTTTAAATGATTAAAAGCGCTTTTAGACAAATATTTTTGGTTTCCAAGTGTTTACTCCACTAATATTGTACTTTAGTACTATAAAAATTGGTTCAAAAAACATTTTTCACCAAAAAAACGCTTTTAGTCATTTAAAAGTACTTGGGAAACGAGCCTTAAGCTATTACCAAAGAAAAAGTACTAAAGTGCAATATTAGTGGAGTAAATACACTTGGCTTTGTTTGGAACCGAAATTAGATAAAACCTCCAAAAAAAGGTGTTTAAACTAAGGTCATGCAATGCAGCTGGTCCAAATATAGTTAAACATTTGTCATAAATATAAGGATGACAATACTGATAACATATTCAACTTAAGTACTTGTTTGCATGTACAGATTAGGATAAGTTTGATTATATATTTAAGTGGAGTTCATTCCTCCTTTTTTTATGAAAGCAATTTCTACACTAATAATCCTAAGTGTT
Organism: Heteromeles arbutifolia; assembly: GCA_024362995.1. Lineage (NCBI taxonomy): Eukaryota > Viridiplantae > Streptophyta > Magnoliopsida > Rosales > Rosaceae > Heteromeles > Heteromeles arbutifolia. The sequence continues at coordinate 3,400,172 of JANCRC010000021.1, forward strand.
CATGCAAAAATCACATTTGATAAATTGCTAGTGCTCTTGTTTTCTTGGCTATCATCTATTTATCTTTTTATTTGAGCAATATTCTAATCTGACAGATATTGCAAAAAAAGAGATTCAAATTTAAGTATAGAGAAGAAATAAATTGTTTTAGCCAATTTGATTACGTATAAGTCTGCAACTAATACCTCTTTTTTAGGATAAATATATAAATAATCATGATTATTAGTTATTAGCTATAACTTATCATCATCCTAATTGTTTTATTTTATATGTAATGAAGCCTAACTTGAGGAGGGGAAAATATCATTTTTATAAGGGTTTTTTTATTGACACTCCATATTTTGTTGACTACACCCCACATAAATTATAATATTAAATAACTCATATATCTTGTTATAAAATGACTATTTAAGCCCTAAAAAATACACTTTTAATAGCAAACCTAATAATAATTCAAGAACATGTTGAGATTTTCCTTTTTTCGAGTTGTAGTCTAAGGGTTCAAATTTGAAAACATTTTCTACAGTTCAAATACCAGTTTTTCCAAGAAAATTTCAAAAGATTTTTTTTGGGGGGGGGGGGGGGGGGGGGAGGAACCCATGGGATTTTTCGTAAGGGAAATAGATTGATGTTGATACATGCATAATCATTAACTATGAATCATAAACTGATTCCATTAGGCAGTTAAGAACGCCTGGAACCCATGGGATTTTTCGTAAGGGAAATAGATTGATGTTGATACATGCATAATCATTAACTATGAATCATAAACTGATTCCATTAGGCAGTTAAGAACGCCTGGAAGAAAAAAGTTTCATTTCTCCTTTGAAAGAAGAGACTTCATGAAGATGAAAGCTAACTGAAGTTTGAAATCCCAGAGCAAGATAGGATAAAAACGTAAGAGGTCAAGTCATAGATTAACTCCACTAGCAATCACCTTTATCATTCCTTATGTGGGGTGTAAGGGTACTATAGGAAATTAAATGGGGTGTATTAAGATAATTTTTAATTTCAAAAGTAATTGTGGGGTGTAGTCAACAAAATATGAGGTGTTAATAAAACAACCCTTTTTATAATTTGTGTACATGCATGTCTGTCATGAATGGGGTTTTCTCACTAGGGAGAGGATCTTCTCCGGAGCTGGTTCCACCGGATCCTCCTCCTTCCTCTTCTTTCTCTACACTTTTTCGGCCCCCGGAGTCGGCGTCGTGCTTCCTCGGGGTGGGCGTCGGCCGGAGTCAGCGTCATGGGCTCCCCGAAGCAAGTTATCGGCAATGTCGTAGTAGTCGTTGCCGATTGTGTGGTTTTAAAGTTTTCCGATAACTAGCTCCAGGGAGGCCACGACGTCGACTTCGATCGACGCCCACTCCGGGGGAGCAAGACGCTGATTCTGAGGCCGAAAACCTGCAAAGAAAGAAGATGGAGGAGGATCTGGAGGCTCTGGTGGAACCAGCTCCTGAGAGGATCCTCTTCCTTCTCACTAATGTTAAACTCAAAGGTTTTAACTTTTTGATGTAGCTGTAGCATTGGCGACTGGTCGGTCTCCATTTGTTGAGAGATTTTTTAGGGTGTCAGGAATACGGTCTAGTATATTAAGTGTCATAATACAAGTGGTTCGATACTTGAAAAAAATATTCCAACGTCTTATATCATGATATTTAGTGTATTGGATTGTGTTACCAACACTTCGAAAAATTTATTCGATTTGTCAACCTTAATTATTACCTTGCACTTCATCTTTGGTATTATCTCACTGTTTTTTCTACTCACTTCCATAGATCCATATCTATGTGTGAAGGTCAAAAATCTCCACAGCAGATATTTGACAGAATGACCCATCCAAAAGATGACCACAAAAGGGGGGTCTCTGCTGTTTCTTTCATCCATAAGAGAAGATGGTCCAACTCTTACTAGGAATATGAGGTAGCCCTGTTGATGTTTAAGTTAGGGTTTTGTGGAGAGATTTGGTTTGACATATTTTTGTAGTCTTAATTGTGATTTATAAAAATTATATGATGGAAACATCGTCAAAGTCATCTAAAAATATAGAAAAGCGAAACATTCTTAGGTGTCACTAGTTGTATATATACACTCATGTGTTTTCTTCTGCATCATCACGTGACATATTGTTGTATATAACTGATACAAATGACATTGAGCGAGACTAAGATGTAGGTTAAGTTGCTTAAATTAATACTAGGATTTGCATTATGACTAAATATATATGTATGGGAGATTATTTTCTGACGATATCATGGAAATGTGATCACACATACTTTGAAGGGAGGGGCCTGGCTAGAATGTGAGGCATAACTTATGGTGGGACTTGGTTGGTAATGCTGCATTATATATGACAAATGCATGTGTGTGTGCTTCCAACAGTTCCAGAAGAAAAAGGTAAATCTACTGTTGAATCAGCACATGATTAATGCTAGGTTTACCAACTTTTCAAACTAAATTTATAAATTATGTGACGTGTTACCAATAAGAAATAAACATGTTAATCAACACTTAATAATAATTCAATCATAAAAAAATCATGTCATATTCATCAATAAGAAATAAGCACGTTAATCAACATTTAGGTAATAATCATATCATCAACAATCACATTATATGGGTACAAAATATGATTTAAATAGATGGTCTCTCCACCGTTACCCTCCGCGTCGGCTTTCTTGGCAGGACCTTCGAATTCGTTCACGAAAGCAATGATGGAAGCTTGGTTTGGCTGAAAAAAGCCAGACAACAGAGATAGGTCACACAAAAAAGTTAAAAACAAAAACATTACCGAGAGGGGTGTAATTTTACTAGCTAGTGGATAAACCTTTTCAAATGTTTAGTTTTCGCATAGTAGTCATGCATTTTTGTATGATGAGCCACCACTAGCACCACCATCTCCACCACCTCCACCACCTCCACCATTTCTTGTCTTTCTCCTGTTCCTGCGTCTAGTCTCCGACTCACTCAGATTGTTCCCACAAAGTTACTGACTGTTCTCCCCGAATTGATCCTTGTACGCTTTTTTTTCCCGAGTTTAGTACATTGGATAGTATCTATTTTTCGCTTATAGTGGTGATGGGAGATTTTCAATTTTGTAGATTAGTCAGGACCAAGTAGTAACCCTTTTGTTCTGATCTTTCTAAATGCTGCAATGTCTTGTGTATTTCATTTTTCAGGTGGTTGGTGGGGTTCTCAGTTGTCAAACTAGAAAAAAAAGATAAAGTGATGATATGAATGATTCAGTGTTTGATAATTCTTTGATGGGCTACAAAGAAAAAATCATTTCAATAATTATGACCTGCAAGTACGTTTTACAGATGTGTACGCGGCGAGAAGCGCAAACTCTTGCTTGTAACCACCGATATAGAATATATCCTCTTCTCTCTATCTCTCTCGTCAAGTTCGCGTGCATCGACTTTAATATGATAAAGACTACTCTATTAGCCAAGTTGAGATAAGATGGTGGCTAAGTGCTTTGAAGGATAAAAAACACTGAAAGCATTTAGAGTAAACAAAAGGGACATAAAGTAGGCTAAGTTACAATGGCAGGAGAACAGTGATCCTCATCTATCTTAATGGAGCAAATCGGCCGATGCAGCGATGGATTGGTTCGACGACTCGGCTCTGAGATGAGCCGTGTTGCAGGGCACCTCTCCCTCCAGCTCTCTGAAGGTAGAAGCATTTATATTGTAAGGGCTGCCAATCTGCAGGTTTGTGAGCATTTGGCGAAGGTCACAAGCTTCTTCCTTGAGCCGAGCATTCTCCTCCACAACCCTGTCGTGGGACTCCGAAAGGTTGTTCAACCTGTCTATCAGGCTGTGGTTCTCATTCCTCAGCCGGACCACCTGCGACCAGAGCTCGTCGAGGTGCTTCTGCTTCCTCATCCGCGATCTACGGGCTGATTCTCTGTTGGATATCATTCTCCTGTGCTTCCTCTCGTCGATGACTCTGAGGTGGTGGTGTTCTTCGGCGTCGTCAGAGGTGCTGGAGTTGTTGCTGAGGCTGGAGGATTGTTGAGTGAAGTCATGGCCTATAGGAGGAGGGATTTGATGGGATAAGTTGTTGAACAAAGTGTTGAAATGGAGGGAGGGAATTTGGTTCTGCATGAAGGCAAAGTCAGAGGGATTGGGAAGTGGGATTTCAGGTTCAAAGTAGTGGAGTCCTGAAATGATCTCACCTGGAAGCATGGTTCTCAAAGCTCGGAGTTATTTTGCTTAAGGTTTCTATGGATTTGCAGTTGAAGGGGTTGTGACCTGTGCTTTGGAGGGCAAGGCAGGGGATGACAGCATGAAGAGTGGGAGGGGTTTTATAAAGGGAAGGGAAGTGGGCCAGGTTTAGCAACAAATAAAAGAGCAACAGTTTCAGGGGCTTACATAAGCAAGCATGGACAATTATTGAAACGGGACAGGAAAAGGTGTCTAATGTATGTGGAAGAGATATATGCATCTTAACATGGATCATATTTCACCATGGTTATTGGTGGTGGTATTATAAGACAATGTTACTGTGAATTAATAATTCGACCGTGACTGAGGGAGGGAGATTCAAGTAAGCAGTCGGATATATAAAAAGAGAGATTCGAATCAAGATATTTATGTGTTGAGAAATGCGAATGAGATTCTCTTAAAAGGATAACTCTCTATAAACTCTCTGTCATCTCATATTTTTAGCATAATATTTTATAATATTGTCACATGAATTGACCTTTAATTATGAGGTGACAGAAAGTTTTTGAAAAGTCCAACTTTAAAAGTCTCCGTAACATTTCTCGTATGTGTTTATATATATGAGATTCATGTGCATGAGCATGCGTTTGTAGATTTGGATAATGATTTGGCGTCATATATATATATATATATATATATGATGGTTATTAGAAGAGAAAAAATGTTTATGATGTGGGGGAGTAATAATTATGGTGTGGAATGTTTTGGAAGAGGAGGAAAAACCCTTTGAGAAATGGGGTTGAAGTCAATTTAATTAGTCACTAACATTTTATGTGATGACGCAATGAAGGTCAGTTTAAAAGGTAAATGACTAAAATTAAACTCAGTTTGTGATGACTAAATTAATTTGTGTGTTTTATTTGTTTAATTTGGATGACTCACTGAGCACTTCAACCTTTGGATTGAAGACCCCATCAAGGTGAATTATCACTATATTATCTAAATTTGTTCGCATCAAATACCTAAATATCCATCCATTTTCTTTAAATATTAGATTACTATTGAGTTTTAACTGGCCAAGAACACATCTTTTGCAGATTCCTGAGTGAGCTTTGGCAACATAGTACTGAATAGTGCTTGGCTTTTCAACCCTCTTTCCTTTGTTTATGTTATTTGCATGTTATGGCAAACTTTTATGCTCTTGCATGATGATTTTCTTCTCATATCATATGAAAGACGTGATATCTCTGCAGACATAAACGCTTTTAATCACTTAAACCAAGCAGAATTATTAACTAAACAAATTTCTATAACCAAAAGCTGGTACTCTTGGATAAAAGTATAACGAAAAACAGATTCACTTTAATTCTACTTAGGTCAAACTTTTTGTTTCTTAAGCAAGAAGTGCAGACTTCATGGTGATTGGAAGGGAACTAAATGGCACTTAACCAAAGAGGGCACTTGCACCAAATAGACAACTATTGATATTTTATAATTCATATAGATGACACCTGCTGTGAATTTTTGATAGGATACAAAACCACTTATATGATCTAACTTCCACCACATATTATATATGATATGAAGGTTCAGTGTTCCTCTTACAACCAAGTTTACAAGTTCATCATTATTCTTTCACGACGTATCAAGTAATGCCACCTCAGGAGAGGCCAGTAACACGGCTAATACGCCAAATGTTATAATATATAAGTTTTTTTATACTTAAAAATATATTTTAACAATTTATATTATGATACTTAGTGTACCGAGTTGTATTTCCTGAAAAATTTCTCCTTCCTCATACCTACTTGTCAATTTTTTTATTGAAGATGAATGCTAAAAGAAGATTAGATCAATTAAAAAAGTGGTGTTGCCAAATCTCAGAGCCAGACAGCAACTTGCAGACAAATCTTCTGAATGATTTGCATTTAAAAACAGAGTTCAGCTCCCTGTGATTCTATCCTTACCTTTATTAATCACAATTATTTAACTATGCATGGTTTAGGTGCTTCCCCACTACATCAAACTTCCATTCGGCTTCTAAATTCCAAAGCTAACTGGATAAGACCAGCGAGTGTGATTAAGGAACGTTCCAATAAAACCATCTGCTAAACATGAACCTAACCTCGTGTTCTAACTTTTTAGGAAGATGGAAATAGCACAATCCATTGTGTGTAGATTCAAAACTTCGTACAATTAGTGGCAATGACATTAGTTTGAAGTGTTTTTCAAGATGAGCAATATGTGCTTTTGCATATCTTCATGTTGCCTCAACAAGTTTTTTATCCGACCACTCAATAAGATTTTATATCGCGATTTACCTTCCATCTAACTGAACTTCTATTAACAAACATAATGATACGATGTGATTGAAATATCAAGAACATAAATGATATGTTGATAATCAATAATGTGTTCATATGTTTGTTGATATTAAGTAGTCAAACATTATACGTGATCATGCATCACGACCCAAAATTCTTTCGCTAATAAGAAGTGACACTGTGATACCCTAGCAAAAATGTTAATGAACAAAGACAAAAGAATCACCTAAAATGCACCAAATAATTTCCCATAAATAGGCCCTATGTATAGCTCCTATCCATGACCAAACATACCATTTTTTTTAAATCACAAGTCACAACCTCATGATAAATCAAAATATAAATCCCACAGACAACAAATACAATTTGAAAACTTCGGGTCCTACCCATTAAAAGAAGACAACAAAAGAATAAAGAGAGAAAGCAAAAGACATGATTCACATGAACATGCATCCATGGCTGCTAGTGCTTCAATGGTTTTTCTTACTTTTTTTTTTCCAAAGTTTTTGTGTTTTTGTGTTTTTGCCTAGTCTATATCTATACATGCAGTAACCAATAGTAGCTAGGGTTTTGTAATGGCTGACGGATAGGTATATAGATAAAATATGCAGACACATAAGAGAAAGGGAGCACCGCAAAAGTGAGCAAAGTGTTGCCTACAGAGAGGGGACTGGATTTAACAGCTGCCTATTTCTGGTGCCAAAAATTACATCATCTGGGAATTTTGAGGGCAACCATGGTGAAACAATATGATTATCGTGCACAGTGGGGTCTAATTTGTTTATTTTTTTCTGCAAGCTCTCTCGCGTGGGTGCACGGTGGACCAACCCACTAGGGCCACTCTCGGCCATTTGCTTGGCCCATCAACTCAGCAAGCCCGAGCAAAGTATGAAGCCACCAACCCACCTCCCTCTCACTCTCTCTCTCTCTCTCTCTCTCTCTCTCTCTCTCTCTCTCTCTCTCTCTCTCGTATGCAAACACAAAGCTAATTAACATGGAAGGGGATTCTCTCCCCTCCAAATCTCTCTCATTTTTATTTCCTTCTTATTTGAACGGTTATGATTAAACTACGTTAATATCTTATATTGATTTTTATAGAAACAAAAAGACAAAAAACAAAATGTAAGAGGAGGGAAGAGAAAAAGATGGAAATAGAAAGATAGAGAATTCTACTCCAATTAATATTGGACTGACCATGGGACATGATGAGAATCCTTTTTCAGGCATTATACATGTGGCATATGTCTTGTTAATTGTTACCTTCCCTTTTAGTTTCTTCTTGAACTTATGATTCCCAATTAGTTGATTTTTTTGAAGACATAATCTTTAAAAGTTACCTAAAAAGATAAAAAAATATTCTTCATTGGATCAAATTGCATAATAAGAACGAAATGGAAGAAGATAAAGAACAATACCAATTAAGAAGATTACTAACTTTCCTCAGAATATAAAATAAAGATCTTAAACTCTACTTCACATTAAGGATAACAGATCGATGTTTCTCTCTCTATATATACTCGCAACATTAAATAGGACTTACCATAAGATGATTGCATGCAATCCTAAGCACGATTGCATGCAGTCCGATGTTCAACAAAATGCCTAAAAAGGCTGACATAGAGTGGGAAGCCAAGGGAAATTGCACAAGATGATGTACTTGTTTCATCTTGTTTCCGAGAAGAAAAGTTCTTGAATCTGACGCTTGTTGTGTGGAGAGATTCTTCAACGTGCCTGGAACATGGGCACATATACATACAGTACATATCGTTATACAATTGGAATGACACTTGAAAAAAATTTCCTCCAATTATATAATGACATATGACGTATAGCCCTGGGTTCCGGGCACATTGAAAAGTCTATACTGTGTGAACCTTTTTTTACTTGGTCCCTTATTAAGAGAATTGCTAATGGGACTCCCTTAAAAGTGGGACTCTCTATAGACTCTCTGTCACCTCATGTTTTTTGCACAATGTTTTATAATGTTAGGACGAGAATTGACGTCAAATTGTGAGGTGACAGAGAGTCAATGGAAAGCCCTACTTTTGAGAGAGTCCCTTAACATTCTGCCCCTTATAATAGTGTGGATTCGAGAAGGACATTGTAGAATATTATTATTATTATTATTATTTAATAAAATTGGTATTATTAAGAGAAGGGGAAATGGTTTGAAAATGTTCCAATAAATTGGGGAGGAGAAATAATTCGAAACTATTACAATAATTTAGAGGATGAAAAAGTTTCGAACATGTGGATGCATGAGTACAAACTCAACACCTTATCCACTAAGATATTGAACTAAATTGCAGAAAATTATTACCATGTTGTGTACACTACAATAATTGTTCATAAACTTGAAAAACGAAGACGTTTTGGTCAATATTTTTTTTATAGAAAACTTCATTTTAATCTTTGGCAAAAATGACTTTTAGATTAAAACCATGAATAAGATCAAATTCTAATTTTAGTCCATTAATACATTAATAACCTCATTTATTAATTATATTTTAATTTTTAATTTTTTATCTTTTTCTTCCTAATTTTTAATGTATTAATTTTATTTCATTATAATTTTCATTTCATTTATCGTAATACATTTTGTTGTAAATATTTAGATAAATTAATTTTTGTTATACAATATATTTCGATGTACTTTGTCTTCTTCAATTGGGTATATTACATTCATTATAATACATTTCTGTACATACATTTAGGTACACACATTTCGATACAAACATTTAAGTACATTAATTCAACATAATACATTTTGGTACTAACATTTCAGTGTATACATTTCGGTACACACATTTAGGTACATTAATTTAATATAATACATTTCGGTGCATATATTTCGGTACATACATTTCGATACTAACATTTAAATACATTAGTTCAATATAATACATTTCGGTACTAACATTTATGTACATTAATTGAGTCTTTTAAGTTTGAGGAATGTTGTCACATCCCGGCCCGGGGTGGATCACTTCCCGGGCCCGCTCCACCACCGTAACACGATATTGTCCGCTTTGGGCTTACCATTCCCTCACGGTTTTGTTTCTGGGAACTCACGAGCAACTTCCCAGTGGGTCACCCATCCTGAAGTGCTCTGGCCCCCTTCTCGCTTAATTTCGGAGTTCCTACGAAATCCGAAGCCAGTGAGCTCCCAAAAGGCCTCGTGCTAGGTAGGGATGAGAATATACATTTAAGGATCACTCCCATGGGCGATGTGGGATGTCACAAATGTTAAATAAAATTAATAAATTAAAAAACTCTTTTTTGGTAAAAAAAAATTTAAAATTTGTATATAATAAATTTAAATATTTAATGGGAGACATTAAATAAAATGCACATTAATTATTTTGAATTAAGGACACATCAAAGGATTATAATTAATATGCAATCTAACATCAGATTTATTTTAAATTTCAATCTTCTTAAATGATTAAAGTTTAAAAAAAAACCCCTATTTTTTATCCAAAACATGTAAGAGAGAGTACTCACCACTCCGTATTTAATTACTGGATCTTCTTCTTCCAATGTCATTGCCTGCCATGAAGCTCTTGGAATATCCATGAGACCACTGCAAATGAACATCGATATTTTTATATTTTCATGCATTTTTAGGGTTTTCCCATCACAAATATACAGTCTTTCAAATTTAATTAATTTCTCAGAACCGACACTTGTACCATAGTTGCACTGTCTACACTTTCCACTTCCCCCCACTCAAGCAACTACAACTTTTCTTTCTTCCTCCCTCCAATGCCCTACATGAAGTCATCACCATTCACACTCTGTAGTGATTGGTTCATATAGGATAAGCTCATCACCAATTTTCTCTCCTTGCTAGATTATATCTAATTAATATATGATTCCATTATTTTATTCCATAATCTATAATCTAATTAGCAGCTTGCTAGGCTAGATATGTTGTTCAATCTATATATTCTCCAAATCTTTTCTTGTGGCGTTGTTGTTTATGGAGTATCATTTGTCGTGTATTATTTATGGTGGAAAATGCACCCATATTATTCTAAAATAATCCTAACATCCATGCGTGATTGTCTTTGTGTGCTTAATTAAGCAACTTAATTGAGGTCATGATCCACTTACAATGTGGAAACCAAAAGTTGTTTAGGTGTGATTTTTCAGTGACGAGAATACGGCCCATACAACAAGTGTCATAATACATGTGGTTAAATACTTTAAAAAATGAGAAAATTTGATATAACTCTATTTTTAAGAGTCTCTAAGCACAGATGTATTTCAACTTCCCCCTGACCATCATCGTGCATTTCACCAACACCAGGAATCGAACCCAGGACGACAATGTGAAATATGGGTATAGAATTCGTCTTAACCACTGGGTCACCCTGTGGTGGTTTACCCTTAACTAATTTATTTAGTACAACGCTATATTATACATTGAAGAGAGGGAGAGTTCTGCTAAGCTACACAATGGACAATCTAATTTGGTATTGAATTCGTCATCTACGAGATTCGAACCTAAGACCTCTTGTCATCCACGAAATTCGAACCTAAAACCTCTCACTTACAAGTGAAAAAGAATACCACAAAACCGTAGTACCGAGCTTTACCCTTAATTGCTTGAATATTATGATTTTGGCTTCCTAAAATTTAGCTTGCAGTTTTTGTGTATTTTATCTACTCCTTAATTCCAGTTTGACTTTTCTAGAATTTAGCATTCAGAACCGAACGTCCTTCAAATTTCTGATCTTCCAAACTTTCTACATACCTAAGACTAACCACTGCATAATCTCTTCCCTTCTTTCATGTTCTGCAAATAAACAAGCCATGAAATCAGCAACTAAGAAACAACTAACAACGCTATTTTATACCTTCGTACGTAAGCCAATACACCCCCACCCCAGCAAACCCAATGGCCCAGTAAGCATAAATTATACATGTTGACAACGAAGATAAATTCAATTTGAAAATAAATTACCTGTACAGAACCCCGTTACCTCATTCACCCTTATTCAAATTATGATGGCTAAAAACTCAATTGACTCTGGTTCAAACATATTTAACCGGAAACAGATGCAATCGTAACTTTCATATAAAAAATCCATCCCAAACCAACTGTTCGTTCAATTTGTGTTCATTGTATGCAGGGATAAAAAAGATCTGTTATTCAAACCATAGGGAGTCGATAGAGATTGATGTAATTCGATTTAAAAAAGACTAGTGAATTCTATTCCAAACAGATGTATAAAATTGGACTGTGTTACAAAAATAAAAAAATGGACCCGTATTGAAAAAAAACCCTAAAATAAAATTTCTAACCACTTGTATTATGACAATTGGTGTACCGGACCATATTTCCGACATACTGATTTTTGTTTTTTTTGTGTTTTATAACGAAGGGTTTTTGTGTAATTATCAGTTTTAAAAAGGTAATAATAGTGCCAAGTGTCGTGCCATATGAATTTCAATGTGAAATAAGTTTTTTTTTTTTTTTTTTTTTTTTTTTTGTGTTGTGTGAGAAAATTCATCGAGTCTGATTCTCCTGTTTGAAAAAGGTGTTTTAGTGACACCACCATCATTACTTTCAAAAAATACGATGTTATGATATTGTGTGAATCCAATTCCTTCTAATGTAGCAAAAAAAATTATGGAATCACTTGAAAATAAGCTTTCACTGTATGAATTATTTTCAATGTATGAGTTTTGGATGTCCGTAGAGAAGTCACACTACTAGAAATTTGAGTATAAGCCACTTATTTTGGGGCCACGTCCTGTTCACAAAACAGTGGCGTTTTTAGGCAATAGCCAGAATGCTGTAACATGCATCTGTGTCCATTTGTAAGCCACGGGTATGTCGTGGCCAATGTCTATTTCTCTACGAGTGCAAATCTAAACTAATTATGTAGTAAACACGGGTTTATAACATTAGGCTTGATTCCATGAACAAATACACCCACCGTACTAGTACAATCCTAAAGTCACATGCAGTATTACTGTTGCCAAATTTGCAACCAAAAGACGTGGCACAGTGATCCATCTCAATCCCCTTTGGTATATTTACCAATCATGAACGTCCAAATCTTTGGTGCAACTTAGCCTAAGCTAGCCAATTAATTCTCGAATGTTGACATTTGATTGGTTTCTCCCTAGCTAGCTAAAGGCCCCAAGTTCCTTTTAACTTAACCATGATTATATGGAGATTAACATGTTGATCTAAGAAAACCATCTATAGAACATTGATAAATCAATTTGAATTCTTAATTATAAGAATGATTACGAGGATTCTCTAAGCGTCGAGAGCCACAATCATGTTGTCCTTGATCCACCAAAAACTGGCAGCTAATTTACTAATGACAGCAAATGCACTTGCATTATGTATAAAATGCGCAATGAACTGTTGTTTATGATCTTAGATCGTCATCTTTGAACCTAACTCCACAAAAAGTGCATGCGTAAGCTTGTCAACTTCAAAGCTGGGTGTCTCCATTACCTAGATTAATTGCCTCACTTAATTTCATGTGGATAAAAGCCACCGATTTTGTTAATTAATAGTTAATACGACAACAATTTGGTACTTAGAGTGATGAAAATTGTACCATTACACTAGAAATAAGCAGAGATGTGAAAAAAGAGAACATAAGTGTGCAGAGGAAGAATATAATTACAGTAAATTATGAGAATAATTACAATAAATTATGAGATAAGGAAGTGATTTATGCACACTTATAATATTCTTTCTCTGTACACTTATTTTCTTGTATACACACCCTTGTTTATTTATGACATTTAGATTGAAATTAAAAGAAAAATTAATAGACAAAAAAAATAAAAAAACAAGAATGTACAAAAAAAATAAAAAATATATATGCGAAAATCATGTCGACATACATTAATTAAAAATCACTTTAAGAATATAAAATATGAATGACTGTTTTTAACATATCTAGAAAAGTATCATTTGAGAAGAAAGTGGTATGCATTCATAAGGCAAACAAAAGCCACTTATTAAAGGCAAGGCTTTTAAAAAGGTCTTGAGTGGAATGAGTGTCTCTTTGACTGCATCGAGGGACACTCTTGAGGCCCTATTATTGTCTTCTCCAATTTTATTTTTGGAATGAGACCTCTCCATCTTTCACTCTTTGCGACGTCTGACCCATGAGCATGGGACAATTTATAGCCACGATTTCAGATTTGTTTATGATTCTAGCGAACAGCTTTTCTCATTTTTTAACTTTCTAGTCACTAATGTTAATAGTAGTACTACATGGCTCATCTTCATCATTGGAAACTATAAGTTGGAGTACTCTTCTCACAGAGTCAATGTACCCAAATTCTGCAAAACTTTCGAATTCCAACTAATTTCCTTTTTTTTTTTTACTAACAATACGATATTCACAAAGCTATATTTACAACATGAAGACTCACATGTAACAATTAGATACTAGACTCACCACAACGAGAGTGAAAGAAGTTGAAGTTTCATCATAAACCAATTAGCGATATAGGTAGTGATGACTTAACCTCTTATAAACCGTTGCACGATTTTTCATTTTTCAATGTTTGACTCTTTGTACCTTCATATCCAGTTCTTCACAAAATGATTTTTATAACATGTAATTAACAATTAGGTATCGGTCTCACTATAACAAGAGTTCAAACTAATTTATTTCGGATCCATTAACTTTAGGTGCTAGTGCTAGTCAATTAATAGCCCTTTTGATCCAGAAAAGAAAAGGCTGATGATGATGTATTGTATGGAAAGTTGAGAAATCAGGCCAACAATAAAAACAAGACAGCAAAGAGATCAAAATTAATAATATTATTAATTCAACCAGTGATGGACTCATGGAAATGGCGATAGAAGTTTCTCTAGAGCTGGAAACGAGTGGCTCAGCTTAGTTGAGTAACCTTGTACTAGTTAATTAATTAGCAGTTAGGTTTGGCAAACTTATAAATATTAGTTGGTAGTTCCTACCAAAAGGAAAATAAGATTGGTCAGTAGTCCTAAAAATGATTAGAACGACATTGGAGAGAGGGGATTTAAAATTTGAAAACACAACTTCATCTGCATCTGGTTGCAAGAGTAAACGCTTTTAAACACTCGCGAGTGACAACTTTAAGTCCCTTTCATTGGTTAAGAGATTTCAGGAGAATGCCATGGATGGATACAAACTAGTTGCCAATTAAGGATTGAAAACTGAATAAATTAAAATTCTCAAAAAGTTTAACCCTACTGTACATGCAGATCACAACTAATTAATACATAATTAAGCAGCTAGCTAGCACAATCCTATTCTATCTTATTAATCCATCTGACATAATTGTTGATCTGTTAGGCTAAGCCCATATGGCCATTACTGACATGCCTCCTGCCCCAAAAAGAACTGCAATATAAGACAACATTTGGAGCTTCACATTTGCTTGCAATTTAGTCCCCATGAAATCAGCTGCTAGGAGATCCACCAGCGCCATATAGTTGAGCAGCCCTGCAGATGCAGCATTTAGCAACCCGACCACAATCAGAGCCGTCGGACTGTCGTCACTGTATATATGTGACAGTGCAATCCCCAGTGCTATCCCAAATGGTGTCGTGGCTGAGAAGAAGAACACCATTGTTGCTTTCATCTTCATACCATATTCAGCCTGCAAGCCACATTAATTTGAAGCATGTTTTAGGATTAATTATACAATTTATACTTTAGTTGGCTACTTAAAGATGAATAAGAACTCATACTCAAAATTTCTCAAAATTGTTCGTTGTCTATTTATAGAACTTTGTGTTTATAATTAGAACCGTTCATATTATAAATCACCCTATAAAGATCGCCTCTGCAAGAAATCAATTAAAACTAAGGCCGTTTAGTCATCAAACTGTTTAAAAACAAATGAACGGTATTGGTAAAAGCATTACAAACCGTCTATGTATTTGCTACAATAGATTAATTAAACAACCTTAGTTTAAATTTATTTTTTGCAGAGATGATCTTTACAGTATGATTCATAGTATGAATGGTTCTGATTATAAGCACAAAGCTCTGTGATTAAAACACTAAGAGTTTTGAGTATAAATACATATTCATCTTTGAGTAGCCAAGTATTGTTCATTAATAAATACAAGGCTAGTACATTAGTTGGTGAATAATGAATTAATAATCACCTGTAGTATGCATCCGCCAAGACCCATTCCTTCAAATAGTTGATGGAAACAAAGGGCAGCAATAAGTGGTCTGATTGTGCATGGATTATCAGATGCCCCCATTGATAATCCAATCACTACCGAGTGCACTACAATTCCTAGTTCCAATACCTGCATGCATCAACACTCCAACTCAGTTAAAAATGATTCAAACTCTAACTTAGTTTCAAAGTAATGCTCGATTAATAGGTTTAATTTAGTTGAATACGCTAAGCAAGTTTAAATGGTTAAGAGTATTCGAGCACGAGTAACAAACTACACAAGATCATAAGATTAATACCTGTGCCACAACACGATATCTCAGCAACTGTGAATCCTTATCGTCGAGTCCATCTTCAGTCTTAATGTCATGACCATGCCCAAAAGGCTCTATTTGAGAAGAGCTATTTTTGGCATTCTCCTCATCTTCGGCGCGAGCTGCGCCGCGAACTAAATATTTCCTATAGTGACTCATCGAAAACGAGTCCACCATGAGGGTAAGAACGGCTGAAAGCATTGCCACAAACGTTGTGAATGGAAACTTCCTCCACGGATGTTCGGGCAAGCACTCGGATGTCAAGCAATCGAACGAGTCGGGCAAAACGTGCATGTACCCCGTGGCAAGTATGACACCGGAGGCGAACGCTTTGACAATGACGAACATGTTTTTGCCTGGTTGGAGAGCCGAAATCTTGCGTGAAAACATCGGCAAGCAGACACCAATCATGCTCGTGACCAAAATGGCAAATAAAGCAATGATCTTCAGTATCAAGGCCTTGGATTTGTCGTGGCATTGTCCTTTGGATTTGGACCCACATTGCTGTGGTTCCTTGGCGGCTGCATTGCCGGCAATGCTGATGAGGAGGAGGATGACGGCGAGGGCATAGAGTTTGGCAGCCATTGAAGTACTTGCTTAGTAGTGGGATATCTATGTTGGTGTGTGAAGCTGAGTTTGTTGGAATTAGGGTTTTATAGATTCAAACCTAGGTCAAATGCCAGGAATACCCCTGATGCGAGATTTGTTTTAGTTGGTTTGGAGTGGTGAATTTTGAGATGAATAAGGGTAGTTTGGAGAGCATGGACTGGGACGAAGAAAAATTGTGACGGGCGTGTGGTGAGCTTTTGGCATGCGCAGAGTTTAACCGAGAGTTCTGTGCTACGTCATCAGTTGGACTCGTCCTAGTCAGCTGCATGGATGTCGTGGCATATTTCTAAAAGAGACTTAATTAACTTTAATCAATTTTAGTAAAATTAATTAATGAAGATAATTAATGTTTTTATTAAAGTTAAATGATTAAAAAGGAATAAAAGTATATACCTGTTTAGCTTAATTCAAAATCTCTCAGAAAAAATAAATATATACTAATTTAGCCTAATTCAAATTGGGAATTAGACATTTTTTAAAATGCTTACAGAAATTATTTTTAATTGTATTTATAATTTTTTTTTTTTAGAAATATTTATGCTTTTTTTGTTGTTGGATAATTTTTTTTTTTTTTGAAAAAGACTCCTATCAAAGATAAACTCCAACCTCTTTTATCCAGCCTGTTTTCAAATCCCCCTTTTGGTAAGAAGATCCAACAAAATTCACCCATTTAAAAAACCGGATGAGGATCCTCCTAGATTCTTTTTGTGAGGATTCTAGGGATCAATTTATCTTAGTCGTTCATTGTACATTTTGCGACCAACTTTCGATAGGTACCGTTTGTGTTCAATTTTAAATAAAAAATTTAAAATAATTTCTTACCGTAAGATGACTGATGAACGGATAGGATGAACTGCTCTATCAGATCCTCATAAAGAGGATCTGAATATGATCCTATTCTTGAAAAACCAAACGGACAACCGACATTACCCTGGGCCCAATAGGACCAGTAGGCCCAATAGACTCAATTAGCCCACAGGAATGCAAATGTATAACGGTCACCAGAACAGAAACATCAACAGCAACAGCGGCAGAGACGACACTGTTTCCTTATCCCCTTCTCTCCACCTTCAACTTCTTTCACTTCTCTCTCTCTCTGAAACTTCCCTCCCTCCTTTTTCTTTTCTCTTCTTCACATGCGATGCTATTGCTCACAAATTCTCTCTCTTTCCTGCATGGCAAGAGGTCCCTGTCTTTCCCGCGCACAACGACCCCACCGCCGCCGCCCTTCTTATTCCTGAACCCAAACTCCCGCCATTTTCGACTCCCTCAAAAGTCTTTTTTTTCTCCACTCTCATTTATTTCCACTTAAATTATGTCACTTTTATTTGATTTTTCGTATTATTTTTGTTTTTGAGGCTGCTGGAGGAGTAAGATTCGACGGCCCGGAGATCGAAGTCGGCGAAGTGTCGGAAACCGAAGACAGTGACTTAGTGATCGAGACAGCGTTCACGCGGACGCTGACTATGGCGTTGAATCTTCCTCAAGGACTTGAAAAGATCAGAGAGGCCGTTGAGGAGTTGAAGCTCAATCCTCCTTCCACTTGTACCGGAATTCATAGGTTTCACGTAATTAAAAATCTCCGGTTTCATACTGGTTTATCATACAATGTGCATTGTGATGGCGAATTTCACAGATGGCTGTGCCGCTGAGTGCCAAAGCCTGAACTGGTTTTGCATGCAGTCAACTGGAGTCGTATGCGGTTTATCCTCTGTTTTTCATTGGCAAGGATGTCGAAAACCCGAGTTATAAATCGCTGTACGTGAATGAAACCCGAGGACTTTTCGGAATTGGTACCGCGGTTCACTTTGCACGTTCATCATCTTCTTCTTCGTTCAAAAGGTTAGTTCTTGTCTTTCTTTTTGCCCTCGTTGATTTTGATGGGACACCCACACAAGTTGCTCATGTCGTAGCATCACTTGTGGAAGAAGGATTTACTGCAGCAAAGCTGAGGGCACTATATATTCTCATCTCTCTGAACTCATATTGTTACCATTACAAAGATTCTTGTCAATACGACTTTGTTATTATGCATCAAAGGAAGTGAAGGCTTTGGTTTGTGGCTTTCCAATGATTTTTGCAACAGGTAGCTATACAGGCAGTGAGAAAGAAAGTTGGATACCGGATTCAAGTTCGCGCTGACGCCAATCGGAACTGGACATATAAAGAAGCTATCCAGTTTGGATCCTCGGTAAAGGATTGCGATCTGCAGTATTTAGAGGTATTCACTCTGCAAAATTGGTTAACTTAACATTTCTACTCTACATTACCACTCCACATTACCACTCCCTCCCGAGGGATGGAATCTCTTTCAGATCAAATTTTATGTGGTTGGCATACTTTAACGATTTAACTTTTGGCCTCATCTATATTTGTTAGGATTAGTGATACTTGTCAATGTATCTTAATGCCATCGTTGACCCTGAGACTATCTATTTGTTCCAGGAACCTGTTCAAAATGAAGGCGATATTATCAGATTCTGTGAAGAAAGTGGGTTACTTGTGGCACTGGATGAAACTATTGACAGTATTAGAGAACATCAACTTGATAAGCTGGTGAAGTATATCCGTCCGGGAATAGTAGCTACTGTGAGTGGCAGTTTATACATTGCTCATTAGTGTCTTAATCTTTTGCAATTTGGTGTCTTTGTTACTGAAATTTATGACCATTCGATGGCGTGTTCCTGATTTAGGTTTTTCATATTGGTTCTTTCAGGTTATTAAACCTAGCGTTGTCGGTGGCTTCGGAAATACAGCAATCATTGCCCAGTGGGCACAGCCGCACCAAAAAATGGCTGTTGTTAGTGTTGCGTTTGAAAGTGGCCTAGGTTTGTCAGCATATTCAGTTTTGCTGTTATCTCAACCAAAAGAATTCAGAAATCTGTGAAATGATGAATTATTCATTGGCCCCGTCAATAGCTCATGGTTTAGGAACTTACTGCTGGCTAAAAGAAGATGTAACGGCTAACGACCACTCCTCTCAAGATAGGCTGTAATCCATATAGTGGCTTCGTAGAAGCATCGTTGCTGATCAAGTTCTTGAAAAATTTCAAATAAATGGCAACGTAGTTCATAGAAATTTTACTGGAGAGCAAGTCCTTGTATTCTAGCTCACTGTAGATTCAAAGGGTTTCTCTTATCCCATCAAAGTCCTTCCCTCAAAGTCCACGAGATTGGACAAAGATACGACGTTAGTTAAAATTTCATATACGTGAAACTCTCTCTCTCTCTCTCTCTCTCTCTCTCTCTCTCTCTCTCTCTCTCTCTCTCTCTCTCAAGTTGCATTGGTTTCCTGTTTCAGCCTCAATTCATACTTGATCGTGAAAGCTTGATGAAGTCTTCATTGATGCTAGGCGTGGACTATGAGATGGTAAATAATTGGATCACTTGCTCTTACGTTCTGCCCTAGTATACCTGTGACAGATCCAAAATTCGAACCTTGAGAAGTTTTAGAGTTAAAGGTTCAAGTTTTTTAGATAGAAACAGAGCATAAAGCGCGCAAAAAAATTCAGTTTATTCGCTAAAAAACATTTTGTTGAACATTTGGTGGACTTATTGTCGTATGTTGAACGAAATTGTGTACAAGTCAAAAGATATTGGCATATACCAAAGCAATATGACGAGTGCTATTGAGAGAACTTATCACGTGTTATCCATGCAACCTGCGAAAGGTATTTTGTCGAACACTTAGTCTACACAAAAAGAGGCCGTACCAAATATTCAAAGAGTCCTCGGAAGATTGTCACATATATATTTCTCGAACTTCGAGTGGTTATGAGATCTCAATGTGCATCCACCACGGAGTATACGAACGATGATTGCGACAATCGATGCGAGATGTGCGTAGGTGTAGTCCATTGTGGAATGTTGAGATCAATGGTTTATCAGCCCGACATCAATGGTTTTGCACACCCATCACCATGTTTTTAACAGACCCATTACAAACTCACAATCACCTTCTAATGAAATTTTCTTTAGTAAGGAAAATTAAAATCACTCTCAACCTTGTTGCTCAAGAATTAATTTTGATTATTTATTTTTGAAAAGAAGGCTTGATTATTGGTTTTGCATACTGTTTAGGCCCAAAATATCAGTTTGGGCCGAATTAGAATTATTCTCGGCCTGGAAAGCTCTATTTGGAAGCTTGTGGGTTATTTAGCCCATGGGCCGAGGTCGGCCGGGGCTGGTTAGGAAGAGGTTTGTTTGGATAGAGACGAAGCAGGCAGAGTCCTACGGATAGCATGAATCCTGATGCATTAAGGGGTCTCGGCGAGGATGAGGTATGAAGGTGCGTGCGACATGATAAAGGCTAGGTTCAAAGTCCTGATTGAAGAAGGATTAGTCGAGGTAATTTTGGATTAGGATAAGGAGTCCTAATTCGAGTGTGACTTGGACTTGATTACAGAGATGCTCCTATAAATACAGAGGCAGTCGCACCATTCAAGCTCTCCAACTCAACACACAAATCTGCCCTGCGCAAACCCTCGCTCTACGCGAAACCTCTCAACAACCTTGAGATTTTTATTTTCCTTTTCGCCAACACATCTTCAGTTTGGATAAACAGCACTGTGAAGGCAACCGGTGGTATCTTCAGTTTGGATAAACAGCACTATCGCCGTAGAATCAGCCGACCGCGGAGCACCTTCACAGCACTGCAAAGGGGCCGACTGGTTATCTATCCAAGTCTCGGTCGAGAAGGATTTTCGAATCCTTATTGGCAGAGGTCATCTCATTAGCCTTCTCGGCGAAGTGAGGTGTTACGGTTTACTCGAGCTCGGCACATTGAACGCCAAGTTGCATGATCGGATACTCACAAGTTGGCTTTAGAGTTCGGCATTCTGACGGCCGAACCACATTCACCATCAAGACGTACATCCGCTTTGAGTATTTGTGCCCTTACACCTTGGTGTCAATTCGGCGTGAGTTTACTCTGACGAATACCATCACTGTGACCGAATCTGACGACGACGATTTGTGAACTTCGTATAGTTAGTAGCCTTGTCTTCAGGCTTTAGAATCCAAGAGCCGAGTCAAGTTCCTTCCTCGGCCGCAATCGCAAGACGCAGAAGTCAGCCGTGCGCTCAACACAACATCAACAAATTTTACTCCTCGGCCGAGCTCGGCCGACGAGTTGGCACGCCCCGCACACAACCGAAGGACGTAGTTAGCTTATTAGTTACTCGGCCTGCGCGCCACGTAGGCTTGGTAGTTTTTAGGGTCAACACATACCTAGGACAACAAAACTAAAGCTAAGAAATCGGACTTGGGGAAGGAGAATACGGATCCTCGACGCATTTGCATTTGTGACGAACACATTTGGGACGTCCATCAATACAATATAAATCTCGGCAGTCATTCAGAGCATAGCAACGAATATTGCCAGCTTGCTGTCCGTCTAAGCAACTGCATTTTCCGTCGCTACAAATGACCCTGTCGCCAACGCACTTGAATTTTCCTTCACATTCACGGCTAGTCGAACATCGGCCTGTTTCCGGTGACTGGGCGATTTCAGGTGCCCGTGCAGAGCCGCCCAAAAACTCTAAGCATGTGCATTTGTTGTCGAGGCAGATAACTATGCCTGAAGATGAGCATTCGGTTTCGTTGCACCCGGAGTCGGCAGAACATCGTTCTTGAACCAAACTCCTGGCTTGTGCTCCTGTCAACCTTGAAAATCCTACACCTGCAAATAATATTGCATTAGTGAAAGTTATGTAAATGTAATGCAAATTAGCACTAATTAATTATACAAGAGAATAGAAATAGTGAGAAAAACTCACAAGTTGCAATGACCAAGAAAACGACTATGTTAGATGCAGCCTTCTCCATTTTGTTGTGATTTGTGTGACCGTCACACCTGGGGTTAATTTGATTTCCAAGGCTTGCGTTGCATTATACTAATCGAGCTCTTTAGGGTTGTATTTATAGGGTTCGCATGTAGTTTTAACGCCCAAGTCGGCTGAAATTAGCAGGTTAATTAATTACTTTCCTAACCATGAGATGCTTCATCGATTCATTTCTTGAAATTTAGAGTACTCGCGTTAGCTGTTAACCATGGCTGAGAGAACAGAAAGAGAGAAATACAGAGAAGAGTTGAGAGAATTCTAGAAATTAAGAAGAAATTAATCTCAGATTAAAATGATCTGAGAATGAATTACACTCTTTTGTTTTTACAGAGATACATATACTTAGCTAGAAATGCTTAGAAGCTAACTCTTAACAACCTCTATAATAAATGCCTAATCTAATGACACTTGGCAAATATTACAATGATTAGATCTCTACACATAACATTAGCTAGCCAATTACCCTTGATCACACCACAAACTTGTTATAATTTAATCGGCTTATCACAGTACAGAGAGTGCTGGGTGCACTTCGTTATACATTTAGTTGTGAATCTTGTCATTAACGAATCTTCCCAATATATACATGTTATAATCAAAACCATTCATTTCTTAAATCAACATTTAAAAAAAGAAAACTAATAAAAAGACTTCAAAACTTTGAGTTTTAAGAAAAAAATCATCCTATAACTTTATTTAATGATAAGGACAAGAGAAAGAAAACAAAAAACTAAAAACCCAAAAAAACCTAACTAAAGCGCGTGTCAAGAGCACCCAACCAATCCTTCAATTGCATAACCCTTTGACATAATCCAAGCATATTTTATTCCTCTAAAACTAAAATTTCAAATTGAAGTGGGTTCCGTTCGATTCAAAACTACATCTGGGGCGGTATGTTTGGGAGGGAGTCGGTCAGGTGTGAGTTTGGATGGTTGGGGGTAGGGGTGGGGCAACATCATTGACAACATCGTTGGACTCATCACCTATTTTTCTAGTAATGGTATTGAGCTATTAGCCATGCATGACTTTAACGGCATGGACGTTGATCTCTATCATGTTTTTCTTTTTTTTAAAATCTTTTTATTGCATCTTTGTGTTTACTTCCATATCTCTATCTCTTTACATATTTATCCTCACTAGTGATTGGAGCAACCGAGCAAAGGTCACAAACTTGACACTTTACGTTGTTCCAAAGTCTTCACTGATTTTGTGCATCAACATATATATTAAAAAATTTAGGTCATATGAGGCTTCACCTCACACCTAGGTAGAGCTATCTGCATGCCTCGCCGACACCTTGCCCTTTTAATACACTGTTATCAAGCTCCAATGGTGTCCGACTCGGTAAATTGTCCAGGTGACCGAGGACTTCATGGGCTAGTCTGCATCGATGCGAAGTCCAACTCTTGATCAGAATCGGCCACTTCCTCAAAATCATAGAAGGGATTCGCCTGCAATGGAAGCCACAAAGAAATATTTTTAACACATACATTTGGCTCCAACACAAAACGAAATACTTATCAGGAATTTATGAAATCTCGAATCAGTAAACACAAATACCTGAGGTCTTGGAGTGACTGCTTCAAAGCTATGAAAAACAGGATTATCAAAATTTGGGGGTTCCAGAACGATGTAAGCTCCTTTATTTCTGCACCTATCTTCTGTCCCCTGCATGTGCATGAAGAGATTAGTGTCAATTTACAGAATGCAAAAACAGGCACATAAACTATTTCATAAAATCCGTAAGTAAAACCAAACGTAGATGAACTTGAAGGCTCAATCAAGAGTTAAGAAAGCATCACAGCATGAGTCGGGAGATGGACTAGTTACAAATAGTCAATAGCTATACATTTAGACACACAGAAACACATTTCATGTGTTGCATCTATAGATTTTAGTTTTATATTGGTTCTTTCTTCACTGGGTTCAAGTCCCGTACTTTATCTATGCTCTTTTCCTATTACGCAAACGATTTCTATACAGATGTTTCATGGGTGGAATCATCCAATCACTATCTTACTATCTTGATATCCAATTACTATCTTTGATATTTCCAGTTACAAGGCTAAAAGAAAGTATTCATTCTGGTTTACTTCTATTACTATCTTGATATCACAAACCTCCCAAACCTATAGAACTTACCAATGTTAATAATAAAGATAATTGAGTTTAGGATCTTAGAAGGAAACAGGCAAAACCACATCAGCACAACCATAAATGCACCAAGCAAACTTTGCATCGCAATTTGACAAAACTATGAACACAACAAATACCAATCTCAAAAGATCCTAAACAAACCTGAAATTGTGGGTAGTCTGCAGCACTAAACAAAGTAATGAGTTTTCCTGACTCCACAATGTGATCTATGGTGAACCCGTTATCCATTCCATCAAGACCTGGCCTCTGCCTCTTGTCCCGCGCATCAGGGCCTTCATGCATTCTAATAATCAACTGTGGTTTTGACAATATAGAATAACCCAAATCTTAGTATTGCACCTCTATTATGATTACCAGTTACGCAAATACAACACAAGTAAACGTAACAAGAGAGTAGAAAGAAATCATCTCATGCTTAGTGTGTGAGAGAAACGTAAGTGCAACAGGCTTTGTGCAGTTTAGAAACATTACAGCTGCTAGCCATTTTTAAAAGGATTAAAACTAGACATTTTCTTTCCTTTAATAGTAAAATTTTAACGGAAGACATAGCCAAACCCCACCCACCATCTACCTATTGAGCCAAGGTCAAGGTGGTTAAAAACTATCAAAGCAATAACAAAACCATAAGCACCTGCATCTCTTATACATGCTTTCATAACAAGCTTTAACACTCATCATGTAACTCGAACCTAAAATACGCCATTGTAAGAACCTATTTGTTGTCAACATTATATTAGGGTTAACAACTGATCATCCGTCAGATATTGTTTTCGACTAATTAACTTTGTATGAACATTCAAAATTATATTGAAGGACTTATCCGCATTTGTTTTTAAAAGTTACCTAAATTTAAATTCACAGCACTTAGGAACACCAGTAACCAAAATTAATCAAAGGTTTATTTCTAGAAAAGAAATGTGCATCATCTCTAGATTACAGTTAAAGCATGCCATGTTTCGAAGTCACAATATGCTATTAATTGAATGCATCACTTAACAACTAACACAAGCAAGTCACCAGAAGTTAGACAACAAAAGGCATAATGTTAAAGATCATAGCATCGACAAAATATCCCACAACATATTGGTTTCCAACATGTAAGTTGTAACCGTGCAAGTAAACTAACATTCAATTGCCTAAAACCAAGAAATGCAGATTCCATCTTGTATATACCCTTGAGTTGAGACTTCTTGAGAAAATCCTCAGTGCAGTCAGGGCCCCAAAGCAAACCAATGCCTCTCTCTATATTCAAAGAAAGACCGGGATCCATGGAGGGATCTGACCATAGCACGTCACCAGGAATCAAGTTCGAACCTTCACACGAAGGATCCAAAACCAATCTTTGAGCCTTCTTTAATTCTTCAAACGTGCCAAGAGACAATGGACTGCTCAGTTCAGGATCGAAAGCTATTCTCCTTCTCTTCTTTCCTTTTGATCTCTTGGGGTATGCCGCCATGCTGCGAAACAGCCCACCATGAGCAGTATATACATATTTCCCGATAATGGATGTCAAAGGGAGACGCTTAAAGCACCAGAGAAATTGTCGGTATACATCTTTCCCTTTGTCTCCATACTTTGTCAACACTTCCTTCTCAAATCCATAAACGGAAGTGCAGTATTTGGATTCATGATTTCCTCTAAGAAGATAATGTTGGAAGCTAATCAGTTTCTGACATCAAGGGATCGAAGGCAGCAAGGAGCTCCCGAGCATGGGTGTTGTCTGCATTGAAGAAGAAAAGAAGAAGAAAGGTCTTTAGCCTCCAACAGCTAGTTTTTTGTTTAAATGTATGTGAGAGTGTGTGAGTGACAAGTGTACACTCCAAATTAAATCACTTAACCCCAAATGAAGGGCTAGGATTTAATCTGGAGTAGTAAGGCTTAAATGATTGTTAAAGTCTCTTGTCAATCACTCTTAGATCAAGTATGGGTCATGGCAATGCACCATACCCTTACAAGCATTCACCTACTTAATGAAATCAAGGCTGTTGCAATTTGACACAGCTGGTATCCAATCTCTAAGTCCTCTCCATTCTCTATCATTCCAATTGGTGGAAACCCATCCAAACAATCAACCAAAAACACCAAATCAAACAAACTCTAATATGGCCTCAGAGCTTAGTTTCTGATCTTGCAACTTTTTGGGCGTAATCTATGCAAGTTGAGATCTTTGGGAGCACCTACGTAGTGTCCTCAACAACAACGACCAACAAACAACCCTGAAAATGAATGAAGGGATCCAGCAGTAGCAGTGAGCTAAAAGCTCCAGTCTTTGATGTAGAGAACTATGACTTTTGGAGAATAAGAATGACAACCATTTTCAAGTCCTATGATCTATGGGATATGGTTCAATATGGGTATGAACTTCCTGAATGGAGGTCGATGCTCTAGAGGAGGACCTTACAAAAACACAACTCAAAACACTGAAGCAGAATTGGATGAATGATGCTACAGCACTTGGAATCATCCAAGGTGCTGTCTCAGACACCATTTTCCCGAGGATAGCAAATGAAGAGACTGCAAAGGTAAAACTTCAGTCCCTTAGAAGAGATTTTGAGTATACAAGAATAAGGGAGAATGAGCTGTTAAAAAACTACTTTACTAGGCTATTTGATGTTGTAAACAAGATGAAAACATATGGTGAGGAACTGCCTAATGAAAGAATTGTCCAGAAACTGTTAATTAGTTTGACTAAACCCTATGATTCAATAGTGAGTGTCATTAAAGAAACCAAAGACACTAAAACTATTATTGTGCAAGATGTGATGGCATCCTTAAGAGCTTTTGACCAAAGGCTCGATAGGCATGCTGATTTTGCACCTAAGAAAGCTTTTCAATCACTCAATGTTGGATCTACTAGTCAAGCTAGTGCAACCAAACAAAAACCACAGTGAAAGGGCAAGAACAAGAAATGGGAAGGAAATGGGTATCAAAACTCTAGACCTAACCAAGGCAACTACTCAAATGAAGGTTCAAGAACCAAGCAGCAATGCAAGCACTGTGACAAATTCCATCTTGGAGAGTGTTGGTTCAAGGACAAGCCTTGGTGCCACAAATGCAACAGGTTCGGGCACATCATGAAGGACTGCAGATCAAAGAATGTGCAGCAAGTGAATTGTGCAAATCAAGTGGAGGAAGAAGCAAATGTTTATAGTACTTTCAGTGCAAAAGTGGAGAAAAACAATGAAGTGTGGTACATTGACAGTGGCTACAGCAACCACATGACTACACATGAGTCATTACTCATTGACATTGACATAAACTTCACTGGAAAAGTGAAAATGGGAGATTGAAACATTGTCAATGCCACTGGAAGAGGAACTCTGGTTATCAACACCAAGAAGGGAAGAAGATGCATAAGGGAGGTGATGCTAGTGCCTGGATTGGATGATAATCTACTTAGTGTGGGTCAAATGATGGAGCATGGTTATTTCCTACTCTTTGGGGGAACTGTGGTCGAGATCTACGATGACAGGTCCCTATCAAACCTGGTGACTAGAGTGGAAGTGAAAAACAGAAGTTTTGCACTTATGTTGAAGTACTTAGAAGAAGTGGCAAGGAAAGCAAGTGTGACAGGTTCAATTAAGCTATGGCACAAGAGGCTTGGTCACTTAAACATGACAAGTCTAGAAAATCTGCAAAAGCATGAAATGGTACAAGGTATACCAAAGTTGGATCAATGCAGTGAAACCTATGAAGGGTGTGTATTTGGCAAACATCATAGAGATCCATTTGAAGCTAGAAAGGCTTGAAAGGCAACAAAGCTACTCGAATTGATTCACACGGATGTGTGTGGACCAATCCAAACAACAATAATCAGTGGAAACAGGTATTTCCTAACCTTTATTGACGACTACTCACGGATGTGTTGGGTGTATTTCATGAGGTTCAAGTCTGAAGTATTCACAATATTCAAGAAGTTCAAAGGAATGGTGGAATTGCAAAGTGGATACCAAATCAAAAGACTAAGAAGTGATAGGGGAGGAGAGTACACCTCTCTTGAGTTCAATGCATTATGTGAAGATGTGGGGTTAAAGAAGCAACTCATTGTGGCTTATTCACCACAACATAATGGGATTGCAGAAATGAATAATAGGACTATAGTCGAAATGGGTAAGTCTATGATGCATGAGAAGAACATGCCCTATACATTTTGGGGTGAAGCTGTGAACACCTCAGTGTACTTATTGAATAGGTGCCCTACTAAAGCATTGGACAAGAAGACTCAATTTGAAGTGTTCAGTGGTAGAAAGCCATATGTGAAGCACCTGAGAGTGTTTGGCTCAGTGTCCTATACTCACATTCCTCAATAACTAAGGCACAAGTTGGAGAAATCAAGCAACAATGGTGTTTTCGTAGGCTATGGTACTAGTGAAAAAGGGTACAGAGTTTACAATCTGACAACTCAGAAGATAATCCTATCAAGGGATGTTATCTTTGATGAAGACTCAACATGGAACTGGGAAACAAGGGTAGAAGAGAAGGATAGTGTCTCTCTACAACTTGACCTCAACAAAAGACAAACAAGGGAGCCTATGGAGACCTCAATTCAAGAAGAAGTCACAGAGAATGGTGACATACAAGGGACTCCACAGTAAGCATGGGTCCACAACCTAGTCAATCACAGATACTCCAAGTTCAACTCCAGTGAGGTTGAGAAACTTGGATGAGATCTATGCTACATGTAACTACTATGTAGTGGAACTAGAAACATATGAAGAAGCTGAGAAAGACAAAGCTTGGAAGAAAGCAATGAAGGAAGAGCTTGAAATGATTGAAAAGAATGACACTTAGGAACTTCTCAATCGACCAAGTGACAAACCTGTGATTGGAGTGAAATGGGTGTACAAAGTCAAGCTCAACCTAGATGGTTCTGTGCAAAAGAACAAGGCCAGGTTGGTGGCCAAAGGTCACTCACAGAAACCAGGTGTAGACTTCAATGAAACTTTTGCTCCAACAGCAAGGTTAAACACCATAAGAACCTTGATAGCCTTAACAGCCAAAAAGGGTTCGAAGCTGCATCAATTGGATGTCAAATCTGCATTTCTAAATGGAGTGCTAGAGGATGAGGTGTTTGTGGAACAACCTCAAAGGTACACAAGTCAAGAGTTTCCAGAGAAGGTGTACAAGTTAAGGAAGGCTCTCTATGGCCTAAAACAAGCTCTAAGGGCTTGGTACAGTGAGATTGACTCTTATTTCACTGAGAAAGAATTTCAAAAAAGTCCTAGTGAAGCTACACTTTACACCAAAATATAAAGCAACAACAAGACCCTTATTGTTTCAATC
Organism: Heteromeles arbutifolia; assembly: GCA_024362995.1. Classification (NCBI taxonomy): domain Eukaryota; kingdom Viridiplantae; phylum Streptophyta; class Magnoliopsida; order Rosales; family Rosaceae; genus Heteromeles; species Heteromeles arbutifolia. Next base: position 3,430,039 of record JANCRC010000021.1, read on the forward strand.
TATGTGGATGATGTGGTCGACATTGGAAATGATGCTGCAATGATTGAAGAGTTCAAGGAAGAGATGATGAAGAGGTATGAAATGACTGACCTAGGCCTCTTGCATCATTTTCTTGGCATTGGGGTAATTCAAGAAGCAAGTAGCATTTTCATCCATCAAAGGAAGTATGCTGAAACCTTGCTTGAAAAGTTTGGATTAAAGGGATGCAAACCGGTCTCTACACCACTAATTGCAAATGAGAAGCTCAAGAAGGATGATAAAAGTGAACTTGCAGATGCTAGTCTTTACAAAAGCATGTTGGCAGTCTATTGTACCTAACTGCAACAAGGCCGGATCTAATGTTCTCAGGAAGCCTACTTTCTAGGTTTATGTAGAATCCTAGCAAGATACATATGGGCACAGCTAAGAGAGTGCTGAGATATATGCAAAGAACACTTGATTATGGGATCAAATATGAAATGGGGAAGTCAACTATCCTAATTGGATTTTGTGACGGTGACTAGGGTGGCAGTGAAGATGATAGCAGAAGCACATTAGGCTACGCTTTCACCTTTGGTTCAGGGGTATTTTCGTGGGCCTCTGTGAAGCAACAAAGTGTTGCACTGTCCACAGCCGAGGCAGAGTATGTGAGTGCATCAGAAGCTACAGCTCAAGCTATTTGGCTAAGGTTCATACTTAAATACTTTGAAGAATTGCAGGTTAATGCCACACTACTTCTGTGTGACAACACTTCTGCAATCGCCATGACCAAAAACCCAGTATTTCATCAGAGAACAAAGCACATCAAAAGAAGGTATCATTTCATCAGAGAGGCATTGCAAGACAACACAATCAAGTTAATCTATTGCATCACAGAAGATCAGATCGCAGACATTTTCACAAAAGCATTACCTAAGGAGAGATTCAATTACCTGAGGGGTTTGCTCGGAATGACTCCCATAAGTAGTTTAGAAGGGAGTGTTGGAAGCTAAACAGCTTCTGACATCAAAGGATCGAAGGCAGCAAGGAGCTCCCGAGCATGGGTGTTGTCTGCATCGAAGAAGAAAAGAAAAAGAAATGTCTTTAGCCTCCAACGGCTAGTTTTTGTTTAAATGTATGTGAGAGTGTGTGAGTGACAAGTGTACACTCCATATTAAATCACTTAACCCCAAATGAAGGGTTATGATTTAATATGGAGTAGTAAGGCTTAAATGATTGTTAAAGTCTCTTGTCAATCACTCTTAGATCAAGTATGGGTTATGGCAATGCACCATACCCTTACAAGCATTCACCTACTTAATGAAATCAAGGCTGCTGCAACTTGTATCATTATCTCTCTCTTCTTCTCTTTCTCTCTCTATCCCGAGACTCTCTCTTCTTCTCCTTCTCTCTATTGCACCCAATCAAAACTCATATCCTCTCTCTATCTTCTTCTCATTTTCTCTCTTCTTTTCATTTTCTCTCTATCCTGAGACTCTCTCTTCTCTACAACCACTAAGAACAACCACCAAACTTCATGGATCGAGCCTAAAATTTCCACCATCACACTTCTCTCATCCTCATGAACCTAACCGTACAAACCGATCGTGAAATGGTTGAGTTTTGAACACCCAACTCGGAAGCTCTGACTCGGACGAGTTTTCCCCGACGTGTTCCCAGCCGAGTTTCAAGCTTTTGGGACATTTGGAAGCCTCCACACAACTCCCTTGAGTCAATAGCCTAAGTTTGAAGTCGAGTTGACGTGGAAACACACGGTTTGGAGGCGAAGAAGATAAGTCTGAACCTTTTGAGGCTTTTTCAGGCCACTTCTGTCCACCTTTTGGACTTTTGAAAGGTACAATCTTGTTCTACTCCTCAAAAGCTTCAATTCCATATAAAGTGCGTTGAAAATGGTTGAGAAATGAGCAAGTTTTGAAGTTTTGAAATTCTTTCCAGAAACCGAATACTTTTTCCAATTTCTAGCGAAACCAAACGGCAGAAGTCACCGAAGAAGAAGGAGAATATTCCGTCAAAGTTGACGGAATATTTTGACGTCGTTAGGTTCCGTTACTATTTAACGGAATATTCCTTAGGTTTGTCAGTTTCTAACCTGCGCGTGGGCACGAGTGTGGCCATGGGCTAGGCGGCGCGTGAGGGCGCGTCCAGCCTCCAGTCGGCGTGTGCTTGAAGTGTACGGGTTTGTGACGTCAAGTAGAACATTTTCGTATATTTAAACCCTCAATTTGAGCAAACTATGAGGGTTTTTCCTAGCCTCTTTGTGTATGTGTTAATTAATTAATTATTTTAGTTATTTCACATATAGGAGAAAATTATCCTGAAGAAGTACGAGGTCAAGTAAGGCAAGGAGGCTACGATCCGACCACGTATCAGTGAATGGGCATTTGTTTATATATATATATATATGATATATAAAGTTTTATAGTTTCCACAAATGCTTTTGAATTGATTCATGCCTATTATGCCATGATTAAATAATGTTATAAGAAATGTTGTACTGTTGTGAAATGCTAAAATAATACTACGGGATGCGCAGGTAAGTTTATTATGTTGACTGAAATTATTGAATCGTTATGGCATGCTTATATTTATGTAGCCTGCTCATCATTGCTGCACCCGGTGTTAGTGCTCGCCCAGGGCCAGGTCCAGTCTTTCACATGTATTTTCACATCCGCACCGCACACTCGCCTTGAATCCAAGTAGGTGCCAGTCATGTCGTACAGGTTGCAATAGGCAACTCCGATATCTTGTCGTACATGTTGCAATAGGCAACTCCGACTCGTATGTGACCGCGAATAGCGCCAGTCTTCACGTGATTGTAGCACTAGAGCGTATATTATGATTACACCAAATCCTGTCGTACAGGTTGCATTAGGCAACTCCGACTTGTGTGCTAGCATAGATTGATGAGCATCAGTTCAGTCGTATAGGTTGCATTAGGCGACTCCGACTTGTGCGCTAGCATAGATCGATGAGCATCTGATTTTATTATGCTACTATTGAGATATTGTGATTGGCATATTTCTGGAATTATTGTTGATTTGCATTTGATTTCATACTTATACGTAGTATGATTTTCTAGAAACTATACATGTTTTACAACGAGGGGTTAGTATGCTCATAAAATAAATGTGTTTTATAAACCTTTGTTTTTGCCCACTCACCCTTCTGTTTTTCGCCCCTCCAGGTCTTAGATAGCTGAATTCTCTGTGGTGTATGAGGAAACTATCTGGTAGATTCTGACATACCTAAATAAATGTAGGGAGCATTTATCGGTTATGTATTAAGTACTTAACTAGTTTCGACTGCACTACCTATGTCATCTATGCTTTGAATATTTGTGTTTTATGGGTTCTTCACACTACTGCACACACACTTTATTAGCTTAAATAAATCCTAGTTTCGATTTAAATTTATCCATATTTTTATGCATCACTTTCCTTTATGGTTACGTCACCTTCGGATGTCGGCCAGCACGCATCGACTTCGGTCGGGGTGTGTCAATACACCCTAAAATTGCAAGCGTTAAAATTGGGTTTTGAATGTCATCAATATTTTTCACAAATATCTCGTTATGGAGAATGATTCATTCTCTCGTGATGTAATTTAATATGGAGGATTTTTTGAAATCTAGAATTGACCTTCCGTTTCATTTGATGTCGTCTCCTATAAAATGAAGTGCAAAATGATCCACTTCTGTATACAAAGCACTGAAACCAGCAACTCTACAAGTTCCTCAACCACAACAATATCAAGAACAATATGGGGAAGAAACCATCTTTCAAGTTTGCTTCTTTGGTCCTTCTTTTTGCTATAATTGCTTGTTAGTCCCTCCATCTATCTCTCCCTCTCTCTCTCACACACACGCAATTTCACTTTGTGACACATTGGTCTAAAAATTAGTTTGTAATTTATACAGGCATGGCATTGTGGAACGTGCCGGGAGCTGAGGCAAGGGGAAAACTCCGGTGTCCTGGGATGATAGACTGCAGCAGTGTGTGCGAAGGATTTCCCTGGCGCTGCGTTAACGGCGAATGCATATGTGATGGTGGCAACGCTCCTCCACAACTCCAACATGAAGCCAATTTTCGACCAAACCAATTGCCGTGAAATGTGAATAAGGGGCAAAGGCCATCGTATCATGACATTGTCTGAGTTGAATAATAGAAGTAATTAATACCTTTATTATTTCATTGGCATTATTGCTTTGCTTCTAATCTTAGTGATCATAAGAAGATTAAACGTCACATAATCTGATTACCAAGTGGCAACCACTCGTAATTCATGTTACGCCATAGGCAACTAGTTTTACCTTTTAAAATTTTAGTCGTCTGTTCAAATGTGTGCATCTTAGGGCCTTAATCATCTGTTGAATCATTACATTTGGCTTCAAATTTCAATCACCCTGTGGAAAACACTGCTCATTTCCAATTCCATCAAAAAGCCGATAGATCATACAGACAGCCTATATGTACAGTAAACAAATTTTCGAACAATACAATACGTCCTGCTTAAACAACGTTTTATTCTGCAGAACCTAGAAAACCTAGTAACAGGACACCTCGCTCAGTGTAGAGATGTAGAGTGCTTCAGAAGAAAATATCATGGAACAATGTGTCACTGGTATATGAAAGGTTTATCGTGATGTTAGAGGCGTGAGAAAGCTTATTCGTCACAATTCGTCAACGAGGAAAGGTTCCTGGTTAAGCAAATATATGGCTGATATGAGAACAATTACTATGAAAACATACTTGAGGCTCAGGCGTTTGGCCTCTACCACTTCGACAGTGTCAAGTTCTGTATCCGAGCCAGTGGGACTATTTACAGAACTGGAAGCCCCCGCATCATTATCACGGTCAGGTGCCTCTGCTGACGCTTCATCCACCTGATTCAGTGAATATTGAAGAATTTGTGAGAAGAATGATCCAGAATGAGCAAAGAAATCAGGAAAAAAAGAAAAAAACAGAAAAGGTCAATCTCAAACTCTGTCTTCGAGTTCATTATGTAGTTCTATGATTTTGAAAGGAAAACAAAGACAACTAAAAATTTCGTTGCAACCGCTGCGACTTAAAACTATATTGTCACCCCTTAATAATTGACAGTTATACAAGTGGCAGGCCGTCCTGGTTATGCATGAAGATCCAAAAGAATACCTGCCTGGAAACTTTTATCTAAAGAATATGTCACATCTTCCACGGATGTTTTTATAGAAGTAGCACTTGGAGGATTACACTTGAAAGACGGAAGCTCTTTGTTGTCAATGTCTTTATTGTTGCACTCAGTTGAATCTGTTTTGGTGTTCCATATCTTCTCCACCAGAAGTTTTTTCTCCATTGTTAAGACATGCATCTGCACAGAAGAAACTATAGTTAACAGAAATAATATGAATATGCTTGTACTTTTCTTTACTCGGACACCTTGCATTTTTTCTTCGGTGTCAATTCAGCGACTTCTATTTTCCTATACGTATTTGAAGCGACAGATTTCTCATTTGAAACAGGGACTTGAGCACGAGAGGGAATTGATTATACAAGACATACCTGATTTTGGATGCGCTCCCTTTCTACGGCCAGTTGCATTGCCATATCCATAATGAGCTTGATCCTGGAATTGAGTTCTTCTGCACTTGCAAGTTTTGCATTGTTAGCTTGATCCAAAGACGATTCTAAGTATTCCACTCTATCCCTTAGAACAGTTATTTCCGCATTTAGTTCTGCATTAGTTTCAGATAACATTATACATTGCTCCTCGGTACTTTCTATCTTAATCTCCGCTTTGGAAACCTTTGATTTCAGATCTTCAATTAAAGTTTCCATATCCCAAATTGCAGCATATAACATATTCTGCTGCTCTTGACTTGCTTCGGAGGATGCTTTGGCATGCTGTAATTGTATCTCTACTTCCCTCAGCTGCTTCTCGAGACTTCCAACCTTTTTTTCTGTGCCAGTAGCACTTCCTTTGAGAAAACTCATCTCTTCGGTGAGTTCCATATTTGTTCCTGTTAATTCTGCAACCTTAACTTCTGCACTGTCAGCCTTAACTTCTGCTACATAGATGTTTTCTTTCAAAGAGGCAACTAAACTTTCCATTTCCCCAAGTTTCTCTTCACTCGATTCATTCGTGCCATTTGCATTCTTCAACTGGAGCTGTGATTCTTTCAGCTGTTTCTCAAGGAGCGTCACCTTTTCTTTCAAAGCAGACAGTTCAATATCTTTCTTAATGTTCTCGGCAAGGATATTGTGGAGCTTCTGCAAAGCAGTATCTCTCGCTCTAAGCTCTTCCAGACTAGCTTGAAGTTTGGATTTTAACTCACTTTCTCGTTGAATTGAACCGTTCAGATTAAAATGAACAACCTGCAGTCTACCTAATAACTCCTTTGAAATTCCCTGGAGAACCTCAGCAGCATTCTCTGCCTCTAAAAATCTTCCCCAAACAACTTCCGCAGCTTCTTCCATGCGAAATGATACCTGTTCAGTATGATGTAGCTTCACTTTAAGTTCTTCTTCATTTTGTCTTGACTCAGCTAATTTCTTCTCAAGATATAGCTCCCTTGTAAGAGACTTCTCCAGCATCCATAGATTATGTCTTTGTTGTCTAGGCATCCTTAAATTTGACATTGCATTTTTATTCGACAGTTGTGCATTCTCGGATAAATCCATGGCAATATCAGTTTTCCCTGTTGACATGTGTGCCTCGTGTAAATAATAACCATGTAAAAGTGCATCGTCTCTATTTGAATTTAAAGAATCTCCAAACTAGAAGGAAAAATTTGAACTTACAATTCTCATGCGCGAAAGCTAGAACGGTTCTCTGAAACCTTTCTGACTGCATCTTGACCTCTGAAATCTGCTGTCGAGATTGCTTTAGTGATTCTTCAGAATCATTTAGTTTTCCTTTCATTATAGAGTACAGTTCTCCCAAGTGCCTGCACGAAGATATTTTTTGACGCGCATCAACAATTTCCACTCGGAGATTATCCATGTAACTGTCCAGCTCTCTTACCTCAGAATCTAAAATGGTAGACAGGAGATTAAATGCCAATACTTTTTCAATAAAGTCTGCCAGAATATAGTTATTCGCGGTGGCCATTGCCTCGAGATCATTTTGCTGAGCCAAAAGGTACACCAGAGGTACATGGAGATTTGCTAACTTCTCAGAAGAATATGCCAAGTCCAAGTCCACCTTTGTTAAAACTTTCATGGAACTCTCTAACTCTTGCACGCCAGACTCGTTAGATGGCACAACATTGAGATCACAAACAGCGTGGTCTTCCATACCAAATGCTCAGTTCGTGCTTTCGCAACCTGATCTCTTCTCTCTGAGTATCGAAAAAGTTCCAAAAGAGAAGGCTGAGCAAGGCAAACTTATTTTAGAGCAAGAAATGATATGAATGAGCCCCAAAATATAGTCGTTGGTACATATAATCGATATCCATATTATCACCCCTTGAAGAGACTAATCGAGATTAAGTAACAAAAATAACAAGCGAACGTCTGAAATTCACTGTAAGCTAAAAACGAAAGTGAAACTTCACAACTCAATCAAATTCTGTCGACATTGATGTCCCCGCGTTAGGTGCGAAAACACATTCAGAAGGGCATTGCATCTGCCTAATTAGCAGCGAAAGCCGCTACTAGGTTACTCTCCAAAATTATCACTTCAGTGATACAAGCACCAAATTAGATTAACCATTCCCTTCAGAATCCCAACTCCTAATTGGTAAGGATACAAAAGCTTTAAGCTAAATCTATCCACTAAAATTGATGGATTAGAGATATTCTTAGCCAGGATTATAGATCTAAACTCTACGGGAAAGTAATGTGTATGATCGTTCATACACATTTCTCTCTCTTAAACAACAGCTTAGGCCAGTCGGGCAGTGCGCAACTTTGCACCCAAGTTCGAATTCGCCTCCTCATGAATTAGATTAGTTTAAAATATCGCCTTGTCAACAAAATATGCAACAAAATGAAGAACATCCAGATTTGTGACATGACAGCTCTGCATAAAATTTTTGAAGCTAAAGACTTTCACTAAATACTATAAAGTTCCAATGATTAAGCAGATTAAACAAACAAATTTGCAGAATTGAGGAATAAAAAAATGCATGCAAAATTTAAATATATAGAAAAGGCAATACAAAATTACAAAAAAAAAAAAAAAAGAAAAAAAGAAAAAAAAGAAGCTTTCTGGGAAGTTTGAACTTCTGCCTGGGTCCTCAGAAAAATACCTGGGAGTGGGAAGAAAGCTTTCCTGGGTCTTCTCAGAGCTCAGCAGGGAACCAAACGGTAGGTTTAACTACCTGCCGTTAGGTTTAACGGTAACCGTCAGACCAAGGTGGACTTTTTGGGGTTTGCCGGGTGCGGTGGTTTGCGGGGCTGTGGGATCTGTGAAGGTGGATGAGGTGAGAGGCGCGGGCACCAATTGGTCAAAAAAACAAAACGAAAGTAAACAGCTGCCGTACTTGGAATGTTGTGTGTCGTGCGGTGCACGGTGGCACCTGCTCCACGTAGGCAGCAGCTCCTTCACTCCAATAATTGAGTAGTAAATTAACCACGACAACATTACAACGTACGCAGTACTCAGACGATCGTGTCCACCTGCGATTATTTATGAATCTTATCATATTCTATTCTATTGTAGCTCATTTGTTGAGGAGAAGTTCTTGCGTCCGACTGTCGTGTAAGGTAAAAAATACAATCAAATAAGACCAACTTAAGGAAAAAGGATCTGCAGGATTCCTTTCTTTTAATCCACTAAATCAGTAGATCCGTACTATTAAAATTTGATCAAACGGCTGAAGTTGTTATAACTTTTAAAGTGGATTCATGTTTGTAACTGTTGGATCAAATTTCAATGACACAGATCTAATGATTAGGTGGACTAAGATGAAGGAATCTGAAAAAAAATCTCTTTCCCAACTTAAGGTCAATTAAATCAAAATACAGACGAACTCGTAGTGGTGGATGTGACATTGTCTGGACAATCAGACATAAAAATTTCTCTTATCTAGACAATTTTTTTTTGTATTTTTCTTTTGGAGGAGCTGATAAGACTTAGAACTAAAGAACCAAGTCATTAAATTTTTGTTTAAATATTTGAGCAATAATTGCATTGAGATTTCAATATTGTGCAGGATCATGTATTGTGCAGGCGATTGGGATTTCAATATTTTACTTCTTTTTGTCGAAAAATAATAAACTTTATTAGTGATAGAGAATATTGTAGCCCTACCCCCACATAAATAAAGCAGACATAAAAACGTAAAAAGAGCCAAGTAAAAGAAGAGTTACAACCCAAAAATAAAATAGAGCCCCACACAAGTTTAGACTCAAAGAAATTAAAGACAACAAACCATTACAAAATAGGGCGAGATTCGTGTAGTGAATAGGTACAAATCTCAAAATTCAAACTCATCTAACGGTGATAAATAGGATTATGAGCATACATCACACTAAATGATGATGAGCAAAAATGTACTCCTACAAAATAAACCTAATTCCCAAAGTAAGATGCAGTCCGCCGCCGCCACATATGCTAAGTCAGCGGCCTCCAAGGTCGCCGCCAACGAGGAGATAATCGATGTTGAGGCCAGAGATAGCATCGCAGAACCACACCAAGCCCAAAATTGAAAAATCTTCTTTGGGCCACCTTCCCAATTTGGACTTTTGGGTTGGGCTTAAAGTTTGTAAAATCCCACATCTTTGACATCTCCGTTGCAGGTTTAATAAAAATGAAATATTATGCTATCTTTATGTGTTAGTGAGGAGAAATTCTTACGTTTGGACAACCATTACGTAGCCCACCGACTTAAAACATAAAAACACCCCAATCATGCCCACTCGCCCCCTTCTGGCAGCACCTAATGTATCTTCAGCTAGACGTTCACGTGATCCGGTGGTTCGGTCCTAAGAATTTGTACGGTTGAGACAATAGTTTGATGTAGCACTTCGTTTGCAGCCAATACAAAAGAAACTCCCCCTTTTCAATGGAGTACTTTTCTTAATGGAAACGCTACTAAAAGTTGCAAATGATGTACGTCTCTCTCTTAATCCGTGTGAGGAAAGCCTCCTAAATCATCATTTGGTATAAAGAATTGGACTGAATGCAATGGATAAATCGCTATTTACAAAGCACGTTGAAAGAAGAAATGAAAAAGTTATGGCCAACTTGGAGGTAGGAGAGAGATTACTCAGAAGAAAAAAATTAATAATTAGCCATGACAATCCTTCCCAAAATGAGAGAATAAAAAGAGAGAAATTATCTTCTTGTCTAATCTTCTTCTAATTTCCTCAAATTAAAACTCGTCTCTTATCCAATTCAATCATATATACCAAACGATACCTAAATACCGAAACATCTGCATGCCAGACCCACTTAAATCTAAATTACAAAACATTCGATATCCCAAACACTCACTTTAATTTCCAAGCGGTAAGCAGAGGATATCATACAAGTAGGGAAAAAACATGCTCAAACAACAGTACTCTTATCCGTTGCCCTACAAAGAGAGACACTCTCTTCCAATCGAAAAGCCTCCATATTACTTTTCTAAGGAGTCTTACACACATATCCCATCCAAGCAAAACGATTTTCCATCTTTTTGGACCCATCACTCCACTTAGTGTTTTGATCTATCTTTTGTTAGCCACGTATCATTAACTAAGGAAAAAATAACACAAAAGGATTGAAACAAATCTCCCACTGTGTCTGCGTCACCAAACACTGCAGAAGCCACATGTTATTAAATTAGGGTGTGATGTTTTGCTACTTGCTAGCTATAGCTTTCCATGCATCTGCATGTACTCTTTCATCTACTTTTTGCGGTGTTTAAGTCAAATTAGGGTTTTGGATTAGATAATGACATTATCTTTACCAAACAAGAAACCTTGCTGTGAGGTTGTACTCGGAACAAATATTTGCAATGTGACTGCAAATTTTGTTTAAATGGTGGACACGTAGTGTCAAGTACTAAGAAAAACCATTGATAGAGCATTATCCGAAATAAGCAACGTGGAGGAAAAGGGTTTGAGCATTAGATTTCACTAGTAAGGTTTTAGCATAGGAGTAGAATTCCCTCCTTCCAAATTCTCCTTCTCTCCAGTCCTTTTCTATTTGAACAGTCACAATTAAGTCACATCAACATTTTGTATTGACTTCTTTTTAGAAAGAGAAAGACAAAAATGAAAGTGAGAGAGAATGAAAGGGGAGGGAATTTAAAAGGGAGAATCCTACTCCGTATAGCATAATAAGGAGCTAGTGATTACAAGATAAATTACGAAGATAATGATAAATGATAAAGTGCTAGGTTCAACTTATATAGGTAGCTAGTGAATTCACATGGATAAGAGTAAGGATAAACTCTTAACGGTATAGCTAGCCCTCACTCTGCTACATGATTTATCGACTCGTATTTTACATTAGACGTTCATGAAATATCAATTACAAAATTATTGTAGTAAGTGTGACCGCTACACACTCAAAAAGGATTAATGTCGACCGTCTACAATACCAAATCACAAATTATTTTGAGCCGTTAATAATATAAACATGGGTAATGCTATCCTCACATCTATTTTCATTTTTCACACAATCTTCTCTATTTTCAGTCGTCGAATCAGATTAATTAAAAAAAATCAATGACAAAAAATTAACAATGATGTGTGAGATGTCAAAATAAGTGTGTTACCCCTATCCATATATGATCAGTACTGCTATTACGGCAAGAAATCGTGATCTGAATCGACACTTTACCTTATAAGATCTGATTTTTCACCCGTTTATCTGTACCTACTATATGCTTAAAGAGTCCTATTAGCGGTACCTACAAGTCTCTAGTATCTCCATTCATATGCATGCGTGGAGAGAAAGAGGGAATAGCAGGCATTCTTTTATCACAATGCTATACCACACAAAGGTCCATTATTTCTCTTACGTTTTGCAACTTTTGCAGGAGAGATCAAAACGTAAAAATCCAGGGAAAAAGGAACAGGAAAGACACCCACATTTTAAAGAAGCATATGCTACTTAGAAACCTTGAAAAATAAAAAAGGTGGATCTTATGGAATTAGGGCTTCAGAAAAGCGAGCCAAAAAAGTTTGAAAACAATCATTCAATTTCGACCAGCATCTTATCATGATTGTATGTAATGATGTTTGCATGAAATTCATCACAATTCTTTTTTTGGAGAAGATCGTAATATTATCTGTTGTGTCCATTGTAGACCCAGCCCAGCTGACATTCTTCCTTTCCTCTACTCTTCAAGATCTTAATTTGCATCCTAATTATTAATTAGTTAAGGTTTAACTTAATTAAATATACGTTCATAGGAACATGGCCAAGTCAAACAAAATGCCCTGTGCAATTCAAGCTACATATTCCATTATGCACGTACTTCCTTAATTAATTGATTAATTCCTTGAGAGTAACTTTAATTAATTTTTAAACAATTTGGTGAGAGAGAGGAAGAAATAGATTTGCAACTTAGGAAGGACATATATTGAATAGCTGTCTCACTTGGACAATTTGTTTACTTGAATTATAATTCATGGGTTTTCTAGTTATAAATTTTTAATTATGCACACATGTTTTAATTAAAGATGTGTATAAAAATGTTTGGGGGGGCATTTTTTATTGTCTAGCTCATTTGACTGGAAAAAATGTCAAGTTCGATTAACATATATAAGCAAGAGCGTGTAATGAGTTTGATACTTAATTACATATGGTTTATTATTACGTAATTTTGTTGTGAGTACGTTATCTCGTTGTGAAACTATAGCTTATTGTTTTGACAAGCATTAAGTTTAATAATTAAAAATTCTTGTACATGCGTAAATTTAAACTTGCATGACACTGTTTGTAAGTACAATAATGGAATTACATAATTCGAAGAAGTCTGAAATGTGACAGCCCGTTCCGAAATATTTTTCTGGATGGCGTGAAATGACTAATTTGCCCTTGAGCGTTGGTTGTGGTGTGTGTAAATGGGCATGGATTTGGACCAATTCAATTCTTTCCTAAGTTTTTGGACCCAATTGAAACTTAAGTTTTGATTTGTTTTGAGTGGTTGGCCAATTCTGGACCACACACACGCACACATACATCCAAACTTCCGTTGACTCTCTCTCTCTTCCCTCTCAGATTTCCTTCCATTTCCGTACAACCATACGGACAACCTTCAAGCTACCTATTCAGGCACAGATCGAGGTTTTGGAAGCCATCTTCGTGTTCCTTGTGAGCTTAGGAACACATCCATACCATTTTTAGAACGTGAAGCCTTCGTTTTCCCAAGAAACCCGATTTGGGTTACTGTTTATGCAGTCGTGATCGTGGACCTTTCAGGGAGTTTTGAGGTTCTAAGAAGCTTTAGAACATCTTCACGAAGCTCGGGGAGTAATTTTGGAAGGTTTTGGACGTCGGGATACTCGGGTTTGTTGAGTTGCAGAGGCGGCCGGATTATCAAGGTTTCTCCGGCGAGATCTCGTGGATTTCAAGGCTTGAAATTGATAAGATTATATTCTACTCACTCTAAGCTTCATTTTGAGACAAATTTCATGGATTTTGGTGCAAAAATGAGTGAGATATGAAAATTTGAAAATTTTCCAGTTTCTGGCGAGTTTCAGACGGCGACGGGTTCTAGCGAGGTCCACCGGAGAAGGAGACGGAATATTCTAACGGCGTCAGGTAACGCCGTTAACTTCTGTTAAGGTTTTAACGGAATATTCCTAATGACATCAATCACGCTGACGGCTCGTGGCCGCGCGTGGGGGCGCGTCTGGTCGTGCCTTGGCCGGCGCGTGGGTGGTCAGAAAAATTTTCTAAAAATTTGGGGATGTTCCTGAGATTGAGTAGATTATGTTGGTATATTTATATACCCCATTTGAGCATTGTGTGAGAAGTGATTAGCTAGTTTCGTTTATGTGTTTTATTAATGTTTATATAGTTATTTCGCATATAGGTGAGACCTATCCAGAGGATGAGCGCCATCAATTGAGGCTCGGGGGCTACAACCTTTCGACATATCAGTGAGTGGGCTTTTGGTTTTCCATATATACCTATATACTTGAGTTTTTCCTAGAAAATGAAATTGAATGATTATATGTTTTGAAATGTCATGCAAAGTATCTACTTATTTAATTATGCATTAGTAGTTGCATATATTTATGATTGGTGCTGCGGACACACATGTAAGTGCCAGGTAGTTCATAAATTAATGATTTGAGATTTCTTTAGTTATGAGATATGATGTGATGCGTTGAGAGCTCATAAACCTGCACCTCGGTGTTAGTGCTCCCGCCCAGAGTTAGGGCACAGTCATTCACGTGATGTTCACCTCCCGCACCATATGCTCACCTTGGATCTAAGTTAGGTGCACAGGCTTGTCGTACAAACCACTATAGGTGGTTCCGACTCGTAGGTGACCCGCGATTATTCACACAGCCTTCACGTGATCGTAGCACTATAGCATATTTATTTTACACCTAGCCCTGTCGTACAGACCATTTTAGGTGGTTCCGACTCGTGTGCAAGATTTGATATGATTGAGATTGATTATGAGCTATAGACTCAGCCATGTAGGTCACGTTAGGTGGACCCGGCTGATATGATATCTGGCATTTATATATGTTAACTGGATTACTTGTGGCATTTCATTGTGATACTTTGGTATGGTATACTTCTATGGATTTTCATCCTGAGCATGATTTCTGATATAGCATATATTATATTTTATGGGAAATTATACAGGTTTTACGGTGAGGGGTTAGAACTTTTGAGAAATGAAAAGATTTTTAAAAGTTTTGTTTTTGCCTACTCACACTTTCTATTTTGCGCCCCTCCAGGTTTTAGGTTAAAGTGCTTTGGTGGCTTATGAGGATTTCTGGAGGTTCTGACAGATTTCACCAAATGTAGGATCACCTTTGGGTGTTGTTTAATTAATACTTGTCCTGTCGGACTGCATTTAGGCTACTTATGCTCTGGTTGTGTATTTCACACTTAATCTCGCACTAGCACGTTATCTTAGTTAGTACTGCTAGTAGCTTGGTTTTATTTATTCGTATTTCTCTTTATTAATTTTGCTTCCACACTGTGTGCATGGTTACGTCACTCTTACGTGACGGCCAGCACGTCCTAATCTAGATTGGGGTGTGTCATGAAACGTGCTTCTCCAATTGATTAAAAGTCATGATGAACATAATTAGTCTTTGATCGAGGTCAAATAATTCTAAAGCTGTGGTTAAGAGATCTCGAATCCCCAACTCTCCTATTACCCCATGTTGCCATTCCATGGACGGGATTTGGTTGCTTGCTTTGTTTTTGCTTTCCCAAAAGGAGAGCCATCCATTGCCAACCAATACCATGAACCTACCCTCACTACTATATTATAAATTATAAATATATTTATTTCTAACTTTTTTGTGTACATCTTTATATATAAAGCCAATCGCTCTTTTTGGGATCACGGGCTTCATCAAAAAAATTTGAACAAAAATGCCCCCCAAACAAAAAAAATTTAAAAGCAGTCCAAAAAATGCACCAAATAATGCAAGGGTATTTTCATCATATAAATAGTGTTTTTTAATAATTAATTCTTTTTGTACAGCTTTTTTTAGTACCTCACAATAGGCTAGCAATAATGTGATTCAATCGGTTGTTTATTAAATATTATTTTCTCTTTTTTAACACGTTCAAAACATCTTAAGAGGCGTGTAGTGTCAGTTATAAAAAAGGTCTTTCGCAAACGCATAATAATGTGATTCAATTAGTTGTCAAATGATTTTTTTTTTTGTTGAACAAACAATATTATCTACACTAAGGGGGAATGAGTGGGCTTAGCCTCACAATAGGCAAGCAATAATGTGATTCAACCAGTTTTTTATTAAATATTATTTTCTCTATTTTTAAACACGTTCAAAACATTTTAAGAGGCGCGCAGTGCTGGTTATAAAAAAGATCTTTCGCACGGGCATAATAATGTGATTCAATTAGTTGTCAAATGATTGTTTTTTTTTTCTTTCCAAACAAACAATATTATCTACACAGGGGGAGGAGGGTGAGCTTAGCCTCACAACGAGTTAGTAATAATATGATTCAATCAGTTGTTTATTAAATATTATTTTCCCTATTTTTAAACACGTTCAAAATATCTTAAGAGACACATACTGTCAGTGATAAAAAGGCATTTCGCACTCGCATAATAATGTGATTCAATTAGTTGTCAAATTGTCATTTTTTTTTTAACAAACGATATTGTCTACATTAAGGGATGGATTCAGATGCTTTGATTGGTTTATGAGGGGTTTCTTCTAAGATGGTCTAATATTATTCGTTTACTTCAAATATTTGACTTTCCTTTTGTCATAAAAAAAAAATTATTGAAGCAGTTCACGTATATAAATACATTTACAATGTGTAAGTTGCGAGAAGCACGCCGTGATTCAGAAAATGTTTTTTGCACGCACGTGAGCGCGTGCATGAAGACTAGTTTTAGATAATGACACTAATCAATTGGCCTCCTCTATAGAAAGCACACAAGTACACGTGTCAATAACCCATTTGCCTTGTTCTTGGCTTCCTCGTAATCTAATTGGAGAAATTGATATGGAGGAATCTTAATCTCTGTTTCCTTAACGAGAGATTTTTCAATGTGATCGGCACACGAGGTGATACATCACGTGTCACTATACAAATAGTAGGATATGTATGTTCAAAAGTTAATAACTTAAAAAATAAAATTTCCTACCACTTACATAAAAACACGTGATGTACCACCAATATTCTCATCACAATAAAAAATATATGTTTCCTTAACAAGGCGATAGCAGCCTGAGCCTGAGCCTGTGGGTTTTGTTTTCGTTGTCTTCTCCATTGGACTATCCCCCACTAACCCAGTTTATTCATTCTTTCTCTTACACTGCACATCGAGATGATTAATAATTTTTTATGTAGTATTTAATCATAATATATAGACTAACTTATACATGTGTGTTTTTAGTTTATTTTCCGTCTTGTTTTTCCCTTCTCTAGAAATGTTTTTAGAAAAGTTAAAATCGCTTTTAAATAATTAAAAGTTTTTTTATTAATGTCGAACATAAATAACTAAAAGTGTTTAAAGATCTTAAAGGTGTTGTTTAATGCTCACACGAGCACTCGAAATTTTGATTAAATTTTATGTGCAAAAATACTTCTATTAACGCGGTTCAAAGTTTAAAAATTCTACGATAATTCGGAATACATACCAAAGAATATCCCTCAAACAGAACTAATTAAAAAACCAAATGAACACAAATTAATCATGCACTTCCCTAAGTCAAATTTGTATTGTTTATAGCTTGAAGGTTTAAAGAGATTATGATTTTTTAAAATGAAAACTAACGAAAAGTTCAAAAATGATTATGATTTTTTAAAATGAAAACTAACGAAAAGTTCAAAAAAACTTTAGTTTTAGTGAAAAATAAATGTGTAATATATAGTACCAAAAAATGATAAAAATATGATTTTTCGTTAAAAATGAACAGTATCAAGAATCTTTCGGTAAAACTCTTTTTTTTTTTTTTTTCAAGGAGAGTGAAGGGGAGATTCCATTATTCCAACGATTGGGTCACTGTGATTGCAAGTCCCAATGCCAACTAATAATGACATGAGAGAGAGAGAGAGAGAGGGACAGTCCATCAAAGGTAAGCCTTAGCTACTATACTATTACTTATGTTTTTTCAATAGTTCTTGCATGATCTCTAGGTAGGACAGGTTTTTCAGTGTGCTTGTTCATATATTATACTTGATTATATAATTAAAGGAACACTTGAAAAACTAATTTTTACGAATTATAATAACATGTGGTACATTGTCTCGTGTTCTAGCACACTAAAAAATCTCTAGTACAACTTGTTTGAAAATAAAGATTATAATAACATGAGGCGTATATCTCTTTCTGCATCCCTTTCTTTATTTGTTCATTGATTTTTTTATTTAAAAAAAAAAAGACAAAAAGGAATAGTGCTGCTGAAAAAAATAAGAGTCTGGAAATCACTTTCCGCTAAATGTATGTAATAGGATGCACCATAGAACAAACAGATACAGCAAAATGTGCTACTCTGCTAAGATAAGATGGTCAAGCTATCAAGATGAAGATAGCATAGACCTTCCCAAACAATAATGCAGGGTGCATAAACCAGATGGCTTAATTAGTTTCTTAATTGATTATTAATTATTCCATTAAAAAATGCAGTGTGAAAAATGAGATAGATTTTAGGGCCTTGACCAAACAAACCAGATTAAAGATGTTATTAAGCTCATGTCCAAAGGTGCAATGAAGAACAATGCAATAAGATAAGAGAAACCGCCCCAAGCAAAAGTTGGCAATGTCAGTTGCTAGCTCAGCTCAACTGGAATAAATCATCTGCTTAAACGAATGCAAACTTAATCGAATACAACAGAGTTAAAAACTAAAAAACCCAAGTAATTAAAATAAATATATAAATAAATAAATGATGGATTGTCTCGATGAGTTAAGATTTTTCTTTTTAATTCATCGCATTTCAAATTGAACTCTCTCACTTTTTTGTGTAACTTACAATAGTATTAATATCACTTATACTAAAGAAAACTCAAGTAAAATAAAGAGATATTGGTTAAAGTAAAAGTAAAGATTTGGGTTTTGGGGAGGAGAAGGGAGAGTGTTGTTTATATTTTACCGTGGCAGCGCGGTGGTTAATCATCAAGAGCTCTCTTTTTTATGTGGGCGTGGGTATAAAAGCAAGACCTTTGCCAGTTGTCAATACTCTTCTCTAAAACATTAGGCGTGACAATGCAGTCATCCTGAAAAATCTCTATTCTAAAAGCATCATTTCTAATTCTCTATGCAAACCTAAAATTGTATTAGGGATGGATTCGGTTCCAATAAGTTTGATTTTTTACTAAAACTAAAAACCAAGTTGAAATTATTGTTCGATTCCGTTTGGTTCGATTTTGTGTCGGTTCGGTTTTTTTTCACATTTAATATTTACTTATCTTTTAACTTTGTCTTGTTCCCGTTACATGGAATACTTTATTAAAATAAAAAACTAGGTTTGCCTACCTGTGTAATAGTAGCAAGCAACACTGTCTACTTTGAGGGAGAGAACAAAGTTTGCCTACTCAATTGACTACTCCATTGGTGTTTGATTTTGCCTATGTGACTCGTCAAAACTCAAAAGAGAGTATAATTCTCTCTCATTCAAATCTCCCTCCCCTCCAACCCCTTCTATATGAATGTCACGATTAAACCACGTTAATATTTGGTGTTGACTTCTTTATAAAGAGAGAAAGAAAAAGAGAAAAGTGAGGGGAGATTGAAGGGGGGAAGGAGAGAGAATCATACTCCCATAAAAAAGAGTTTGATTACTCATTTGCCTACTCATCTACATCTCCAATATTGTGCAAAGGGCATATGCAAAAATGTACTATAAGGACTAGTGTGAAAAGTTACCTACTCAATTACCTTATAAAAAAGTGTGTTGCTTCAATGAAATAGGCAAACGAAGTAGGCAAATTATTTTATTTTCATCTCTAACATCTATTTTTATCTTTTACTTTTATTTTCTTCCTTCACATGAAATACTTTATCATAAATAGAGACGTGAGACTTCATGGCAATATCGAAATTAGGGTGTTGACAAATTTTAACTACTCAATTAGCTACAGTATTGAACATATTTTTGCCTAAGTAACTCATCAAAATGGCTTAAACTACCCATTTATCTACTCCAATCGAGCTCCCATAAAAGGAAAATACTTGGCTACTGAAAGGTTATGCAGGAGCTCCTGCTTACCCCCAATTTTGAGTGGACACGTGTCTAAATTTTGATTAAAAAAATCAAAACTTGGACATATATCTATCTGTAATTAGGTAATTAGGTGTACGCTGGAGTGGAATTTTCAGTAGCAACTGTTGGAACCTATTTTCTTGTTCTCTCTCCACGACATTAAAGCCTTTGCTTTTATATGCACCTCGCTCTCTCTCTCTCTCTCTCTCCCTCTTGTTTTTTAGTTGTGTGACAGTGAGTGTAACCAGAGCTGCTGCGCTTAAAAACAGGAAGGGGTTTTGAACAAAGCCAACCCAAAACCCAAATTGAATAAAAGATTGCTTCAAGTAGAAAGCTGGAATGGAGGACAGAGAGCCAAAAGTAGCACAGAATCTCAAATGGGTTTCTTTCTATTACCACTTTTGAGTTGGGTCTCTTTCTCTCTCTCTGCTTCACAGCTGAGGGTTTCCTGCAACTCTTACTAGGGTTTTGAATGGGGCATTTATTATGCTGAAATCAATGTTCTTTATTTAATTGACCGCCTCCTCCCCTAGACTTTTACCTGCCCTTTCTTTGAATTGTCTTGTTTTAGCCTTCTGCCTTGGGACTGCTTCCTCTTATCAAATTTGGTACTGCAAATTTGAGTGTGGTTATTGGTAATGGTAGCTGCTACTTTGGAGTGATATTTGGTACAGTTTTTTTTTAGGTACATGGGTTTTGTTTCACTGTTTGGGAATTCTCCTGCTCGTTAATTGAAATCAAGTATGGATCTTTCTCCCAAAGCCCTTTTCTTTGTGTAGTTATCTTCACATAGCACATCATTTCTTTGCTTTTGGGGTTTCCTGAGGTAATTTTTCTCAGAGCTGCTTGAAGTTTCTTCAATTGCAAATTTAAAGTACACGTCTTTTGAGATTATTTGAGTTAAATTATACTGTCCCTTACTTCCCCTGTTTTTAATTTGCTTTTTTCTCTGCTGTTTTAGTCAAATTGAAATTAGTGTTCTAGGGTTTTAATTGGGGGTGGTCAAAATTGGGAGATTTTGGCTACTTTTGGTGTTTTGTCAGAGAAAATATGGATATGGGTGACCAAGATAAATTTGAATTAGAGAATAGGAATGATGATCCTATGAATTTTTCACCTGGGGTTACACCAGACTGGAGATTTGGTGGCTCCAATCTCACAAATACATCCATGGGATTGGTTCCCACTGGAAATTGTTTGGCAGTTGGTTCGTCTTCTCGGCCCTCGGCTTCAATGGCAGAATCGTTCTGGGATCACCCAACCAGTTCACAGGACTTGGGGTTTTGTGACATGAATGTTCAGAACAGTGCAAGCACTTCAGACTCAATAGGAATTAGGAAAGGTATTCCTGCCTCTTTGAGAAGTGGCATTGATAGAGCACTTGATATGTGTTGGAATCCGCCGAATTCGATGTTGAAAGGGGGAATTTTCTTGCCAAATGGGCCTGGAGTGCTCCCACAGAGCTTGTCTCAGTTTCCAGCCGATTCTGCATTCATCGAGCGTGCTGCGAGGTTCTCGTGCTTCAATGGTGGGAATTTTAGTGACATGGTGAACCCTTTTGGTGTTCCTGAAACCATGAGTATGTATTCTAGGGGTGGGGGAATGATGCCATGGACGCAAGAACTTTTAGCCGGTAATGGGTCGAAAGGAGTTTCCGATGTTCAATCTCAAAGGACTGAGCTAAATGGAGATGTTTCTTTGCCTATGGAGCAAGGGACAACTGAAGGGAGCCCACTGAAGAATGAAAAGAAAAGTCAGAGTCTTGCTAAATCTCGTGATGAAGCAAAACATGCTATTGGCGGGTCTGGTAACGAGTCCGATGAAGCTGATGACAGCAGTGGTGGCGGTGCTGGTCGAGAGGAAGCATCTATGCTGGAGGGTGCAGAACCATCTTGTAAGGGCTCTAAGAAAAGGAAAAGGAGTGGGCAGGTAAACCATCATCTTGAAAAGTGCCTTTTTTTCTTTTTCTTTATTCATTATGCATGTTGGTTAATTTATCTTTGATGGCAGGCTAATGCGCTTGATCAAGCCAATGCACAACCACCCTGTGAATCGGCAATGGATATTACTGAATTTCAAAAGAAGGGAGAGCAACAACCGGCTTCGACTCCCAACAAGACTACCGCAAAACAGGGAAAACAAGGGTCTCAAGCATCCGATCCGCCAAAAGAAGATTATATTCATGTTAGAGCTCGAAGAGGCCAGGCAACAAATAGTCACAGTCTCGCAGAAAGAGTAAGATATCATGTCGAAATTTGTTTCATCATTACACTAGGGTGGGAGTTGATCGGTTTTTGCAACAGGTCAGAAGGGAGAAAATCAGTGAGAGGATGAAGTTTCTTCAAGATCTTGTGCCCGGATGCAGCAAGGTTGTCTTCTCTTGCTGGAATTAATACTTAAATAACTAATTTGTGTCATATTCTCACCCGAGAGTCGCCTACTTTACGTTTATGAAAATCAACTGGTTATTGCAGGTAACTGGGAAGGCAGTGATGCTGGACGAAATCATTAACTATGTACAATCATTACAACGGCAGGTTGAGGTATGAAAACTTTCTCAGTATATCTGGTAATTGATCTGTCCTGCATGTTGGATTGGAGTTGATCTCATTAAGTCTTCATTGGTAGACGTGGGTGCTTAACTTTCTGCAAATTTTGTTTATGGATAAGACCTATCCATAACTTGTTATGTTGGTAAGGTCTTGCTTCTAAGAAAAAGGTTGCAAATAATATATGAGGAGCTAAAATGCTAGTGAAAAGGTACTCAATCACATCTGACAGTGACTTCTTCATCTTGTAGTTTTTGTCAATGAAGCTGGCAACAGTGAATCCGCGACTCGATTTTGACATTGAAGGCCTCCTTGCAAAAGACGTAAGTCATTTTACCTACATTCCATGAGAGTGCAGAAGAAATCTTCTGCATGTATGTTCACCATCTGATTCACCCTTGTACATTAATTTCCACACAGATCCTTCAGTCACGGGTCGGACCTTCATCGACGCTGGGGTTTTCTCCCGATATGCCTATGGCTTATCCACAACTACACCCATCTCAACCAGGACTTATCCAAGCTGGCCTTCGTGGGATGGGAAGCTCCTCTGATCTACTTCGGAGAGCCATGGGTTCCCAAATGACACCTACCACTGGAGGGTTCAAGGAGCCTTCTCAGGTATCTTTCAAACGATGGCTAAAATCGGGTTACACGAATTTCCATGTTTAACCGGATAACATCCCATAAACCATGTACACCTGAATGTTATTCGTCTGCTCAGCTTTCAGTGTGTCTATAATGTTACGACTGAAATTCATAATCCTGTGTTTGGCTACAGCTACCAAATGTGTGGGAGGATGAGCTCCACAACGTTGTCCAGATGAACTATGGCACCGGTACTCCCCCCAGTAGCCAAGATTTGGATGGTATGCATCATTAGGTTTTACGTACAACATTTCTCCGATATCTCCCGTGTCGTCAGCTAATTTCTCTTCCAAAAATTGCAGGATCAACGCCACCGGGCCAGATGAAAGTTGAACTTTGATTATACGATTCATATTTATGGCACGACACTGTTCCGCCCCCATACATGCACAATACTACCTTGAAGAAATAACAATGGTCATGATATTCTCTTTTCCCATCACATCACCTGTGATGACGAAGATGCCATCGCAATATTTTCCTGAAGCTCAAGCCGTCAAATTCGAATCTTCCGGCGATCTGTAGGAATATAATGCAGAAGTAGGTGACATGTTTGATATTATAGGAAGCATTATATGATGGTATATAGGCAGAAAAGGTGCATTTGTTTGTGTTCAAGGGAGTGGATCAGAGAATGTACAGAAATAGAGATGGGCAGTAACAAGGAATTTTCAATGAGAATGTTGGTAATGTTTTTGTTAATTTTAGATTAACAAGCTGTTTTATGTTAATTATATATCATTCAAATCCACATACAACAATAGTCAAGCGTTATCCTACTAAATGGGGTCGGTTGTATGAATCTTAAAACGTCACTAGGCTCGGAATTTCCTACTAAAGAGTAGTTTATAATTATTTCTTCTCTCATCTTGTTACATTTCTAACATATATTTCTTTTATTTATGCGGTTTGTATATTTTTCGGTTACAATGGAGGGGAATCGAACATTTTATCCAATGTTAGCGCATTTCTTCACTTACTCTCAATATGGCGGAACGACATTTTGAATTGCTATAACTTATGGTTGGAGAGACAGATGCAAGAGAGCTATTAGCCGACTGACCTAACTCATGCCTCATAAACAATGATTAGATAATAAAATTTGAAAACATATTTGGGACTATGATTTGAATATTTACTTCCACAAATATTTTATATTAAAAATAAGAAAAAATAAAATAAAATAAAAATATACGACCTGCTCTAGCTTACCATAAGCATGAACACATGGAATCACAAACTACTGTAAAGTACAATTGGCTTCTGTTTGCCGCCAAAGGCCTTTCGGTGATGTCGTCTTCCTCAAACTACTACTGCAACTTACTCAAGCTCTGCAGCCAAGCAGGAAACCATGCGCAAGCCAAGAAGCTCCATTGCCACATTATCAAAACCGTGACTAATCCCGAAACTTTTCTTCTCAACAATCTCGTTACTACCTACGGCAAATTGGGCAACTTAAGCTATGCCCGCCATGTGTTCGACCAAATCCCTCACCAAACCCTTTTCTCATGGAATGCCATTCTCTCCGTTTACTCTAAATCGGGTCACATTTCTGAGATGCAAGATATCTTCAATCGAATGCCGAGCCGAGATGGGGTGTCTTGGAATTCAGTTATTTCGGGGCATGCGTCATGTGGCTTCGTTGCTGAGGCTGTGAAAGTTTATAGCTTGATGTTAAGGGATGGGCCGGGTAATTTGAACCGGATTACTTTCTCCACGATGCTTGTGCTTTCGTCGAGTCAGGGATGTGTGAACTTGGGTCGACAGCTTCATGGGCAGATAGTGAAATTTGGGTTTGAATCGTATGTATTTGTTGGTAGTCCTTTGGTGGACATGTACTCGAAAGCGGGGTTAATTTTGGATGCAAAGCGGATTTTTGGTTCAATATCAGAGAGAAATGTGGTTATGTATAATACGCTTATCACCGGGCTTTTACGGAGTGGATTGATCGAAGAATCTGAATGTTTGTTTAGTGAAATGCCTGAAAAAGATTCGATTTCGTGGACCACAATGATTAGCGGGCTTAACCAAAATGGTGCAGGCGGAAAAGCACTTGATAAGTTTAGAGAAATGAGATTGCAAGGCTTAAGTATGGATCAATATACATTTGGTAGCGTACTGACCGCGTGTGGAAGCCTATCTGCCTTGGAAGAGGGCAAGCAAGTTCATGCATATATCATTAGGACTGATTTTATAGATAACATCTTTGTTGGTAGTGCTCTTGTTGACATGTATTGCAAATGTAGAAGCATAAAATCTGCGGAAACAGTTTTCAAGAGAATGAGCTGCAAGAATGTAGTATCGTGGACTGCACTGCTTGTGGGTTATGGACAAAATGGGTACGGTGAAGAAGCTGTAAGAATTTTTTGTGATATGCAGAGAAGCGGGGTTGAACCAGATGATTTTACCCTGGGAAGCGTAATCAGCTCATGTGCAAACCTAGCAAGCTTAGAAGAAGGTGCCCAGTTCCATGGCCAAGCTCTAGCTTCAGGTTTGATGTCTTTTGTTACAGTTTCAAATGCACTGGTCACATTATATGGTAAATGCGGGAGCATCGAAGACTCCCATAGGCTGTTCGATGAGATGAAAATCAGGGACGAAGTCTCGTGGACGGCCTTGGTTTCAGGGTATGCCCAGTTTGGAAAAGCTTATGAGACAATTGAGTTGTTTGAAAGGATGTTAGCCCATGGTTTGAAACCCGATGGGGTTACTTTCATAGGGGTTCTTTCAGCCTGCAGTAGAGCAGGACTAGTGGAGAAAGGGCATCAGTATTTTGAATCAATGGTAAAAGAACATGGAATTACACCAATTGTGGATCACTACACTTGCATTATTGATCTTCTCAGCCGAGCTGGAAGATTAGAAGAAGCAAAAAGCTTCATAAATAAGATGCCAATCTGTCCTGATGCAATTGGTTGGGCCACCTTGTTGAGCTCATGTAGACTTCATCGTAATATGGAAATTGGTAAATGGGCAGCTGAATCTCTTCTAGAATTAGAGCCCCAGAATGCTGCAAGCTATATCTTGCTCTCAAGCATCTATGCTGCCAAAGGGGAATGGGATGAGGTGGCCAAATTGAGGAGAGGAATGAGGGATAAGGGGGCTAGAAAGGAACCGGGGTGCAGTTGGATCAAATATAAGAACAGAGTGCACATCTTTTCAGCAGATGACCAATCAAGTCCATTTTCGGATCAGATATATGCTAAGCTGGAGGAACTGAATAGCAAAATGATAGAAGAGGGGTATGAGCCAGATATGAGTTCTGTTCTTCATGATGTTGAGGAATCAGAAAAGATGAAGATGCTTAATTACCACAGTGAGAAGCTCGCAATTGCGTTTGGATTGATATTTCTGTCTCCTGGCCTTCCCATACGAGTAGTTAAAAACCTTCGAGTGTGTGGGGATTGCCACAATGCCACTAAATACATTTCCAAGATCACCAAGAGAGAGATTCTTGTAAGAGATGCTGTCCGGTACCATCTATTTAAAGACGGAACTTGTTCATGCGGAGATTTCTGGTGATGAAATTGTGAGTGTCAAAAGCTGCTGGAGAGGATTGTAAAACCATATCATTTCCTTGATTTGAGAAGATATTTGTTACACAAATGCAATTGAGAGCTGTTGTGCATGAAGCGACTATCCTGCAAGAACTTTCTTTTTATCTGAGATTCTGAATCCTTGCAAGGTTATGAACTGGAAATGTTTTTATGTCAAGATTCCAACAGCTGTGCTCAAGCTCCAAATAAGGAGGATCACATCACTTGGAGATGTAAGTTATGATTAAACATGTTCTACTTGTTTCAGGTTGAGAGGGCAAGTCATTAAACATCACTTGGTGACTTATTGGATTATGTTTTGGAGGACTATCTCTGCAGACCCTTTGCTAACCCGATCAATGCAATGTTTACTCGGATAAATTGATTGCTGCAAGCTTAAAAGAAGGTTCTTAAGGGTTTTCTGAACTGTTTGTTAAATGAATTGCATTTCCAATAAACTCACGTCTTTACACTCCATACAAATAGTACAAGCAACATCTGTAATAAAAGAATCATAAGAAGTAATACGTTGTCTATCCTGGAATTACAAGATATATGTTTTTATTCATTGTGAATCTCAGCCGTGCGCAGAAAATAGTCATCTAACTTTCATTCGGACTGCTGTGATCTCTTATAAGAGTCATCTTGAGCTTCTTGTTGGTTCTGCATTACGTTAAAGATGAGCTGTTAAATATAAATTTATCATTGATGCAGACTCGGGAAGAATTCAAAGTCCAAGAAGAATTACCTGCAACTGAGCACAGATCTCAATAACTTCAGCTGGAGGTGCCCAATCACCGAAGTTCCTCTCAATAAACTGGTATGCAATGCCACTCCTTCCACCGCCAACTACAAAAAGCCCCCCCTTAATTTCACCTTCTCCTTTGAAGTTTTGCTGTATCCCCATAGCTTTTGCACGCTTGTAATTTGCTCTTGCTCGAGTGTTGAAAACAAAACCTGACAGGAATTTTTCCTTGAGCAGTTTCCCTCCACCAAGTGCTTTGAAGAATTCCATTCCACGATCATACAATACAACACCACCCCAATATCGAGGCCAGAAGTCTTTTATCTGCATCAAAACAATACGTCATCCAAAGTTAATGGTAAGAGCTGGAAATTAAATGTAGTTATACCTCTGACTCCATATGCTCATGAAGAACTGCAAGTAGTTGAACTCCCAGTGAATCAAATATGGGTTTTTTGGCATATAGCTGGTGAGCTTCAGCCCTACACATGATGCACCTGTTTCAAGTTCAATATATACAAAAGAACTTAGTTTCAAGAAAGATGCTCATACCTTGACGTAGAATTACTGAATTAGATATAGCTTTTGGAAAACTCTGTTTCTCACGGTAGAGTCAAGCCAACTTTTCACGGTCATACTTTATTTTTGTCTGTTTCATGTACTTCCTTTTGGACTGTAAGGCAACGACAACATCCTATAGCAATATACTTGCATCATGTGCCTTTTCATTTTAATTTATGAATCTCTGTCTTTAAAGTGTCTTATATTTACTTAATACACCCCTCTATGAAAATTATGATCAACGATACCTCCTACTTGTCTGAGTTCATGACAGAAAATTTAGCACCTAACATAATGGGCTATACCAGGATCTGTTAAACGAAGACATGTTGTAACGCAGAGTAAAAGAGTTACCCTGGACGTCGAATGCAGAGAATCACTGCAGGTTTGTTTCTCCACAGTTCTGAAGCCTTCATTGGAGGTGTTTTGGTTTTCACCAAATGCTCCATTCCAATCTTATACTCTGGTGTCAACTTCTGAACCGAGATGTTTTCAATGGTAGAGTATGGTGCAACTTTGTCAACTACAGGAGCGGGTTGTATACAACCACATAATCTAGGATCGGCTGGCTCCATAGCAACGATCCCTTTGAAGATGTATCCATCTTTGATCTTAAAACTTGCCAGTGATTGTTCTAGAGATTTGCTGTTAATTGAACTAGTTCTTGTTTTTAATTTACTCTGGATCTTTTGAGAGTTTACAGATTGAAAACTCCTTTGAATGCTGGTATTTTTCGACGGTAAGCCCATTCTTTCTGTTGCAGCAGGGGTAGGATGAGACTTTGGTAGGTGATCTGCACAAGCACTAGTTCTGTCCATGAAACGGGCAATATGACCACGCTTCATGCCAAACTGAGAAGAAAGATCTACAGTCCTTAAGCTAAGGAGCTCGGACAGACATTTCCCACTGGACTCGAGCCTATCTCCATATTGCATTAAAGAACGGTCGTGCAGGTATGATCTAATTTCCAATGCATCCTGGAGAAATAATAATAATAAAATAAATGCCTTAGAAGCAGATTGATATGGTAATTACAAGACATGCCTTTTAGATTCATACTCAGATGTTCATAGGTTAAGGAGATGATTACTGAACCGAATGTAAAACTTAATTTTGAATAAGCGTCTAAATACCTAACCTTCTCCAGTTGTGTCATGTTTAATGCATCCATATCATCTGTATTCATGATCTTCAAGGTCGGTACATCATCCCAGCCTTCGTCTAACAGCTTTGGAATCATTCCTTTCAGAACCCCATCCCCAACAAACTCCTCTATCGAAAAAGAAGCCATTTCCGAAGAAATCAGAGAATGTTCCAAACAAATCACTTCTTACTCGATCAAGTCTGTATGTAGAAATGAAACCCTATTGGTGTTAGGCTCAGCTACTTGAGATCAAGGCATATATAGGGGCCTGAGATCATTAAAAATATTGAATTTTTCAAAAGCATCTCATGCCGGCAATGCAAGTGATGTAAAAGTTTAGTTCATATTATTATGTTGGAGACAAAGATGCGTGTATAAATGTTGTATTAGGTTGTAAGATGGAAGCTAAATACAAAAGCTAGAAACAATATTGTTGGACATCAAAGTATTGGTCAAAGGACAACATTTGATATTTTGGATCATCAGCTGGAATTATATTGTCAATTTTAAAGTGCCGGCCAAGACCTGCTCCATGTCTAAGGACTGGGGAGGATTTGCTTTGGCCAACTTGCCGAGGAAAGTGTTTATTTACTTATTTTTATATTTTGATACGTGTGAAAACTGGATCAAATCCGGGAATTCAAGTGTCCTGGCGTATGCTCTTAAACAATTGAGTTAAAAACTTCTTCACGAAAGTGTTTGTTATATGTAAAACAGTGGAGTCAAAATTCCTCCCTTGTGCCTTGTTTGTTGTCGTTTCGGTGAATCTTATCATGTCAGTCTTATTTGTTCGGTTTTTTGATGTGACATGCTAAAACAACAATACCTCTTAAATTTATTTTATTCTTCTGGAAAATTGTTTATTCAGAAAAATACTCTGCAACTTTCATCCAAAATACAAAAAGAAAACTTCAATCCAAATCCAATAATTTATTGTCCAAACAAATTTTGGTTCTTCCTTTAAAAAACAACTTTTGCTTATGGCTTATTAAACAAATCTGAGGAAAAAATAACCAAAAAAGAACGAAAACGCGAGTGCACTTAACTGCTTCTGAATGAGTGTGATTTAATCTATTTGGATTTCGATTGAACCTATATATCAATACACAGTCAAATAATAAAAAAGAAAAAGAGAAAAAGATTAGGCAAAACAATCAAAGTTCATTTACAATTTACAAGATGGCGTAAGAAGCCTGTATGGTAAAAATATTCTACCTTGCACTCGAGGTCCCCGAGTTCGAATCGCCCCTCTCCAGTATCGCTTGTATCGAAAAAATAGATTCGCTACATGGCAGGTGTGCTTGTGAGCATGAACGTTTTACATGGTACGGTTGGAAGCACAGAGATCGGGCATCTTATTCAAATGCTTTAAAATTTTCTCAGCGATCTGCCTGGTATCTCCAGCTCCATGATGGAAAGCACTCACCAGTACGGCAGGCAAAACCCTGTCGTTTGATATGTCCGAAGCCGACTTACTATCCCCGCCTTTATTCAAAAACTTCTCAATCACCCAAAGCGACTTCTGCCACAGCCCCTCTTTCCTGTGCTCTTTCACCACATTCAAAACAGGCTGCACAGCATTAGCCTCACTCAGCATGATCACACTCTTTTCGACATCAACTTTGTCATCCAACAATGTACATATTGCCGACAGTGCAGCTTCGACAACTTCTGCATTCTCATGCCCCAAACACACTAACAGCCTCTCAACCGCCTTCGCATCAACAATGCAGAATGAGTTTTGTGAAGAACATACCCCTCTGTGAACCAGGCACAGCAGTATTTTCCTCCTCCTTGGTGATCCACAAGGTAGGTACTTGGGCAGGTACAACAGCTTGTTTTTCTTGATTTGTGGCGGTTTTGATAGTTTTATTGACTCTGTGGAAAGATTCCCCAACCCGATTGCTGATAACCTCTGAACTTCATCACTTGATGTTTTCATGAGCAGCTCTGTGAATACTGAAGTGAAGTTGTGGGTTCTTGCTAGAAACAGTATTTGGGGTTCGTATAGTGTTGTCGTGAATCTGACTAGAATTCCCACTAGGCCTTCTAAGTACGCGCTTATGAACCTGCTTGATGTCACATCTCTTTGGATTTGACTGATTGCTTGCAGGATTGTAGGCACTGTGTTATTGTATAGAAGAGCTAGGTTTAGTGTCAGGTTTTCGTGGGGAAGTTGCGCTAGAAATTTTGCTGAAACTGCGTGCTTCTCAGAGATGAGGGTTGTTTCAGTTGGTTTACGGATAAGGTTCTCAGGCTGGCCTCTGGTTTTGCAGAGTCTTTCTGATAGTACGTGGCCCAGATGGGGTGAAAGTACAGTTAGTAGCTTGATTGCTGAGATGGAAAGTTTTTCATGTGGGTTGTTGATGAGTTCAATGAGGGTGTAGCTTGCTTCAGTCTCTTTTACCATCGAGATGATGGTCGCTGCTGATCTGGGGATCTCGGCAATCAACAGAAGAATTCTGATAAGGTTGTTACTTAGTTCATCTGCGGTTGCGTTCTTGAGCATGTAGATGATGTTGCACACAACATAGTCGGAAGTCAAAGTGTGACCATGAGAATTAGCGGGGAGGTTCTCAAGCTCAAGCCCGGACTCAAATATGTTTGCAAGGATTGCAGCTGCTTCACTTGTTGAGTCCATTGGTTCGTTTTGAATTTTCCGAATGAACATCTCTTCAACCATGACTTGTATAATTCCAGCTTCTTGAAGTATTTTTCCATTTGGGTGGTACAATGAGAGTTGCCCCAGAGCTTTGAATGCTGCCCTTCTGGCCATTGTATTTCCATTATGTACCATTTCGATGAGAGCAGGAGAGGCCTTCTCAGCAACGTATGTATTTTGGTCTTGTCCAACAACAATTTCCCCGAGGTAACTTGCCATCTCTATCTTCATCTCTTCACAACCTGATACTTCAATGTTTAAATCAAAACAAAGTTCTTTAGATTCTAGTAAAAAGTTCTTTAGTTATTTATGCTTGGCTGGATTGTGGAGTTCCGAAAATTACCTTCATTAAGATTCTTTAGGAGGGGTTCCATGAGTCCATTTTCTGCCATGTGTTTGATGTTATTTGGAAAATGCTCTAAATTACTCAAGATTTCTTCTGCTTTTTCCGAAGCAAAGACATCGGTATACCTTCTGTATTTAATTGTGACCAGCGTAAAGATTGCTCCAGTAACTGATCCGATTTTCTCACATAATGATTGTGATCTTGAAAGCTCAAGTAAGAACAGCAATGATGCATGCCTTATGGACTGGTGAGTACTAGAAAGCATCTTGATTGTAGTTGAAATATTTATCGTTTGCGCAATCTCTTCCTGCACAAGAAACCACTCTGTCAGAAGTTGGATCCAACAAGTGTTCGTTCTAGTCTTATTTAGTTGTTTCTCATGAAAAATTAAGAAATTAAAATTCGACCTTGCTGTTGTTATCCTCTTCCACCAGTTGCTGCAAAAGTTCCAGCACTGCACATTTAACATCTTTGTCTTCGTACTCCAGGCACTGAACAAGCAAGGGCAATATTCCGACACTACGAACTTGTATCTTATTGTATGGGTTCCTTTGGCAGATACTGTGCACATCTTTTACTGCTTCAAGCACCATATGCTCTGAACTAGCTAAGGACAATGCTGCTCGGGCAACCTTAATCCTCTCTGCTTCGTTCCTGTCCTTCCACTCCGCTATTGTGGATTTTAGAGCTTTATTGGAATTGAAATCTTTACTTGCCAACTTCTGGCCAGTGGTTGGGCAGAAGATTTCTTCCGAGCCATTGAACTTCTCAAACCACTCAACAATTGCTTTCCTCTCGTATGTCACTCCGCTTCTTATGGTTACTGGGTCATCCATGATCTTCTTTGTCAGTGGGCAGAAAAAACTCTCATACAGAGGCTCCATGTATTCACCCACCTGTGGCAATGTCGCTATAGATCCACTCATGTTCACATCATTTCTTTTGCTTACCCAACTCGTGCTTTTAAGGATCTCAACCAGTTGAGGTGTATCCAAAACGTGAGGATTCTCTGTGGAAACCTCAAAATTTAGGGAGTAGAAATCCATTTCTGTCGCTGTTGGTTCTTCCTGTAGTTGCCCCTCCAAGGACCACATCTTTGTATTGAGCTCATTGATCTGAGACGCTTGAGTTCTAAAGCGAGCATTCTGCATCTCATTTGAAAGGGACCGAACTGCAACTTCTGCGTATTCTTGGTCTCCAAATGTAAATGGCGGTATCATGCTCAAGCATTCTCCTACGTTTTTAACGACCTCCTCCAGCTGTGCTATAATGAGCCTCAGTTCAGCATCTGAAAATGGTTGGACGCCAATTTGGCATCTCTCCACAAGATCTGTGGCCAAACAAACACTCTTGGATATCGACTGCAGAATTTCCATTGCATTTTCTGGGCAGTTTTCAGCCGTCTTCAACACCATAATCGCCATGGAAGCTCGATATAGGTAGCATGCAGTTTCGATAAAAAATTCCCATCCCACCTCTAGGCTTGATACCGATACTGCGATCTCTGAAATGGATGCCAATATGGTCTCTGCAAGACTCTCGATCGGACTTCCATCTTCCTTGAGCTGAAGAGAAGAACGAGACAGGTTAATTTGTACCGCTTGCGGTAGCTTTAACTGAAAAATGATTTGCAACTAATGAAGTTAATAAAGCTTAATCACTTCAATTTTTTCATGCTATCTTGTACTTAATCCTAGTCAGTAACATATCTGCTATGCTTTGCTGCTGATTAGTTCGATGATGTGTACTAAAAAATGAAATATCACGTTTCTATCGCGTTCTAGCACCTCGGAAAATTGGCTTATGAAATTTTTTTTCCCTGCAGACTCATAATTCTCAGACACATAAGAAGTGTAAAAGACTCGAAAAAGAAAACGAGTTCATCAGAAGGCTCCTACCGACATCAAATTGAAGTTGCTCTGCAGAAGACTTAGGAAAGACGAGAATTTCGATTACCAGTCACTGATAATCTCTTGAATGTTTCTGTAATCTCAGTGCAGAAAGTACTCATCGTTTTGCTTGGATACTTAGGAGCAGGTGTGCACAAGACTTGGTCAGCTAGCAGTCGCTTCTGGTTTGGTGAAAAAATTTCCTTCTGATGGATTACAACTACGAAAGCCGCTGGTGTTGGTCAATTGCATCTAGTCTTCCAACATGATAGGATTTCGATTGCGTTACGTTGTTATTATATGACTCTTTCGTTCTCCATTACGCGCTGCGGATTGCGTTGGCAAGTAATTTCCTTACGTTCTGCATATTTTCTAACGAAGGTTTTGAATGGGTGATGATTCGCTCTAACAAGGTAGAGTTTTCTTCAGGACTTCAATATAGTATTCGAGCACTGTAGGTTGTTTGACTTTCTTGCTGTGCAAGTTGTAATACTATATGCATAATCACGAAAATGTCAAAACTACCCCTAGCAGTGCATTGTTCGGAAGTTGTTTTAGAATAATTATCAAGTGTTTTCACATAACTAAAATAACTAAAAACACTTCTGAAAATGCTTGATATGAAAATTTAAGGGTAAAGTACAAAAGACTACCTCAACTATTGATGTCACGACACTTTCATACCTCATCTTTTAAAATTGACAATATCATACCTCATCTTTAGAATTTGGTTCAATGTTATACCTTCATCTTTAGAATTTGGTTCAATGTTATACCTTCCGTTACTTGGCCATTTACTTTTCAGTTAAATGCTGAAGTGGCTTGATTCGGAGCCCATTTTCTATTAAAAAATCATTAAAATATTATTAAAAACTAAAAAAAAGTATTTAATATTTTTTAAATATTAAAATAATAAAGAAAGTAAAAATAAAAAAAAACCTATGTTCGTCCCTCCTCTCCCCATCTTCCTGCAACCCAGAAAGAAGGAGGAGGAGGAAGAAGAAGAAGAAGAAGAAGAAAAAAAAAATCTCTATTCGTCCCTGCAACCCAGAAAGAAGAAGAAGAAGAACAAAAAAAAAAAAAAGAAACCAACCCAACCCAGTTCACCCCCCTCACCACAGACCCAACCCGAAGAAGAAGGAGAAGGAGAGAGAGAAGAAGAAGAAGAAGGAGAAAAAAAGAAAAAAGAAACCTAGTTCGTCCGTCTCCCAGGTGAGGAGGTTGGGTGCGGAGAGTGGGTGCGGGGAGAAGAGGGGGTGGGGAGGGGGGAAGACAAATTGGTTTTTTTATTTTTTATTTTTTCTCTTCGTTTTTTTTTGGGTTGCAGGAATGGTGAAGAAGATGAAGATGGGGAGAAGAGAGAGAAGAGGGCCGGGGGCAGAAGGGGAACTGAATGTTGTTTTTTTTTTTTTTAATTTTTTTTATAACTTTTTTTTATTATTTTAATATTTAAAAAAATATTAAATATTTTTTTTTAGTTTTTAATAATTTTTTAATAAAAAATGGGCTGTGGATTAAATCACGTCAGTATTTAACTGAGAAATTCACGCCAGACTAACAGAAGGTATAACATTGACACAAATTCGTAAGATGAGGTATGACATTGTCAATTTTAAAAGATGAGGTATGAAAGTGTCGTTACATCAATAGATAAGATAATTTTTTGTACTTTACCCAAAATTTAAATGAGTTTTGGCTTTCAGTGTGATGCTGTTTTACGGAATGCTTTTAAATAACAGTGCTTTTAAAGAAGCACTTCTTAAAATAAGCGTTTTTAGAAAGACAATCAGACGAAATCTACAAGCATGTACTTTCCAGACTCATCATCCACTCAAACTGCGACACGTCATCCATACAATCAGCTCCGACTACAAGCCCCCAGCATTAAACACATGATTGATTCAATGAGCGACTGTCCGAATTACAAAAACATCTAATTTTTTTTGCTAAAGATTAGGAATTTAGGAGCACAAATATCACAACACGATAAATTTTTGTCTGCCCAATGAAGCCGTTTATCACCTGATTGAATAAGAACATCCCAACTACCTGCTAATTAGGGTTTATGTTGAGGTTTATTTTCTGATATTATTTTTCTCACCAAGAATGAAAATATATATTGTATAAGATTGATTTACAAGAAAAGAAACACCAAATAATATATCTATCATAATTACATCATGATTACAAGGACCCAAACAAATAACTAAGCTAATTACAAAGGTCAACTCTCCAACACTTCCCCTCAAGTTGGTGCATAAATGTCGTTCATGCCTAACTTGATGAGACAGTTGTAGAATGCTTGACTGGCAACAACTTTAGTTAAGATGTCTGCTAATTGATTTTCTGACTTGACGAATGGGAATTGAATAATATTCCCATCCAACTTCTCCTTAATGAAGTGTCTGTCAACTTCCACATGTTTCGTGCGATCATGCTGGATTGGGTTGTGTGAGACATCAATCGCTGCTTTGTTATCACAAAACAAATTCGAAGCCGACATTAAAGGACACCCGAGTTCTGCGAGTAACCTTCGAAGCCATAATAATTCACATACTCCTTTTGCCATGCCCCTGTATTCCGCCCCTGCACTTGATAAAGCAACCATTTTCTATTTTTTACTTCGCCAAGTCACTAAATTCCCCCCCCCACAAATGTAAAGTAACCTGATGTGGATCGTCGATCAGTAATATTCCATACCCAATCTGCATCGGTATAACCTTCTATCCAGCAATGACCATTCTTGGAAAACATTATGCCTCTACCCGGGGAGGATTTTAGGTATCGTAGAGTACGTTCAACCGCACCCATATGCATATCACTCGGGGAATGCATAAATTGACTAACAATACTTACTGCATATGCAATATCAGGCCTGGTATGAGATAAATAAATTAACCTCCCAACTAACCTTTGATAACGATCTCGGTTAGTGGGAACTTGATCAGGGTGCACGACAAGATGGTGATTTTGGACTATAGGGTGTCAACCGGTTTACAATCAAGCATTCCGGTTTCGGCTAACAAGTCAAGAACATATTTTCTTTGAGATAGAAATATACCTTGTTTAGATCGAGCCACTTCCATACCCAAGAAATATTTCAATCCACTAAGATCTTTCATCTCGAACTCAGTTGCTAAGTAATCTTTCAGCCTTGAGATTTCCTCTTTATCGTCACCCGTAACAATCATATCATCCACATAAGTAATAAGTATCGTCAATTTACCCATTCGACGTTTCAAGAAAAGTGTATTACTGGAATTGCTCTGCCTGAACCCATACTTCCTCATAGCCGTCCGGAACCTACCAAACCATGCCCGAGGTGATTGTTTCAATCCATACAATGCCTTATTCAACTTACACACCATTCCGGGTTGTGAAACCGATGCATAACCAGGTGGAATATCCATATACACTTATTCTTTAAGATTACCATGTAAGAAAGCATTTTTCAGATCAAATTGCTGTAATGGCCAATCCAAGTTAGCCGCCAACGAAAGTAACACTCTTATCGTATTAATCTTTGCTACCGGAGCAAATGTTTATGTATAATCAACACCATACGTCTGAGTGTATCCCTTGGCCACCAATCATGCTTTGTATCGTTCAATCGACCGATCAGCTTTGTACTTGATGGTGTACACCCATCGACATCCCACTATCTTCTTTCCTTGGGGTAGCGGAACTAAATCCCATGTTTGATTTTTCTGAAGTGCATCCATTTCTTCCTCCATTGCCTTGGTCTATCAATCATCAGATAGTGCATTCTTTAATGAACTTGGTGTGTTATCATTGGATATTTGTTGTACAAAAGCTTTGCCGGGTTCTAATAATTTATGTGATGACACATAGTTGGCAATGGGATATTTAGAGCCTTTCGTTGTTTCCAGTGAATATTGATTGGGTGGCTTTCCCCGGTTGTGCTTGAAAGGTAACTAATAATTCGAAACATTGGATACATCAATAGGGATGGTAGATCTTACATCAGGAATATTCTCTGGAGTATGGTCATCTGGTGGTACTATATTTTGAGATGAGGGGGAGTAGTATCAGTAGAAGTCTCAAGATCGGCAAGTGGTAGCACTGTTGTCGTGGGTGAGCACGGCACTGCCGCTAGTTTTGTGGGCAGCGATGCTACTTCTGTTGGCTGGGCTGGCAGTGCAGCCACTACGGGTTAGGCTACTGGCTCGGCTAATAGTGGCAGCGAAAGATCAGTGGTAGCAGCCATGGTCCAAACCTGCTCGTCATGCAGTATCTCTCCCTAAAGAAGAGGGTTGGAAGAAGCCGAAGAGTAATACATCTCAGACTCGTAAAAAGTAACATCCATGGTAGTATACATCTGACGTGAAAGAGGGTGGTAGCAACGATACCCTTTCTGATGTAGTCTATACCCCATGAAAACACAATGGATAGCACATGGGTCAAGTTTTGTCCGTTGATTTTTTTGTAGATAAACAAAGGCAACACATCCAAAAACTCGAGGTGGGAGCACCAAAACGGACGGTAGAGGCACAAATGTAGCAAAAACTTGCAAAAGTGTAAGAAAATTCAATACTTTGGATGGCATGCGGTTGATAAGGTAAGTGACAGTCTGAAGAGCAACATCCCAAAAGGAGCGGGGAACATCCGCCCCAATCAATAGCGATTGAGCCGTTTCTAATAGATGACGATTTTTGCGCTTAGCCACCCCATTCTGTTGAGGAGTTTGAGGACAAGTAGTCTCGTGAAGGATTCTGTGATTAGTTAAATAATGTGTAAAATCATTATTAACATATTCACCACCATTATCAGAACGCGAAATCTGGATTTTAGTAGAAACTGTGTCTGAACCATGGTGTGGAATGTCTTAAATGCCATAAACACATAACTTTTATGCTTAAGAAGGTATAACCAAGTCATCCATGTGCAATCATCTATGAACGTTACAAACCACCTAATACCAGATGAAGTAGTAATCGGAGATAGTCCCCACACATCCGAATGAACAAAGACCAAAATGAATATCACTTTTATTAGAATTCAACAGATAAGAAACACGGTGACTCTTGGCAAGTACGCAAGTGTCACATTTAAAGTCTGAAACCGAACAACCAACAAATAAATCCAGAAACATATGCTGTAAATAACTGAAAGATGGATGACCCAAACGGTGATGCCATAACCATATCTAGCGCCGTTTGTGATCAACGACTCCTTAGGCGAGATTGACCCATCCTGTACTAACATCGTCCACAAAATAAAGATCCCCCTTCTTAGTACCACGACCAATTATCTCATTCGTGAGAATATCCTGAATAAGACAAAACTTTGGATACAATAGTACACAACAGTTCAATTGCTCAGTAGCTTGGCCAGGAGACATCAATTTATGCTTTAGTGAAGGTACAAGTAGTGTATGCGGCAAAGAGAGAGTAGGCGTGAGGCGTACAGTGCCAGTGCCAATTATCGATGAGGTGACACTATTAGCATTAGTAATATTTCGTCGAAGTGGAACAGTATCACAAGCTAAATCAGTGGGATCATAGGTCATATGATTTGTGGCACCAGAGTCAATGATCCAACTAGACTGAGTATCACAATTATTCATATTAAAAGCATAACCACAGTTACCTGAGGACTCTGGAGGCATGTCGGAAGAACTCGAAACAGGAAGAGGATTCATGGTCGTAGTGTTTAGTATAGGGGTAGGATCGGTTAGGATGAAATTGTTTCCACCGTGGAATGGTGGTAGGTTCTCCATGGGAGGGCCGAGTTTGCTTGAGGGAACGGGCAGAGCAGAAATCCTAGGATCTCTGCTCTGATACCATGCTAATTAGGGCTTATTTTGGGGTTTAATTTTATGATATTATTCTTCTCACCAAGGAGGGAAATATATATTGTACAAGATTGATTTACAAGGAAAGAAACACCATAAATATCTATCCTAATTACATCGTGATTACAAGGACCCAAATAGGTAACTAAGCTAATTACAAAGGTCAACTCTCCAACACTACCATCGTCGCTTAAAAACTTATCTATATCCTCCTCATGCTCACTTAACATTCCGAATTAATAACACAACATTACGTGTTCACATAACCTTGCATGATGGGCAGACATTTTTTTTTTGTTTACTGAAATTACCAATTGTCCTGTTACGTGTGCTTTATCAAAATTACTTAACAAAGCGGCTACGAATTTCCACCAAAAGAAACTTTGAAGTTTCACTCACTCTTAACCAACAATGAACACTGACACAGGCGTCGGTGGAGATGCTGCTGAGGTTCAGCAGGGTTGGAAAGGCTGCGTCTTTTGGAGGAGTTATGGGGGATGCTTTTGGGAAAGATATGTTTCAGCTGTGCATCTTGGTTAATAATCTTGGAACCCTCATTGCCTACATGATTATTATTGGTAATTTGATTTAATAATTCTTTTCCTGAATTTTAGGTGTGAATTTTAATTAAGTTCAGTTCCGCATTCTCCCCTGACCTTCACAAAGTGGGGAGCCTTGTTGACTTGGAGTTGCCATTCTTATAGTTCAGCTCGTTAGGTGCTGGGACATTTATTTCTTTCTTGCAACTTAAGTACAAGTAAATGGACGGTTTTCGGTTTTGTTTTTCAACTTTCTATGTTACTTAGGTGATGTGCATTCTGGAACTTCTTCAACTGCAGTTCACCATGCTGGGGTGTTGGAAGGGTGGTTTGGTGAACACTGGTGGAACAGGCGTACCTTCATGCTGCTAGTCACAACCATTTTCATGTTTGCTCCATTGGCATCGTTGAAGCGAGTAGGTATGTATATTTTATACACTATTTCTTTTGTGAGATTGAACACGAAAAAAGACTTATCATTGCGATTCAATAATCCAAGCATTTCTATAACTTGTGCATTTTTGTGCTTGCAGATTCATTGAGATACACATCTGCTTCAGCGATGCGCTGGCGATTGTTGTTCTTGTTATTACAGCAGGAGTTGTAGTTACTAAACTCTTTTATCGAAGCATTCCCTAACGAGTCAGATATTGCATCTGTGTAGAATCTCGTCACAGTTGTTCCTGTCCTTGTGACTGCCTTCATCTGCAAACGGCATGGTTAGCTGATCTGCCACAATATGCAGCTGTTATTTGCAAGCTTAAAAGATTAAACATTAACGAGAACAATCAAGAGATTAAGGGAAGAACTAATAAGTACGAGTGAGAACCCTCGCACTGGAGGAAACATTTAAGGGATGTTTCTGATGAATTAAAGCTTGTGCACAAATTCTAAAAGTAGGAGCAGATACCGTGCAGAAGCTAAAAGTAACAGTTACTGGGGATTTCAAATCTCAAAAACAGGTTCTAATTGCGTCCTAGGTGTCCTTTTAACAACTTGGCGTTGTTGATTCGCTCCATGAGTTCACATAACATAGGATGGTAAGAATAAATACGCTCCTCTGTCGTACCAGCCAAAGTTTACAACAGGTAATAAGAGTTGGCTAAAAACCCCAAAGTGCTTAATCTAGCTAATTCAAAACTACGAAGTCCGTAATTCAGAACTACGAAGTCCAACTAATCTAAACACTACATACCCTAGCCAGTTGATAGGGGTACCAACATAGGCATACAAGGAATGACCATGTGCCTTGCCTGCTTGGACAAAACAGAAATTAGTAGAGTGTATAGGCATAAATACATTCTAAAAATTAGAAGGAAAAAGATTATTTCCCTTGTAAGTCGCAAGAACAAAAACAGATAAAATAAAAAATAAAAAATAAAACTAGAATCGTGAGCATGAACCAAATCAGCTATAAATTTGTTCTACTTAGTTTTCTCCATGCCTTTGCGAACTAATGGGTCGCATTGTATCACACCATATCTCCTACTAGTCTTCCTATTACAAGAAACTCACAGAAGTATAAGAATATAGACACTGGTGGAGAGCTAGATAGACACAAGACAAAGAGAGGGTTTAAGTAAAACAAAGATCCAACATTTCTTACTGTGTGTCTTTAGTGATAGTCTTAAGAACATGTACAAATGCGGGGCGTCTTTAG
The DNA here is from genome assembly GCA_024362995.1 of Heteromeles arbutifolia. Lineage (NCBI taxonomy): Eukaryota > Viridiplantae > Streptophyta > Magnoliopsida > Rosales > Rosaceae > Heteromeles > Heteromeles arbutifolia. The sequence goes on from JANCRC010000021.1 coordinate 3,471,911, forward strand.
TGATAGTCTTAAGAACATGTACAAATGCGGGGCGTATATCGAGTGAACCATCTCCTCCTGATTGATCAACCGGAGGTTGTATATAAGCTTTGTCCATCAACAACTGTATCAATCGACAGCCAACCTGGCAAGTACAAGGAGTCAAGGACCAATATAATATAGCAACAACAATAACAAGATAGTTTGCATATTTAAATCTATAAGCATCACAAACCTTAACATGGGCTGCCTGACCCCATGGCTAAAGTCTCCTTGTTCCTCCACAATCTCCCTTGCTTCATTTTCTGCTTTTTTTTATCAGTTTGTTAACCTTTTCCTAAGTCGCTCTTGTTCTTTGGTCAGTTTCTCTTGCTCGCTGATCGTCAGTTTCTCTTGTTCAATGGCCACAGGATCAGATTCATCTTTAGGCTTCTTATCAGTAAGGTTCTTCTTCTTTGTCTTCTCCAAAAACCTGTGTATATATCCTAACCTGATACACATGATTACTATATTTAACTCCTAGACGTTCAAAATCAACGATAATTGGAAAATGGACTGTCAACATTATTTCGCTATTATTTCACTGGATGCTTTAAGTAATGATATTCTACCAAACCGAACAAACTGATGGTTGATCGCTAACTAAAATTCCAGCCAAAATGAATGTTCAAAGTACAGCCAGCTTAGGAACCAAGATCAAATTCAGCACAGCTATAAAATTTACCAAATAAGAAAACAGTGAGCTAGCACACCTCATTCTCGATGGCTTCACCTATCGCACAAGCAGCTTGGACTACCCTGACACTCCCTACTCCGCCATTATTTGTCATCAACAGCCCCATCAACTTGTGCATTGTAATAACCGCCATCTTATCAGCCGGTAAGTGATCAAAATACGGAGCATGACTGTTCGGTTGCCTGCAGGCCTCTTGGTCCTCCGCAATGGCGTTTCGTAAAGGCTCAACTAACCAAGAAACAATGACTTAATGTATGGCAAATTGGGTGCAAGCTTCTGCTCACACATGTCCACTAAAAGCTCTTGGTACTCATTCGCGGCCTCCTCCCACGGTCTCCAGCTTTATTTGCCTCTTCCGGAGGAGATTGTACCTCCCTACTCCCATGTCCACTAGAAGCTCTTGGCCTGGGCAGCACTGGCATAGCTACAAAACCCAGAAACGGCATGAGAGTAACTCGGTGAGTGGCCGCCTTTAAACCCTGCTTAAACCTACATTCTCTCTGTGTTTGATAAAGCCGTTGGACTGTCGGCTTCGGCATGACTTTTTCCCGAGTCGACCCGTTTTACAACTCAAAACTAATTGGGCTGACCCAATAGTTTGATTCGTATATATGGTGGTGGGCTTCGGGTTAATTTCATGGGAACCTCTGTTTACACTTAATTTTTAGAAATTTTAACGAAACACTCCTGGTATTGTTCATTTTTAACGAAAAATCATATTTTTACCTTTCCTTGATATTATTCACTACACTTTCATTTGTTCTTTTTCATTAAAACTAAAGTTTTTTTGAACTTTTTGTTAGTTTTCTTTTAATTTTTACTATTCTCTCACGCCCAAAATAATTTAATATTTTTCCAAGAATGCCTTGTTTTTATTTAAGAGAAATTGTAGCAATGGTTCCTCAACTTTAATTCAATTAGAAGAATAGCCCATCAACTAAAAATCCATGATTGTTGATCCCTTAACTCGTCAAAACATGCATCTATGATTCTTTTCATTAATTTCGTCAAAATAGATCACGGACGTGACACATGAGCCTGAATGAATGGGTAAATAAGAAAAACGAAATATTATTTCAAGCGGAAAATCAATTAATCAATTAATTAAGGACAAATTCCATCGTGCAAAAAGTGCAAATTCCATCACCAGCTAAGGACAAATTCCGTATCCTAATCCTTCAATTCCTTGTATTCTCTCTTATCTATAATTATGAATATTCTATGCAATATTATGATTCAACCTACATCTCTCTCCGATTTTTGTTTCTTTGGTTAATGTAGTTCTTATTTCTTTCGTACGGCGCTACTGTTATGAGTTTGATGCGACTTTCGGTCATGTCGAAATCTAATCCTATCAGAATTTCTTATCACTTAGATTGTGCGGATTTCTGGCAGCAATGAAAAGCCAATTCGACAAATGAAAAACCCCAGCTAACCCTAATCTTGTCTTATCAGAATATCAGATAACAAAGCAAATGGTCCCGATACTCTTCCGGTGACAGCTGGCAGCAGTTCTCTTTGGTAAGAGTGCATGCATGGCGAGGGTTTGTAGCATGTTTGGAGCTAGGGAGGGAGCAACCAAATCACACAAGAGAATCAACATGGAAGGAGAATATGATGATGATCTATCAGATGACGTACCAGACGGCGCTGTACTACGGTGCGGAGGAGGCAGGCGTCGGCGACTAAGGATACCCCAGATAATCAAAATCGAAGCAGACGTTCGACAACCATTGTAAGTGTTAAAAGGCACTTTTATTTGCATCTATTAGTATGTATTAGGGGAAATTATTGTGGATTTCCGCCTCTAAATGTTAGGAGGGGCGGATAAGATTTTTGCCCCTAAAACCACCGTTGCTAATACTAATTTCGTCCATCTGAAACACAGATCAGTACTCTATATGTTATTATACAAGTGAAGGAAATTATTATTTTTCAAGTGTTCATTCACTTGTATAATAACATATGACGTATATACTCGTGTTCCGGATACATTAAAAAATCTCTCATATTATTACTAATTCCGCCGTATTATTCTTTGTGTCATGCTGCAATTACAACAATAAATGCATATATTTCCGCCCCTATTGTATTTGATTTTTTTTATAAACAAATAATTATTAATCAGATACCATTAAAGCAGTTAATTTGAAACAAAAAATCGTTTTCATTTTCCCAATAGAAAATATAATCAAAGCAATTAATTTGAAACAAAAAAACGTTTTCATTCCCCATGAAAATATATTTAATTAATATTTGTTTTTTAATTATTTTTTGGTCAAATATATGTTCTTCAGAGAAGCAATATTATTATATCTGCCCAGACAAAAAAGAAAAAAAAAACTATCATCACCTATTATAATCAACTTTATTTTTCAACTAATTTGATATACAATATTTAAATGATATATCTTATCAAAAGTATTCAAATGAAACCAATATTGTTTCCTCTAAAAAAAAGTTACATGGTAGTATTATAAACAAATATAGGTTCAAAGATAAGGAACTCTGTCATTTAGTACTACGATTTAGTGATATTCCTCTTCACTTGTAAGTGTGAGGTCTTAAGTTATTTGATTCTCGCCAAAGGCAAAATTGAACCACATTATTGCTAACCCATTGTGAGGCTACACCCACCCCTCACCCATAGTGTAGATAATATCGCTTGTTCAAAAAAAAAAAAAAAAAAAGAAAAAGATAAGGAACACTAACATAACTTATATCTAATCGTGTCACGCCCCAATCTCGACATACGTCCAAAATCGACACGTGATGTCACCACATCCCTGTTTATCTATCATGTCTCGCCTCTGAGACGACCAAAACACAGTCAATGATTCAACCACATAGTCACTTTGTTTTATTTCATGGCTGCATCTAACATTTGCATTAGACTGTCTACGTACCTTAAGTAGGGATGTCATTCGTAGTTCACCTTTTGTTAAACTCTAAACTTTACTTAATACACTTCCTAGCTGAAAACATAGAGTATCACACTACATGGCAATCATATGCCAACCAAGATTTGTTATTTCGTCATTCACATACATCACATGCCTTCCAACACCATTCCACAACCACGTCAATTAGTCAATTATGTGAATCAAGGATGCACGATATTAACATATTTAACAATGTTAACCAATTAATCCAAAAAAAAAAATCACACATAAACAACACTCAGAAACCCTATAAATGAAATCAATGGATGATAGATAGAGTTACCATAGATATATGTACCGAGTCTTGAATCTCTTCAAAAATATATTTGTTTGGGTATAATACCAAATGATTGGTTTCACATGAAAGTAGGAACCAGGTGTAGGTTCTTCAAATGTTCTCGCATGTTGTCGAGATAGTAGCTAACGACGGTGGTGAATCATGTGGTGGGTTCTTCAGATCTCATGGCACGTTGTCGAGATGGTAGTTAAGCCGACTATGATGGTGAGAGTAATGCAGAAGAAATATGAAATATGAAGGAAGCAAAAGGGAGATGAAGTATCTGTGCGGCCGTGGAAGAGTGGAACAATAAATATAGGGGAAGTTGGTGGGTGAGTTATTGGAGAATTAGTGTAGTCAAATGAGGATTTGGAAGGATTTTAAAAGATTTGAGAATTATGATGTTGTCGATTAGGATTTTAAAAGAGTTTATTCAAATACAGGGGTAGTCAATTAAAGGATTTTAAAAGACTTTATAATCTTGTTGTAGTCAACTAGGATTTTAAAAGATTTTTATAGAGTCCAGGAAAATCTAGGAGAAATTTTTAGTTGTGACGGAAACACAAATAGTACACCATGTGTTTTAATAGGAATGGTGGAAAATTTTATTTTTTAAGTTATTAACTTTTTAGCATACATATCCCACCATTTGTTTAGTGACATGTGATGTACCACCTTGTGTACCGGTTACACTGAAAAATCTCTCCAAATCTAGAGGTATTCAAATATTCATAGATTTTGAAGGATTTCATTCAATAAGAAATTTTGTAAGATTTGAGAATGGATGGTAAGCATAACAAAATCCTACCCCCACCCTTAGGATTTCTTTTCAACCCCTCGCTTTCTATCTCTCTCTATCGACTTTGCAACTCGACCTTTCTTTCTCACCCTCCATTTTCTCTTAGAAACCCATCCTTCCATCCTTCCTTTTGGCATCTCAACCACCCACCCCACCCCATCAAGATGACCTGAAAGAGGACTGTTTACTACAAAGACTTGAACAATTTTCAACTGTCATGAGGTATTGTTACCATAATGCTCAAGTGCTGATTATCTATTTTATTATTTTCTCAATTTCAGCCCTAAGTGAAACTAAATTGAGAATGATGAAGACTCTCAAGGGGGAATAGGAAGCGACGATGTTTGTTTCTAAAAAATGGTGTATGCTTTACATTTCGATTAGTAGCTTCGCTATAAATTATTTTGTTCATCTAATAAATAATGATCAATAACAGGTATTGATTGATAGAAATTCTCAAGGAAATAATCAAGCCAAATGAGGAATGGTTGTACCCTTCCAACCCCTCACTCGCATTCAACCATGTGAATTACTATGTGAATATGCTGACAAGAGAGTCTCAAAATCCATTCAAATCTTTAATCAAAGTCCATAAAAATCCATTCAAATCTTTAATCAAAATCCTTAAGAATCCTTTAAAATTCATTTGAAAGTTGTAAGGATTCTACAATCCATTGAAATCTGCCACTTAAAAATTTTTTTTAAAATATTCTGAAATCCAAATTGACTACACCGCCTTAGAGTTTGGATGAATACTTTTATTTTTTTTCACGCCTCTTAAAAGAAAAAAAAAACATATAAATAAAAAAAATACAGACATGCGCCCCTAATAGAAATTATTAAATAAAAAAAATAAATTAAGGGTGCATTTTTCGCCCCCAATGGCTGAAATTTTTAGAGGCAAATTTTTTTGCACCTAAAAGTAATGAATTCATCGGGGCACTTTTTGTTCCGCATCTATAACTTTGATTAGAGGTAAAAATATGTATTTCTGCCCCCTAATAAAAATTAATAGGGGCAAATCCACATATCTGCCCCTAATTTACTACCCCTAATAGTCACCATTCTTGTCAATGCAGGCATCGCGAGGTTTAGAATTGGCCTACAAATAAGGGATATGACAGGTTTGGAGCTAGGGAGAGAGCAACCCAATCGCTGCGGAGAATCAACATGGAAGCAAAAAAAGAACCAATGGGAGCAGTACTACCAAACCCTTTTGCGCTGAAATCAAACAAAAACCACAGGTACCTAAACTGCGTACCTTGTGCAAATATCAATAAAAAAGGGGTTCTCCAATTCTGCGAAGAGTATTGTAACCCAAATTTCAGAACTGAGAATGCACAAACCCCAGGATGGGTGCATATCAAACATGTAGCCAGTGGCAAATACTTGAAGAGGGTAGAAAACCAAGATGGCCGGCCGCTTATGATCGTGGCCACTGCTAATACACCAAACGAAGACACACACGATGAGGGTTGCACACTGTTCAAGCCTGAGGATGTCGGACCAAACATCCCCCCCATAAAGGTGATCTGCCGAATAGTCCATGTGCAAAGCGGCCTTTACATAAGGCCATACAATGTTCAGGGTGAGGACTCAATACTCTGCGCTATGAACGCAGACGCTGACCCCAGTCTAGTGGATCTCTTTTCAACCTCTGGTATATATGATCGTCGTGTGATGTTTGTGGGTAGCTACATCACTGAAAACCCTTATTAGATTTTACTATAATATGTGTGTGTGTGTGTGTGAAATGAATAAACACAATTCCTATCTATGTGGATAGGTCATTTGTGTAGTGGTGTGTTCAATAACAAAAATGTTATTCATACCATCTATTTGTACCATCTTTCTAATAGAAATGTGACCCATATGCATCGGTGAGCCCTACCTCTATTAGAGAGATGATACAGATAAATGGTAAGTGTAGCATTACTCGTTCAATAATAGTAGTGCATGCACGCGCATGAAGCTGAATTAATTAGCTTTTATGTAATAAAAATTGTGCTCTATTTCAATTCATCATTCATATATCATTTTTACAAAAAAAATACACTAATACAAAATTATTAAAACATTCACTTGCAGTGAAAAGAAAATTGACAGATTAATACAATTTTGCAAAAAAAACACAAATAACTATCATCAATAGGTTCAACTACAAAACCTAAGACAAAAGAACAGCATCAGTAATCAGGAGACAAAACGTGTGAGAGAGAGAGAGAGAGAGAGAGAGTCACAAATTCGGCATGACACATACCTCAATGCCTTCCTGGACCAACTTTTCCAAGAAAGGAGCACTTTTTGCACTTTGCAGACTGTCTGATGCCATGTGCTAGATTGCTTTCTGGTTCTCAAGCATGTTATCAGTTCTTCCTCGCTTTTTGAAGAGTACTAGAACAGCAGCAGGGGTGTTATGCGCTTGTGATTTCCAGAGTCCTCAGTACAACCAAACTTTAGGACCCTGCCAAAGTTCTCCCATAATTTCTTTTAATCCTGGTACCAAGTTCAACATTTCCCAGGTCAATAACAATTTTCAGGCGGAACGGAAGAAGTAAAGATAACTTAATTGCTGCCACCAACCTCTTTATTTTCACTCTCAGAGATCTCTTGAATCATGTCAAATGTCTTCCGTACAAGTCTCTTTCTCATAATTCTTACCTGAAAAATATTAGATAGACGAAGACTTACGATATAACCTGATAAAAGTACGAGCCACATGAAAATAACAATTTCTAAGAGTAATAGCATTTGCTTCTGTTTTGGCCCAAAATATTGGGGCTGGGCTGAATATGGTTGCAAGCCTGATACGTGTTGGATATTCTCAGCCCAATTCGTACTCTTTAAACTTGGATCTAGTCCAGTCAAGTGTGGTACGGCTGAGTCCTAAAAGAAGAATGACTCTTAAGGGATTAGATTGAAGAGTGATTCGGCCGTGTCCTAATATAAGTAAAATTGTTAAATGTCAAGATGAGCTTTAAGAAGATTCGTAATATTCCAAGAATAAAGGTTCATGTTTGATCAGATTGGGAGTGAATCAAATGAATGAAGAAAGAGGATTGGGTTCAGAGTTCTAATGGTTACTCGAGCCAGTAAATCTAATACGAAATATGCTTTTGATATTATTGTTGCTACTTCGTTGAGCCTATATGTTTTAGTCAGGCTAATAAGGTTTCAGAATGGCGCACAGCGATGGCTGACGAGTTCAATGCTCTTCAAAGGAATGGCACGTGGTCTTTGGTGCTGTTACAACCCAATATGAATATTCTTTCCAACAAATAAGTTTACAAAATCAAGCGCGGTTTTGATGGTTTAATAGAGTGTTACAAGGCACGATTAGTGGCTTTGTTCTATTATCTTTCAAACCCTTGATGCCGTGCTAGCCAATTTCGACACCAGCCTTGGTATCCCTTACAACTTTTTGCTCAGTGATGTCGTTCGCATCAGCTACGCCCTTGATAACTCATATATTTCATACGTTTATACCATCCATTCCTAGTCTCTTTGTGATATTTTTGAGTTAAATTGGTTGCGTTTTACTCTCTTTTGTGTTAATGTGCAGTTAATTGGATTTTAGGGCCATTTGAGGGTAAATAAGGCAAAATGGAGCTAAAAGTGGAGAATTGAATAAGGATTCTGATGTAGAAAGAAATTCAAAGTGTACGATTGAATATGGTGATGAATATGGCCCTTTAAGAGACCAATAACAACAAAAAAACGTGGGAATTAAATGCCCAATTACTAGGATGTATTGGCAATCTGTAACAGCCATTTTAACCTTATAAAACTGAGAGTTTCAGCCACTTTTAGACAAGCTTCCCCTTGGAGTCGCCCAAAGCTCTCTCTCTTCTCTTTCTTTAGCCTTTCTTCCAGAAACCAAACCCTATTTTCCTTCACCATCCGCTGCCACCAAAGAAACCACGCAGCCGCGCTGTTCTTGGAGAAGTTCAACATCAGAATTGCTTCAAAGGGGTTTCTTCTATGAACTTTAATTTCACTCATATTGTTCTTGATATTTATATATTCTGTAATCATGTTGTGTAATTAAGTTCATTGCTGGGGATTTCGATGTAGCCTTGCAAACCTATTCTACGTTATTAAGTTGAAGTATTCAAATTACCAATCTGTGTTTTTGTTTCATTCACTGATTTTATAGTATAATTTGTTTGTTAATCTTAATGTTTGATCACCATTAGGGCTGCCTATGAATTATTTGATCAAGGTTACAGTACACATCATGCTTAATCTTGGTGGACATATGAATGAATGAAGAAACTGTTATGCATACATCCTGCCATGTGATTTCTTTGGTTCTTGGAAGTTTTCTTGTTCTTAATGGATTCTTTTTTGGTAATCTAAGTTGAACATCACAACTAGGTTGCAGATTAGGAATACTTGATCACAACCACACATCAAATGGATGATCATAAATAAGTAAAACGAACCCTAGTTGCAGATTGGAGAGTTGAATACGTTTTGACTTAATTTTCATTGAATTGGCTTGTAATCGTGAAATCGATATTCCTAGTTCCATTCCCATCGTTTCTGAACCAATCTATCATTCATCTTTATCTTGTCTTGCATTTTAAGTTACTTTAGCTTTCAAAACAAAAACCTAAATTCAGTTTTCATTTGCGTTTTCTTTAGGGTTCACATAAAACTAGTAATTGTAGAGGTCTAATTAGTCCCTGTGGTTCGACACCCTTACTCGTGCCATTATACTATCCTTATATTTGAACTTGAAGGGAACACAACAGCCCTTCACCTCATGCTTGTTTTTCCCGGTATTTTCCATACACTGCGACTCAACTTGGATGACCTCCTCTTTCCTTCGTCTAGACCTCTGGTTTCCGATTTTTGTAGGATTACATTAAGCACCATCGGACTAATTTGTCTCGTCTTCTTGGGCGCAAATTTTATTCCCAGCATCTGCGATGTTTTCCAGTTCTCTGGAGCGACCGCTACAGTCTGCATTGGATTCATCTTTCCTGCTGCCATTGCTCTAAGGTGAGTTACGTGACATTCAATTGTTTCCATTTTCAAGTTCAGCAAGCACGTGTGTGCGCGTGCAAACTAATGTGCATTCGATATCAAAATTCTGTGATTCAGGGATGGCATAGCAACGACCAAGGACAACATCTTATCTGTTTTCATGATCGCTCTTGCTGTGTTTTCGAATTTGATAGCGATATACAGCGATGCTACTGCCCTTTTCAAACAGAAGGTGTCCATTAATGCATGGTTTTATATTGTTCAGAGGCTATTGTTAGATGAATAACCTATACTATACCTGTAGATCATTGTCATTTGAAAACACCAGCAAACACTCAAGTTTTCCGGGGAGATATATATGTAAAACAAAGCGAAAGCGAAAATCTAGTCTATGTAGTTTCCTTATCTCTGATCGATCGCGAATGTATTATTACAATTTATACGTATGAAAAATTCTAACGCAATGTCTTGAAAACTTCCCTGTACTGACATAACCTTTCTGGTGCCGTTTGTGAACTCGAATTCTCTATAGTCTGTGATTAAAATGAAAATTGAGGGACAATATCGGTGTGATAAGAAATGAGTCGCCAGCCCGTCGCTCTGCTTTGAACTTACGTTGCTTTAATGCATGATGTTGAAGATCTCAAACAAAAACAAAACAGTATTTGTATGTCCAGTACAACCTGTGTAATTTCCTGTGTAAATTTCAAATAAAATCATATGAATTTTGCTTCAAAATTCAGCGAGCAAGAACAAACAATCATTACATGAACTTATTTTACATTTCCTGTTGAAATGAATCGTAACGAAACAAGAATTTACAAACACAAGTGACGTCCACAATGTTCGTCTATCGGCATTTTCCTATCAACTCTTGGTGATTTAATTTTTCTTTGATATACTTCCATGGGGATGTCTTAATTTTCTCGAACGCCGCTTGGTGACCATCTTATTTCCCCAATCCTTTCAAAACAGTGGATGCAGAAGACGGCCAAGCCCGGTGGGATATCTCCAGCTAATTGGTGAAGATAGCCTTTCTCGACATACGTACACGTACGAGCAGCAGATTGATAACAGCAGCCGAACATGGAAGTTTTTTTTTTTTCTCAGCGGAGCCCGCTCTCCTTGACCATCTCACGTCCTTGAATGAGAGAATAAATAAAATTTCATCACCTTGTGATTGAATGAATTGGGGAACTCAAGCAACCAAGAAGGGCACCTCCACCTAACAATCATCTCGATCAGACTAGTTGAAGAAAAAGGGAGATTCGAGAACGTCTCTGAGATCAAAGTCTCCACGATCCGGTAATGGAGGAAAAGTCAAGTTGGGGAAAGACTCTTGAAAACTCTCCAACAACTGTAGACATATAAGTAACAAATTAATAGGCAATATAACATGGGAATCCAGTCAGAAAACGCCAACAATGTATTTTTACGTATTTTCACTAGGCAAACAAATATCAGCATCATCAAACATACTCACATTCTCCAGTATCGGCGCCTTGTAGAGTTCAACAAACTTCTCCCTTAGTATCCTATTCATTTCGTCAACATCACATGCATGCGTCCAATATGAATCGTGCACTCCTGTAATCATTAGCAGTACACGTAAATGTACTACCCTATACAAGAGAGCAAAAGACAATAGGAAATAAAAATCCAGTAGAAACCTGCAAAATTTAAGCCTGCTTTCTTGCAGGCAACAGCAGTCATCATCATGTGGGAACCGTCAAGGGAGTGAACAAAATTTGGGGGAAAGGCTGTCCTCTGCCGTTTAACCATGACCTTGTCAGTTTCTCTTTGTAACGTCAACACCTGAAGGGAAGTTTTAATCTGCATTTTCAAAGCAGCACCTTATTTACATGCTTGCCTTAAAACGAAAAACTGAGTCTTTTTGTTATTAAGTAAAATATATAGCCATATTAGTTCTAAGAAGTTGTTAAGAATATTACAAGATGCCTTCCTAATTGTCGGTAGGGTTGTACAACGGGAAGTCCAAGGGGAGTGGTCCACCGAACTGGATGATTCTCCGAAGCTATCACCTATTTTTTATTCAAATATCGCTGTCAGGAATAGTATGAGAACAATACAGACTTAGGTAAAGACGTGATATTATCAAACATAGAATCCACATCTATCCCTTGTGCATGTGCTTAGCTTTTGAAACAATTAACAGTTACACCATTCATACATCTTATGAAGAACAAATAGACAACAAAGTAGATGAAACAGACCTTTGCACATTCACCGAGCCAGCTCATAATACTTCTTGCAGCTTCAAACATCCCTCCTAGTGCAGTCAAGGTGGTCCGCTCAGAGAGTAAAATAATCAATAGACTTACAGACACATTGGACACAGAAACACAATAGTTTTAGTCACTTACCCTTGCAGCATAGCAAGCTGCAGCAAACAGCGCTGAGTCATCAGTTATGTTACCACGCTCTTTTAATCTCCTCTTAATTTGATCTTGTGCACCAACATAAGTAACGCCATATACAGACGTCATAACTGTCTGCTTCACCAATTTACGATCCACCTAAAATTTCCCATCACAAAAGCCAAACATTAGAAACATCATATTAAGCAGCAGCAAAGAGCAGAGCTCAAGTAAATTCTTTTCTTTACAAAGCAAGCCAAATAATTTGTTTGCAACCTTATTGTGCTGCCAAGTCATAAATACTGGGAAAATTCTACAAAATTTGTAACGTTTTTGCAAACTATTTCAGCTTCATTATCCAATGAAAAGGTTCACACAGATCCACTTTTGCAAGATATTAACCTGATTGACTAAAAGCCTAGCATGCAATGCATTTGGATTAGTGGCAGGATCTTTCTCTGCATCGCTCCGCATTATATCGAGTACTCTGCATAGGCACAAAAATTTCACCGAGACAAATTAATAAGAATGATATCAATTATCAGTGGTAAATTTCAAGGGAAATAACCAAATTGTAATCCTTTTCTGAGAACAGATATTTTTAGGGAATGAATCAGGTTGCTACTCCTCTAGGTTTTTCATCTTTAAAAATGCAACAACGCCCAAAAAATGTATGTTTGCCCTCCAACTCACCTCGGAGAGTAATAGTTACCTGGCAGCAATTCCTGAGTAAACATCTGCAGGTTTTTCTCCCCCCACAAGATTAACAGCAGCAGCTCCGAGCTAAAAAAAACAAAGAAAGAGATGAGCAGTTTGATCAACAAAACAAGAACTCACAGAAGCAGTTGAGGTATAAAGTATAATTGCTCTGTAAAGAATATTGAACCTTATTTAACATTTAAAATTAAAAAGGTTCATTACCTTGTCCCTTCCAAGAGCAGCATAATGTTGTAAACCATTACATGAACCATCCTTGCAACACAAAAAGAGAACTGAGATCAATATTGGATACAAAACCATCTGTACCATATCACTAAATATTGTTTGTAAGTTTTTATGATATTAAAATTCCGAGAGAAATTACCAGGTGGACAGGCATATATGAAACAGTAGTCTCCGGAGAAGGGCTTCTCAATGCTTCAGCGAGATTAATGCATGCTGCCAAGCATTGGAAAGGATCCTCCGCACCCAACCACCAGCGCCTCCCTTCAAGAGGTCTGTCTGCCGAATCAAAAATTTCGTCCACATGATTCTCAGTAAATGCTACTCGTCCATCAAAGGAGACTTTGTCCACGCCACCAGCATATAAATTTGCCAAATGTATCTTCAACCACTGTAAGCCTCACTTTCCAAGAAGCCGTCCCTCTGAAAACTCCAGGATGCCTCGGCACATATCGGAACCAAGATGGTTTAGATATGGGTGCATGGGGTAAGCACGACCACAGAAATCGAGGTTGTGCGGGTAGTAGAAGCCTTCCTCATCCTTCATTTTTCGAGATACCTGTTCCCATTCAGTGAAACTTACTTAATATCAGAGTATCCAAGAGCGCTGCATTATTTAACTTAACGAGAATGATTCTTACAGCAAGTTTGAGTTCTATATCACACCGCTGTGAATGTCTCTCACTATTCTCCTTCTTTGCATCTTTAACTTTCCACTTCCATTTTTTTTATTTCTGTCTCATCCTCTGTGTCCGGTTCTTCAGGCAATGGAACCTTTTTAAAGCAGGAAGAAAAATGAAGATTATTTATTGATAAAACCAGTAGTACCAACTACCAAGATGCTGAATTAAATGTTAATGCCACATTGCAGAAAAACTATATAGTTTCAGTCAAAACATGGATGTACGAAAAACCAAATCCAGTTAGGAGTAACCCACATTTTCACGGTCAACCAAGTCAGCAAGACGGCCTCCGTTAGCCCATATCCTATCTATTACACCGAGTACCCGTTTGTTCACCCTCCATTTGGTACTTCCAAGAGTATCCAGGGCCTAAATACAGAGAACAATCAAGAGATTAGGGGAAGAAGTAATAAGTATAAGTGAGAACCCTCGCACTGAAGGAAAAATTTAAGGGATGTTTCTGATGAATTAAAGCTTGTGCATGAATTCTAAAGGCAGGAGCAGATACAGTGCAGAAACTAAAAGTAACAGTTCCTGCGGATTTCAAACCTCAAAAACAGGTTCTAATTGCGTCCTAGGTGTCCTTTTAACAACTTGGCGTTGTTGTTTCGCTCCATGAGTTCGCATAACATAGGATGGTAAGAATAAATATGCGCCTCTGTCGTACCTGCCAAAGTATACGAACAGGCAATAAGAGTCGGCTAAAAACCCGCAAAGTGCTTAATCTAGCTAATTTAAAACTATGAAGTCCAACTAATCTAAACACTACATACCCTGTCCAGTTGATAGGGGGTACCAACATAGGCATATAAGGAATGACCATGTGCCTTGCCTGCTCGGACAGAACAGAAATCAGTAGAGTTTTCACTCAGGTATAAATACATTTGTAAAAATAGTCTTGTAAGTCAGCAAGAACAAAAACAGATAAAAAAGCAAACTAGAATCATGAGCATGAGCCAAATCAGCTTTAAATTTGTTCTACTTACAGTTTTCTCCATGCCTTTGCGAACTAATGGGTCGCATTGTATCACACCATATCTCCTACTAGTCTTCCTATTACAGGGCATCATGACCCCATGGCTTTAAGTCCTTGTTCCTTCACAATCTCCCTTACTTGCTTCATTTTTTGCCTTTTTATCAGTTTGTTAACCTTTTTCATAAGTCTCTCTTGTTCTTTGGTCAGTTTCTCTTGCTTGCTGATCGTCAGTTTCTCTTGTTCTATGGCCACAAGATTAGATTCATTTTCAGGCTTCTTATCAGTAAGGTTCTTCTTCTTCTTTGTTTTCTCCAAAAACCCGTGTATCCTAACCTGATACACATGATTACTATATTTAACTCCTAAGACGTTCAAAACCAACGATAAATGGAAAATGGACTGTCAACATTATTTCGCTACTATTTCACTGGATGTTGAAAGAAGCATTACTGCCTCATGAGAAAAGCCTTCAACTAGCCATGAAGGCATGGGATCAAAGGACTCAATTTCATACATTACAAATGCATGTAATACTAGAAAAGGAAGTTCACATTTGTGTGAATACAAGGAGTTTTAAGTAATGATATTCTTCTACCAAACCGATCAAACTCATGGTTGATCGCCAAAATGAATGTTCAAAGTACAGCCAGCTTAGGCACCAAAACCAAATTAAGCAAAGCTATAAAATTTACCAAATAAGAAAACAGTGAGCTCGCATACCTCATTCTCAATGGCTTCACCTATCGCACAAGCAGTTTGGACTACCCAGACACTCCCTATGGTAGAATTTCTCCGTCCCACATCGGCCAGAAGGCTTGAGAACAAGCCCTTCAAATAGAATTACCCTACTTTAACTAACACCGAAACCATTTGTATTAAAACCTCACACCTCACAGATTGAGCAGGTGATCAAGTGGGGACAGTATCGGTGTTGTTGAAGTGAGCCCATGGCCCGTCTACCTGAAATTTAAGACCCTACTCCGCCATTATTTCATATCAACAGCCCCATCAACTTGTGCATTGTAATAACCGCCATCTTATCAGCCGGTAAGTGATCAAAATAGGGAGCATGACTCACTCTACTGTTCGGTTGCCTGCAAGCCTCTTGGTCCTCCACAATGGCGTTTCGTAAAGGCTCAAACCAACCAAGAAACAATGACTTAATGTATGGCAAATTGGGTGCAAGCTTCTGCTCACACATGTCCACTAAAAGCTCTTGGTACTCATTCGCCACCTCCTTCCACGCCTCGGTCTCCAGCTTTATTTGCCTCTTCCGGAGGAGATTGTACTTCCCTACTCCCATACCACCCACCACTTTCTTCGTCTGCTTGAAATGGGACTCCACCTTGTTGTTCTCTGTGATCAAATCCTCCAGCAATTCCTGGATTTCTTCAGACCCTGACGAGTCTTCCTCCCCATCCGACGACGTAATGGCCTCACAAAACCCAGAAACAGCATGAGAGTAACTCGGATTCATCAAACTACATCTGCCCAATTCGTCCTTCTGGGAAGCTTTATCGCTAATTTGTCAAAAACACATCACCAAAAACCGATTGTTTGCGTAGTTTCGGGCCTCGAAATGTCTGGTTTTCTCGAGAAAGCTCGAATCGTGAGAAAATTTCACTGAAGAATAAGTGGCAGAACCCAAATGAAACTGCGAGGAAAGATTTGCCTTTCTGGGAGCAACCTTTTTGGCGATGTTTCTGCACATAATTCCCAGTAAATACTGCAAACTAATCAATCAAAGTTGCAGGATATGAAAGATTACGGGACATCAAACGAAAAATCTTCAACCGGTACCATCTACATGGCGGTTAGCCGTCCATGTTGGAGGAACTTTAGACAAGCCGGGATTTCTTTGTAAATTCGGGTCAAAGCCCTCGACTTGAGAAACAAGTACATTGGCTTGCTGGTTTTTCATCTTCCAATCCAACGAGGGATTTTTCAGTGTAACGGGAACACGGAGTGATACATGTGTCAATATATTAATGGTAAGATATGTGTGTTAAAATGTTAATAACAAAAATAAAAAATTTCACCACTGGTATAAACACACGTAATGTAAGTGTTCCGTAAAAATGTTCTCCAATGGACGCTGATCGATTGCTTCCATTTGTCGCCGATAGAGAAGGCTGTCTGCACACAATCCTCCTATACTTTTTGGTAACCTTTTTTTCTCCCAAACGAAAAAGGGTCCACTGATGCATAAAGAACAAATTCCATCATCAGCAAAGGACAAGTTCCATATCATAAACTTTCATTTCCTTTTATTCTCTCTTATCTATCATTCTAAATATTATGTGCAACATTATGATTCATCTACATCTATCTCTGGTTTTTGATTCATTGGTTAATGTGCGGTTTTTATCTCTTTCGGGACGGTGCAGTTGCTATAAGTTTGATGCGACTCTCGGGTATGTCGAAATCTAATCCAATCGGAATATCTTATCACTTCGATTGTGCAGATTTCTAGCAGCAATGAAATGCCAATCCGGCAAATGAAAAAAGCCCAGCTAGCCCTAATCTTGTCTTATCAGAATAGCAGATAACCAAACAAACAATCCCAAAATTCTTTCAGTGACATCTAGCCGCAATTCTCTTTGGTAGAGTGCGTAGCATGCATGCATGGTGAGGATTTGTGCTTGCCTATAAATAGGATAGCAGGTTTAGAGCTATGAGGGACCAACCAAATCGCACCAGAGAATCAACATGGCAGCAGTACTACCAAACCCTTTTGCACTGAAATCAAACAAAAACCACATGTACCTGAACTGCGTACCTTGTCCAAATATCAATAAAAAAGGAGTTCTCAAGTTCTGCGAAGACGATTGTGACCCAAATTTTAGAACTGAGAATGCACAAACCCCGGGATACGTGCATATCAAATGGGTCGCCAACGGCAAATTCTTGGGGAGGGCACCAAACCAAGATGGCCAACTGCTGATGATAGTGGCCACTGCTAATACACCAAACGAAGACGAAACCGATGAGGGTTGCACATTGTTCCAGCCTGTGAATGTCGGACCAAACACTGACACAAAGGTGATCTGCCGAATAGTCCACGTGCAAAGCCGCCTTTACATAAGGCCACACTATACTAAGGGTGAGGACGCAATCCTCTGTGCTGTGAACCCAAACCCTGACCCCAGTCCAGTGGATCTCATGACAGCCGTTGGCCCAAAATGATCACCATGTGATGTTTATGCGTAGGGTCACTGGAAACTCTTATTAGATTTTACTGTAATATATATATACACACAGACATACGTGTCTGTGAAATAAATAAACACAAATCATATCTATGCGGATAGGTCATTTGTGTAGTGGTGCGTTCAATAAAAGTAGTACATGCACGCGCATACAGATGCTCATGCATGCACTCATGTATGTAATTAATTAGCTTGTATGATAATAAAAGTTGTGTTTTATTTCAAGTCATCATTCATATATCATATTGCAAAATAAAATTAGACAAATCGAAAATCATTAAAACATTTAATTTTGTGAATAAAATTGACAAATTAATACAGTTTTGCCAAGAAACTCTAAAATAATTATCATTTATTTCAGCTGTCATATAGTTTTGAATTTAGGTAATTTTTGTTAGACATGATTTTTGAGAAAATAGACCTAAAAGATAGAATTGGCCTTTCTGAAAGCAAACTTTTTGAGTCGCTCCTCTCTTGGTAGTAATAAAATCAACTAGCTAGAACATTCAGTGGCCTACGGCCGCTCCATGGCATCCTTTACCAGAAATCATATCCCCACTCCACCGAACCATGACTTCACAAAGCCATCTTGGAAAGTAGGCGACCGAGAATTTTCATCGGCTCCTACTTCGCCTGAATCTTTTATTCAATTGCTTGATAGAAAAACAATGGGATTCTCAAGATATGTACAAAGTCGGTTGCAAGCTCATGATTTATTTGTTTTTCTATCAAGCAACTGCGATAGTGCAACATAATTATTATTGACACTTCAAAATTAAATTGTGCACTCCTCGTACATGTAATTTTCTTTCTAAATATAAAAGTTTAAGAGTACACAAGTAAATTTTTGGAATGTCAATAACAATTTTCTTGTATAAAAGACTATAATGTATTCCTCTTCACTTGTAAGTGAGAGGTCTTATATTTGATTCTCACCAATTAAATCACATTATTGTTAGCTCATTATGAGGCTTAACACATTACCTCACTCCCTTAACATAGATAATATCGTGACTAGGCTTAAATCACATAGATAATATTATGAGGCTTAACAAATTACCTCACTCCCTTAACACATTATGAGGCTAAAAAAAAAAAAAAATGAAAAAGGGATTGAGCATCTTTTTAATGAAAATTGGCTTTACTCCCCCAAATTCAATTTTCTCTAACTAAAACCCAACATAATTTTTGTTTCTAGCTAAAACCCAGTGACTAGGCGCCACCTAAGCAGATTCTTTATTTAAGTTTCACTTCACACATTATGAATTTTTCAAATGCCTATAGTACCCCTAAATTGTGCGCAGAGTATGTGAATTAAGGGCATAATATTTTTTAAACTATGCGAATTGAAAATGAGTCAAATGCTTATGGCCGAAAAAAGAAAAGAAAAGGGGCATTAATGCTGTAAATTTATGGGAGCTTTCATGAAAATGGCTTGTGACACACCCCGTCCCGAAGGTAGGGCGGCATTTAATTGAGGTATGTGTGTATTGTACTTGGGATATTTTGGTGGTTGTTTTTGGACCACACACACACATAATCACTCTCTCTCTTCCCTCACTCCCGTGTGTCTCTCTCCCCCTTAGATTTTCACTCTCTCTCCCTCCCATTTGTACGGCAAACACCCAAACCCATTGAGAACCTTGCAGATCGTGGCCAAGGAGGATGCCATTGTGTTCGTGAAGCTCAGATGAGTTGATTGATACCAATTTCAGGTAAGAACTCGTACGATTTCACGTCGAAAACCCGAGGTCCGTTTTGGGCACTATTCATCAATTTTTATTGGCTTTGTTTTTGGACAATCCAAGCTCACAGGGAGCTTTGTGAGACCCTCACGAACCTCGGAGTGTATCGTTGGCTCGAGTTGGACGTCGGGAAACCCCAGTTCGAAAGTGGCTGGTTTTTGAGATTTTGCTCCGTCGTGATTCGAAGCTTTTTCGAGGTTTTTGAAGGTATAGCCATCTTCCTCTCTTAATTTAGAGCACGTAGGAAGAAAAATGAGACGAAATGGTGAAGAAATGGCCGAGTTATGGCAAGTTGCAGTTTTTCGGCGACCGGTGGCCGGCGCCAGCGATCCAAGGTTGAAGACGACACGCTCTGGCGCGTGCCATGCGCGTTTCACAGTTCCTTGTCAGGCGCGTGGGGGCGCGTGAGCTACAGTAAAATTATTTTAAAAATATCACGACGTTCGTGACGTCGTGTAGGTCTCGTTGGTATATTCATATGCCAAAATTGAGCTACGTATGAGAAGTTATTAGTAATTGTCGTTTATGTGCGTTAATTAACGTTATTTCAGTTACTTCTCATATAGGCGAGACCTATCCAGAGGACGAGCGTAGCCA
Source organism: Heteromeles arbutifolia (assembly GCA_024362995.1). Taxonomy (NCBI): domain Eukaryota; kingdom Viridiplantae; phylum Streptophyta; class Magnoliopsida; order Rosales; family Rosaceae; genus Heteromeles; species Heteromeles arbutifolia. Next base: position 3,492,166 of record JANCRC010000021.1, read on the forward strand.
GGCTAGGCATGGAGGTTACGACCCGTCTACATACTAGTGAGTGGGCAGTTATTTTTCCGTATATACCTATATAAATGAATTTTGCCCAGAAAATCAGTTAAATGAAAAATGATATGAAATGTGATATCAAAAATGCCATGCAAAGTATCTATTTGTTTAATTATGCATTATCGATTGTTTATATTAATGTCGGTGCTAAGGACGCACAGGTAAATGGCAGGTAAGTTTATATGCTAATTATTGTGAACGAATGATGAAATGTGATGTGATGTGATATGATTAGAGCTCATAGACCTGCACACTGATATCAGTGCTCACGCCCAGAGAGGGGCTCAGTCTTTCACGTGTTGTTCACCTCCCGCACTGCATGCTCGCCTTGGATCCAAGTTAGGTGCTCAGTCCTGTCGAATAGGCCACTATAGGTGGGTTCGACTCGTAGGTGACCCGCGATTCATCGCTCAGTCTTCACGTGATCGTAGCATTAGAGCATATTAGTTTATTATCAGTGATGTTGTGCAGACCACTAGAGGTGGTATTAATGTGTGTGCAGGATATATATATATATATATGATTTGATTATGATGATTATGAGTTATATGATTGATGAGTTGATATGAGCTATATACAGCCGAGGGCTGAGATGATATTTGAGTATTCAATCACATTCACAGAGATGCTTTGGCATTCAGTTGATACTTTGGCATGGCATATGCATACTTTCATACATACTTGTTTTCCAGTGGATTTTGAGAATTATATATATATATATGAGTATATACTTTATTTCTGGGAAATTATACAGGTTTTACGACGAGGGGTTATAACCTTTGAAAGGAAAGATTTTGAAAAGAATTGTTGCAGACCCACTCAGTTTTATGTTTTTTGCCCCTCCAAGTATTAGGTAGCGTTCGTTGGTGGCATACGAGGAGCTCATTGGACGTTCTGACAGAATTCCATTTATGTAGGACCACCTTCGGATGTTATTTCTATTCATTACTTCTGCTTGAGTGCACGTAGACCTTTATGCTCTGTATTATTGAAATTCACACTTCTTGTACACTAGTATATATTGCTAGTGTTTCGGTTTTAATTGGTTCGTATCCTTAATTTGATCCTGCTTCCGCACAGTGCACATGGCTTACGTCACGTTCACGTGACGACCAGCACGCCCTACCTTCGAGACGGGGTGTGTCAGCTTGAGCTAAGTTTATTTTAATAAAAAATCATGCTATAACTTTATTTAATTAAAAAGACTTAAATTTTAATGAAAAATCCTTAAATTTTAATAAAAAGGACAAAAGAACTTAAATTTTAATGAAAAAGACATAATTTTAATAGAAAGGATAAAAAAATCTGACGCGCGGACTCACGGTACACTGATTATGAAACTTACTACACTGTTTATGAAACTTACGACACTATTTATGAAACTTACTAAACTATTTATAAAACTTAACGATACTACACTGTTTATAAAATTTAACGGTGCTACACTGTTTAGGAGTTCTACTCTGTGAGAAAGGTTTGGTGCCAGAGGCATTCTCTATCATTCAAAGCCTCTGTAATAAACAAAAGTGCTCCAGTTACTAGTTCTACAAAAACATAATCTCAAGCTTGTGTCGCAAAGGAAACACATATCTAGCGTTTCAAATATTGTACGAAATGACCAAGCACGGTTTCACTCCAGATTCTTATACATATTCATCTCTGATCAGAGTGTTGTGTTTGGAGGGGGTGCTTGATGAGGCAATGGAGATTTTCAAGGTAAAGGAAGAAGACAACCTTAGGCCTGATACCGACAATTTCAATGCGAATGGTAATGTCTTAACTACAACATGGGGATGCGAATGATGGGGTCCATCCCTGCAGATCAGTCTGATGAGCAGGAAGATCATCGTCGTCGTCGTCATGGTGGCGGAACACATATTGACACAGGTGTATGGAAATTGCAGGCTTTGTTGATCTTCAACTTCATTTGCTTGAATCAATAGGACTTTGAGGTCCGTTTGGATGTTCTGAAATTGGAGATTGAAACAGAGTTGAATTCTACGAGATTTGAAGAGAGATGGACCTTTGATTGGAAAAAGACTACTAACTGATGGTTTGAAAAATCCTTCCTCATATTGTTCTTCTCTGTAAGTGATGGCTTGCACACGCAGGTATTTTTTTTATTTTTTTTCTGTCTCGTGTCCTTACGATTAAATAAAGTTAGTGGATGGTTTTTGGTTAAAACTCAAAATTTTGAAGCCCTTTTTATTAGTTTTCCTTAAATGTAATTTATATTAACATAAAAAAATTTATTCAAACCCAAAAGTCTCTCTCTACACCCAATACGGAGCTTCCTTCAATGACGCTAGCAATCAAGCCAGCAGTACTGCCCAACCCTTTTGCGCTGAAATCACATAAAAACCACAGGTACCTGATTGTGTAACTAGTCCACAACACTTCTCATATACTTTTGGTAACCTTTTTTTCTCCCAAACGATAAAAGAAAGGGTCCACTGATGCATAAAGAACAAATTCCATCATTAGCTAAAGATAAATTCCATATCCTAATCCTTTTGAATTCCTTGTATTCTCTCGTATCTATCATTCTAAATATTTTGTGCAACATTATGATTCATCTACATCTATCTCTGGTTTTTTATTCTTTGGTTAATGTCCGGTTCTTATCTCTTTCGGGACGGTACGGTTGCTATAAGTTTGATGCGACTCTCGGTTATGTTGAAATATGATCCTATCGGAATATCTTATCACTTCGATTGTGATGATTTCTAGCAGCAATGAAATGACAATCCGGCTAATGAAAAATGCCCAGCTAGCCCTAATCTTGTCTTATTAGAATGGCAGATAACCAAACAAACAGTCCCAATATTCTTTCGATGACAGCTGGCGTCAATTCTCTTTGGTCGAGTGCGTAGCATGCATGCATGGCGAAGGTTTGTGCTTGCCTATAAATAGGATAGCAGGTTTGGAGCTAGGAGGGAGCAACCAAATCGCACCAGAGAATCAACATGACAGCAATACTACCAAACCCTTTTGCTCTGAAATCAAACAAAACTACAGGTACCTGAACTGCGTACCTTGTGCAAATATCAATCAAAAAGGGGTTCTCCAATTCTGCGAAGAAGATTGTGATCCAAATTTCAGAATTGAGAATGCACGAACCCCGGGATATGTACATATCAAATGTGTCGCCAACGAAAAATTCTTGAGGAGGGAAGCAAACCAATATGGCCCACCGCTAATGATCGTGGCCACTGCTAATACACCAAATGAAGATGAAACCGGTGAGGGTTGCACACTGTTTCAACCTGTGAATGTCGGACCAAACACTGACACAAAGGTGATCTGCCGAATAGTCCACGTGCAAAGCCGTCTTTACATAAGGCCATACTATACTAAGGGTGAGGATGCAATCCTCTGTGCTGTGAACCCAAACCGTGACCCCAGTCGAGTGGATCTCTTAACAGCCGTTGGCAGGAAATGATCACGATGTGATGTTTGAAGATAGCGTCACTGGAAACTCTTATTAGATTTCACTTATATACATATATATATATATATGTGTGTGTGTGTGTGAAATAAATAAGCACAAATCCTATCTATGTGGATAGGTCATTTGTGTAGTGGTGCGTTCAATAAAATAGTGCATGCATGTAACTAATTAGTTTGTATGGTAATACAAGTTGTGTTTCATTTCAGTTCATCATTCATAGATTATATTTGCAAAAAAATTAAATAAATTCAAAATCATTAAGACATTTATTTGTTGTGAAGAAAATACACAAAGTAATACATTTTTGCCAAGAAACAGTAAAATGACAATGGTTTATTCCAACTGTCATATAGTTTTGAATTTGGGTGATTTTTGCTAGGCATAATCTTTGAGAAAATAGACTTAAAAGATAGATGGTTTAAATCACTGAAAAAAATCGTGAAGTGAGCCTACAAAATGGGTGCCATAATATGTATCAAATACGTAACTCCCAATCCTAACCCAGATAAATATGGCTTAACTTCATGAATACTAGCTTTAATTACTAAATAAACTATTTAAGAAATAGAGAATGAGTTAGCTAGAAATTCAATAGTGGTTTGCTCTAAAAAAGCAATAACTTTTTATGGTAGTCACTATAACCAGAAGCCACAGCACACACAGATACCAACTAGTTGTATCAGATGAAGTATTTTGTTGTGTCTGTTTGCATGCATCTTCAACTAAGCAAAGGATTAAGTTCTCCCAACATTTATCTAATATTTGTATACAATATTAAGCGATAATATCGGCAAACTTCATCTTAATTACACTCAAAAGATGGTCAATACCTCACCTATTGACCTACTGTTTAAGCAGCAACATGATGTTTGAAACAGATAGTAGCTTGTGTTAGACAAGGAGCCTTGCCGTCCAAGAAAACCGTTTCCTCCTTAGGTTCTAAGGAGGAGTTATTATTGTATCTTAATTATGATCGCATTCTTGTATACTAAGTTATCTATACCTGTACGCCAATTCAATATGTGTGTATATGCACCTTGTGCTATCATTGAAATCATCATGAAAACTCTATTCCTGCAAGAAATTTGTCCTTAATCTTTGTATTTCTTGGAAATTCTATCTTGCAAAAATGTACATGCGGCTTTAATTTCATGGTTCACTAGCTTTAATTACTAGATAATTAAACTAAGAAACTGAGAAAGAACTAGCTAGCAAAAAACTCTTTACTAATTTGCTCAAAAACAAGAGGATCGAGATCTTGCATCATCTTAATTAGTTTAGCATATGGACAGTTTCTTTGCAGCCTCTTTGCATGCATCTTCATTTGACTCACTCTGTTGGAGGTGAATCCCGCGAAAATATCAAGAGAAGAATTCAAATTTTTTTATATGATTTTGGTTAACACATGGGAACAAGATGTTGTGAACTTTGTGACTAACTAGACAAATCAAATTAAAAATTTATGGGGACACAAGATTCAACAGTTTTTGGGAAATATTGAATCGTTTTCGCAAAGGTGGAAACTAGTAAAAGCACAAGTCCATAAAAAATCAGCAGGGAGAAGAGCGACGCCAAAGGCATGGTTCTTTCCCCACGCCACGCGTAGCAACCTTATGCTTTCCCCCTCGAGTTTTTAATGAAATTATGGCCAAAATTTTCATCTAACATATAATAATCTCAGTAAGACATTTAATCGCTCCATGGATCACTCTCTGTCCTCACTTCTGATGGTTCAACTACTTGTACTTCCACCGCTTCAGCGGCATTTGCATCGGATTCTGCCACATTATTATCACTGGCTGCCTCCGTCTCTGCCTCCTCGTCTTCCAATCTATCCCATCTTCCTCCGAGGGCCATTGCCATCATCTCGTATATCTTGTTTCCCAAGTCGTCTGGGCTGTCAGGCTGCGTCGTTGAAGAAGAGAAGTATGAACGACATAAAGCTACAGCAAACTATAACATTACAAGAACAGAAGAATCAAATGCTTGTCGCTTACCGTGAATCCACTGGAGATCAATGCTGTGTCATACAAGAGTTCTACAGCTCTCTTGGCATCAGTGCTGTCAGGGGCATTCTTGCAAGCAGCCTGCCGTTCAAGTGTCGTCAATACAATAATTAAGTCTGCAGTTTTGGGTCACAAATACTTCGCCCAACGCCACACAAAGCCATGGAATTTTATGTTTTCTTTCACATTTTGATGAACCTAGCTCAATTAGCATACTTAATTTAGTGTTTCAGAAAAGGGTTCCTGATCTTACCTTTAGGTCCTTAACAATGGGATGATCTGGGTTAATTTCCAATATTCTCCTGCCCCTCATGAACTCCAAACTTGCAGTATCTCCAAGTGCCTGTGCTTTCATCAATCTGCCGAAGCAAAATGTTATATCACAATCACAGACTCAGACTATGGGAAGGGAAACAATTAACATCACTGGTCTTGGTCAAGTAAAAGATTAACTCTCCATGTTGGCAGACCATCCAAACTTCCCAGAAACAAGTACACCGGAAGATGAGCTTAAACGCTTCGAGACTTGGACTTTTGCCACCTTATCACCAAGTTGCTGCTTTATCCAGTCGCACACAAGAGTGTATTATTGTTCAGTTTCCCTTTCTTTGACCTCATCCTCATCACCTGGTACAATAAACTTTTGGTGAGAAAGATACAGCAGGGTGGCTACAAATGTTGGACATTGTACAACAATTGCTGAAAAAAAAATTCCGAAGAACAGCCAAGCTGAGTACTGACCAAGCTCCAAATCTTCCTTACTGATGTCTACAAACTTCTTTTCTTTGTATGTCTGTAGGTTCTGGATGGCCACTTCATCCATAGGTTCAACTAAATACAAAACCTAAGACAAAAAGAATAGCATCAGAAACCAGGAGATGAAACGTCTCGATAGATAGAGAGACAGCACTGTCACAAATTCGGCAGGACACATACCTCAACGTCTTTCTGGATTAACTTTTCCAAGAAAGGAGCACTCTTTGCACTTTCCAGACTGTCTGATGCCAAGTAATAGATTGCCTTCTGGTTTTCAGGCATGTTTTCTACATAATCATCTAAGCTGATCAGTTCTTCCTCGCTTTTTGAAGAGTAGAACCGCAACAGGGGTGTTATACCCTAACTTTAAGAAATGGCCAAAGTTCTCCCATAATTTCTTCCTCGCTTTGTGATTTCCAGAGTCCTCAATGCAACCTAACTTTAAGAAATGGCCAAAGTTCTCCCATAATTTCTTGTAATCCTAGGATCAAGTTCAAATATTTTCCAGTCAATAACAATTTTCAGGTGGAACGGAAGAAGAAAAGATAACTTAATTGCTGCCACTGACCTCTTTAGTTTCACTCTCAGAGATCTCTTGAATCATGTCAAATGTCTTCCGTACAAGTCTCTTTCTCATGATTCTTACCTGAAAGTATTATATAGAAGAAGACTAAGATCACAACAGAAACTGATAAAGTATCCAATAAAGAAAAAAATACTAACAGATAAGAAGACAATCACAAATTTTTAAGAACAACAGCATTTGCTTCACAAAATGGATAAAGATAGCAAAAATTCAGGCTTACAATTCGACTTTCTTGAAGAATCTCTCGAGAAACATTGAGAGGAAGATCATTTGAATCCACCACACCCTTAACAAAGCTCAGGTATCGCGGAAACTGCAAAAAGAACAATTCAGTGTATTGCAGCAATGAACCATAGTATTGACATTACAGATGATACATCACACGTTGAATATGCATGTGAATGTCGATTGCTGTTTGACAATTTAAATGCACTATAAACCAAAAAATAAAATAAAAACAAAATTAGACCATAAATAGCTTGTTTATTAGAACAAAATGGCAGCTCAAATGCATATGGATTCCAACATGTCGAACTTACCAGTTCACCATCAAAATCATCTGAAATAAATACCCACTTCACATACAAACATATATTCTTTGTTTTTGGATTTACTACATCCTCACTGTTAAGAGGCCCCATTCCAGGAATATAAAGAACACTCCTGAACTCCACCTCACCCTGCGCAGATTTCAGAGTCAAGTTAAACTCCAAAACTGACATATTTTCTACTTCAACCAAATTAGAATAAGACACCGGGGGGGAGTCATTTCAGTACCTCAGTCGTGAAGTGAGTGTATCCAAGTGGATCCAGGAACTCATTAAAAGTTTTCTTGTAAAATTCTTGATACTCCTCTTTTTGAACTTCCTTTGCTCTCCGCATCTGCAGAAAAACAAAACAATTTTCTTTTTTTAAGAGAGGATGTAGAATATATAACAGGAAAATATATGCACAATAAACAAACAGATCGCACTGAAGCTAAGTACATATACCATGACATTAATACATTATAGCTTTAACACACGAGATGTTTTAAAAAACTCGCCTCAAGGCGCGCCTAGGGCGCCCTTGAGGCTGGGCGCCATGGATAACGCCTCAGTTTTGCTGGAGTGGGCGAAAGGCTTCGCCGGAGCCGCCTAGGCGCGCCTAGGGCAGCCTCAGGGGCTTTTTTTTTCTTTTTTTTTTTTTTCTTTTCTTTTCTTTTCTTTACTCCCAAACCCAAATTTTGGGTAGGATTTTAACTACCTAATACCTCTTCCTTGCACTTTTGTCTCTATGCCTTTTTTCTGATTTTTATTTTTTATATAATGGATGTGTGTTGTTTGTGTGCATTGTTATATGTGTGCTCATTGTGTTTTTCATCCTCTATTTTATACATATATAATATAATATATGTATATATATGTGTGTATATATATATTTATAATATGTGTGTGTGCTCGGGTGATTATTGATTAATAATCTTCTTCTTTTTAATATAATATATGTGTATGCTCAGTGTATATATTAAAAAATTTAGGTCCCGTGAGGCTTCGCCTCACGCCTAGGCCGGGCTTCCCCTCGGACGCCTCGCCCACGCCTCACGCTTTTAATACATTGCACGATACTCACCCATATAGGCTTTGTTTCATTGGCTAATTCCCAATCCCAATACTTCCCAGTTTTTGTCTTCTTTTTCTTCTCACCCCGGTAACAAGCATAGTAACTTATTTCAATGTACTACCGGCCAAGAATGAACAACATTTCACAGAATTATGAATCCTATGTAGAAGTTACCTCTGGTTTTGGTTCTTCTCCTTCTTTTGGTTCTTCCTCCTCTTCCACCTGCCAAAGTTCCCACACAATGAGGACTGGTAAAAGTGATAACTGGTTCATCATTATTAGAACAGATACTTTTAAACTTAGAACCATAAGCTTTAGAATAGTATATAGACTGAAGCCTACTTATTCAGAGAGTAACATTATGGTAACGACATTTTCTGGTTACCACTTCGCATGCACCTTAGACTAGTAACAGTAACAGTGCAACCATTGAGGAAAAGACCAATCACATGCAGAAATTGAATTCTATCAATCCCTCCAAAACCAGCCATATAGAGGGAAAATGGTTTGTAAAAGCAGAAAATGAAGTCCTCACCTCCACTGTCCTTGATTTTTCTTGCCATGTATAGATGGGGAGGGAAACAAACTGTGAGTAATTCTTCACTAAACCCTGGATCCGGCCCGGCTCTGAGAATTCATACTTGTCATCCGGCTGCAAGGAGAAATTTGAATTAAAGATAGCTCTCCAAATTTATTTAACTTTTCAAAAAGAAATCAGAATATAAGTAACTAGCAAGTAGCAAATAATAATGACTATAATCTGTCAACACCAGCAATGGCTACAATAACTTCAATGACCAAAAAATGAGGAGAGTCCCATGCAAACAAACAAATGCCATGAAATGATAAATGAAGTGAAGGGTAAGTGGTACCTACCCTTAAATAGAGGGTCATCTGTGTTCCCCACTGTATGAGATTTTCCGGAATAGTTTCTTCCTTAATAACATAGGAGCTACTGTCAGCTGCTGCTTCCCAAACATACTGCTTATCTAACCTTGGGCTTTTTGTAGAGACAACAACCTGATTTTGCATAATATATACAAGAAAATTAGCAACACAGCAGCCCATATTAGAAGCGTAGCTACAAGCAGATAGCTGAAATAAGGTATTAAATAAGTGTTAAATCATACTGCACCTTCTCAGCAACAAGAAAAGCAGCATAGAAACCAACACCAAATTGACCAATCAAGCCATTGTCTGCACCAAGATCCTTGTTTTCCTACAAAAATACAAGGCTGAAAAACTAAGATTACAAAAGATCAAAGAACTCAAAAAATATTCACATAGAAATAAAAAGATGAAACTTACTGCATTCAAGAGAGAGAGAGAGAGAGAGAGAGAGAGAGAGAGAGAAACCTTAAGTGCCTTCAAAATCTTTCAAGTACCACTCTGGGCAATGGTTCCAAGGCAATCAATGAGTTCCTCTTTTGTCATTCCAATACCAGTATCCCTAAAAGTCGGAGAATCAGATTTCAATAACTCAACTAATCCATCCAGGGACAGAAATGAAGCAAAGATTTAGAAACAACATGATATGGTGATAGTCCCATTGTCTGGATCAGGTTTGATGCGAATCTGTAACTCAGCAGCATCTCCAAGCAGAGAGGGCTCTGTCACACTCAAAAATCTCAACTTGTCCAAAGCATCACTAGCATTACTGGAACAGGAAAATAAAATAAGGTCAACAAATGCGTCAAATAAACATGTACATATAAAACGAATCATAACGAGCATATTACTCAATCAAATCAAATCCTAATCTAATTTTTCTGCTACCGAAAAGTTCAAAGAACAAACTAGTGAGCAAAGTCTAAAAGAAGAAAGAGCATATCCTATAGGCCACGAATCACCTAAAGAAGTTTTAATGAAGTTTAAGGAAATGCAAGCTCACCTCACAAGCTCTCTAAGGAACACCTCCTTGTGGCTGTATAGACTATGAACTATCAAATCCATAAGCCGAGATACCTGCAAATAATTTCAAACTCTTCAACTTTCAATCCCAAAACTCATACACCAAAAACCGAAACCTAGCCATAACGAATATGGAAACAATAAGCAATCATTATACTCATTTTCTGTCGAAAGCAATGCCAAAGACCCATAATTTAAAGCACAGGAATTCGTTTTCATCGCGAATAAACAGCAAAATACATAAAATTCTAAAAAAATTGGAAATTGCAGAGCTCAATGGCGAAACAACACAAAAAGACCCAAAATTTATAGAAACAAAGAGAAACCCACCTCGGCCTGGTACTCAAATTTCTCACCGGGGGCATCGGTGGACACTCGTCTGTTCCTGCTCTCAACCTTCCACTGCAATCCGTCGCAAGAGAAGCCCTTTCGGAGCCCATTCTGCGGCACAAAAGCGCTTCTGAGGTTCAAGGCCCTGCTGGGGTTTCTGAGTGCGAAGGGAGACGAAGAAGGAAGCGAAGCCAGAGAAGCAGTGGCCAAGCTTCTGCTCATAACTGGAGCCATTGAACCCTAAACCTCACAGAAGTAGTTGGGTTGGAGGTGGGGCCGATAATTCCGTTGTGCCAAGCACTGTCTTCAAGTGGCAAAACTCTTTTGTGAGTTGCGAGGGTTTATCAGGTCTTAAGTAGGGAGAGTGGAGTGTTCTAGAAAGTACAACACTCTGGAGGTTTTCCGTTTTGTTGGACTCCGAGTTTTCTTCTGTGGAGTTTGTGAGGGGCCTAATATCATCCGCCATTTCACCTTCAACTTTATCTTCTGCATTTTCCATTTTTCTTTTTCACTTTGAAAAAAGGCCGATGACTTTGTTACGGCAGTCCATTCTTCTTGAGGCAGAAAAAACTCACAGATGCACTTCCTTAGCTGTTATTTTGCAATTCACCAGCGCCATGTCAAAATTCCATTGTCGAATCCCAATATAAGACCAGAGTTTACCAAGTAAAACCTTTGCAAGGACCACTAATTTCTATAGCATGACCAAAATCCAAAAATAGTCGCCAATCGGCCTTGTCTTGTATACGTACTTGCAATTTTGTTCTTTTGATAGAAGTAATAGTAGGGAAAAGGAGAATCAAACAGGAATGCTGAAGTGAATATTTTTAACAAATTGAGCTATTAATCGCTTGTATGATTGTATTAGCAATTAAATACCAATTTAAGTTCAAGAGCTGAGAAGTAAAAACTCTAGGGTCTAATTAGTTTTTGGTCAGACAATGACCACGAAGTTCAATGCTTATCATTATATGCTTTGCTTCTATTGTCTTGTGGCAACTCTCCCCCACCTTTTGTCAACTCAACTCTTTCAACCAAGACAATCTGAAACATAGCTACAAATGAAGTGACATAACGATTCCAACATGGTCAATGTATAATTTAACTTCTGCAGTTAAACATTCAACAATTCAGAAGAAAACAAATCACAAGAGACTAGGATAGTCTCGAGGGTCAAACGTTCGGTGCTTAGGATCGGATTGGATTGGATTGGATTAGAAAGATAAACCCCACGAGGAGCGGAGCTTCAGTGAGCTGTTGCAAGTTCCCTTGAGCCAAACATCCCATCAACCAAACATGTAGTAGTCTATAAACTAGTTGCAATCCGAAGGATGAGTGCACTCAAGCCTCCAAAGTCGCCTGCTTCAGACAATCAACGTTACACAATCCAACTGACCTCACCATATCTCCCAATCTACCACCATGGATTTCAATAGTCAGCATTAACAAAAACTGTAAACGAAATGGAAAAGAAAACATAGATTCATCGATAATCAACTCACCGGTCGAAGCTATTTCTAGCTCTCTCCGACTGATCTGTGCTGCTCCTCAACTTTCCAGACCGATCCGTGCTCTTTCTTGACTTCTCTCTCTTTTCAGTACTTGATCTCTCTCTACTGTCTGTGCTTAGCCTAGACTTGTCTCGCTGCCCGGTGCTGGACCTAGACTTGTCCCTTAAGTCAGTGCGTGATCTTGCCTTGTCCCTGATGTCTTCAATCTTCAGAGGAGACTCTGATTGATCTGCACTTTGTTCGGTTGAATTTTGAAGACGGGGTAATTTCTCTATGGCAGATATGAACTTCCTGAGATGCCTCAAGTATTCTGGATAGAGTTCCAAGTTACAATGGTTGCCTCCTTTGAGCCACAAAGGTTCATACTTCTCTTTGCAAAGCTCCCACAGCTGTTTTCCATGGGAGAAATCCACAACTTCATCCTCAGTTCCCTACAACATTTTAGCAAAAAGAGTTTGGGATTCAATTCCGAGAAATGTGGTAGGTTAGAGAACTCCAAGGCTATAGTTGGAACATAAATTCTCTTGTGCAGGATGTCCGTTCTTTATTAAAAGATTAATGCCTGTTCTATAAGGAATTAGTGGATGAAGACACGCATGAATTACCAAAACTGCAACTATTCAAGTGCTAAAAGATGTGGTAGGATTAGAGCAAAAATTTAGTTCTTTATTGAAAAGACGTTTGTTCAGTCGGAATCCATGCATATTGTAACTTTGTAAGGAATTAAATCACCACATAGAAATAAAGATGAAGACTTACATGAATCACCAAAACTGGGCAACTGACAAGTGGGATCTTTTCGATATTCTACACCAGAAGCAAAGCACATTCAATAACAGAATTCGATAATCCAGTCCACGAAAAATCTGGTCTTGTTCAATGAAAGTGGAAAAGTACGAGGTTTAAACCTTGTAAATGTCAAACCAGAATGTTTTCTTGACATGGTACATTACTCGGAGGCCGGACAATATTGGACTGTGAAGAACAACAGCCCTCAAGTTAGGCAAACGAACAGCCAAATCCAAAGCAGGTCCGCTTCCCACAGACTGTCCGTACAGAATGACATCTTCCTCCTTTATACCGTACTTCTCTTCAAGGCATTTGTATGCTGACTCTATGTCTGCATATGTGTCCTGCTCACTTGGCTAGTTGATAGTAAAAGGCACATTATCATCAATATGGTATAAAATCGGAGAAATAACCTCTCGTGTCCTGGGGATATGTCCTCTCTTCTTTCTCGCTTTCTCACTTATCCTACCTAACTGACGAGTGAAAAAAAGAGGGGATTTACCGCCGGGATATGGAAGTAATCCATCCATAAACTTGGGACCATCAAATTGCTAATGGTACTGCTGTTTTTCCCAATCCAAAACAAAGAAGTAAACAAACAGTTCTTTACGAAATAATCGGGGTTCAGAACATGCCAAATTAGGTCATGTCAAATAGTGACACGTGTTCAGTTAAACACTGGATTTGACACAATTGATTTAGTTACAGAAATTTATATAGGAACTAGCTAACTATAGGCAGATTATACCTTTCCGGAAGATTGTCCATAGCCAGAATAATCGTACCTGCAAATATAGCACAAGAAAAAGAAAAAAAACTAATCTGGATAAGCAACATAGAAACAACGAGATGATTTTCGTTTGATTTATTTAATTTAAATGTCAAAAATGAATAATTCTGCACATAAATCACTTTCGGAAAATATTAGAAGAAAAAACATATGAAAACTGATATAATATATATAGACTGACCCCATGAGATTGACACCCAGATGAAGGCTAAGCTCAGTGAATATGTGGTACATCTGGCCAAGATCAGCAGCATTTCCATGGGAGTAAAGAAGAGTGAGTGAAGCACATGGATTTTTGACATACATGGCCACAATCTCATTCCCTTTTTTTGTGCTCAGCCTCACCACGTCAACGTCGTCTCGGGGAAGAACATCGGAGATCCTCATTTTCCCGGTTGGTTCGTCGACGTACGTGTCGTATGACCGAGGGTCCGGTGGGAAAAATGCAAACTTTGCAGCCATAGACGATGTTGCAGACCCCATTTTTTGATCCGTGGAAATTTTTTGACAGAGGGTGTTATTTAAGTGGTCTGGAGAGAATTGTAGTGCATGGTAAGGTTTATGAGAATATTTGAATCATATAGGAGTTTAAAGCATGCAGCTTTAAAAGATTTGTGTTTGAATTCTCTTGAAAAGGAAAAAAGGTTTTCCATTTGGGTTTTTAGAGATAAAAGTGTTTGAATTAATTCCTGTTTTAAGAGAGAGATTTGAAGGGCACGACAAAGAGATATGGAGCAAGGAATTCTTGTCGGATAATCATACGGGACAACAAAAAAGGAAAATCAAAGGGAAAAAGAAAAAAAAGAAAGAGCAAAACTTTTGCAAATCAATTGCCTCAAAATCGTCCCTTGAATTTATTTTCGTAAAACTAAAATCAATGAGGCCATTTCACAACTAATAAATGAATTGTGATACGTTGATTTCTTTTAAATAAATGGGAAAGAATAATATTTTGCTGCTTAAAAGGATGAATAGGAGTTTCTACTCAAAATTATTTGTTACCGATTTATAGAACTTCGTTTTTATAATCAGAATCATTTATATTATAAATTACTTTATAAAGATTACATCTTCAAATAATTAATTAAAATTAAGGTTGTTTGGTTATTGAACTGTATAAAAACAAAATAACGAAATTAGTAAAAGCATTACGAACCGTCTATGTATTTGCTACAATAGATTGACTAAACAGCCATAATTTTAATTCATTTTTTTGTAGTGGTGATCTTTACATAGTGATTTATATTATAAACGGTTCTGATCATAAGCACAAAGCTCTATTATTCAAATACGAAGAGTTTCGAGTAGGAGTTCCTACTCATCCTTGGGTAATCAAGCATTGTGCAATGGGAAATGAATGAATTGTTGGCAAATATGTTCTTTTGAGAAAAATAAAAAATTATTTGTGAGGGAGATGGTGTAGGTAGAAATATTTATTTTGAATGTTTGCTCTTGAAAAATCCACAGAGTTCCAGTTAATTATGAACTTATGACTTCCATTGCAGACCACCAACCCAGCAGCCTTAAAAATTGAGAGAGCCAAAATGCAAAAGTGAAATGAATGATGAATTTGCGGGGTAATTGATGAAAAATAAGCAAAAGAAAATGAGTGTGTGTCTGGGTGGGGGATGGCTGAGGGAACATCAAATGATTGCATATTGGACTATTATTTACTTTTACCACAACTCACTTTTACACTTATCAAGGCCCAAATAATAGTATGCATAACGAGTCCCATCAGCCCAATAGTGTATAACGAGGCCCATCATCCCCTCAGCCCAAACAAAGAGCCTAAACACAAATGAGATGACGATATCACCTTTTCTAATACAAGAGATATTAGAATCAGTGCAAGTGATTTTAACTACTTGAGTTATAATTTATTCCAGACGATATAAATATAAGTAATTTTTACGTTCTCTTTTTTTTCATCATGCAAACACCTCTCTGTTTTCTAGCATTTGAAATTTGAAATTGGATAAATCAAAATAAAATTACGAAATAAAAATAGAAGAAGGGTGCAAAAGAAAAACCGAAATGTGAAATCCCTACCCTTTTAAAGACTAACTCGCCTTCATAAGAATATGTGATATAATATTTCAAATGCAAGGAATAAAACAATTTTTTACTTGTTTAATTTATTTTTATTTTGTATGTGGTCCAATATTCTAGTAGAGTGTTGGGTTTCCACTCATGCGTCTCGGGTTCCAAACTTTTCCCTCCTCTAAATTATTGTAATAATTTCGAACCCTTCTCCCTCCCTTAACGTTGAAATCCCAATTCCTTTTCTGCTGGCTCGTACCATACATCGCTGTGCTATCTACATACTCAATTTTACCTTCATATATCTTTCTTAATTTCTAGTCATTAAATCGAATGAATTGAAAAATATTAAGAGATAAAAATTACAAAGGTGTGTAAATGGTAAAAAAGAGAGTGAATAGCATTAGCAAAAACAACTGATAACTGGTAAGGTTCTACAATTCTATACTTCAATTTTCTAGCTATTTTTATTTTTTATTGTTTTAGAATTATATCATTTATGCAAACATTATAGTGTTTCATTTGAATAAAGATATAGAATGTGGTGGCATGCAGCACATGATTGTGGCTAGCTATACGCAAAATACCATGCACCCACATAACATTTGCACAAATTCCGACCCTGGAGAGAGTTACATATTTAGAGGTTGTTTGATGAGTTGCTATCCCTAGGGTAAAAGTTAAAATCAAATGAGAGTTACACTTTAGACGAGGGACACCCACTGAAAGACTTCGTTGGATCGATGAAACCCCTTTAATTATATTCTAATTAATTCCTAATTAATTAGTTCTTAAACCCTAACACAAGTCCATATGTTCTGAACATATTTTGCGAGCACTTAATTATATGCAAAGAGAGTAGTGATTCAAAAATCTACTACATGCATCGCATATATATGGATGTGTCTTGTTCTCTTAATTTGATCCAATGCAGTGCTTTTGGTTTTTTCTGCTTATGTTACATAATTTAAATAACAAAAACAACCATAATTATGGTTAAAATATTTAGAATATGCAAACTCATGATTTTGTGAGACCATGGTGATCAGTTATTACACCACTAGCTACGAAGTTGGATGTTAGGGTGGAGGTTTTGATTAACATTGGGGTTGAAATAGGAAATGCCCATTGGAAATATTAGAAATATAATAATAAAAAATAGTATGAGCCAAAATTCGTTTATCCCTCCATGAAGCTCCACCACTAAGACTAGAGATAAAATTGGTGCAGAAAATTTGAGTTGTAATTTGATGAGTGTCTTCGTTTTGACATTTGTTATACCTTTTCATACAAATTTTAAAGTTTACAAAATATGAGAAAGGGAATGGTTTATCATTTTCATACATGTTTTCCCACCAACCAAACGCATGTGGATTTGGATTATTACTGATAACAGATTCATTGTTAGTTGTTACTAGGTATTAGAAACAGTAGCCTACCAAAAGTCACTTATTAATGTAGACGTGGAATTGACAAATTAGGGTTTAGGTTTTGCCAGCCTCGGCATGCAAAGAAATTAGGCCAAGCTAGTTCTTCGATGTACGTGTATATGGCGGCAGACACCAGACAGGCACAAAACATTTTAACGTCCGAAGCTTCCATTCCACGTTATAGTACGACGTTTCTCCTCTAACTATGCATTTTCCCTTGAAGTTAAAAATATATTTATGCAATCTGTTAGTTTTTTCTTCTGAAATTTCGAAAACACACATCAAATTCTTCTCAAATACTTCGATATCTTCGTTCCCATATCAAAATACACATGGGTTGACACGATGTTTCATGTACCATTTGTAATAGGTGTTCTTGGCCACAGCATTACTAATTAAAATATTCATAAAATAGGTACGTTTTTGGAAACCCTAGTTAGGTCCTCTAGCTAGTTTGACTTGACTTAGGGTATATGTGTGTGCGCGTGTGTGTTGCTGCCACCTCTATATTTGACTTGGGTTTACATATTTGACTCTCTTTGAAATCCTGCCGATTTAACACATTCACTGACTCAGTGAATTGCTAATATATAAGATCATTCCATATATTCTTCTTGCTTAGACTGAGATTTGGGTCCTATGAAATTTTCTTATTGCTTGGTGTTTGTGCTTGTTTCTGCTGCAAGCATATGGAATGTCTCTGCAAATTCCCGTCATCAATTAGGTACCTGCTTTTCTTTCTTCTTCTTCTTCTTCTTCTGCATTGTCGTTCATTTTTTCCGTAATATTATTGAATTACATTACAAAATGTTTTAGCTTACTATTGGAAATAATATTTCGATTTTCTTCAATTTGAAGGCGAAAATGCTGTTGTGCCAAATGATGTTTCGACTCTGAAGGTACATACAACATGTATTTTTGAGACTTGCATTTTGATGTAATTAAATAGCACTCCAAACTGTATTATTTGCCATACTTGTTGTATGATTTGTAATACTGTATATCCTCAACAAGATCTAGAGTCGTATACATTTATTGATTATAACTTACATATATTATATGTACAGGGTGAAGATATTGATCATCATCAAGTGGTTAGTCCTACTGCAACTAAGGAGGATAAGAGGATAGGAGGAAGGAAAATGGCAGCGGCGAGGTTAGAGAAGGACGTTAAAGTAGTGGCGGAAGGCGGTGTAAGTGGAACTCGGAGGTCCAACAGCTCCGACCTTGAAGGACAATCTTCATGTGGCAATGTGGAATGCAGACAAAGTACTACTGCAAGTCGATTTTCTGAGAAAATAGTCGATCATGATCATGAACATGCAGGTTTTGTAGCTTTTAGTCAGGACTACAATTCACCAAGGCACCACCCTCCTAAGAATAACTGAATGAACATGATTAATGAACGGAGAATTATATACTAATTTCAATAATTTACTAATTATCAACTTTCTAATTCTAATCTGCACTCTTTCTTAATTGGTTTTTTTTTTTATTTCCCCCACCTCAGCTTCTTGCAAATTTGAAATTTCTTAAATGTGTATACGTGGTTGCCAAACACAACGACAAATGTGTGTTAAAAATTCCTTAAAATGCCCTTAATTAATAGAAATACTAAAATAAAGTTTGGAATAAAATTTGAAAAAAGGAGACATATTGATATTCTCACTCTCTCCCGTTTCACACTCAATGTTGTATTGGTAATCAACATTATAAACCACATTGATACATTTGGTAAATCATCTGGCTTACAGGACTGCTCCATTAAAATCTTATCAAACCTGTGTTGACAACAACAATTAATCTCATATTTTGTATGACTTCTTTGAACGGTCAAGGTTTGACTTCATATCCAACTTAACATGTTGTATTTTTCTTTTTTATTAATAAATTCTCCTCGTAGTCACTTTCGATGTATCAATACTGGAGTGAGATTAACTTTGCGAACAATTTAAAAAAAAAATTAAAAATAATAAAAGTTGGGCCAAATTAAAGTGGGGTGTACATAGACTACTACATAAAAGATCGATTTAGGAGTGCCAATAGCAGCTCCGAAAACAAATCCTCCAGTAGATAGTGTATCTACTTTTAGAACAACTCTTGGTTTCAGCGATGGGATCATTTTTTTTAGCATTTTCCCGATACTCCACAACTCTTGGGCGCACCTGAAATTCGGGACTGTATGCGTAGAAGCATCCTGGTTAGCCGGCACTCTTGTATAAGAACTCTTGGTTTCAACTTTCAGCTATGTAAGCCTTATCTTCACCAAGAACATCCTATCTCCTAAGTCGTAAACCTGCAACGAGAGTAAACAATTAATTTGAGATTTCTGCTGCAGTCATAAAAATCATAACCATGTAGAAAAGAATCTAGTTAACGAACGTCATTGATCGGTTGCTTTTGTTTGTGCCAAGAAAATGAAAATAATGGATATAACTCGAGGTAGGGTGAACGATAACATCACCTGAAAATCGGATGAGTGTTCGTTTAAGAGGAAGAAAGCAAAGGTTTGAGACGCTTTTCCCGCTCCTCAAGTTGTTTTAGCAATTGAATCTCAGCTGCCCTCTGGAAAAAAAAAATTTGGTTTGGTTGTCAATTTACAATTAGAATACCCACAAAAATGATGAAATGAATAAGAATTATAACTGGGCTCGTACAGCTAATCAACAATAACCTAGTGTTAATATGAAAGAACTAGGAAAGGGGTCCTAAGATCTTCTGACTTAATTTTCGTTTCTGGATGGATATGAAATAATTTATTTATCTTTTTGTGAGAAACTGGAGAGAGATTAATAGAATGTCATACCTTGTGAACGGAACTTTCTTTATGAGCCAGTAAACAGCTTTTCCCAATGGTCAAATCGCCTGATTCTAAAAGATATAACTTTCCCAAGGAATTAATCAGGATGAAAGCCAAATTTGATCATCTCGGAGAGGAGTTCCGCTGCTGAATCGAAATCACCACCTTGATCGAAAACATTAAGCATCACCTCACATAGTTCTTGATCAGGAGAAATCCCATCAGATAACATCATGCAGAAAAAGTACTTCGCTTCAGTTATCCTACACCTTTTGCACAATCTATTAATTACAGCACTAAATCTCTGATGGAGATTTTAAATCCTTTCTCCACCATTTGAAGAAAGAGTCCCATAGCCCTATATACATCACCCTTTGCACAATGTGCTTTTATTAACGTGGTATAGGCAAACTTTGTCAAATTGGTATTGCCGTCATCGAGAGAAACCAGTAGCCTGTCAGCATCCTCTAGGTCACCATATATACAAAGACCATTGATGAGGAGATTATATGTAACAGGAGTAGGCTCAAGACTATGCATCAGCATCTCGTTGTGTAACTGAAAAGCTTTCTCGAAGTCTTGAGCTTTGCAGAAACATTTGATGATAGTATTATATGAAGGTTCTAAAATACATGAGCAACAATACATGAGCAACAATAAACTCCGCAATATTCGAATGCCGAAAGTCACACTCATTCCTCAAAAAATTGAAGAACCCGAAAGCCGAATCCGGGCTCTCAAGACTCAAACTTTCAATAATCAAATCCACCTCTGGCTGATTCAGCTTCGAGATGAAGGTTCTAAAATAGCGATCACCCAAAAATTTTCTCAAACCAAAGATTCCCAAGCTGGCAATGACTTCGGAGACGGTGCTTCTAGGATTTGGGACGGCGGCGGCGGCAAACTCGTCGTCGAACTTTGCAGCGGATGCCGAGGGTTTAGTGAAGATGAGGGAAGAGAGGGGAGCGAGAATTTGAGATTTTTGTAGAAAATGTGAGGGCTTCCATTTGTGGATGTGATGGAGCATGAATTGGGGATTAGAGTTTAAGCATGAAAAGGGCAAGAGCCCTGTTTGGTTCCTGGGAAAATTGGAAAGCTGGTAGAAATGGTAAAGACCAAAGATTGGTTCGATGTTGGATCAGAATCCAAGCTTTATTGATGGAACGGCGGCGGAGGGAGGCGCTAGGGTTTAAGGAAGCCGTTGCCTTCCCGGCAATTTTGAAGGTTGGTAACTAAAAATACGAAACGGCGTCGTCGTGCTTGGTTTTAACTTTTAAAGGTTGCTTGTTTTGAGAGAGAGTTTTCTGCATCCAAAAACATCTGTGGCCTCTATGTGCTTTTGATTTTATTGAGCATGTCTTGGGACTCGGGACTTGAAGTTTGATTTGATTGGATGTGACTGTTGACATGCTCAATAAAATCAAAGACACAGAGAGGCCACATGAGTTTTTGAGTGCAAAAAATTTGGACTCGCTTGTTTTAAGCTTTTGCTGACCAAAGATTGATTTATTATTAATTTTTTTAGCTGGAGAATTTTTCTATTGACATTTATAGTCCTGACCAAATGGTATTTTCCTTGAATGTCAAGTTTGAATTTTGTACATGTCAAATTCGAAATCAATTTCTTTAATTTTTAGTATAAAAATAATGTTGTATAAAAATACCCAAAATTTAAAATCTAACACTTCATATATATCAAAATTGACAAATGATCACAAAATCCCACCACCTTAATAACTTTGTCTATGATCCAATGCCTCCAAGACTCCAGAAATAATGGCAAGCTGACCCATCACCTCCCCAGTTTGCTCCATGGATAATGATATGACTGTGTCCCAAGCAACCCCCAAGAAGAAGAAAATTTGACGAAGTAAAAAGGGAGAGAGTGAGAGAGTAGGAAGCTTTTGATGGATGATGATGGGATATCTTTTTCTGTGCAGGCAACAAGTATGTCTCAAACCCTATTTGAAGCTCTAGCTACTGTTTGGACCCAAAATTTAGTTTTTAGGGCTAACTGCTACAGAGAGAGAGAGAGAGAGAGAGAGATCGGAAGGGACCCATCATCCCATGACGTGCTTGCTCTCTGAAACAAACACCACAACTACACCAATAGGATTCTCTCTAGATCTTCTTTGGAAGGATTCTAAGAATTCATGAATCGTATTCGTTTATCGTATATCGTGCTGTCAGTTTTTGTCGGATACTGTTTATGTTTATTTTAAATAAAAAATTTAAAATAATTTCTGACCACACAATATACGATAAACGGACATCATTCACGAATATTCGGAATCCTCACAAAAAAGGATCCGGCAACTACAAAGAATTTAGGAGTACAGAATGGCCCATCATCCCATGACTTGCTTGCTCTCTGAAACAAACACCACAACTACAAAGAATTTAGGATTAAAGAATGGCATGGACGTCCTACATGACATCATCCCATGATTTGCTTGCTCTCTGAAACAAACACCACAACTGCAAAAGCATTTTCACTGCATTTTGATGATGAAGACATTCCTCTTTCATTAGAAACAGCTCTTTTCAATCTTTACCTTTTCAGAAGAAAAAAAAAAGAGAGAGATTTATTTGCAGAAAGTAATGTGATGACAAGATAGGTTCATGGTTTGCTAAATGGTGACAATGTTCTAAAAAATGTTAGGAGTTACCGTGTTAGTCAGAAGGCAGGTTAGGGCCTAGCGGTTAGGCGAGGACTAGACGGGGGCCTAGGTGGACTAGATAGATTTAAGTAAATATGTTATATATTGTACCAATAAGTGCCTATTTATACTTAAAAAACACATAATTGTATTGGGATATATAAATTGCATAAAATAACATATATATTATAAAGTTTTAGAACATAGTGAAACCATAAGGAACAAACATATAATGAGTGTTCATCCAAGTATTCAACAAGTCTATTACATTTTATTGAAAAAATAAAATACAAAATAAAAGTTATCGATTCTTTGTCTAAGTAGGAGTCGTGACTGAGGCGCGCTAGGCGAACGCTTAAGCGGGTCTAGGCATCATTTCTTAATATTCAAATGCTTAGGGACTAATCAAGGCGGTGACCAGTTGCAATTATAGGGAATAGTGCACAAATAGAATCACTTTACAAACTTTGAATTGAAAACGGTACAAAAGGATACTAAACAAACGATAAAAATGGACCCAACTTGTGGTTTACATACGGTATATTGTTCATGTAGTATCTCTCTATTTTTAATTACCAATTTTTAGTCGGTTCTATTTCATGCATATTCCCCTACTTATTGGCCAAGCAACAAAGCCCCTACATCCTTAGAAACATTTAGCAATCCCATGAGAAAAAGGAGAGAAGTACTAATTAATTAATATCCCTAATCATATTAGGGAATAGCTCCATTAGGTCAACAGTTTCATTCATTCACAGGTGTGCTTTTTTCTTTCTTTCTGTTCTTATTTCAATATTTCAGGTGATCTATATAAATCACGGGGGATCAATAATTTCAAAGCCCTTTTAAAGAAAATTTAATGTTTTGCCTCTCCAATATTTCTTGTAAACCAAGGAGAAAAAATGGCAACACACATTTATGCATGAAACTCACATTTCACCAAACCAACTATCAAAGCGTACAAACTCTTATAAAATCTCAGCCCATTACAACATAGCTACTCCATTTAAGTTATTTGTTTCCATTTATCTCCTTACGTCTTCTGCAAGTAACAATGTCTGAAGCAAATATTGTAAGAAGACATGTAATTCTGGAGGAGAACAAAGTTGTAAAAGAGCGAGGGAAGACGAACAGTAGCTCTAAACTCCTCAAGAGAATTTATCCAATTGGCCTTCACAAGAGCACTTCATCTCTATCCCTATCCTCATTTTTGTCATTCTCCTTGTCGGAGAACTCGTATGATTCTGCTCTCCCTGATTCTACCTTCCCACTGGATCAGAAGATTTCCGCGGCTTTCCGCTTCTTTGCACAACCACCTCCAAGAAGAGAGTATAATTCTCCAGTGGCTAAACTTGCCCAGCAGCAGATTAGTCTGGCTCAGGATGCTAATGATGGGGAGTTGAGGAGATGCAATTGGATAACAAAGAATAGTGGTGAGTTTTATTGTTTCATCAAATAATGCAGAAAACTTTGCTTTCTATATATTTTCATGCTTTCTCGAAGTATATATGCGTGTCATTTTTGCACATAAGCCATGCTAACCTTTATTGTATCGTTTCAATTTCATCGGAGACCCCGATGGGACTCCTATTTCCTATATTCCATCCTTTGAAAAAATATTTTATGACTTGCTCTGGAGAAAAATGGAAAAGGAAAATGGTTGTGGGAGTTGGTACGTGGAATCTAGAGAAAATGATAGTAAACATATTAAACAAAGTCATCGAGGATTCCATAACCCTACAAAGTAGTTGACGTTACAAAACCTTACAACAAGGTGTCGGACGTATATGAATACTTAAAAGTCATGGCTAATGATATATGCAAGTTAACATATATATTCTGAAAGATAATAATACAGATGACAACGATTATGAGGCAATTAACATTTTATTGACTCTAGAGCATATTAGAAAATTCTTTAAGGTTTTATAGTCAAAATGGTCATTGAGATTAACATAATTTCTCACTTTGATTTGATCTCTGACATTAAAAATCGATAGAAGTGGTCCCTCAATTTGTCTATCGTTAATCATTTTGGCCATTCCATTAAAAATTTGTCAATATCCTCATTAAGTGGAAGGGTTAGTTTGACAAAAATACCGTTGAAAAGGTGGTCACATAGTCGTTCATGTGACCAATTAAACGAGAAAATTGACATGTTTTTAACGAAAAGACCAAAATGATTTACGGTGGACAAATTGAAAGACTAGTTCTGTAGATTTTCATTGTCACGGATTAAAATGAGGAATTGTGTCACTTTCATGGATCATTTTGACTAAAAAGTCATTCTTTGCTTGCTACAATTAAGTTTTGATTATCTACTGCATAGCGTTTGGCAATGGATCGTGCTCAAAAGGTTTAATAAAAATATATTCGTTTTTTTCTTGGCTCACCCTGCGACACGCAAGATATACATGTCGACTCGTCGAGTCTTATATTCGTGTAAGTTTCAAGTTGTGTAATTGTGTCTTGTTTGAACTTGTCAACTCTCCACAAGATAAACTATCATAAAATATGTACACTTCAAAATAAAATAAATTGTTTTGCTGGAGTAAATAAAGAATTTTAATGCAGACATGCATTGATCCTATTCTTTCATTACACAGATCAAGTTTATGTAGTGTTTCACGACGAATGCTGGGGAGTTCCAGCATACGATGACAAGTAAGTCCATCGAGACTCTTACGGTCAAGTCTAATTAATAAAAAATTAAGTGGTATTTAATTAAATAAATGTATCTATATGTATGCAGTCAATTGTTTGAGCTGCTTGCACTGTCTGGTATGTTGATGGACCACAATTGGACTGAAATTGTGAAAAGAAGGGAGCTTTTTAGGTAACCTAGCTCTTTTCTACATATGTCACTAGAATTTATGAAACTTTGAGTACTATTTCAATGATCTTATGATTTAATTTGTGACTCAGGGAAGCGTTTTCTGGATTTGATCCGAACAAAGTTGCGAAAATGGGGGAGAAAGAGATTGCAGAAACAACCTCCAACAAAGAAATAATGCTGGTAGACTGCAAAGTGAGGTGCATTATAGACAATGCCAAATGCATATTGAAGGCAAGCAAGAAAACTTAAACATGATATTAAATATTTAATTAGTTGCTAACACTGTACCGAAACTTAATTCGCTATCTAAATCAATGCAGATTGTAAGGGAGTTTGGATCATTCAGCAGCTACGTGTGGAGTTCTGTGAATCACAAACCGGTCATAAACCGATTCAGATACCCGAGAAACGTTCCTCTGAGGACCCCGAAAGCAGAATCCATGAGCAAGGATTTGATCAAGAGAGGATTTCGGTACGTTGGACCGGTGATTGTGTACTCGTTCATGCAGGCTGCAGGGCTGACAAATGATCATCTGGTGGATTGTTATAGGTACAGTGAATGTGTAAACCTTGCGGAAAGACCTTGGAGACATATCTAATTAAGTCTACTTATTTAAACTTATCTGAATTATGTACCAAGAGCAATACACACACACACACACACACACACATACATATATACACACACTTTAAATGCTTTTTCAATGTATTAAATCAATAATTTGAATTATGTATTATAATTAAGTAAGTCATATTCTACAGCTCTATTTTTTATTTTCTGTTTTTTTCGTTGTATAAGTGTATAAATTGAGATTGACCCAAAAAATATTATGAACTCAAGAAAGAATGATTATTTGGTTGGTGCAGAAATTAACAAACCATTGGCCTGTTTTAATTTTTTTTTATGTGGAAAATCTTTTAATTATCATAATTATTGGTTCATAAGGTCAATGACTGACACGTTTGCAATTGCATTAGGGTTGCTGTTGTTAGCAACGCAGCCTCTAACTTATTGGTAATTCAAAATTACAGTTATTTCAACTTAGTTTAAGGTTCCAGTAATGTGATGCAATGACGATACACATTTCTTATGAAGTTGATAACTAGTTGTGATCGATCAATTGTAGTGGCACAACTCTGTTGTTGCTTGTAAATTGATTATCTCTTTGTAATAATGTTCTTGCTAATATTTCGTTTTTAACTGGTGTTCATCTCAATTTGTAAGTGGAATGTCTTAAGTTCGACTAATATAAATAGCGAAAACCAGCGATATGATAAGTATCAATAACAAAATTGACCAAAAAAAGATAAGTATCAATCAATCCAATAAAAGGCTCAATATAATCAATGGGCTTTATATTTCACTATACTAGACCAATTGATCCTTACACTAACCAGCCAATCCAAGCACCACTTGTGGGTTCTCCCTACAGTGCTAGTGTTGAAAATCTGCTTTCCAGGCTCCCATGGCAATTTCTTCAACATGACACAATGAACACATCTGCAACAATTAAAGCCTTCTGATTGAAAAATAAGAAAAACTCCTCCGGATGACTAACATTGCATTGACAAAAAGATAAGCAGTCAAATCGTTAACCACAAGAAGAACTTCTATGCACTTGGGAGTTGGGATGTCATGTCATCAGTGGTAAATTTAAGATTCAAACATTGGAGGTCTAGTGTTAAACGTCTAAATTTTTTAATACACAAAAAGCGTGCAAAAAAATTGATGTTTATTCACTAGGCATTTTGTCCAACAATATATGGGCTTGTTGTCATTAACCGAATTATTGTGCACATGTTAACAGATATTGACATATGTTGAAGCAATCTGATAAGTGCTATCGAGAGAACTTGTCGAGTGCGCTCGACGTAACTTGCCAAGTGCTGCCAAAATATACATAACAGACATTACATCAAACACTTAAGACATAAAAGGAACTCACATCAAACATTCGAAAGATCCTCAGAAGACCTTCACATATATATTTCTCAAACTTCAAGTAATCCTAGGACCACCTTGGTCACAATATATATCCGCCACTGCTTGTCACAGAGGTGGAACGCAAACTAATCGCGTTGGTATCTCAAGTGTGGACAAATTTCTCTCGTGAGTAACCCCATAAAACTCATTTAAGTGTAGATACTGCATAACTAGTATGCAACGAGACAAGTCCGAGTCCCACGTTTTGTCTGTCTCCGTTCACTTGTTAATGGCATCATTTTGTCTTGCTGCATCATAAACCCTAGTTATCGTAAATCAAGTGGCAAATATAGTAATAAACAACAACTCGAATTCCATTCCTTTTCATTGCAGTCTTCGTCGTACGTCCCACCACCAATTATACTAATTATCACATGATTAATCTATCTATTAATTATATATTAATAATATTGGTAAATGACAAAAAACTATCTCAACTATTGGTCTGACGACACTTTCATACCTCATCTTTTAAAAGTGACAATGTCATACCCCATCTTACGAATTTGTGTCAATGTCATACATCCCTCAGTTTTTCTGTTAAATGTTGACGTGGCTAGGAACAGGGCCCACTCACTGATCCAACTGGATTAAAAAATAATTTTAATTTTATAATATTTAATTATTTATATTAAAAATATATTTATATGAAATTAAAATCCAACCTTCCTCACCCGTCCCCCCAAACTTCACTGTCCACCATTCCCCACCCGTCCCCCCAACCTTCCTTTCTCTCCTCTCTGGGCTACCTACAGCTCTTCCCCCATCCCCCTCCCTACAACCTGCAATTCTCTCTGACTCCCTCCTCCTTCATCTTCAACAAGATCGGCGACATCTCGACCAATTTGGCGTCACCCACCACTCGCTGGATCGAGTTTCCCAGCAGCGAGCTTGGCATCAATGACGAAATTATGCTCAGGTCGAGGGTCGATTTCGGCTTCACCTTAGAAAGAGAGAGGGTGCCTAGAGAAAGAGGCAACGTCTTGACCAATCTGGGTTGCAGGTTGCCCAGAGAGAGAGGGTGATTGAGGAAGGTTGGGGGGACGGGTGGGGAAGGGTGGACGGGTGGGAAAGGTGGACGTCTCCTCTTGGGTACACGGCAATGACTAAGGTAGTGGTGGTGTAGACATTGTTGTGGGGGGTGATTGGAGCTAACAATTTGAAATTTAGGGTTAGGGTTTAGGGAGGGGATTGGGGTTTTCTGTTTGAAATTGGCATGGAGATTTGAAATTTAGGGTTAGGGTTTGGGGGGAATTGGGGTTTTCTGTTTGAAATTGGAGAATTAGGGTTAAGGTTTGGATTCGAAAGGGACAGAGGTGGGGGATGGGGGTGGGAGAGAATTGCAGGTTGTAGGGAGGGGGATGGGGATGGGGGAAGAGCTGTAGGTAGCCCAAAGAGAGAGGAAAGAGAGGGGGTGGTGGAGGAAGGTTGGGGGACGGGTGAGGAAGGTTGGATTTTAATTTTATATAAAAAATAATTTTAATTTTATAATATTTAATTATTAAAAATATTTTTAATTATTTTTTAATCCAGTTTGATCAGTGAGTGTGCCCCGTTTCTAGCCACGTCAGCAGTTAACAGAGAAAGTAACAAAAAAATTGACGGAGGTATGACATTGGAACAAATTCGTAAGATGAGGTATGACATTATCATTTTTAAAAGATGAGGTGTGATAGTGTCATTTGATCCATAATTGAGGTAGTTTTGTATAATTTACCGTAGTAATAATATGTGGGGTGGGGTCTGCTCTGATTAAGTAAACGACAATTCTCGTCGTCAGCTCATATGGGAAGCCCTTTGACCGGCCTCACAGATTGTCAGTTGAAAACCCTTCACCCATATTTCAATGTCTATCTTCTTTCAAGATGAAGTCCAGCAACCATGAACCTTACTCATAGTGAAAGCAATGAAACCCCACCGCTAAGTTAGGCATATAATTAGGGGTGTGTGAATATAATTAGGGGTGTGCTATTCACACATCTCATTTTACTTCTCACACATCCCTTGATATTTTCTGTTCGTTGATCTTCTTTAATTCATCCGATGCAGTGGTCGAAAATTAAAAGGTGTGTGAAAAGTAAAATGGGATATGTGGATATCACACTCCTATAATTAAGGTTG
The DNA here is from genome assembly GCA_024362995.1 of Heteromeles arbutifolia. Classification (NCBI taxonomy): domain Eukaryota; kingdom Viridiplantae; phylum Streptophyta; class Magnoliopsida; order Rosales; family Rosaceae; genus Heteromeles; species Heteromeles arbutifolia. The sequence continues at coordinate 3,521,820 of JANCRC010000021.1, forward strand.
CCCACTTGGCCTTTAATCTGTAGAGTTACCGACGGTCGAGTCAATCACTATTAATCAATATCAATTTTGTACTCAAAATACCTCAGTACAATTCAATATAAATGGTGACTAATACAATCAGGTTTCTCATATAGAACTTTACATCTTTAGTACGCGTCATCACGTGAAACCACTCTTTGATCGCCCACGCGTACAGCAACTCCGCATCAGCAATCTTTTTTTCATTATTTGATTTGAATTTCAAGGATCAGATTCAAGTGTCCAAACTCATGACGTTGGGGTTTCAAATTCGTTGTCTAAACTCAGGTCTTTAGGGTTTTCGATCGATAATTTCAATTCGAGTTCAATCGTGCTAGAAAAATAAGCCTGCTCTGATACGGATTTGAATCCTCTCCGGAGCTCAAAAATTTGAGCCTCCTGACCAAATCACACGGGCCGTTGGATTTTGATCAAACAGCTACAATTATTATAACTTTTAAAGGGACCCCCTGTTTGTAGCCGTTTGATCAAAATCCAACGACTCGTGTGTTTTGCCTGCTGTTTTTCAGGGTTTTTTGTTGTACGCTTCCATGCATTGTATTATCGGTCCCTGATGAAACCGTGATATGGTATCATAGGGATTTGGATCCTCTCATGAGCTTAGAAATCTAGGGCAATAACAACCAGGTGCAATTAACGAGTAACTTCAGAAAAACGGGGCCTCTAAGTACATTTAAGAATGAAATGGAGTTTTCAAGAACTTATCATAAGTGATAGAGTAAGCGATTCGATAAATCCGTAATTCAAAAACCCCTTACGGTTCGAGGACACGTAGGTCAAAAGTTCTAAAAGCAAGGTCTGATCAGTTCATCGATAGTCGGCTAGTATGATGGTCCTAATGAAATAAATTTAAAAGTTTACATGCCAACCGCTAAATAAAAGGAGTGGAACAAAGTGTCGCTTTGGCAAGAAGCAATGGGTTAGACCAATTTTCTTTTTCTGTATCCAATTTCGATTCTATCTTAGAGCAATTCCAAATGAGATGTTAAATTTTAAATATTAAAATGATAGTTGATAGCTTATATGGCAATTTGACATTTTGTACAATATTTTGTTCCACCCGATATGTTAAATAATAATGTCATTTTATAAAAAATTTATCTTTTTGTGGAGACAAATGATTAAGGCAACCAATCAAATATTTTAAAAAAATAACAACATTTATTATATATTATATTAATCTATTCAAAATATCATTTAATAAATTTGACATCTACTGTCAAATTTGACAGCAAAAGGCAGGCTTTGCCTTCAAATAACTCAGCACCACCTAAGAAATTGAAGGCTCGGTTGGGAAGAGTTTGCTGCCATTTTTTACTGTTGTATGCCTACGTGACAATTTTGACATCTCTTTTGGAAAAGCTTTATAAGACCAAAAGCACAAAAACACCAACACGTAATTTGAAACAAGGCCACAATTTACATAATCCTTCTTCTTCTTGATTTCATTCTACAAATTATTTATCCGACAACTCCATCAAGGAGTGAAAGAAAACGAAATTAAAAAGAAAAAAATGGAAACCAAAAATACAAAGAAATACATCCAATTCTACTCTCAGCTCCTCTGGCTCAGCTGACTGCCCAAAGAATATTTACAGCGGCAGTTTTCCTACTACAGTCACTCGTCCCTACAAACACCTTCCAACTTCCGGGAGGGGAGAAACCATAAACCCAAATCTAATCTCAACGAAACCCAACATATCCTTCCACTCCCCACCCCCAAACCCTACTAATCTTATTACGCTTCGTCTTCAGTTGCCTCTTATCACAGACCGCAGCAAGCGTTGCTGTCTCAGTCTCAAAACTGGCATGACGTGCCGAGCCTCTGTCTCTGCCTCTGACCTAGGGTAACAGATTTGCGTTTGGCAAATGCCGGGTACAGCAGATCTTGAAACTTCTCTAGAAACAAGGTCCAGTCATCCTCGCTCATGTCAGCCAGCTTCACAAAGCTCATGCTTGCAGGAAGCTGCTCGTTTGCACTCCTGTGCCCCGATGATGTATTCACCATGTATCCGTTTCCTGGTTTGGAACCCATATGCTTCAGGTGGCTCTTCTCTCCCACCAAAACTGTGTTCTTCAGTGACATAGAAAGCTTTGAAACGCTTGGGACCTTTTCCGGAGTTGGCAGAGTTGCTAATGCCCCTTGCTCTTCCACTTCATTGTCCTCTTCCTCCTCAATGCTTTCTTCAAGTTTAGAGAGAAGCGAGCGGCTATGCCCACTCCCATTTGCAAATGGAAAACATGATGCCCTGGTCAGATAATCATCTGCTGCAGATTTCAAGGTGCAGTCTTCCTCTGCTTCCTCACAGTCTATGTCAAATAGGAACTCCTGATCTCCTGAATCAGCCTTGGGGGACAGCACCTCCTCCCTCTCTGCTAACATCCTCCTTGCCTCCATACAAATTACCTCAAGTTCACTCGGTTCCTCCTCGCCACTGCGAAATTCCCTAGTCATCATCTCACCTATTTCAGCAAGACAGAGACCATATGCCGCAGACTCCTTCAGGAAAATAGTGCAAAGAACCAAAACCCTGAGACAAGCCTCTCGAATCATGGGAAGCTCCCTTTGCAGCATCTCACAATCCTCAAGCGGATCAAGCTTTTCTATGTACTCAAGCTCGTCATCTGAGAATGGAATAGAAGCCTGAGGCCAATGAATCCACTCAAAGTAGGGGTCCTCCAAAGTTTCTGGCAAACAAAGGCCATGGTCAATTGGAATGAGCTCCACTTGACCAAACATCCCGACACCGTCCAGTTTCCTAACTAAAAGGTTCCCTGCATGCCTGTCAGTGTTAAGAATCCTAATGTCTAATATCCCTATACGATGCACAGAAGTTACGGGGAAGCTGGATGTCCCATGATCACTGGCATCAAAATCATGTTGTATGAATTGTTGGCAAGATGCAATCTTGCTAACCAGCTTCTTCTGGGGAGTCTTGTTCCCGTTCACCCCATCGTTTATGTTAAAGATAGAGTGAGTGATCTTCACCAAGGCAGTGGGAGGCACATTGGCAAAGTGATCTTTGTCAAGCAGGAAAGCTGCGACTTCTCGGAATCCAGTCTCCCCAACTCGCACCGAGCGCTTCAAACCTGGTTGCCCAAGAGCTTTACCGACAAAACCTTTTGGGTTATTAGGCGCAAAAGGTTCTTCATCAGTTGGCTTCACTATTGAAACACACTCACCTCTGCGGTTCCTGAAATAGTATGCACCTCCAAGCCCACAATGAACAGGAATTGGATCAACCCCCATCTTGATGGCCTTCACCATATCCTTGACCACTTGTCTTGTCCTAGTAAACCGATCCGAGTTCCCTAATATCTCTATAGGACCACTCCGATCTCTCTGCTGCAGATCCCTTCCAGTAGGCGAGAGACATGGAGTTGATGAACTTCTATGCATAAGGTTCCTTGTGAGAAGAAGAGGGAAGTCATTCCTAACTGCACTCAGATCGTTCTTCAACACCACATCCCCAAATGTCAACGAGCTTCCATCAGTTGGGACGTTGAGAGCAATCTGCAATCTTCTCTTCACAGTATGGACATTATCACTGCGATCCAAATCCATCCCCAAGACACATCCACTTTCAGTTTGCACAAAAACTCGCCTCCTAGCAGTGTGCTGCTTCCTTTCCATTCTGTTGCTTCCATGGTACTCCCCACTGAGCGGATTGCTAAATAGTGCCACTGCCATCTGGGTCTGTACTGGGCCGTCCAGCTTCCGAGACATAAAGCAAGGAAGTGACAGTTTAGGAGGCCGGCAAGAGAGGCGGCAGTAGAGAGAGCTTCTCCCCTTCCCGAACGTTGCCAAGCTCCAAAGCAGCCAATGATGGAATGAGTAGAAAATTCGATTCCAAAACGATCATAAGAGATGGACTTCCAAAACCCACCAAGATTCCGTGAGCAAAAACACCTAAGGAACGAACGGGAGACCGAAAAGCTTATGCTGGAGCTCAGTGCTACATTGAGTGAGAAGCCACTGCCATCCTCTACTAAAAGATAAAGTTCTGCATCGAAACGTAACAGCCGGATGTTAAATTCATTATTTTTCCATGGATGAGAGACCTTAGAACAAAGACTGGGTCAAATACAGAAAGCAGTTCACTTAATTAATTGAACTTTACACAAATTAACATAAAAACAAAGCATCTATAACCTGTAAATAAATTCAATATACACTAATTCATCGATTTAATGCTCCAAGCATCCAATAGCACCGAATGCACAAATTACAGAGATTAATGCACTCTACAGTTTCTCAACACCCAAATATTCTTACAAATTTCGATTAAATTCAAAACGGAACACACTTTAAATCCGAGTCACTGAAACTGAAACCAAATCCTATAAAATTCCGATTCTCCGCCCCCAATTCAAAATTACTGAACCCTAGCATTGATTCGACTCGATCTACAAGGAGAATATCAACGACAATGCAAAATTAACGATCAAATGATAACATTGAATCGCAAATGACAATGAAGAACAAAATCTGAATTATTGAGGTGGGGAACATCGCAATCAGAGGCGGCGACTCACCAGAATGCAAGATCCGGAAGAGCTATCAACCAAAACCCTCCGAAACGACGAAACGAGAACGGCCGCTAAAACAACAAGACGGAATCCTTGGCGCGCTCCTCCTTGAAATTTGACTGAGAATAACGGAGGCTTAACGGACCGCGCGAGATGCGAGTGGTTTGGGGGAGGAAGGGGGAGAATCGTCAGAGTCGACTCACAAAAACCCTCGCTAGTTTTCCTGCGTCGCCGTCCTTCTTCTTGCTCTCTGAATCTGTAACTAATCTTTGCCTTCTCTCTCTCTCACACCAGTCTCTGCCCAGTCCTCGCTACGATCTTTAACTCAGCGCGTAAAGCCGGGTTAATCAAACTAACCCTGGTTAAAATCTGACCACACCCTCTCTCTCTTTCCCTTTCTCTCTCTTGCTTCTGTGTACTTGATTCGAAGACTCTAGAACACGTAATTTGGGCCGCTGGATCGGTGGACTCTTGGCGATCTTGGACCGTGTGATGAAATTAGTCCACGATGTGGTGACGTGGAGATAAGGGACTGGATGATGACATGGCATTTGTCACAGTCGTATTGGTGGCTTTTTAATTAAATTTTTTTTTTTAGTTTTTACAGTTTCTATGCCGTCTGATGGACGAATCTCTCGAGCCCACGGATGAGTCAACAGTTGGGTTTAATGTTTGTATGACGAAATTGACCCTGGAAAGTGCATGCCACCGCTGCCCCTGGAGAGTGGGAGTGGCAAATTTTGCTGCTGCGGAATCTGGGTAACTTGTGGGGCCGGGTACGATAGTACATGTGTTGCTTTTCGGTGGACTGATCGTACGGTTTCAAGGGACTCAGAGAATTTTCTTTTCATCCGGAAGAGAATTTGTGGATTTCGTACCCGGCCTTAAGAGTCTGTTTGTTATTTTATTTAAAATTTTTTATTAGTTTTTAAAATATTTTTTAAAAACATTTTATGAAAACAATTTTCTTTATAATTCAAAAACTGGATTGGTTTGCGATTTAAAATTTTTAAATCTTAAGATTTAAACTAGACAAAGAGGTCTAAAAAGAGGGGGTCGCAGGAGAGGGAGAAAGAGGAGAGAGGAGAGAGGAGGAAATAAAGCAAGAGATGATTGAAGGAAAGAAAAATAAGAGAGATGATCGGACAAGATAGAGACAAAGAGCCGAGAGAATGAAGAAATCGGATTGGAGGAGAGACGAAAAAAGTAAAAAAATAATAGGAGAGAGAAAGAAGAAAAGAGAGAGATATATTTGAAGTGAGATGGGAGGATGGAGATAATGAGAAATGAGTGAGTTTAAATTTAAAAACTCACTTTTTATGTTTTTAGAGAATAAACTATATTTTTGAGTTAGTCTTGAGTTCAGTTTTTTAAAATAGTCATACCAAATAAGTTTTTAAAGCCTAAAAATTGAAATTTGTTTTTTAGTTTAAAAAGTTGGATTTAAGTAGAGTACCAAACAAACCCGTATATATTTTGTTAATTTTTATTCGTTGATTTCTTTTAATTCATTTGATTTGACAGTTGAAAATTGGCAGAAGTATGAAAAGTAAAAATGAGTATGTGGATCACACTACTTTCTCATTTTCGGATCAATAGTGTATTTACAGATGGGTAATGCCGTAGAATAATTTTTTTAGATCAAAATTATAAACATTTGACTTGTTATCAATAGGGTTGAAGTGAGTTTTTAAACACTTAATTTGAATCTCAACAACCACATCATATGGTTTACTGTGGTTTGAATAGAGGGTCTCCATAAAATCACTCTATAAATTGGGAATGAAGCAAATTTCAGAAGGAAGTAATTAGTTTTTTTTTTTTGTGCTAAGATTGGTATAAATCGAAAGAAATAAAGAAATAAAATACCATACAAACCCTAAAAATAATAATTGAATCCAATCTAAAGATTTTTAAGCCCGTTGTGCCGAAGTATGCTTCGAGCAACTTTAGTTTTGGAGCGAGAAACATTGATCAAACAAACATGATTAAGTTCAAATAAATTTCACCTTTTGAATATTACAGTGAATATATTTTCGTTTTGGAGTGCTAAATGTGTTCTCATGCTTGTCACACTCAAAGATTCACTGATATGGTGGCTAGTAGATTGGCCAAGTTGGCCCTGTTTTTGGTTGGATAATGTTACTCAATCCGAGGCTAAAATTTGAAAGGAGTGTGCGAGAAGTAAAAATAAATGTAGATAAAACTACCTTTTTCATTTAAAGATCCTTCAAATTTAATCGAATTTGCCCTATTTGAACTTTGTACTTTTTCTTAAGATGCTAATAAAACAGCTTTCGTTTCATAGAAAAATAAAAAAAAGGTCAATGGGAAGATAAAGTCGAATACTATTCCATTTTAATACCTTCTTCCATAATCCTTGTCAATTATTACTTCTTAATAAAAATTGACCAATAATTATGATTCCTTTATGGATAATAAAACTTTGCATGCAAATGAGCAGATTTCATTTTCAAGCTGTGGAAAGGTCCCGTCATTCTTGGTTAACCTCTCAACTTCTCAAGCAAAAATTTCCATGACATGCAATGCAATTGATCTTTCAATTCCAAGTTGCATATCAACTGCCTTGAACATGCAAGAATCTGTAAGACAGAATGTGTGTTCGAAATCTATGAAGAATCTATTTGGGACCAGTTTCCGAAAGATATATGGCACTTGTGTGTGTTGATTTTTACGCTTATGTGTCTAATTATACGCGTTCCAACCTGGTTTCGTTTGAAAATTTTTCATTGAGATATATGACCTCAAAGTTAACGAGCATGCAAATATATTTTAGAATTGGGGTTTTTTAACTTTAATCCTTCAAGAATATTGAAATTTAAAATAAACCTGGTGTTAGATTACATATTGATTATAATCTCTTGATGTGTCCTTAATTCAAAATAATTAATGTGCATTTTATTTAATGTCTCTCATTAAATATTTAAATTTATTAACATACACATTTTAATTTATTTTTTGGCCAAAAAAGAGTTTTTTAATTTATTAATTTTATTTAACATTCTTCAAATTTGAAAGACTCAATTAATATACCTAAATGTTAGTACTGAAATGTATTATATTGAACTAATGTATTTAAATGTTAGTACCGAAATGTATTATATTAAATTAATGTACCTAAATGTGTGTACCGAAATATACGCACCGAAATGTATTATATTGAATCGATGTACCTAAATGTTTGTATAAAAATGTATGTACCGAAATGTATGTACCTAAATGTATGCATCGAAATGTTTTATAATGAATTTAATGTACCTAAAAGAAGAAGACAAAGTACATTGAGATATATTGTATAACAAAAATTTGTTTATCTAAATGTTTACAACAAAATATATTACAATAAATGAAATAAAAATGAAAATTATAATGAAATAAAATTAATACATTAAAAATTAGGAAGAAAAAGAGAAATAATTAAAAAATCAAAGAGAATTGTTATTAACACTCCAAAAATCTCATTTAGCACTCCAAAATTTCTATAATTAGAAAGAAAAATACACTTGTGAGGATTGTAGAATGAGATTTTTGGAGTGCTAATAACACTTCCCAAATCAAAATATAATTAATAAATAAGGTTATTAATGTATCAAAGGACTAAAATTAGATTTTGATCTTACTCGTGGTTTTAATCTAAAAGTCATATTTTCTAAGAATTAAAATGAAGTTTTCTATTTAGAAGTTATTTACAACAAATGAATTTGTATGAAATGAGTATGAGCATCGTTTTCATTGATATATCGAGCAACTAACGGAAAATTGTTTAGTTCATGATGATTCATTTTCATCTTTGATGTAGAACAAATAGCTGGGTGGATTGAAGAGGAAATGAACCGTTAAAAGACAAAAAGACACAACGGGAATTTGCAAATTTGACGTCCGAGCTCTGATTTGGGCCTATAATACATCTTCAGAAAGACAACGATGCCACGGTTCAAACTCACTAATTTGTTGTGACATAATATAGATTTTAGCAATCCGATACAATTTAGGCTTCCAAACTACGTGTTAATTTCTATAATAAAAATTAGACCTTTCGTTTGTCGTTGGGTTTGAGTTATTATCAGAAAGTTGTTATCCGTTTATTTAAGCCATTAACTGCTTCATTGTAATCATCTTTCATCGATTAATCAAATAAAACTTTTAGGATTTCTTTAAAAAACTTGTAAATTCCGGACTTTAGGTTCTTCAATGATTTACATTTAAAATCATTTAGCTTTGTACTCCGTCAATCTTATCTCTTACCGATTCATAATTTCTTCAATTCAAATTAAATGAACATGTCATCACTTTATTTAGTTTACATCATTTTCGTAATGGGACGGAATCCACGATTTTATCATCTTGTTAACTGGATAACGACAAAGATTTTAATATATATATATATATATATATATATATATATATATATAAAAAAAAGTGTAAATTACGTTTTTGGTTTTGGAGGAGAGCAAGGACGGTGACATTAGAGCAACATTAAACTATAAATTTAAATAAAGTAAATACGACACTTCACCCATAGCAATTTTTTTTATTTTTTTTTATTTTTATTAACAAACTATATTTTCTATACTAAAGAGGAATATGGTGGACTTAGTCTCACAATGTGCTAGCAATAATGTGATTCAAATTCGTCTTTTGTAAAAATTGAATCTAATACCTCTCATTTACAAACGAAAATAAATACTACTAAATCGTAGTACTAAGTGATCACCCATAGCAATTAGCCATATGGCTCGATTACAATATTAATTAATTAATTAATTAATTAAGAAGTTTAAGACAGGTAGGGCCGGCACATGGGGCTCCGTTACAAAATTCCTCCCCCTTCTCAATCAATCCAAATCCCCAAAGGCTGTAGTCTACACACGTGATGGTGACAACGAAACTTATAATTACTTTAAAATCCGACTCGTCGATATTATCCTTGCCGCCTGCTTTTTTTTAGTACAATTTTCATCTAATTTTTTATTTTTTGTTTCTATTTTTTATTACAGGTGGTGATATTATGCGGCTTCGTGCTCTCTACTGCCGTTTTAGGGGTGTTTTCTACTGTAAACAGATCCTCTCTGGATCTGTTCCACCTGAGCTCGGGGATCAATAGATCCCGGTCCTCCTAATTTCAAAAGCATAACAGTTTCTGACCGTTGGATGAAATTTGAAAAGCTGAGATCTATTGATCCTCAGGCTCTAGGGGAACAAATCCGGAGAGGATCTGTTTCCTTTTCTACTATGATTTTGTTGTATTGAACAATTCTACCCAATCACTGAAATGTTTTTTTCTCAGCCCTCAGAAAGGGGTGTATTCTTGATTTAATCAGATTAAGTATTAGCGGTTTAGAATCAACACAAGTTCATGTCTAATAGAATGCTTAACACACCAGGTAGTGGTAATGCATGTTTAAGTGATTGTCTTCTGTTGATGAATTATGAAATCTGATTACTTCAAGAATTGCTTATTAATTGGTTTTATGCAATTGAATTTGCTGGGTTTATATATTCGATGAAGATACCAGATTTTATAAATATAAAAGATTCGATATGACGTGAATTTTTTTTTTTTCTATCAATCAGTATTTTGTTTACGTGAAACGGACATTCGACATTGTGCTACCAACCTTTCGTGGGGTTGAAGAAAATTATATCCATTTTTCAATTTTGGATTTAGAAGCTATGGATGCTAAAAAGTTAAATAACAATATCTTGCCATACTTAAGATTCGTAGAACATTTTCGTCCACATTCATTGGGCCATATTTTCTCTATCCATTGCCAATCAGATAGCGGACAAACTAATGGAAGTGGATACCCATACACAAGCCATATCGCAGAGCCACACCGGTTTGCCCACCGACCGGATACATTGGATTAGCGTATCCCTGCCTTAAACAAACCAACACGATCCTCTTTGGATTCCATTCGTGGGGATTTTAGGAATTCGTGAATTGTGTCTGTTTATCGTATGTTGTGTAATCAGTTTTTGTCAGGTACTGTTTATGTTTAATTTTAAATAAAAATATTTAAAATGATTTCTGACCGCATGATGTACGATAAACGGACATGATTCACAAATCTCCAAGATCCTCATAAAGAGGATCTGGATTCCTAAACAAATATATAGATCGTTTGGACGTGCTTTTAAAATGGCTGAAAGCGATTTTAGAGAAAATATTTTTGGGTTCCAAAAGCACTTGAGAGAAAATATTTCTGGGTTCCAAAAGCACTTGAAATGCTTACTGCAAGAAGCACAAGTTGGGAAGTGCTTTTCCATGATTTACTTGCATTTTTACTAAGGATTGGTTCAAAAAATATTTTCATCAAAAACACTTTCAGTTATTTTAAAAGCACATCCAAACGAGCCTATAGTGGACAAATGCCAATCAATTGCATCCAGCCACGTAACACTCAAAGATTCTCCTGTTTCCTCAAACCAGTGGCGCCGTTTGATTGGTTGGCCAGTGTCACCGTCTACGAGGGTGCGTGTAGAGTTTCCGGTGGGCGGTGAGCGCACATGGCTTTGGAATTTTTAAGGGTCAGATTCAGAGACGGGCAGAACAACTGGGACTTTTACTGCTTGTTTTGTTGTCCAGAGCCCGTTCTTTTAGGCTGCGTTGGGTCGTCATCTTTGTTATCGTGTACTGTTCACGTGAATCAACCTCCATGCAGACGAGGGTGCATCAACCTTCATGTTGCATATCGAGATTTAAAAAAGAGAAAATTAGTATCAGGTCCTTAGTTTTAATGTTCATCGATTAAGATCTTACAAATTTTTTTATTTTGATCAAAGTTTCTAGTATTAATATATTAATGAATTACAAGTAAAAGTTACATAATTTTTATAATAAAAATTAGTAATTGATTTAGAGTTTTAATACTCACACCCTTATTAAAATCCTAATTAATTTTTAATTCAAAGATTTCCAAAATATAAAAAATAAAAAATAGAATTTGTACCCATTAAATTTTTATAGGAAAATTTTTCAAATTTTTAATCTTATACGTACCCATTCTTAAATATACCAATTTGTTATATGAAAAATGTACTTTTTTAAATATAAAATGTACCCATTTTTTAAATAAAATTCATTCAATCTTTTCTCTAATCCATTTTTTAAACTTATATGGGTACATTCTATTTCGTTGATTTGAGAATGTATCCATGTAAAGTTTAATAGAAGAAATTTAATAATGTTATTAAGCCTAATCTCTTTTTTTTTTTTTTTTGGTTTTTTTAAATGTACCCATGATTTGGTACAATAATTTTTTTGTTAGTTTTGATGAACGTACCCATGTACATATGTATATATAGATATATATATATATATATATATATATACACACAATTGGAGAGTATAATTTATCTTTAATATTTTTAATCCCATAAATTATGAGTTTTATTTAAAATCTCATTAATATAAATAACTACAAATTTCATTTTTAATTTAAAAATATAATAATACATTATTACATTAATGTCAGGACTTCAATCAAAAACTAAAAATGACACACCCCGACCCAAAAGTGGGGCGTGCTGGGCGTCACGTGAGAGTGACGTAACCATGTGCACAGTGCGAAAGCAATAAAGAATAGAATTTACGAATTAATTAAAACTGAAACACTAGCAATACTAGTGTAAAAGAAGTGTGAATTCCACTAATACAGAGCATAAAAGTCTATGTGCAGTCAAGCAGAAGTACTAAATAGAAATAACACCAGAAGGTGGTCCTACATAAGTGAATTCTGTCAGAACGTCCGATGAGCTCCTCGTATGCCACCAACGAACACTACTTAATACTTGGAGGGGCGAAAAACAAAGTTAAGTGGGTCAGAAACAAATCTTTTCAAAACCTTTCTTTTCTCAAAAATTATAACCCCTCGCCGTAAAACCTGTATAATTTCCCAGAAATAAAGTATATACTCATATATAAAATTCTCAAATCCTGCTGGAAAATATGTATGTATTAAAGTATGTATGCTATGCCAAAGTATCATAACTGAATGCCTAAGCATAACTCTGTGAATGTGATTGAATACTAAATAATCAACTCAGCCCTCGGCTGTATATAGCTCATAACAATTATCATATCATATAGCTCATACTCATCTCAATCATATCATATATAACCCTGCACACACATCAATACCACCTCTAGTGGTCTGCACAACATCACTGAATATAAACTAATATGCTCTAGTGTTACGATCACGTGAAGACTGAGCGATAAATCGCGGGTCACCTACGAGTCGAACCCACCTATAATGGCCTATTCGACAGGACTGAGCACCTAACTTAGATCCAAGGCTAGCATACGGTGCGTGAGGTGAACATCAAGTGAATGACTGAGCCTTTCTCTGGGCGAGAGCACTAATATCGGTGTGCAGGTTTATGAGCTCTAATCAAATCACATCACATCACAATATTCGTTCTCATAAAAAATAGTATATAAATTTACCTGCCACTTACCTGTGCGTCCTCAACACCAACATATCAATAACGCTCAATAAATAAGTAAATACTTTGCATGGCATTTCATATCACATTTCATTTAAACTGATTTTCTGGGAAAAAATCTCATTTATATAGGTATATACGGAAAACAAATGCCCACTCACTGATAAGTAGACGGGTCGTAACCCCCGTGCCTAGCCTGGCTACGCTCGTCCTCCAGATAGGTCTCGCCTATATAAGAAGTAACTGAAATAACGTTAATTAACGCACATAATCGAAACCTTATAAATAACTTCTCATACATTGCTCAACTTGGGTATATGAATAGACCATTGTGATCTACACAATCTCAGGATCATCCCCATATTTTTAGAAAAATTTTCCGACCACCCATGCGCCGGCCACGTGATCTGCACATTGACAGCGTCAGTTAACGCCGTAAAAAATATTTCTCAGAATATTCCGTTAAAACCCAATAGTAACAGTTAAAGATGACTGACGGCGTTAACATATTCCGTCAAGACTGACGGAATATTCCTCGTCTTCTCCGGCGAGTCGCCGGCTTCTGGAAAAATTTCCAACAATGGGTTCTCCTTCATTTTTGCACCATTTTCTACGTACTTTATACCAAAATGAAGATCTCACAAAGATGAACACATCCATACCTGACTCGACCCCTAACTCGCCGGAGATTTGCTGGAAAAAGCCTCGATAATTCCGGCCAAAACGAAAACTCCCCGATCTCGTTATTCCTACGTCCAAAATCTTCAAACGAACTACTCTGAGCTTCCTTAGGACCTCATAAAGCTTCCCATGAGCTTGAAATCTCAAAAAACACAAGGTTTTACATGTGCATGAATAGTGACAAAATCGAAGATTGTGGGAACTCGGGTTTTCGAAAGCTTTCTTACCTGAAACTTGTACCAATGTGTTCGTAGGGACGAGATGAACACAATGGTGGTCTTCACGTCCTCGATCTGCAAGATTTCGACGGGTTTTGGTGCTTGTCCGTACAACACCGAGAGGGAGGGAGAGAGAGAGAGAGAGAGAAAGTATGAGAGATAGAGAGAGTGCGGGTGAGAGAGAGAAATAGTGAATGTATGGTCCGATTATCACTAACCAAACTCCCAATGTAGATACACACACATACCTTAATTAATGCCTACGGGCATTTTCGTTATTTCACATACATCGTACGAATTCTCCTGGACGGGCTGTTACAAAAAATCACAAAGGTTTCAATCAAAGAACATTGGTAGTTAGGGACCGCATCCAAAGTGTCCATTTAAAAAATGACTGAAGCGTTATGGTCATGTAATAAGCAAACGATTTTAAATTCAACTTTCATGAATTACAAACTCGATCGTTTAATCGCGACCGACTCATTCAATGATATAGCATATTCTCACTATAATAGTGTTGTTCAAAGAAAAACGTTTCGGTATAACTCTCAAAATCACTTGAATTTGTATTAGAAATTTGACGTACTTATTACAAAGCGTTTATAAGGAGAAGCACATCGTAGAGAAACATTTCCAAAAGGACGACCCTAAAATAGCATATATATAAGTACTTTCAGTGTTGTTGGGGTCCTTTTCATCAACGAAAGAAAGTTACCAGGCTAAAATTGCATTCTTATCTTAACTTGTTACCTAATTTTCCGTTCAAAAAGAATAAAATATAGGGTTGTGATTTTCACACATCCTTAACTACTTTTCCCACACCCCTTCCTATTTTTTAATACTTAATTGGTATCTTACTATTTAATCTTCCATATATACCCCTCCCTATTTAATCTTTCATTAATTACCATCAAAAAGTAGGAAGGGTATATATGGAAGATTAAATAGTAGGATACCAATTAAGTATTAAAAAATAGGAAGGGGTGTGGAAAAAGTGGTTAAGGATGTGTGAAAATCCCAACCCTAAAATATATACATTACAGTAGATTTAATCATGCAGAATTGACTCAAAACGAGTAAGCTAGGTTTCCACACATTTTTACTTTAGTTTACAAAAGTATGTTGACTTCTGAGTTCAGTATAATCTTAATCTCCTGAGCAATTCTGCAGATACATGTTTGACTGCTACTGCTAGCTAAACAGATTTAGTTCCCAAGATATTGATTTACAAGTATTCCCAGACTTGGTGTCCAGACAAACGTCACAATCTAATCTACCATCGTTGGTTGGAACTTCCACTCGGAACCAATTTAGTCAAGCTTATACTGAATTAAAACTTAACAAACAAAGGTGATTGCTATGATTCTCAACAAACAAAGGTGGTAAAGAAGCAAATCTAATGGCTAGTTTGAAAGCTTTTAAAATGATTGAAACCGTTTTTAGAAAAAATGTTTTTGGGTTCCAAAAGCACTTAAATACTTCTCACAAGAAGCTTTTATAGATTGGTTCAAAAAACATTTTCACAAAAACGTTTTCAACCATTTTAAAAATAGTTTCAAACGAGCCTTAAGTCTATAAGGACAAGGTAACCTATATTTATTTTCTTTCAAAGGCTAATTTATGACGTAAACTGGATGTACACAGAACTACTCTAAATTAGGGCTCGTTTGGAAGTGCTTTTAAATGACTAAAAACTCTTTTGAAGAAATTGATTTTGGGTTCCAAAAGCATTTTAAATGTTTTTTTGGAAGAAGCACCAGATATATGCTTTTTATTGGAAGCATTTAAAGTGATTTTCCAGCGTCCATTTAATTACTAAGGATTAGTTTTAAAAATATTTTTATTAAAAATGTTTTCAGTCATTTTAAAAGTACTTTCAAACGAATCGTTAAGGGATGATTAGAACTAAGTAGGCCATTCACAAGGTGTTAGTGGCTAACACATATACCAAAGTATAGAGCCCACCTAGTTAATTATGGGCTGATTAGTGATGATTGTGAGCCCACCTAGTTAATTATGGGCTGATTAGTGATGATTGTGCGTAACTCAGTGGACTCGGTTTAGGCTTACTAACTTGTGTGTGATCAAGGCTTTGTTCAGGTCATGTAGCAATATGTAGGCAAACACAAGCTCAGTCAGCCTAAGTTGAGCACATTTAAAGAAGGAAAATGATACAAACGCTTTTTTCAACTTTTCGTGTGGGGCGGATGTACATTGGGATCAAGATAGTCTTACGATCATCTGGAGTTCAAAAAATATACATGTAAATATCTTAAACCCTCAGAATATTTGGTACGAGTCTTTTTTATACCTATCAAGTGTTTGATGTAATAACTGCTATAGATATCTCGACAGATTGCATTGATAATACTCGATAAATTCTCTCGATATCACTAATCAAATTACTTCAGCATATGTTGATATTTGTTGACATTGCACAACATTGTTTGACTGACGACAATAAGCCCACTAAGTGTTCAACTAAATGCCTCAGTGAATGAATTGAAATTTATTTTTTGCATGCTTCGCGTTGATTCTATTTAAAAAACTTGGATCTTTAACATTGGGATCCTCAAGATTCAAATCCTGAATCAGCCACTACTTCTTGCACCGTGTTGTTTAATGTTTTCTGTTACTTTCTTTGGTTTATTCAATTCAACAATCATAATAAAAAAAAAAGTGTGAGAAGTTAAAAACGTTTGTGAAAGTCACCTCATTTTCAAAGAAATTATTTTCCCAAGCAACATGTCTATGAGTTTTTTTTTTTTTGTCAAACGATAAATTTTATTAGATTAGATGTTAAATTAGCCACCAACAGAGTTTGAACTCACGCCGTCATGTAAAAGCTTAACACCTTTCCAGCACTGCACTGTGGGTTTGAGAAAGATTATAATCTTATCGGCTTTTTAGCAAAAATGGTCTCTGAAATTTGCATAACTCATCACTTTGATCCCTGAGATTTGAAATAAATAGAAGTTGTCCTTGAGTTTGTCCACCATCAATCATTTTGGTCCTTCCATGAAAAAATATATTAAATAAAGACCAAAATGCAAAATACCCTCAATTTAATAAACAATGGGCTAAATGATTTGACAAAAATTGAGGGTGTTTTTGTTATTTAATGGAGATTTTTCATGGAATGACCAAAATGATTGATGGTGGACAAACTCAAGGACCACTTCCATTGATTTCAAATCTCAAGGACCAAAGTGAGGAGTTATGCAAATCTCATGGACAATTTTGGCTAAAAAGCCTAATCTTATCTTTGGTCGTACAGTACATCGTGACCGTTAATCCATCAACCCTCATAGGTTTGCCAAATAGGAAAAAGAAAAGAGAAAATAATAAATCTCTAATCTCTAATATTAAAAAGCCAAAAGTCAAGTTTGGTGTCTCAAGGCTTCACCAAAAAAATTTGGACTAAAAAGCCCCCCAAACAAAAAAAATTACAAAGGTTAATTACATTTTCATACCTCAGGTTTGAGATATATTTCAATTCCTTACAACATCTTCAAAACATTTCACTTTCATACGTTAAGTACTATTTTATTTCAAAATAATATATCCGTTACATTTTCCATCCATTGATCCGTTAAATGTTAACGTGGCTGCCATGTGGTAAAAAAAAAAAAAATTTTTTTTTAAACGAATCTTAAAAAAAAAAAAAAAAAAAAACCAGATCGCATGACCTCCAACCACCCCCCCCCCCCCCCCCCCCCCCCCAAACGGCGCCTCACCCTATCTTCTTCTTCTTCTGGGTTGCGGGTTGTTGAAGGAATTTTTTCTTCCTTCTCTTTTTCTTCTTCTTCTTCTGGGTTACAAGTTGGGTGGGTGGGGGGAGGGACGAACTAGGTTGCAGTTTGTTTGTTTTTTTTTTTTTTTTCCTTTTCTTCTTCTTCTTCTTCTTCTTCTTTGTTGCAGGTTGGGTGGGTGAGCGGGGGGGGAGGGACGAACTGGGTTGCAGTTTGTTTTTTTTTCTTCTTCTTCTTCGTCTTCGGGGTTGCGGGTTGCTGCAGGTTTTTTTTTTTTTTCCTTCTTCTCTTATTCTTGTTTTTCTTCTGGGTTGCAGGTTGGGTGGGTGGGAGGAGGGACGAACTGGGTTGCAGTTTGTGTTTTTTTCTTCTTCTCTTCTTCTTCTTCTTCTTCTGGGTTGCGGGTTGTTGCAGGTTTTTTTTTATATATTTTTATATATTTTTAAGATTCAGGGTTTAAAAATAAAAAATAAAAAATAATTTTTTTTACCACGTGGCACAAATGTGGCAGCCACGTCAGCATTTAACAGATCAATGGATGGAAAATGTAACGGGGGTATTATTTTGAAATAAAATAGTACTTAAGGTATGAAAGTGAAATGTTTTGAAGATGTTGTAAGAAATTGAAATAGACCCCAAACCTGAGGTATGAAAATGTAATTAACCCAAATTACAACTACGAACATAAAAAGGGTTATAATCTGCAAGGGCATTTTGGGACAAAAAATATCAGATAATTAAAGCAAAAAAGATAAAAACCTGTGATTTCACAGGAGAGAAGAAGAACGTGGTGTTGTTTGAAACTGCTTTGAGCAGTTGTTTGAAACTGCTTTGAGCAGTTGTGTTTGGTTTATCTCTTTCTTCGGTCACGCAAAAACTGATTCGTCGGTTCTCATGTATTTTTCTTCACTTTTTTTCTCTCCTCTTTGGTATTTTTGGTGTTTAATTTTTTTTCTCTATCATGCACTTTAGCTTCCAAGGAACTATTGGTTATGTTAATCCAATTTTTCCATTGTTTTGTTTTCATAAACTCGATGGCCGAGAAAGCCAATGGGGTGGTTGAGCAGAAGCCGAGCAGCAACCGGTGGTGAGGCCTTTCCATGAAATCGAGCTCAAATGGCAGCGTCATTGGGAGGAAATCGGACTTTTTCGAACCCCAGATGAAATTGATACCTCGAAGCCCAAATACTATCTTCTTGATATGTTCCCTTATCCTAGGTAAACTTTATCATTTTTTTTTTTATTTATTTTAAATTGCAAATGCAAGTGATTGTTTATGTAGAAAATATGAAGACCCAGTTTTATTAAAAAATTGATTATTTAAGCAATTGTAACCGAGATACTTAAACTTTATTAATTCATATGCCTTAAGGAAATTCCAGGACGAGGGTTCTATGTGTTGTTCCAGCGGATGAGGATGCCTTCTGAAAATTCCAATGCGAGGTTTCTATGTGCTGTTCATGTGGATGAGTAGGCGATGCAAAGGTACGATTTAATTTTGACGATGAAGTTCGTTTCTTTTTTCTGTTTAACTCATTTATGTTTGATTGGATTTTGATAATTTGATGGTCTTTCTTTCGGTTCTATATGTATGCTTTGCCTCCATGACTTAGGTTTGGAGAGTTTTTGTCTTTTAAATTACTCTTCTCTGTACTAATTGGTAGAGAAGAATATAGCTCTTCGAGGCTTCAATCCTCTAGAGAGTAACTGCATGCTCTGCAAAAGTTTGAATCACTTTGTTAGCGATTCCATTAGGTGCACACACTCTTATTCCAACAAACACTGCAAAGGACAAAAGAAACAGAAAAATCTACCCCTTTAGTAATGCAAAAAAAAAAAAAAAAATTTATTTGACAAGGTAGACTATTTGACTGAAAGTTCAAATTTTTTTTCTCAACTTATTTGACTATTTGTGAAATTTTTACTTTTCGGAGTTTGTTTCATGTTTATGAGTGTTAACCCAAATGGTTTTTGCAGCCATGACGATGGCATATGACGTGTAATGTACTTTGTTGGTCTGATAAGAAAGGTTTCATTTAATGCCAACATTATAGTTCCTCTACCCTAACATCTTTCCAAATGTTATTGATCATGTAGTTCTGGAAGCCACTTTTAATTACATTCCCTTAACCATTATTCGCTTTCTTTGTTTGATGATTATTTTTTGTCTTGATATCCATTAACTACCTCATGTAAATGGAACCATGGACGGACGGAAGGAAAGTTCACGTCAGCTGCAGGATAGGCTGGCTCCCGATGATAACAGACTAGCACCTGGCATGTCTACGAAAATGGAGCACAAGCGAGCATGTGATGGTAATGATGAGGACCCCGATGTGCCTCCTGGTTTTGGTTAATGAGTTTCCATGCATTTCAGTTTTCATGATTACTATTTAACCATCAAATTTAAGAGACAATGCAGTTCAGGATCAATCTGTGGTAACCACTTAATGAATTTTATATTGAGTTGTTACAATGAGAAAGTTCTCTGTAATTCCTTGATAGAATGCGCTATGTTGACATATGTTGCGTGTGAGAATCTGGCCCTGAGTGTTTAGCGTATTGAAAATTATTAGCTTCTTTAAAACTCTGCATGCCACACGTAGCGCGCTGTTATTTAAAAAAAGCATTTCGCACACGCATAGCGCGTGCAGAAAGGCTAGTAAATAAATAAAGGGGTGTGCTATCCACACACCTCATTTTACTTCTCACACACCCCTTGATAATTTATGTCCGTTGATCTTCTTCAATTCATCCGATCCGACAGCCAAAAATTAAAAAAGTGTGTGAGAAGTAAAATGGGGTGTGTGGATATCGCATCCCATGCATAAAAAGCAAGCCCACTTAAGTGACCTCGCCGGAAGCACGTGAGGTCACCCACAAGCTAATGTTTGCTCCATCAAGTTCTCGCGTAACCGGAGTCACGGTGTTTACAAGCCAGCATCAGTAGCTGCCTCAACTAAATCGCCGGGGTCCTCTGCCGGCGGAAAACCCAAAAAAAAAACACCCCGACCCAATTCTCCGCCGTCTTCAATTTCGCAATCAGCCATCTCAAATCTCCAATTCTGGCGCCGAGCATAACGTATCTGAGATTTTCTTATCCGGGTATTTTTCAGATTTGTCCATAAAGTCTTGGAATTTAAATCCAGACCCATCGGAATTTACATAGAGGAGGATGAGAACCGCCGCGAAAGGCAACCAGGAGGAGGATGAGTACGACGAGGAGGAGTTTGGCTCCAGGAAAGAAGGTCCTTCTTCCAATTCCAACAGCAAAGGTGACATATTTATAACCACCTTGTTTTCGATCATGGTTATCTCGAAATTGTAGATCCAACGTTACAATTTGAGGATTTACTACATTGGCAATTGTAATGTTCTTTGTTTGATTGGAATTTGAGTACGAAATGTTTCACCTTTACTGTTTTTAGCTATGTTTTTCCTTTTGATTTTATGGGTGTTTAGAGGGAAGCATGCATTTCTGTTTTCTAATTTGGAATTCTGGATTTTGTATATGGAAACTAGATGCCAAGAACAACGATAAGGCTAGTGCTATTCGATCGAAACATTCAGTCACAGAGCAGAGGAGGAGGAGCAAGATCAACGAGAGGTAAGCTTTATGTGCATCTGTTATTCAGCAAATTTGCATTTCGAAATTTGCCTTGGCCAATTGGTTCGAAACAGAAAGGGCGGGGGAGTTTATTCGTAGGACATTGCGCACTATTCACTATTTGATACTATTGGATTGGTGTAATTAGTTTGACAGTGCTTTTGATGTTTGTACGTATGGTACTTTAGCAGTTGATTATTTGACGATGGTGCTAGTTTAGCCAATTACTTGTCGGCTTGCGAACTTCTTCTTTTAAAACAAGTCCATTACTTGATTAGTGCATCTTCTATAGGGTAGACAAAGTTTGAAGCTTCCATGGTTTTCGTTTAACCAAGTGGAATCTGTTCATGTAATTTAAACTGTGGATCGGTCACATGGTCGTTACATCATAGATGTTGAAGCTCTGGTGTTACGGTTGGTAAGCCATCTCATTAGGTGTTGCTTTAACAAGAAAAGTGTAATTGGTTTAGTGAGTTGTGAATTTACTTGTCAATAGAGCTTGAGGGAGCTTAAATTTTTCATTCAGATTCCAGATATTGAGAGATCTAATACCCCATAGTGATCAGAAAAGAGATACAGCATCATTCCTACTAGAGGTACGTTCTTTGTGTACGCATAACTGTGTAAGTTGTTGAACTTATTTTTAAAAACACACTTGTAAGCTTACTTGGTTATTTATCATTTTTTTGCAGGTGATTGAGTATGTCCAGTACCTACAGGAAAAAGTCCACAAATATGAAGGTCCATACCAGGGTTGGAGTCCTGAGCCCACTAAGTTAATGCCATGGGTAATGTTCTGAATCTTGATGGGTGTAAGGTACTATGTTCACCTGAAAGCACAATGGCAGGTGTTAATAGCTGTATATGTGCGTACTATAGAAATAGGGTTGATCTATGCAATTATACTGCGGAGCATCTGACTGCTTCCCGAGTTCCCGTCCTGCATAAAGCACACTATAATTCCTTTCAAGAGTATATAATTATTTATGGCCCTACTTGGGCCAAGCAGTTTTGGCAACCTTTTTCCTTTTGGAGTAGTTGTCATTGGTTCTTTGCATAAAAAGTTGATTAATTGGGTAATAATGGGATGGACTCAATTGTTGTTAAGGTGGAATCATATTAAACTGCATCTAATTCATGTTTTCTGGTGGATAAAAGACAATGACCATAGCGTCTGAAATGTCACTTACTTTCTTGTCAAAGATACTTTTGGATCTAACATTTACCCCCTTCACGAAACAGAGAAACAGTCCCTGGCGTGCTCAGAGTTTTGTTGGTAATCCTCAGGCCATAAAGAGTGACACTGCACCAGTGTCACCATTTCCTGGGAAGTTTGATGAAAATAACATCTCTATCAATCCGAACATGCTGGGAAACAGCACACCGAATCCAGTAGAAACTCACCCTAGCAGGGATGTTGCCTCCAAAATAGTGGATCGGCAACCTGAGATAGTGAACAAGGGAATTCCTCTGCCTATGCCTCTACCAAACATTACTCCCCCGGTCAGAAGCGATGGTGTGCTTGCCCATCCTCTCCAGGGACAAATTTCTGATGCTCAATCAACTCAGTGTCCCACCACTAGTGCTAGTGGTGCACTGAGCCAACATGAGGAGCTGACAGTTGAAGGAGGAACAATAAGCATCTCAAGTGTTTATTCACAAGGGTGAGTACTCAAACTATATTTACATTTTATAGAACCACCAGTTTGAGAAACATTGAAATTAGAACATACTATGAGTCTCATTTAACTCTTTGGAAATATTTGCCATACTATGTTTTGCTTCGATCCTGTCAATTAACTGTTGTGACTCCGGACCTTATTATTGATCACATTTGCTTAAGTTGTTTGAATATTATCATAGTGATACAGTGTACGTCTTGCATTTTCTTGATCAGTTCGCTTCTGAGTTCTAACTGTCCACATTATGAACAGGTTATTAAACTCTCTGAGCCAAGTGCTGCAGACTGCAGGTGTTGATCTGTCGCAGGCTAGTATCTCAGTGCAGATTGATCTTGGGAATCGTGCAAACCGAGGGCTGTCCTCTGGAACACCTGCTTCTAAGGTATATGTTGGGTATTGATGAACTGGAATAGTACAAGTGGTTCTATTTATTTGCTTTTCTTTCCACTGCCTGACCACTCTCACCGTTAACCATCTTTCTAAACCATGCGGGTCTGTTTATTTGAAATTACAACACCCTTTCCATCCGTTCCTATGGATTTGTCAACCTGTATGGTTACGCTAACTGTGCTAAGGTTTTTCACTCGTTCTCACAGACAGGAAAGATAAAGTCTCAAATTTTTTATTGCTTTCCAGGATAATGAGAATCCCCATTCAAGCAATCAGACGATGGCGCATTTTAGGGACGCTGGCAGTGGAGAGGACTCCGATCAAGCTCACAAGCGCCTCAAGACATAAAACTAGTGTGGAATCTCCTTATTCTCCGCCGTCACCCATATTTTTACTCCTTTATTCTGCTTTGGGATGTCTTAGTGTCCATCTTCTGGTTAGTGTACAATTTCCTTCAGTTATAGATTTCTTTGAGGAAGGAACCCGTGTTAGCAGATGCCGTCACCCATATTTTAGTTTTATCGTACATAATTGTTTCGAATGTAACAATTGGAGCCATTCAGGTGCCATTTCGTGGTAATAAAGTTGTTAGTTCGTGTCTCGAGGATTATTTGTTGGGTAATGCTAGAGTGACCAAATTTTTTTAACCTAATTTACAAATCAAATGATGTGGTTGTAGATAATTGAATTATTAATTGTCGGTTAACGTGCTTGTTTCTTATTGATGACACGTCATTTACAAGTTAAGTTTAAAATTATGTGGTCACGGTTAAGCTATGTCAACATTTTATATATATTTTTTATAGAGATAATAAGATAAAAATGAATAGTAATATAAAATATTGACGTGGCTTAACCGTGATCACAAAAACAGGAGGGCATGAGAGGGCACCGAAACTGGGAGGGCAGACAATCCTCCTCCTGTTTGTTTAGGGCAAACATTGGCATGCTTGCATCAGTGGCAAGGATCATTCAGCCTCGATGGACTGCATGGTGGAACATCACAAAACCCTAATCTTTTCCTTGTAATGTTTACTTCAAATTTCAAAGAAAATATAAATAAAAGAAAAGTTATTTTACATTTAGTGATGCTGGCTAGGGAAGTGGAATCTAAGGTACATACCAACCACACTACCCAATTTTTGGGTAGGGGTGTCTATGTCGTTCGTTGAGCAACTTTTGGGCACCTTTTATAAGAATATGATACTTTTTATATTTTGGTACGACAGTGATCTCACGGTGTGAAAGCTACACTAATCGAACATGTTCACCGAACCGCTATATCACAGACCTTTTGGTTTTAAACAATTTGTGGCAAACATTCCTGGGGATTGCTATAGAAATATTCTTCATCCTTGGGCTTGCCAGGAATCTCCAATCTTGGAGCTGGGCTTCCCATGCGATTAGCATGCCTAGTTTTCACTGCCTGTGAAAATTCATCCCAGCTTTGACTTCCATTATTGTACTGGCGTATCAATTCCACCAGAAGCTTTCTGTGTAGCTGAATTGTCGTCCTGAATCCCAAGTACCTGCGCTCGCGCCCGCACACACACATATATATATATGTATAATTATGTATCAAATGTCATTGAGAAAGAAATTAACATAGTTATATATTGGTAACGTATGTTACATACCTTCTATGGCCTTCAACAATGCTTGCCATGTTTCCTTTATAAGTAGGAACGAAGATGTCGCTTTCCAGTGACACCATATAATCCAACGCTGCCATTCGGTTTGAATGGTTCCAAAAGAACTCGAGGTCGGAGGATTCCAGCAACGTCTCCTTTTTAACCTGTTTGCAGACGATGATAAGCGTCGAACGTGGGTATAATACTTGTAATCGAATTGTTACTTGAGGTTCAGGCAACAAACCGTATGGGGAAAGGCTAGTCTCAGAAGCGCCATTCTTCTTTCTCCGCCGTATATATCGCCGGCAGCGATATAAACTTGGATGCCAGGATCAATATCCAAAGCCCTCAGTGCAAGTGCAGTTTCCTCAGGAGTTAAAGGGCACGCCCCAATTCTTCTTTTCTTAACAGAATCTATTATTTTCTGCTTCCACCGTGGGTTAGCAAACCTGTTTAATATATTAACATCTGCAAGTTAATCATATTTGAATTTATGAAAAGAAACAACTAAAAAGGAACTGAAATTAAGATTGAGAAAATCTTAAAATCTTTAGGGCGGTCTAACGACGTTATGAAGTTTTCACAAACGAGCCGGTCCCCCGTATTTGGGTTTTCACCGGACCCTACATTATCTCTATACTTTTGAGAGATGTCATAAGAATGAAGTGATCATACTGCCCTACCAAAGATTTTCTTCTCACTCTAACCTCATATTTGTTAATTCTTCAATTTCTTTGGCATTGCAACCTTCCGTACAACCAGAAGATGCCAACATGTCCATTTCATATCTCAGATGAAGAACTAGGAATGGACCCTTTTCCCTCAGAATCCTAACAATCTTCTTTCCCAGTTCCTCAATAGGAGGAGTGAATCTCAGAGCTCTGTAATTCGCTTTGCACCGCAGTTTCTGAACCTCGTTCGGGATCCCATTATTCGCAAGCCTGGCATTGGCCTGAGTGAAATGCAGCACTTCATACTTCTTTATGCGAGGAAGAATCTGCATACGAATAAAGTATTAACAAAAGATTAGTGGTAATTAACATTAATAGTATAACACAAGGGCGATGATTAAGGAATTAATCTTGACTACCAGTTCGTTGTAATATTTCATGTTGGCCCAGCTAACAGGAGCCATGGAATAGAGGGTAGCTATCTCTACTCTTCTTTTCTGCTTATCAGGCAGAGCTTTTAGTATCCTGACTTCATCTCTCAGAGATGCAATGAAGTAATCCACATCAAATATATCTTCAAATCGACTGCAAAATTAAGTATTCAACTCTGTCAGATTTAATTTATTGATAATGAAGGTACTTGGCTGGGGTTGCCTCACTAGTGACTAGGGAGAAAAACATTTGTCCGACCGACCATATATGGCTATTGAGAGAATCGGATGGTGTCATGGGTAGGGACGGGAGAAAAGAAAATATAGACGACCCTCTTTAATTGCGTGTGATCGCACAACCATGTGTTCTGACAGGCAGACTCTAAAATTTGTTCTAAGGCAGCTCTTATACCCGAGTGGGACCAGAGTTGAGTTGGAAGATAACCAAAGGGCAAGGATCTTATGCTTTTGTAATAGTGGTTTGACAAGGCACCCTACTCAAGTTTAAGTGAAAGACATAGGGAGAGAGAGTTGTAATTTGACTAACCTGCGATCATTCCAAAAGGAGGCATTGTCCAACTCAGGAACTATAAGCGTGACATTCATAAAACTTGCAATAGCCACCATGTCACAAATCTGCAGTGTAAGATTTTTAAAAGCATTACTTGAATTTTCAAGAATATTAATGCAAATTAAGAATAAAATATAAGTAGAAAAGTACTTACACCAGCCCGCATTTGATTCAATCCTCCATTGGATGAGACCATCAGATATCCATTATTCTCAAAATCCCCTGCAAAAATGAACAAAAGTCTTCAAACCAAATCTTGACAATTGTAAGATACCGTGTTAGACAACTACTTGCCCGAAAAGCTTAAGTTATCAAAAAACAAGCCAACAATGTATATCAAACTAACCGCTGTCATAAATAACAAGTATTATTAACCTCATGAGAAAGTTGTGGACACTCACTTTCAGTTCCAGTAATTTGTGGTGGAGTGATGGTTTGAGAATTCGAGCGAAACATGCCGAGCATGCTCAGCTGCACCGCGAAGACGCAGATGAGAAGCAGCATGGTTGTGGCTGTAAAAGCAAACAACTTGAGTCTGTATAACCATGACTGCGCAATGATCAAGCTCGTCAACCTCTCGCCTTTGAAGTTGGATCCTCCTATCAATTTGTCCACTTTGATTCCTCCAAAGTACTTCAAATAGTGTTCCATCTTATGTTGCTTCACCTTGGCTTCCCCAAATTCAGACCCTTCGACACCACCTTTAGTTTTTTTCCATCTCCACAATACTTCTTCAACTATATTTATGAACTAGATCTTGCAGTGACAGCAAATATAAAAAAAAAAAAAGTGGAAATTTTGAGGCGGTTTTTTTCCGACCAGCTTTTTGTATAACAAAGCTGGCCTGAGGAGCCACGAGCTAACAATGGAGATACATTGTTGCTTTTAAAGGAAGCTCATGCACTCTCATAATTCATAAATATTGAGAGTTGTATTAATTCATTACCGTTAGGCATGAAGGGAAAGAGAGAGAGTCATGCATCAACCATTCATTTGCAACAAAATTAATGCAAGGCAATTACAATTTCATACTAATAACTGTTAGACAAGCATATTTTCACAAAATTAATATGCATCGAGTCATAATATTGATAGGAAAAACTGATCTTTAAATTAATCTAACTATTTTTTTATCAAACAATCTGTACGAGGTGAGAGCCATTGTAGAATTTATCTTAGATTTTTTTGATGTGACGCACTGATGTTACATGGTGTTATCAATTTATTTAAATTATAATACATATCTATTTTTATTTTTTCATCATAAGTCCATGAAACATCAAACATGTTGGTCATGCACTCATATTATAACTCATAACACCACATGACAGTGCGACCGTCACCCCAGAGTTGTGACATGTCTGGAAAAATAAAAAGGTGAAGTTCTATTATAGCACCTTTACCCATTTTTGAATGTTTTGGACAAACACACTTTGATTAATTTTGACGCACCTTTTGTAGTTTACACCATTCAAAGTAATTAAGAATATCAAAATAAAAGCAGAAAGATATAGACCCGATTAAAATTTTCAAAGCGTTTGTGAGTAAACAATCTTATACAATCCTCTAATTAATATATGATTGTGCTTTTCAGAAAATAAATTAAATGATTGTGAACTAGATGGATGATAGGTTTTAATCTTTAATTATAATCCGAATCTTGGAAATTTTTGGTACCACTTACGTCAAGTTAATGATTAATACAAAGCAAACTTTAAAAGTTTACAAGCCAATTACTTATGAAATTCACAACAAATACCAGGTTTATTAAAGACACCGATAGATGTATTGGGCCCAAATGTTTATTAATTATTTAACGATAATAACACTAATTCTATTATTTAAGACTGAAAAGGAAATGTGTTGGATTTAGTTTGCTTGACGAAACTGAGACTGATTGCATGGCAACAAAGAGTTGTGTCTCGTACACGTGTCACATGTGATATATATAATTTGACAGTCAATTTTCTTGAAGTAACAAAATAAAAAAAATTAAAAGAAAATGATGTATGAGTTTGACATGATTGATGTATTTAGCTAATTTAGTTTTCATTTCATATTATTTATATTTATTAGTGACTAGCTTTAAATCTATTTATATTTCTTTTCTTAAATTTGAAGCACCTATACATCAAGTGCTCAAACTACTCCCAAATTGATAATTTTTTCTAGTTTATTACATTGTTCATCGCGCATTACAATTTTGTAGGTATGCCATGCCATTTTTTTGTTGTTGAAGACATTAAACAACTTTACACTCGTTCTCACAGACAGCAAAGACAAGTCTCAAATTTTTTTTATTGCTTTCCAGGATAATGAGAATTCTCATTCAAGCAATAAGACAATGGCGCATTTTAGGGGCTCCACTAATCTCACGGTCTATTTTTATTTTTTCATCTTAAGTCCATGAAACATCAAACATGTTGGTCATGCACTCATATTATAACTCATAAAGTAATAACACCACATGACGGTGTGTCTGTCACCCCAGAGTTGTGACATGTCTGGAAAAATAAAAAGGTGAAGTTCTATTATAGCACCTTTCCCCATTTTTGAATGTTTTGGACAAACACACTTTGATTAATTTTGAAGCACCTTTTGTAGTTTACACCATTCAAAGTAATTAAGAATATCAAAATAAAAGCAGAAAGATATAGATCCGATTAAAAATTTCAAAGCGTTTGTGAGTAAACAAACAATCTTACACAATCCTCTAATTCATATATGATTGTGCTTTTCAGAAAATAAATTAAATGATTGTGAACTAGATGGATGATAGGTTTTAATCTTTAATTATAATCCGAATCTTGTAAGTTTTCGTTACCACTTACGTCAAGTTAATGATTAATACAAAGCAAACCTTAAAAGTTTACAAGCCAATTACGTATGAAATTCACAGCAAATACCAGGTTTATTAAAGACACCGATAGATGTATTGGGCCCAAATGTTTATTAATTATTTAACGATAATAACACTAATTCTGTTATTTAAGACTGAAGAGGAAATGTGGTGGATTTAGTTTGCTTGAAAAAACTGAGACTGTGATTGCATGGCTACAGACATGTCACATATGATATATAATTTGACAGTCAATTTTCTTGAAGTAACAAAATAAAATTAAAAGAACATAACGTATGAGTTTGACATGATTGATGTATTTAGCTAATTTAGTTTTAATTTCATATTATTTATATTTATTTGTGAACTAGCTTTAAGTCTATTGATATTTCTTTTCTTAAACTTGAAGCACCTACACATCAAGTGCTTAAATTACTCCAAAATTGATAAATTTTTCTAGTTTATTACATTATCGCGCATTAAACAATTTTGTAGGTATGCCATGCCATTTTTTTTTGTTGAAGACTTTAAACAGCTTTTCACTCGTTCTCACAGACAGAAAAGATAAATCTCGAATTTTTTTTTTATTGCTTTCTAGGATAATGAGAATTCTCATTCAAGCAATCAGACGATGACGCATTTTAGGGGCGCTGGCAGTGGAGGGGACTGGCGATCAAGCTCATGAGCGCCTCAAGACATAAAACTAGTGCGGCATCTCCTTATTCTCCATCGTCACCCATATTTTTACTTCTGTATTCTGCTTTGGGATATCTTAGTGTCCATCTTCTGGTTAGTGCACAAGCATTGCTTTGGTTTTTTCCCTTTACATATTTCATTGAACACATGTTGGGAACAATTTCCTTCAGTTATAGATCTCTTCGACGAACGACCCCGTGTTAGGAGATGCGGTCACCCATATTTTAGTAATTGTTTCGAATGTAGGTGCGATTTCGTGGTAATATAGTTGTTAGTTCTCGAGCATTATTAGTTTAGAACAAACATTGGCATGCTTGCATCTGTGCCTTTGTGGTAAGGATTATTCAGTCTCGAAGGACTACACCAAGTGTTTGATTTTTTTATGAAACTATTTCCATTGACAAAGATTTGATTACACGTAAAGGTTTGAAAGATTTTCGATATCAAAACTGCGTTCATAAAAGAGGGGAAAAAAAACATCACAAAACCCTAAATTCTCTCCTTATATGTTTACTTCAAATTTCAAAGAAAAATTATTTTACATTTAGTGACGCTGGCTGGGCAAGTGTACAACGTCGTTCGTTGGATACCTTTCATAACAATATGAGACCTTTTACATTTTGGTCTCACACTGATCTCACAGTGTGAAAGCTACACTAATCAGACTTGTAGCGAAGTTTATCTCCGATATATCAGACCTTGGTTTTTCAACAATTTGTGGCAAACATTCCTGGGGATTGTTATAGAAATATTCTTCTTCCTTCGGCTTGCCAGGAATCTCCAATCTTTGAGTTGGGCTTCCCATGCGATCAGTGTGCCCTGTTTTCACTGCCTGCGAAAATTCGTCCCAGCTCAGACTTCCATTCTTGTACTGGTCTGTCAGTTCCACCAGAAGCTTTCTGTGTAGCCGAATTGTCGTCCGGAATCCCAAGTACCTGCGCCCCGACGCGCACACACACATATGTATGTACACTTATGTATCTAATGTTTTTTAGAAAGAAATTAATGTGGTAATGAAAAATATATTGGTAACATAGTAATATATTGGTAACGTATGTTACATACCTTCTATGGCCTTCAACAACTCTTGCCATGTTTCCTTTATAAGTAGGAACGAAGATGTCGCTTTCCAGTGACACCATATAATCCAACGCTGCCATTTGGTTTGAATGGTTCCAGAAGGGCTCGAGGTCGGAGGATTGCAGGAACGTCTCCTTTTTAACCTGTTTGCAGACGATAATAAGTGTCGAACATGAGTATAATACTTGTAATCGAGTTGTTTCTTGAGGTCCAAGCAACTAACCATATGGGGAAAGGCTAGTCTCAGAGACGCCATTCTCCTTTCTCCGCCATATATATTGCCGGCAGCGATATAAACCTGGATGCCAGGATCAATATCCAAAGCCCTCAGTGCAAGTGCAGTTTCCTCAGGTGTTAAAGGGTACGTCCCAGCTCTTCTTTCCATATCAGAATCTATTATTTTCTCCTTCCACCATGGGTAAGCAAACCTGTTTAATATATTAACATCTGCAAGTTAATCCTATTCATAGCACCATTGGATTAATGAAAAGAAACAACTATAAGGGAAGTGAAATTAAGATTGAGAAAATCTTCAGAGCAGTCTGACCACGTCATTTGTTGTGAAGATCTTATAAACGAGCCGGTCCCCCTTCATTTGATGTTGACTCATGTTGACTGAGGAATGTCTCATCATATGCCATGTCATCAAGAAAATAGTTAACAATTAGTTAGAGTGGTTATAAGGAAACTTACAGCATAAGAAAGTCAGTTAGAATATTAGTTGGGTATAAAAGACTGTTAGCAGTTCTTATTGTAATAACTGAGATTTTCATCAATACAAAAGCTTTCATTCTCTCTCTCTATCTCTCTAAATTCTCCTTACTGTTCATCTTCCTTAGTTTCTGGTATATCAATATTACACTGTTAAGATGGTATCGAGCCATGCGTCGATCTTTTGGGATTTCTCTTCCGCTGAGCAATTGTTTGGGGAGGATCGTTGAAGGTTCTTGAAGGCTTGCTACTTGCTGATTGTTTTTCTGTGGATCTTAGATCGGGAGTTTTTTGCATCAGGTTGTTGATTTTCCTTCTTCATTCTTTGCACATCAAGTGTTTGTGTTTTTGCTTCAGTAAAGATATATGGTGAATTGGGGTGTTTCTTTTGGTGTTTCATATATGGGTTCTTTTCCGTATTCGATTAAGGCCGACGCCAAGATTTGTTGATGATAGAAGAAGTGTATGTGTGTTGTGATAAGATTTGAGTCAAAGATTTGTGAAATTGTTGAAAGATATGTACTTGAAGTGTGTAAATCCAGAAGGCCGATGCCAAGAAGTGGTGTGAATGTTAAAAGTATGAGTTTGTTATCTTGAAGAGTTGATAATTGTTGAAGATATTGGTGGTTGAATTTTGATTGCTGGTGTGATTTGCGAAAACTATTTGTTGTAAAAGAATTAAGTGATCAAGATGTCTGAAAAATCAGTACGAATTGAAAGTTTGCTTGGCATGTTAACTACGAAGTTGCAAGATGATAATTTTGTTAAGTGGAATTACCAATTTCAATCTGTTTTAAGAGGGTATGATTTCTTGGAGTTCTTTACTGGTGAGTCTCCTTGTCCACCAAAGTTTGTGATTGACACAGAGAATGGAGTGACTACAGAAATAACAGAGGCCTATAAATCTTGGGTTCAGAAGGATATGGCATTATTGAGTTTGTTAATTGCTACTCTATCAGATGATGCTATGGAGTATGTGATAGGGTGTAAAACATCTAATGAAGCTTGGACAAATTTACAAGAGCGTTATGCCTCTGTGTCAAGGGCTAGGATCAATCAACTCAAAACTGACTTCCATACAATTCAAAAGGGAAGTGACTCGATTGACAAGTATTTACTTCGGGTGAAAGCTATTCGTGGTCAGCTTGTGTCTGCAGGGGAGCGAGTTACTGATAATGATGTGGTTATCACTGCTTTATCTGGATTACCACCAGAGTTTGATATTGTAAAGACTGTTGTTTTAGCAAGAGAGACTTCTATTCCGTTGAAAGATTTCATAGCACAGTTGATTGGTGCTGAATCTGCTATAGAAGCAAGAATCACTACTCTAGCAAATGGCATGGCTGCAATGTATGTTCAAGGAGATCGGGTGAAAGGTGGCCATCAGAATTCAGGGTATTCACAAGGAGAGAGTTCAAATGTAGAATCAAGATTAGGTGATAATCAGGGCTATCAAGGGAACAACAGGTTTCAAAACAGAAATGGGTATAATACTTCTCAGGGGAATAATACGGCTCAGAACTACAACAGGAATGGTTATGGATCTTTCAATAATTCAAGGCCTTATTACAATGGGAATAGACAGATAGGGGGAAACAACTATAATGGTTACTCTAACACTGGGAATAGGTCTTCTTGGAATGGTAATACAAACTTCAAAACAGGTGTTGTAATTGAATGTCAGATTTGTTCTCGCAGAGGTCATACTGCTGCAAACTGTTCGAATAGAAGTGATGGCTATCATGTTACAATTTGTCAAATTTGTGGGAAAAAGGGTCACAGTGCTCTGGAATGTAGACATAGGAATAACTATTCCTATCAGGGTGCACCTCCACCTCCTACTCTTACTGCTTATTCAGCTCAAGCTCCAACACAAGTTTATGTTGCGGAATTTGGACAACAAGTGCAAGGGTTTCCTGCAGCTGATACGTGGGTACTAGACACTGGAGCATCCCACCACATGACACCAAATCTTGCCAATCTGAATCAACCAATGCAGTATAATGGTGATGAGAAGATTACTATCGGAAACGGTGAAGGTTTGAATGTTAAACACATTGGTTCTGCCACTATCTCTACTCCAAAACATTTATTGTTTTTAAGAAATATATTGCATGTTCCAACAATTACAGTCAATCTTCTATCTGTAAAGCAACTGTGCAAGGATAATGGTTGTTGGTTTATCTGTGATGAAGTTGTGTTTTTTATACAGGACAAGGTAACATGAATGATATTGTACCAAGGCAGGAGTAGAGGAGAGCTATCTGAGATCCCAGTTAATGTGTTTTCAAGAAGATTTGTTGCTGGTTCAAATAAGGCGGTTGCATTACTTGGGAAAGCTGTGAAGTTTTCAGTTTGGTACAAGAGGCTTGGGCATCCATATGAGGAAGTAGTTTATGCTATGCTCAAGAATTTTAGACATTCTGTTAGTGAGAACCTTTCACCTTCAGTTTGTTCTTCATGTTTGTCTGGAAAAATGTGTAAGTAACCATTTTCGGTAAAAGAAACTAGAGCTAGTTTTTTGTTTGAAAAGGTACATTCTGACATATGGGGGCCAGCTCCAACTAGGTCTCTCGAAGGTTATAGGTACTATGTAAGCTTCATTGATGAGTTCTCAAGATTTCTGTGGATATTTCCTGTAATCAATAAATCTGATGTGTTTCAAGCGTTCATTAATTTTCACTCATTTGTTGTAACTCAATTTAATGTTCAAATTAAGTGTTTACAAACTGATGGTGGATCTGAGTATTTGAGTAACAAGTTTAAAGCTTTCTTAGCTTCGAAAGGCATTGTACATTCAGTATCCTGTCCTTACACTCCTCAGCAAAATGGACTTACTGAGAGGAAACATAGACATCTGGTGGAAATAGCAATAACACTGTTGACAGAAGCTAGTGTTCCATTACACTTTTGGAATTTTGCTTGTAATCATGCTGCTTTTCTGATCAACAGAATGCCCTGTAAGAACTTAGGCATGAAGTCACCCTATCAGTTGCTGTTTCATAAAGATCCAGTTTTGCATACTTTGAAAATTTTTGGTTCAAGTGTATATCCATTCTTAAGGCCATACAATCAAAATAAGCTTCAACCAAGGTCCAAACAATGTGTTTTCTTGGGATTTGCTGCTGGATATAAAGGTGTTGTGTGTTATGATAGAAGTACTAACAAGCTAGTTCTTTCAAGACATGTCATTCATGATGAAAATGTCTTTCCTTATAAGCTGCAAGGTATAACATTTAATGGCAATACAAGTGTGACACAGAATAAAAGACCATCATATGTTGTTGATCAAGTGCCTCATTTTGGTACAAATTCACATGTTGACTCATCATCTCAGTCTCAAGAGCAACAAGTTGCAAGTCCACTGATAGTTGAAAAAGGGATAAGGACCACTACACAGGAGTCTAGTTCTTCAGTTCAAGTCTTACAAGATCTTAATAATGCATCATATAGCTCTTCCTTATCTACTCCCTCAGCATCTACTCAAGGTACAATATCACTGTTGCCTGTCCAAGAAACATCACCATTGGAGGTAACAGATCCAATCTCTTCTCTTTCATCTTCATCGGTTGTTAATGAAGAATCAAGTCATCCAATGGTCACAAGACTAAAGTCAGGAGCAATTACAAGGAGGTCCTATACAGGTTTTATTGCCTCATTTCCTGAATTGAAAACTTTACAATTGGATGATGATTATGAGTTTTCTGGTGGGTTTTCATTTCTTGCT
The DNA here is from genome assembly GCA_024362995.1 of Heteromeles arbutifolia. Taxonomy (NCBI): domain Eukaryota; kingdom Viridiplantae; phylum Streptophyta; class Magnoliopsida; order Rosales; family Rosaceae; genus Heteromeles; species Heteromeles arbutifolia. Next base: position 3,557,548 of record JANCRC010000021.1, read on the forward strand.
GCAATTAAAGATTCAGAGGAGCCTTCAACATTCAGAAAAGCATGTACAATCTCTCAGTGGCAGATTGCAATGCAAGAGGAATATAATGCACTTAAAGCTCAAGGAACTTGGAAGTTAGTTCCTCCTCCACCAGATAGATCAATAATTGGGAGTAAGTGGGTGTATAAAGTCAAGAAAAATCCTGATGGAAGTGTTTCCAGGTATAAAGCCAGACTTGTGGCTCAAGGATTCTCACAAGAACAAGGTCTTGACTACTCAGAGACCTTTAGTCCAGTGGTGAGACACACTACAGTAAGGTTAATATTGTCTTTGGCAGCAATATATAAGTGGGAATTGAGACAATTAGACATTAAAAATGCATTTTTGCATGGTGAACTACAAGAAGAGGTATATATGAAGCAGCCTCAAGGTTTTGTGGATACCTTACATCCAAATTATGTGTGTAAGTTAGTGAAGTCACTATATGGTCTCAAACATGCACCTAGAGCCTGGAATTCAAAGTTTACAAGTTATTTACCAGCACTGGGGTTTGTGGTATCTTCCTCTGATACTAGCTTGTTTGTAAAGACTGATGGAAATGATGTGGTTGTTCTATTACTCTATGTGGATGACATAATACTCACAGGGTCAAATGCTACTAAAGTTCAGAAGGTGATTGACAACTTGGCTGAGGTATTTGACTTGAAAGACATGGGGAAACTTACATACTTCTTAGGATTACAGATTCATTACAAAGCTAATGGAGATATTTTTCTGAATCAATCCAAATATATAAAAGATCTTGTACACAAGGCTGGGATGGAGTCCTGTAAACCTGCAAACACTCCATGTAAACCTCATAATCAGATGTTACTTAATGAAGGCAAACTATTGCAGGACTCAACTTTGTACAGAAGCTTGGTTGGTTCCTTACAGTATCTCACATTCACACGGCCAGATATAGCTTATGCTGTAAATTCTGTGTGTCAATTTATGACATCACCAACAAATGTGCATTTGTGTGCTGTTAAAAGGATTATTCGATATTTACAAGGGACTGCAGAATGTGGAGTCACTTATTCTTCTGATACAGATGTTTGTTTAACAGCATTTTCAGATGCTGATTGGGCTGCTGATTTAAATACAAGAAGGTCAGTGACTGGTTATGTTGTATACCTTGGGAGTAATCCAATCTCTTGGCAGTCTAAGAAACAAACTTCTGTCTCGAGGAGCTCAACAAAAGCAGAGTGCAAAGCATTGGCACACACTACAGCAGATGTAGCCTGGGTTCGACTGCTCTTGAAGGATTTGGGGGTTGTATTGTCTGTTCCACCAACTATACACTGTGATAACATGTCTGCCATAGCACTCAGTGCTAATCTAGTGTATCATTCAAGGATCAAACACCTTGATACAGATTATCACTTTGTCAGGGAAAGGGTACATCAAGGTGATTTGATGATTGAATATATTCCTACAGATGACCAAACTGCTGATGTGTTTACTAAAGGATTGCACAGTCCTACATTCACTCGTCATTGTTTCAATCTCAAACTAGGTTAGCCTAGTTGAGATTGAGGGGGGATGTTGACTCATGTTGACTGAGGAATGTCTCATCATATGCCATGTCATCAAGAAAATAGTTAACAATTAGTTAGAGTGGTTATAAGGAAACTTACAGCATAAGAAAGTCAGTTAGAATATTAGTTGGGTATAAAAGACTGTTAGCAGTTATTGTAATAACTGAGATTTTCATCAATACAAAAGCTTTCATTCTCTCTCTCTATCTCTCTAAATTCTCCTTACTGTTCATCTTCCTTAGTTTCTGGTATATCAATATTACACTGTTAAGATTTGAGTTTCACCAAACCTCACATTGTCCCTATACTTGTGAGAGATTTCCTAAGAATAACGTGATCATACTGCCCCACCAAAGATTTTCTTCTCACTCTAACCTCATATTTGTTAATTCTTCAATTTCTTTGGCATTGCAACCTTCCGTACAACCAGAAGATGCAAACATGTCCATTTCATATCTCAGATGAAGAACTAGGAATGGACCCTTTTCCCTCAGAATCCTGACAATCTTCTTTCCCAGCTCCTCAATAGGAGGAGTGAATCTCAGAGCTCTGTTCTTCGCTTTGCACCGCAGTTTCTGAACTTCTTTCGGGATTCCATTATTCGCAAGCCTGGCATCAGTCTTAGTGAAATGCAGCACTTCATACTTCTTTATGCGAGGAAGAATCTGTATACGAATCAAGTATTGACAAAAGATTAGTGGTAATTAACATTAATTTTAGTAACACAATGACGATGATTAATGAATTAATCTTTTAACTACCAGTTCGTAGTAATATGTCATGTTAGCCCAGCTAACAGGAGGCATGGAATAGAGGGTAGCTTTCTCTACTCTTCTTTTCTACTTATCAGGCAGAGCTTTTAGTATCCTGACCTCATCTCTCAGAGAGGCATCTCTTATGCTTTTTGTGAAAGACAAAGGGAGAGAGTTGTAATAGTGGTTTGGCGAGCCATGCCTTACTCCAGTTTAAGTGAAAGACAAAGGGAGAGAGTTGTAATTTGACTAACCTGCGGTCATTCCGAAAGGAGGTATTGTCCAACTCAGGAACTATAAGCGTTACATTCATAAAACTTGCAATAGCCACCATGTCACAAATCTGCAGTGTAAGATTTTTAAGAGCATTACTTGAATTTTCAAGAATATTAATGCAAATTAAGAAAATATTAGAAAAGTACTTATCCCAGCTCGCATTTGATTCAATCCGGATGAGACCATCAGATATCCATTATTCTCATAATCCGCTACAAAAATGAACACGAGTCTTCAAACCAAAATCTTGACAATTGCAAGATACCGTGTTAGACAACCACTTGCTTGAAAAATTTAAGTTATAAAAAAAAAGGAGCTAACAATGTATATTAGGCATAAATAACAAATATTATTAACCTTATGAGAAAGTTGTGGACACTTACTTTCAATTCCAGTAATTTGTGGCGAGGTGACGGTTTGAGAATTCGAGCGAAACATCAAAACCGGGGGCTTCATCACATCGCTGAGCGTTCTCAGCTGCACCGCACAGACGCAGAGAAGCAGCATGGTTGTGGCTACAAAAGCAAACAACTTGAGTCTGCATAACCGTGACTGCGCAATGATCAAGCTCGTCAACCTCCCGCCTTTGAAGTTGAATCCTCCTATCAATTTGTCCACAATGATCAAGCTCGTCAACCTCTCGCCCTTGAAATGGGCCACACACAAGGTGTTAGTGGCTAACACATAGAACAAAGTCTAAAGCCCACCTAGTAAATTATGGGCTGATTAGTGAGGATTACGCGTAACTCAGTGGGCTCGGTTTAGGCTTTACTAACTTGTGTGTGATCAAGGCTTTGTTCAGGTCATGTACCAATATGTAGGCAAACACAAGCTCAGTCAGCCTAAGTTGAGCACATTTAAAGAAGGAAAATGATACACATTTTTTTTCAGCTTTTCATCAGAGACGGATGCACATTGGGATCAAGATAGTCTTATGATTATCTGGAGTTCGAAAAATATACATGTGAATGTCTTAAACTCTTAGAATATTTGGTACAAGTCTCTTTTGTACATACCAAGTGTTTCATGTAATACCTGCTAGACATATCTCGACAGATTGCATCAATAATACTCGATAAATTCTCCCGATTTCACTAATCAGATTGTATTAGCATATATTGATATATGTTGACATTGTGCAACATGGTTTGGCTAACGACAATAGGCCCACCAAGTGTTCAACGAAATGCCTCAGTGAATGAACTGAAATTTATTTTTTGCGCGGTTCACATTGTTTCTATTTAAAAAACTTGGACCTTTAACACTGGGATCCCCAAGATTCAAATCCTGAATCAGCCAATACTTCTCGCACCTTGGTGTTTAATGTTTTTTGTTACTTTCTTTGGTTTATTCAATTCAACAATCACAAATAAAAAGAGTGTGAGAAGTTAAAAAAGTTGTGAAAATCACCTCCTTTTCAAAGAAATTATTTTCCCAAGCAACATTTGAGTTTTTTTTTTTTTTTTTTGTCAAACGATAGATTTTGTTATATTAGATGATAAATTAGCTACCAACAGATTTTGAACTCACGCTGTCATGTATAAGCTTAACACCTTTCCAGTACTGCACTGCGGGTTTGAGAAAGATCCATTACATCGTGACCGTTAATCCATCAACCCTCATAGCTTTGCAAAGTAGGAAAAAGAAAAGAGAAAATAATAAATAAATAAATAAAAAGCAAGCCCACTTAAGTGACCTCACCGGAAGCACGTGAGGTCACCCAGAAGCTAATGTTTGCTCCATCAAGTTCTCGCGTAACCGGAGTCACGGTGGTTAGAAGCCAACATCAGTAGCTGCCTCAACTAAACCGCCGGGGTTCCTCCGCCGGCAGAGAACCCAAAAAAAAACACCCCAACCCAATTCTCCGGCGTCTTCAATTTCGCAATCAGCCACCTCAAATCTCCAATTCCGGCGCCGAGCATAACGTATCTGAGATTTTCTTATCCGGGTATTTTTCAGATTTGTCCATAAAGTCTTGGAATTTAAATCCAGACCCATCGGAATTTACATAGAGGAGGATGAGAACAGCCGCGAAAGGCAACCAGGAGGAGGATGAGTACGACGAGGAGGAGTTTGGCTCCAGGAAAGAAGGTCCTTCTTCCAATTCCAACGGCAAAGGTGACAATTTTACCCCTAAGTTGATTAGTAAATTAATGTGTAATTATCTTTTCTTATATTTGTGTAATTATCTTGTGCTTAATTATAGGATTAACGAAAAGAGTTAAAGATTGTTTCTTTTCAAACTCTTCTTCTCGCCGTATCTCATGTCTTTTAATCTATCTCTATTACAGATTAATCATATTAGCTACCTCTGTTATACATTTTTATTTTGTTTTTAATCAACCTCTCACAATGTCTCTTTTTAATTTTTGTTAAACTTGCAATTTTTTTTTGTACACCTTGTTTTCGATCATGGTTATCTCGAAATTGTAGATCCAACGTTACAATTTGAGGATTTACTACATCGGCAATTGTAATGTTCTTTGTTTGATTGGAATTTGAGTACGAAATATTTCACCTTTACTGTTTTTAGCTATGTTTTTCCTTTTGATTTTATGGGTGTTTAGAGGGAAGCATGCATTTCTGTTTTCTAATTTGGAATTCTGGATTTTGTATATGGAAACTAGATGCCAAGAACAACGATAAGGCTAGTGCTATTCGATCGAAACATTCAGTCACAGAGCAGAGGAGGAGGAGCAAGATCAATGAGAGGTAAGCTTTATGTGCATCTGTTATTCAGCAAATTTGCATTTCGAAATTTGCCTTGGCCAATTGGTTCGAAACAGAAAGGGCAGGGGAGTTTATTCGTAGGACATTGCGCACTATTTACTATTCGATACTATTGGATTGGTGTAATTAGTTTGACAGTGCTTTTGATGTTTGTACGTATGGTACTTTAGCAGCTGATTATTTGATGATGGTGCTAGTTTAGCCAATTACTTGTCGGCTTGCGAATATAACTTCTTCTTTTAAAACAAGTCCATTACTTGATTAGTGCATCTTCTAAAGGGTAGACAAAGTTTGAAGCTTCCATGGTTTTCGTTTAACCAAGTGGAATCTGTTCATGTAATTAAACTGTGGATCGGTCACATGGTCATTACATCATAGATTTTGAAGCTCTGGTGTTACGGTTGGTAAGCCATCTCATTAGGTGTTGCTTTAACAAGAAAAGTGTAATTGGTTTAGTGAGTTGTGAATTTACTTGTCAATAGAGCTTGAGGGAGCTTAAATTTTTCTTTCAGATTCCAGATATTGAGAGATCTAATACCCCATAGTGATCAGAAAAGAGATACAGCATCATTCCTACTAGAGGTACGTTCTTTGTGTACGGATAACTGTGTAAGTTGTTCAACTTATTTTTAAAAACACACCTGTAAGCTTACTTGGTTATTTATCATTTTTTTGCAGGTGATTGAGTATGTCCAGTACCTACAGGAAAAAGTCCACAAATATGAAGGTCCATACCAGGGTTGGAGTCCTGAGCCCACTAAGTTAATGCCATGGGTAATGTTCTGAATCTTGATCTTATATAGTCCGGGTGTAAGGTACTATGTTCACCAGAAAGCACAAAGGCAGGTGTTAATAGCTGTATATGTGCATACTATAGAAATAGGGTTGATCTATGCAATTATACTGTGGAGCATCTGACTGCTTCCCAAGTTCCCGTCCTGCATAAAGCACAATATAATTCCTTTCAAGAGTATATAATTATTTATGACCCTACTTGGGCTAAGCAGTTTTGGCAACCTTTTTCCTTTTGGAGTTGTTGTCATTGGTTCTTTGCATAAAAAGTTGATTAATTGGGTAATAATGGGATGGACTCAATTATTGTTAAGGTGGAATCATATTAAACTGCGTCTAATTCATGTTTTCTGGTGGATAAAAGACAATGACCATAGCGTCTGAAATGTCACTTACTTTCTTGTCAAAGATACTTTTGGATCTAACATTTACCCCCTTCACGAAACAGAGAAACAGTCACTGGTGTGTTCAGAGTTTTGTTGGTAATCCTCAGGCCATAAAGAGTGACACTGCACCAGCGTCACCATTTCCTGGGAAGTTTGATGAAAATAACATCTCTATCAATCCGAACATGCTGGGAAACAGCACACCGAATCCAGTAGAAACTCACCCTAGCAGGGATGTTGCCTCCAAAATAGTGGATCAGCAACCTGAGATAGTGAACAAGGGGATTCCTCTGCCTATGCCTCTACCAAACATTACTCCCCAGGTCAGAAGTGATGGTGTGCTTGCCCATCCTCTCCAGGGACAAATTTCTGATGCTCAATCAACTCAGTGTCCCACCACTAGTGCTAGCGGTGCACTGAGCCAACACAAGGAGCTGACAGTTGAAGGAGGAACAATAAGCATCTCAAGTGTTTATTCACAAGGGTGAGTACTCAAACTATATTTATATTTTATAGAACCACCAGTTTGAGAAACATTGAAATTAGAACATACTATGAGTCTCATTTAACTTTTTGGAAATATTTGCCATACTATGTTTTGCTTCGATCCTGTCAATTAACTGTTGTGACTCCGGACCTTATTATTGATCACATTTGCTTAAGTTGTTTGAATATTATCATAGTGATACAGTGTACGTCTTGCATTTTCTTGATCAGTTCGCTTCTGAGTTCTAACTGTCCAAATTATGAACAGGTTATTAAACTCTCTGAGCCAAGTGCTGCAGACTGCAGGTGTTGATCTGTTGCAGGCTAGTATCTCAGTGCAGATTGATCTTGGGAATCGTGCAAACCGAAGGCTGTCCTCTGGAACACCTGCTTCTAAGGTATATGTTGGGTATTGATGAACTGGGATAGTACAAGTGGTTCCATTTATTTGCTTTTCTTTCCACTGCCTGACCGCTCTCTCCGTTAACCATCTTTCTAAACCATGCGGGTCTGTTTATTTCAAATTACGACACCCTTTCCATCCGTTCCTATGGATTTGTCAACCTGTATAGTTACGCTAACTGTGCTAAGGTTTTTCACTCGTTCTCACAGACAGGAAAGATAAAGTCTCAACATTTTTATTGCTTTCCAGGATAATGAGAATCCCTATTCAAGCAATCAGACGATGGCGCATTTTAGGGACGCTGGCAGTGGAGAGGACTCCAATGAAGCTCATAAGCGCCTCAAGACATAAAACTAGTGTGGAATCTACTTATTCTCCGCCGTCACCCATATTTTTACTCCTTTATTCTGCTTTGGGATGTCTTAGTGTCCATCTTCTGGTTAGTGTACATGCAGTGCTTTGGTTTTTTCCTTCACATATTTTATTGAACACATGTTTTAGAACAATTTCCTTCAGTTATAGATTTCTTTGAGGAAGGAACCCGTGTTAGGAGATGCCGTCACCCATATTTTAGTTTTATCGTACATAATTGTTTCGAATGTAACAATTGGAGCCATTCGGGTGCGATTTCGTGGTAATAAAGTTGTTAGTTCGTGTCTCGAGGATTATTTGTTGGGTAATGCTAGAGAAATCAAATTTTTTTAACCAAATTTACAAACCGAATAATGTGGTTATAGATAATTGAATTATTAATTGTCGATTAACGTACTTGTTTTTTATTAGTGACACGTCATTTGGTTTACAAATTAAGTTTAAAATTTTGATCTTCTAGCATTATCCTTATTTGGCTTGCATCAGTGGCAAGGATCATTCAGTCTCGATGGAACATCACAAAACTCTAAGGGCGTGTTTACGTATCCGTAATCGGAATGAGAACGTGGAATTGAATTCCGATTACGGAGTACTCCGGTGTTTACTAAACATGGAGGAATCAAAAAAGCAGTGGGGCCCACACAAATTTTGGAATTCAATTCCTTGTATTGGTGGAATTGGATTCCCTAGATATAGGTGGTAATCCAATTCCTCCTTGTTTAGGCAATGGGAATGACAGTTTTATTCCCTTTATGCCCTCACTTACTTTTTTTATTTCCAAGACTATCATTTATAAACCTATTAAAGTATATAAAATATTTGATTTGGGACAAGGGCATTTTAGTAATCATACTGATTTATATTCCGATTCTGCTGAATTAGTAAACAACTTTATGGAATTCTATTCCGATTCCAGAACATTTAAGTAAACAGCTTCAACAGGAATCCGATTCTGACTTCCCCTTATTCCAACTCCTCCTCAATTCAATTCCTTCTATTTTCTTTACCGTTACGTAAACGCGCCATAAGTCTTCTCCTTGTAATGTTTACTTCAAATTTCAAAGAAAATATAAATAAAAGAAAAATTATTTTACATTTAGTGATGCTGGCTAGGGAACTGGAATCTAAGGTACGTACCAACCACGCTACCCAATTTTTGGGTAGGGGAGTCTACGTTGTTCGTTGAGCACCTTTTGGGCACCTTTTATAATAATATGATACTTCTTATATTTTGGTCCGACACTGATCTCACAGTATGAAAGCTACACTAATCAAACATGTTCACCGAAGTCTTATCTCCGCTATATCACAGACCTTTTGGTTTTTAAACAATTTGTGGCAAACATTCCTGGGGATTGCTATAGAAATATTCTTCTTCCTTAGGCTTGCCAGGAATCTCCAATCTTGGAGCTGGGCTTCCCATGCGATCAGCATGCCTTGTTTTCACTGCCTGTGAAAATTCATCCCAGCTCATACTTCCATTTTTGTACTGGCGTATCAATTCCACCAGAAGCTTTCTATGTAGCCGAATTGTCGTCCTGAATCCCAAGTACCTGCGGTCGCACGCACGCACACACGTATGTATAATTATGTATCAAATGTCATTGAGAAAGAAATTAACATAGTAATATATTGGTAACGTATGTTACATACCTTCTATGGCCTTCAACAATTCTTGCCATGTTTCCTTTATAAGTAGGAACGAAGATGTCGCTTTCCAGTGACACCATATAATCCAACGCTGCCATTCGGTTTGAATGGTTCCAGAAGGGCTCGAGGTCGGAGGATTCCAGCAACGTCTCCTTTTTAACCTGTTTGCAGACGATAATAAGCGTCGAACATGGGTATAATACTTGTAATCGAGTTGTTTCTTGAGGTTCAAGCAGCTAACCATATGGGGAAAGGTTAGTCTCAGAAGCGCCATTCTTCTTTCTCCGCCGTATATATCGCCGGCAGCGATATAAACCTGGATGCCAGAATCAATATCCAAAGCCCTCAGTGCAAGTGCAGTTTCCTCAGGCGTTAAAGGGCACGCCCCGGCTCTTCTTTTCTTAACAGAATCTATTATTTTCTGCTTCCACCATGGGTAAGCAAACCTGTTTAATATATTAACATCCGCAAGTTAATCATATTTGAATTTATGAAAAGAAACAACTAAAAAGGAACTGAATTAAGATTGAGAAAATCTTAAAATCTTTAGGGCGGTCTGACCACGTTGTAAAGGTTTTACAAACGAACCGGTCCCCTCATTTGTGTTTTCACCAGACCCCACATTGTCTCTATACTTATGAGAGATGTCCTAAGAATGACGTGATCATACTGCCCTACCAAAGATTTTCTTCACTCTAACCTCATATTCGTTAATTCTTCAATTTCTTTGGCATTGCAACCTTCCGTACAACCAGAAAATGCCAACATGTCCATTTCATATCTCAGATGAAGAACTAGGAATGGACCCTTTTCCCTCAGAATCCTAACAATCTTCTTTCCCAGTTCCTCAATAGGAGGAGTGAATCTCAGAGCTCTGTAATTCGCTTTGCACCGCAGTTTCTGAACCTCGTTCGGGATCCCATTATTCGCAAGCCTGGCATCGGCCTGAGTGAAATGCAGCACTTCATGCTTCTTTATGCGAGGAAGAATCTGCGTACGAATCAAGTATTAACAAAAGATTAGTGGTAATTAACATTAATATTATAACACAAGGGCGATGATTAATGAATTAATCTTAACTACCCGTTCGTAGTAATATTTCATGTTGGCCCAGCTAACAGGAGCCATGGAATAGAGGGTAGCTATCTCTACTCCTCTTTTCTGCTCATCAGGAAGAGCTTTTAGTATCCTGACTTCATCTCTCAGAGATGCAATGAAGTAATCCACATCAAATATGTCTTCAAATCGACTGCAAAATTAAGTATTCAACTCTGTCAGATTTAATTTATTGTTAATGTAGGTACTTGGGTAGGGTTGCCTGACTAGTGACTAGGGAGAAAAACTCTTTGTCTGACCGACCATATATGGTTTTTGAGAGAATCGGATGGGATCACCGGTACGGACGGGAGAAAAGAAAATATACACGACCCTCTTTAATTGTGTATGATCGCACAACCATGTGGTTTGACAGACTGACTCTAAAATTTGTTCTAAGGCATCTCTTATAGCGAGTGAGATCAGAGTTAAGTTGGAAGAACCAAAGGGCATGGATCTTATGCTTTTGTAATAGTGGTTTGACGAGGCACCCTACTCAAGTTTAAATGAAGGGTTAATCTCATTTATTACCTTAAAAGTTTCTTGATTTTCAAGATTTGATACATCAAGTTTTTTTTGTCTTAGAATGGTACCTGAAGTCATAATTTTGAGATAATTTCATACACCCGTTAAGATTGCTGTTAAATCAGCCGTTAACTGGTGACGTGAGGCCCACATAGACAATGACTGGATGCCACGTGTCGATACGGACCCACATGAATATTATAAAATAAAAAAAATTAAAAACCCATCCTTTTCCTACCGAAGGCAGATTGCCTGCCCTCTTGGTTGTGGTGCCATTTCATGATTCCCTATTTGTACAGTTACGATTAAACTACGTCAATATTTTTTATTTTTATTATTTTTTATTTTATTATCCTATTAAAAAATTAGTATAAAATGTTGACGTGCCATGGAAGGGCGAGGGCGAGGGCAGACACTCTGCCTCCTTTCTTACCTCACAACCCACCCCCCGCCCCCGATCCCACCCAACCCTCCCTCCCTTCTCCTTCTCTCCTCTGCGCCCACCCTCCCTCCCTCCGTACAAAAACCCAGAAAACGCTCAAAAATCCATTATCACTCATCAAATTCAAAACCCACCAAACCCCACATCCAGATTACAAAAACAATCCAATATTCCAAATCTTTGAGCAAATTTATGGGGGGAAGAAAGCTACCCACTTCACCAAACCAATCATTTTCTCTGGGATTTCAAAGAAAAATCGAAGCTTTAAATATGTGGAAATAATTATTTACCTATCAGAGAAGAGCATCCCAGCACAAAAGCAACCAATGCGGGTACCACTTCTTCGCAGAGCTGCTTCAATGGTTGCCGCAGACGAGCATGGTCAGGAAAATCAGCGAACTTGTAGAAGGAGAACACCACGAGAATCTGCGAATCCAAGTTATCCGACTCGGGTGAGCTCGGAATCGGGACCGGACTGGTGGGCCCGGAGAACCACCTGGAAAGCGTCATGCTTTGAGGGACGCCGCGAGAATCGGAGACCGGAATCCTACTGGGGTTGAAGAACGGCTGAAGAGGTCGATTGGAGGGGGGCGAAATTGAAGAAGCGTGGTGGAATCTAGGGTTAGGACTTACGGAGTGCAGTGGAGGTGACGACAGCATCCTCAGCGACAGTGGTGGAGGTGACCTTAGCATAAAGTGGGCTGCTGGAGGTAGGGTTCACGGACCTCTAGCGCGAGATCTGGGCTAACCTCTTCTCCTCCCTCCTTCGGGTCAACCCGGCGCCGGCAGTGGAGAGAGAAGGGAGGGAGAGTTGGGTGGGCGCAGAGGAGAGAAGGGAGGGAGGGTTGGGTGGGATCGGGGGGTGTAAGGTAGGAGAAGGATGGGTTTTTCAATTTTTTTTTTAATTTTTTTAATTTTTATAATATTCATGTGGATCTGTATTGACACGTGACGTCCATTCATTGTCTATGTGGGTGCCATGTGATCAGTTAACGGCTAATTTAACAGTAACCTTAATGGATGTATAAAATTGTCCCAAAATTATGACTTCAAGTACCACTCTAGGACGAAAAAAACTTAATGTACCAAATGTTGAAAATTAAGAAATTTTAGAATAGTAAACTAAGATTAACATAGGGAGAGAGTTGTAATTTGACTAACCTGCGATCATTCCAAAAGGAGGTATTGTCCAACTCAGGAACTATAAGCGTGACATTCATAAAACTTGAAATAGCCACCATGTCACAAATCTGCATTGTAAGATTTTTAAGAGCATTAATTAAATTTTCGAGAATATTAATGCAAATTAAGAATAAAATATAAGTACAAAAGTACTTACACCAGCCCGCATTTGATTCAATCCTCCATTGGACGAGACCATCAAATATCCATTATTTTTAGAATCTCCTGAAAAAATGAACACAAGTCTTCAAACCAAAATCTTGACAATGGTAAGATACCCGTTAGACAACTACTTGCCTGAAAAACTTATGTTATCAAAAAAACAAGCCGACAATGTCTAGTAGACTAACCGCAGGCATAAATAACAAATATTGTTAACCTTATGAGAAAGTTGTGGACACTCACTTTCAGTTCCAGTAATTTGTGGTGGAGTGATGGTTTGAGAATTCGAGCGAAACATCAAAACCCGGGTTACATCGCTGAGCGTGCTCAGCTGCACCGCGCAGACGCAGATGAGAAGCAGCATGGTTGTGGCTGTAAAAGCAAACAACTTGAGTCTGCATAACCGTGACTGCGCAATGATCAAGCTCGTCAACCTCTCGCCTTTGAAGTTGGATCCTCCTATCAATTTGTTCACTTTGATTCCTCCAAAGTACTTCAAATAGTGTTCCATCTTATTGGCTTCCTCAAATTCGGACCCTTCGACACCACCTTTAGTTTTTTCCATCTCTACAATACTTCTTCAACTATATTTATGAACTAGAACTTGCAGTGACAGCAAATATAAAAAAAATGGAAATTTTGAGGCGGTTTTTTCCGACCAGCTTTTTGTATAACAAAGCTGGCCTGAGGAGCCACGAGCTAACAATGGAGATACATTGTTGCTTTTAAAGGGAGCTCATGCAACTCTCATAATTCATAAATATTGAGAGTTGTATTAATTCATTACCGTTAGGCATGAAAGGAAAGAGAGAGAGTCATGCATCAACCATTCATTTGCAACAAAATTAATGCAAGGCAATTACAATTTCATACTAATAATTGTTAGACAAGCATATTTTCACAAAATTAATATGCATCGAGTCATAATATTGTATTGATTGGAAAAACTGATCTTTAAATTCACAAGCCAATTACTTATGAAATTCACAGCAAATACCCGGTTTATTAAAGACACTGATAGATGTATTGAGCCCAAATGTTTATTAATTATTTAACGATAATAACACTAATTATGTTATTTAAGACTGAAAATGAAATGTGGTGGATTTAGTTTGCTTGACGAAACTAAGACTCTGATTGCATGGCTACAGAGAGTTGTGCCTCGTACACATTTCGCTTGTGATATATAATTTGACACTCAATTTTCTTGAAGTAACAAAATAAAATTAAAAGAAAATAATGTAAGAGTTTCACATGATTGATGTATTTAGCTAATTTAGTTTTAATTTCATATTATTTATATTTATTAGTGAACTAGCTTTAAGTCTAGTAATATTTCTTTTATTAAACTTGAAGCACTTATACATCAAGTGCTTAAATTGCTCCAAAATTGATAATTTTTTCTAGTTTATTTCATTATCACGCATTAAACAATTTTGTAGGTATGTCATGCCATTTTTTTTGTTGAAGACGTTAAACAGCTTTTCACTTGTTCTCACAGACAGGAAAGAGAAGTCTCGAATTTTTTTTTTTAATTGTTTTTCAGGATAATGAGAATTCTCATTCAAGCAATCAGACGATGGCGCATTTTAGGGGCGCTGGCAGTGGAGAGGACTGGCGATCAAGCTCATAAGCGCCTCAAGACATAAAACTAGTGCGGCATCTCCTTATTCTCCATCGTCACCCATATTTTTACTTCTGTATTCTGCTTTGGGATATCTTAGTGTCCATCTTCTGGTTAGTGCACAAGCAATGCTTTGGTTTTTTTCCTTTACATATTTCATTGAACACATGTTGGGAACAATTTCCTTCAGTTATAGATCTCTTCGACGAACGACCCCGTGTTAGGAGATGCGGTCACCCATATTTTAGTAATTGTTTCGAATGTAGGTGCGATTTCGTGGTAATATAGTTGTTAGTTCTCGAGCATTATTAGTTTAGAACAAACATTGGCATGCTTGCATCTGTGCCTCTGTGGTAAGGATTATTCAGTCTCGAAGGACTACACCAAGTGTTTGATTTTTTTATGAAACTATTTCCATTGACAAAGATTTTATTACACGTAAAGGTTTGAAAGATTTTCGATATCAAAACTGCGTTCATAAAAAAGGGGAAAAAAACATCACAAAACCCTAAATTCTCTCCTTATATGTTTATTTCAAATTTCAAAGAAAAATTATTTTACGTTTAGTGACGTTAGCTGGGGAAGTGTACAACATCGTTCATTGGGTACCTTTCATAATAATATGAGACCTTTTACATTTTGGTCCCACACTGATCTCACAGTGTGAAAGCTACACTAATCAGACTTATAGCGAAGTTTATCTCTGATATATCAAAGACCTTTTGGTTTTTCAACAATTTGTGGCAAACATTCCTGGGGATTGTTATAGAAATATTCTTCTTCCTTCGGCTTGCCAGGAATCTCCAATCTTTGAGTTGGGCTTCCCATGCGATCAGCATGCCCTGTTTTCACTGCCTGCGAAAATTCATCCCAGCTCAGACTTCCATTCTTGTAATGGTCTGTCAGTTCCACCAGAAGCTTTCTGTGTAGCCGAATTGTCGTCCGGAATCCCAAGTACCTGCGCCCCGGCGCGCGCACACACATATGTATGTATACTTATGTATCAAATGTTTTTGAGAAAGAAATTAATATGGTAATGAAAAATATATTGGTAACATATGTTACATACCTTCTATGGCCTTCAACAACTCTTGCCATGTGTCCTTTATAAGTAGGAACGAAGATGTCGCTTTCCAGTGACACCATATAATCCAACGCTGCCATTTGGTTTGAATGGTTCCAGAAGGGCTCGAGGTCGGAGGATTGCAGCAACGTCTCCTTTTTAACCTGTTTGCAGACGATAATAAGTGTCGAACATGGGTATAATACTTGTAATCGAGTTGTTTCTTGAGGTCCAAGCAACTAACCATATGGGGAAAGGCTAGTCTCAGAGACGCCATTCTCCTTTCTCCGCCATATATATCGCCGGCAGCGATATAAACCTGGATGCCAGAATCAATATCCAAAGCCCTCAGTGCAAGTGCAGTTTCCTCAGGTGTTAAAGGGCACGTCCCAGCTCTTCTTTTCTTATCAGAATCTATTATTTTCTCCTTCCACCATGGGTAAGCAAACCTGTTTAATATATTAACATCTGCAAGTTAATCCTATTCATAGCACCATTGGATTAATGAAAGGAAACAACTATAAAGGAAGTGAAATTAAGATTGAGAAAATCTTCAGAGCAATCTGACCACGTCATTCGTTGTGAGGATCTTATAAACGAGCCGGTTCCTCTTCATTTGAGTTTCACCAGACCCCACATTGTCCCTATACTTGTGAGAGATGTCCTAAGAATAACGTGATCATGCTGCCCTACCAAAGATTTTCTTCTCACTCTAACCTCATATTTGTCAATTCTTCAACTTCTTTGGCATTGCAACCTTCCGTACAACCTGAAAATGCCAACATGTCCATTTCATATCTCAGATGAAGAACTAGGAATGGACCCTTTTCCCTCAGAATCCTGACAATCTTCTTTCCCAGTTCCTCAATAGGACGAGTGAATCTCAGAGCTCTGTAATTCGCTTTGCACCGCAGTTTCTGAACTTCTTTCGGGATTCCATTATTCGCAAGCCTGGCATCAGTCTTAGTGAAATGCAGCACTTCATACTTCTTTATGCGAGGAAGAATCTGCGTACGATTCGAGTATTGACAAAAGATTAGTGGTAATTAAAAATTACTTTTAGTAACACAATGACGATGATTAATGAATTAATCTTTTAACTACCAGTTCGTAGTAATATGTCATGTTAGCCCAGCTAACAGGAGGCATGGAATAGAGGGTAGCTTTCTCTACTCTTCTTTTCTGCTTATCAGGCAGAGCTTTTAGTATCCTGACCTCATCTCTCAGAGAGGCAATGAAGTAATCCACATCAAATATATCTTCAAATCCACTGCAAAATTAAGTATTCAACTCTGTCAGATTTAATTTATTGTTAACGAAGGTACTTGGGTAGGGTTGCCTGACTAGTGACTAGGGAGAAAAGGTTTTGTCTGACCGACCATACATGGCTCTAGAGAGAATTGGGTGGGATAATGGGTAGGGACGGGAGAAAAGAAAATACAGACGACCCTTTTTAACTGTGTGTATGGTCGCACAGCCACGTGGTCTGACAAGCGGACTCTAGAATTTGTTTTAAGTACTGATTTGGTACTGCGGTGCTTTTATAAAAAATGGGTATAAAAAAAAGCTGAGCTCAAAAAAGTGTTTGGTAAACACTTAAAAACAACTTATTTTTACAGTTTTGGGTGAAAAAAACTGAAAATGTGAAGCAGAAAAAATGAACTTATTCTCACAGCACAGCAGAACCAATTTTTTTTTCAAAACACTGCAATACCAAACCAGCCCGAAGGCATCTCTTATGCCTGGTGGGACCAGAGTTGAGTTGGAAGAACCAAAGTACATGAATCTTATGCTTTTTGTAGTAGTGGTTTGGCGAGCCATGTGGCCATACTGCCTTACTCCAGTTTAAGTGAAAGACATAGCGAGAGAGTTGTAATTTGACTAACCTGCGGTCATTCCAAAAGGAGGTATTGTCCAACTCAGGAACTATAAGCGTGACATTCATAAAACTTGCAATAGCCACCATGTCACAAATCTGCAGTGTAAGATTTTTAAGAGCATTACTTGAATTTTCAAGAATATTAATGCAAATTAAGAAAAATATTAGAAAAAGTACTTACCCCAGCTCGCATTTGATTCAATCCTCCATTGGATGAGACCATCAGATATCCATTATTCTCATAATCCTCTACAAAAATGAACACGAGTCTTCAAACCAAAATCTTGACAATTGTAAGAAACTGTGTTAGACAACCATTTGCCTTAAAAGCTTAAGTTAAAAAAAACAACGAGCTAAAATGTATATCAAACTAACGGCTGGCATAAATAACAAATATTATTAACCTTATGAGAAAGTTGTGGAAACTTACTTTCAATTCTAGTAATTTGTGGCGGGGTAATGATTTGAGAATTCGAGCGAAACGTCAAAACCCGGTGCTTCATCATATCGCTGAGCGTGCTCAGCTGCACCGCGCAGACGCAGATGAGAAGCAGCATGGTTGTGGTTACAAAAGCAAACAACTTGAGTCTGCATAACCATGACTGCGCAATGATCAAGCTCGTCAACCTCTCGCCCTTGAAGTTGAATCTTCCTATCAATTTGTCCACTTTGATTCCTCCAAAGTACTTCAAATAGTGTTCCATCTTATGTTGCTTCACCTTGGCCTCCCCAAATTCAGACTCTTCGAAAGCACCTTTAGCTTTTTCCATCTCCACAATACTACAACTATATATATGAAGTAGCTCTTGCAGTGACAGCAAATATAAAAAATAGGAATTTTGAGGCGGTTTTTTCCGACCAGCTTTTTGGATAACATAGCTGGCCTGAGAAGCCACGAGCTAACAATGGAGATACATTGTTGCTTTTAAAGGGAGCTCATGCACTCTCATTACTCATAAATATTGAGAGTTATATTATTCATTACCGTTAGGCATGAAAGGAGAGAGAGAAATAGTCATACATCAACCATTTAATTGCAGCCAAATTAATGTAAGCCAATTGCAATCATTCTACAATTTCATACTAATAATTGTTAGACAAAGCACATTTTCACAAAACCAATATGCATCGAGTCATAATATTGATAGGAAATACTCTTTAAATCTAACTATTTTTTATCGAACAATTTGTATGAGTTGAGACCCATAATGTTGTAGAATTTATCTTACCTATAAGAGATGTTTTTTTGGTGTGACACACTGATGTTACGTGGTGTTATCAATTTATTCAAATTATAACACGTATATTTGTTTTACTACTTCATCTTAAGTCCATGAAATATCAAACATGTTAGTCACGCAGTTATATTATAACTAAGAAGTAATAGCACTACATGATGGTGTGACCGTTACACACTCTAGAGTTGTAAAATATCCGAAAAAATAAAAAGCTGAAGTTCTATATATAGCAACTTTGCCCATTTCTGAATGTTTTGGA
This sequence comes from Heteromeles arbutifolia, assembly GCA_024362995.1. Taxonomy (NCBI): domain Eukaryota; kingdom Viridiplantae; phylum Streptophyta; class Magnoliopsida; order Rosales; family Rosaceae; genus Heteromeles; species Heteromeles arbutifolia. The sequence goes on from JANCRC010000021.1 coordinate 3,576,423, forward strand.
CTATACTTTGATTAAATTTAACGTACCTTTTGCAGTTTACACCATCCAAAGTAAGTAAGAATATCAAAATAAAAGCAAAAAGATATAGATCCGATTAAAAATTTCAAAGCGTTTGTGAGTAAACAAACAATCGTACACGATCCTAGTTAATATATGATTGTGCTTTTCAGAAAATAAATTAAATAATTGTGAACTAGATGGATGATAGGTTTTAATCTTTAATTATAATCCGAATCTTGGCAATTTTTTGTACCATTTACGTCAAATTAATGATTAATACAAAGCAAACCTAATTAAAAGTTGACAAGCCAATCACGTATGAAATTCATAGTAAGTACCAGGCTTATTAAAGACACCGATAGATGTATTGGGGCCAAATGTTTTTTAATTATTAACGATAATAACACTAATTCTGTTATTTAAGATTGAAAAAGAAATATGGTCGGTTTAGTTTGCTTGACGAAACTGAGACTGTGATTGCATGGCTATAGAGAGTTGTGCCTCATACACGTGTCATATGTGATATATAATTTGACAGTCAGTTTTCTTGCAGTAACAAAGATAAAAATTGTATTTTGAGTGTAAAAAATTAAAAGAAAATAATGCATGAGTTTCACATGATTGATGTATTTAGCTAGTTTAATTTTTCTTTTTTTTTTGAACAAATTTAGCTAATTTAATTTTAGTTTCATATTATTCACATTGTATCGAGTCATTAGTTAACTAGTTCTAAATCTAGTGACAACTCTTTTCTTAAAATTGATAATTTTTTTTTCTAGTTTATTACATTATTCATGGCGCATTAAACAATTTTGTAGGTATGACATTTTTTGTTGTTGTTGAAAACATTAATTTACTACTAAAAAGAACGTGTTATGCTTTATTTGGGGGAAAATTATGTAAATCCAAATTTAACAAATATATATTTCGCCACTTAGTATTACAGTTTATTGGTATTTCTCTTCACTTGTAAGTGAGAGGTCTTAGGTTCGATTCTCTCCAAAGACGAATTTGAACCACATTATTGCTAGCCCATTGTGAGGCGAAGCCCACCTCATTCCCTTTACCGTAGATAATATCATTTGTTCAAAAAAAAAAAAACAAATATATATCTCAAAAAAAAAGAAAAGAAAAGGAAACCTCTCTCAATGCTCACAAATTTTTACATACAAAAACTTTACGGGTATCTCTCAATTACATGAGAGAAATTAATGGCGTGACGAGAGACATAGAAAAAAGTTTTATGCAATTTTAGAGATTTTATTAGGAATGACCAATTAATTTACCAAGAAAATACTGCACGAATATTCAAATGAATATGCTTTGCTTTGCATGAATATTATCTTACACTTTGATTCCCTTCTTTCCCAATTTTGCAGGGAACAGTGGTAACTTCAATTTAATACATGAATTGATAAGACTGATATCAAAAGAAAAAATTCCCTAATAAAAGGTCATTATTAATGAAAAACAATATTTGTTCATACATTTAATCACAACATAATATAATTAGTAATAATTAATCTTCATTGTTGCTATCTTCATCATCAATAGGTGCCAAACATTCCTGTGGGTTTGTATAAAAGTAATCTTCTAGCTTTGGTTTTCCCGGCACCTCCAATCTTGTAGTAGGGTATCCCATGCGGTCTGCATGAGCAACCTTCACTCCAAATGAGAATTCATTCCAGCTCACACTCCCATTGTTGTACTGATCTACCAGATCAACCAGAACTTTTCTGTCCAGAAGAATGGTCTTCTTGAATCCCAAATACCTTCTATGCCCTTCCACTACTTTGGCCATGTTGCCTCCATATGTTGGGACAAAAATGTCACTCTCTATTGACACATAATAATCCAGTGCTGCCATCTGGTTTGAATGGCTTTGGAAGGGCAGTAGCTCTGATGCTTCCACCAATGTCTCCTTTTTCACCTGTTTAATCATATAGGTTATAATTATCAGTTAATTAATCTACAAAATTACAATGATTAGTTGAAGTGAATTATCAATAATCAAGTTAATTACCAAGTTCGGAAAAGCTTCTTTGAGAGGTGCCATTCTCCTCTCTGCCTTGTAAATATCTCCAGCAGCAATATACACTTGGATATTTGGATCAATGTCCAGTGCCCTCAATGCTAGGGCAGTTTCTTCTGGGGTTAGAGGGCATAAACCAGCTTTCCTTTTCTTATCAGAATCTATTTCCTTCTCTTTCCACCACGGGTATGCATATCTGAATTGCAAAGTTACGTTGTCAAACTGTCATATCCTTATTAAAATTATGTTGTCGTACTATTAAATCTAAATATTCATACATTTTAAAAAAGAGTTCACATAGTCAATTTTCCCAATTCAATCTAACAACTTAACATATATGTCAAATATTTTGTGGCAATTAGAACTTGATTTGCATGTGTACATGCACGTTATTATGTTAATTACCTCATTTTGGTGGTTTCTTCAATCTCTTCTTCGTTGCAACCTTCAATACAACCAGAGAAGGCCACCATGTCCATTTCGTATCTCAGATGAAGGACCAAGAAAGGGCCTCTTTCCCTGAGAATTCGGACGATTTTCTCGCCCAATTCCTCAATCGGAGGAGCAAATCTCAGAGCTTGGTAGTTTGCACGGCACCGAAGCTTCTGAACCTCTTCAGGAATCCCATTGTTAGCAAGCCTAGCATCAGTTTTGGTGAAGTGCACAACTTCGTATGTTTTAAACCGAGGAATGATCTGTGCAATTAGTAACACAATTAGTGGTTGTGGTTAATGAATAATGGTAACATTTCAACAGATAAAAATAGACTAACCGTGTTATAGTAGTAAGTCATGTTAGACCAGCTGATGGGAGGCATGGAATAAAGGGATTCTAATTCCACTTTTTTCTTCTGCTCAGGAGGCAATTCTTTCAAAATTCGAACTTCGTCTCTCAACGATGCAATGAAATAATCTACGTCGAATATGTCTTTGAATTGGCTGCCATATATAAACAAACATATTATTGATTTAATTTAACTGGTTAGATTAAAATAATTAACAGCATAATTAAGATGCAGCTGCAGCTAGCTTAGTCTCACCTCTGGTCATTCCAGAAGGAAGTATTATCCAATTCAGGAACTATAAGCGTGACATTCATATATCTTGCAATAGCCACCATGTCACTTATCTATAAGAGTATAGTAAAACCAACCGTAGCAACATTCAAAACTTATGGACAATTAATGATGGGAAATTATAATTAGAAGGAATAAATAAATTACTTACACCAGATCGCATTTGATTCAGGCCTCCATTGGATGAAACCATCAGATATCCATTATTCTCATAAACCCCTAGAGGTAATCACAAACAAAAATTAAAGATCCCATTTAATTTTACAGAAAAAGAAAGAAATAATGATAAATATAAATAGTAGCTAGCATGCATGCATGCATGAGATTGGTAACACATATATACGTACTATCAGGTGGAAGAGAGCTCTGAGATATCCTTGGCAACAAGGTCTCGCCCAAAGCCTTAAGCTGCATGGTAATAGCCCACAGTAGCAGCACCGTCGTGACCCTCGCCGCCCAAAGCTTCAACAGCTCCAGTCGGGCTCGACCAATGACAAAACCCTCTAACTTCTTGGCTTTGATGCTCCCATTGATAAAACTCTTGAGCTTATCAGTTTTGATCCCTCCAGGAACCAGGCGGTCCAGACCCTTCAATACTTCAGCTTTCATGGCTCCTGTGTACCTCAAGTACAGGACCTTACTCTTGTAGGGCTTCTTCTTCACTTCCTCGAATTCGGGCTCCTTGGGATAATCCCTTCTATCCATTATTTCGGAAATACTTCTCGTTCAATCGATATAAAAGTATATGCTAATTAAGTTGAGATTATATTATGTGGCATTAATTTCCAAGCATATATATTCACAGGGAATTATATATGCTTGAGAATGGGTTTAGGAGTTACTGGTGAGCTGCGAGAGTTATGAGTGTTACAAGTATCCTTTTAAAGGACGAAATTTAGAGGCGTATGAAATTATGACCAACTCGTTGCATTATTTAGGAATTGAAATTAAATAGGGGGTGTGATATCCACACATCCCATTTTACTTCTCACACATCCCTTGATAATTTATGTCCGTTGATCTTCTTCAATTCATCCGATCCGACGGTCGAAAATTAAAAATGTGTGTGAGAAGTAAAATGGGGTGTGTGGATATCACACCCCTTAAATAATTCAACTTGATTTCCTTTTTTATGGAATTAAATGTGACAATTTCATTCAAGTTTTTTTCTTTCCAATTTTATGTTATTTTGGTTGAGGGTTAATTAAATTAATAACTCCATGACGTCGAAACGGGACACGCATAGAACACCACCTGAGAATATGGACTGAAAATTTAAGTGGATAATTAGGGACCATTTGGTGAACAAAAAAAACAGGGGGAAATGCACCCATCAATACTAATGTGCCAAAATTCATGATTGAAAACAAAGAGTAATGGGGATTAATAAAATCGTTTTAGTGCATTTAACAAAAGTTGTGGGGTATTTTTTTTATAGGGAGGAGAAATCGAACTTGGATATATGGCTGACACATTGTAGTTAATTCTTTTTTTTTCTCTTTAAAAGGTGATTAGCTGGTAGGTTCGCCACAACAATCCACAATTTCGAATGCTGGGAAGACTCACAAACAGATGCTGTACAGCCTCACTCTGGCCACCATCATGTGATTCATCAGTGCTAAAAATCGAATCTACAACGTACCGTGTGAAAGAAGAGTTTGAAGTTCGTCCCTAACTATCAGGCTACTCCATGGTGGTTTGTCCTAGCTAATTTGACTATGCTCAGATATGCTGACAATGGATCTGTGATTTCATCTTTAACCTCGGGCATGTGAATCTAAATAGTTCGAGCAAATTAAAGGCACCTTATTTCAGCCTTGAATATTTGGATTATCGCCACCTTTCCAGCTTACTGTACATGGATTTGGTACAAAACAAGTAAAACGTGTAATATGACGTTTATGAGACATAACACAAATCGTAATGGGTCCCTATTGGCAAATAATTTCAACCTGAAGAAAATTACTATCTTTCCAGTCGAGGAATGAACCACGAATCAATTTTGCAACACTGAATTTTCAAAAAATTAATATGAAAATTGGAAGGTGTATAACCATCCATCAAGAACTTCAGTAAATATTCACCGTTCTGGTTACTGTAAGCCAAATCATCTTTCATGTAACAGTTTTCGACTCCTTGGATTTGGAAACTAGGTTCCACGTTAATCTCCGTTAAAGACATGGTCTGCTCCGGTCACCAGGAAAATGGTGAATACCTTAACTGAGATAAGCTTATCAATCTATCTTTAACGAAAACTTTTGATCAGTCCCCTTACTGCAGACAAGAAGCCAGTGGGTCAATATTGCAAAGAGGCGAAAATGGAGGAGAGATCCGAGGAGGATTGCACGAAAATTCCCTGGAGTTACAGTACTTGATCAGAAATGCTCTCATTGTCTGCAGATGTTAGTGAGTCTTGAACTAACTCAAACCCTCAGCAAAATACTGCCTGCCTAGTAAATTCCTTCCCCTTGAGAGCTCAATCCCATAGAGCGCGCGATAGAATTGCAGGAAGAAAACGTTCACTCTTCACCAGGGAATCCAGCCAGTACCTTTGACTTCCTCTGAGACCACTGCCCATTGCACTGCAAATCTTATTTTTCAATCTTCAGCAACCCCATAGCTTTGAATAGAAATGCATAATCATAAGCAGCTTCCTCACATTGAGCATACCGTCCACCTTCGCCAAAATGTCCTCCGGCCATATTTGTCTTCAGAATGACTGAACGTGAACAACGAGGACATGTACTCTCTCGAACTTTGGCCACCCACTTGGCGGCTTCCCAAAACCCAACCCTGAGAAATGGATGTTAAATGCAACCAGAGTAAGTATATGGAATGTGTGTACCTGGATTTGTTACTGCATGTAACTAGGATAACAAAAGGCACAAGATGAATATACCTTGAGTCATGAAGGGACGCTGTAACAAGCATTGAAGGGTAGCAACCGCCTTGAGAAATGTTATCATATGGTGAATAACTGAAGATAAGCTCAAATTCGGACTGTATCTGAGGATTGCCGAATTCTTCATAATCCAGAATGGTGAGGGGCAAACTAGGATCCATTAAAGTGTTGCATATATCAAGGAACGGAACCTGACAAAAATATCATCCAAACATCAGTACCAACAATGTAATACAAAGGTAAACAGAATGCACTTCTTTTCTACTATAAAAAAAAAAGATAACTGGAACTACTGAAGTGCTGATGGACGGGAGTCCAAGTTCATCAAACCAGAATAACAAAAAGAAGAGACTAGTTGTTGGCTTTAAAAACTAACCTTCAAAATAGAAGCTCGAAAGAGATCGGGGTACATATTGATAGTTGCTCCAACAAGAAGGCCTCCAGCACTATGTCCAATAGCAGCAAGCCGATCTTTATGTACGTATCCCTCTTCAATCAGGTAGTTTCCACATGATACAAAATCATATATTGAATTCAATTTATTAAACCCAGTGCCAGATTTATGCCACGAAGAATCTGCACCACCACCACCACCCCTGCCCATACAACCACATCGAGTTATTTAACAGGAAAACAAAAAGGATTCACAAGAAAAACAGCACATTTGTTCCAGCTAAGAAAGTAGAATCACTTTCAAAAACATATATAATTTTGAAGTGACTAAAATTTGAAAGAACCAACCTCACATCAGCAAATGCCACGACCCATCCCCGATCAAGTAAACACAGGTGCTCTGCACACCAGCTTTTATCTAAAACCTCCCCATATGCTCCATAGCCTTTCAGAAGGCCAGGCGACTGACTCTTATCCCAGGCTGTATGAGAGTACAATATGGTCAACGGAACTCTAACACCATCATGGGAGATAACCTCCTTCCTCACACAGCAGTATTCATCAGAATACTCCTTCCATCTCTGTGATTCACTTATCTGGACATCCTCCTGATATTGTGAGCCAAAATTTTTATTCAAATCGAGCTGATTAGTTGGTGGGAATGTTCTATCATAAAAATCCCTCACTTCCTCTTGCTGCACAATTGAGAATCTCCTGCTCGACATGTCATAGTCAACAACTACATCAGGCATCTGCAAGTTAAAAAAAGGACAAAGAGTCAAACGAACAAGAAAGTCAAACTAAAGTGTATAAGTTATTAAACTCTAAAATCAAGCTTAAAAAGTATACCACTGGAGATGAAAGCACTGCGCGGTATACTGAGTTATGGAAATCATGGTTTGAACCTGGAACAACATTACATAAGTTTGAGGGCAGAGCGAAAAACCATGGATCAAGATCATCAATCTCCAATTGGTGCTGGAATCAAGTCAATAAAAGTAGCAGATTAACAACAAATACTTTGTATGTGGAAGAGATAAAGGTTAACTCTATCAATGTAACATTTTATTTTTATGTTTATAACCAAAAATGTAACTAAGCAGATAGATAAATACCTTACAATCAACAAGGACAGGCAAATTAATGGAACACAACATAGAAAAACCCTTCTTGCTGAGAGAAAGGACCAGATGTCCATCAAACATGTCCATATCTTGTATGCTTAAATCTTCACTTGGAAGGATTATATTCTACAAAAAGAAAAAAGTATGTCAAAATGAGAAAAAGGACTCGAAAACATAAATGAGGTTCAGTAGTGAAGAACTCATAGTACAGATAACATCAGGAAATAGAGAACACCAAGTGTCTGTACTAAGATTCATGAGTAAGAAGAAACTTGACCTGCCAATTAGATGTTGGTAGATCTTCACCCCGGCAGCTAGCTAGGTAATAACCTTCACCAGACCACACCTTATTTTCACTCAAAGGAGCATTTGTAAGAACATAAAATAATCCATGGTGATGTTCAAGAAAATACTGTACACCAGAAACACGCTTCCAAACTCTCTGCAAACCATCTAAAGGGTTGGCAGCATCTATCAAATAAACCTGTAAGTTCAGCCACAGAAGTTAGCCTCACCCAAGGAAAATACTTTCAAAGTAAATATCTGCAAAACAATGAAACAGTAAAGTTCCTTCCTCAGATGAAGTCCTTGAGTTTGAATTGACAGTTATAAACTTGCCATCCTTTGTGCTTGTTATGTCCACACAGAAGCTGGAATTGCTTTCTGTAAATACAGTGATATTTTCAATATCATCAGATCCTAGTTTTGAGCAGCATACTCTGCCAAAACACAAATAGGTAAGATGATATTATCGTCTCGAGAGAAAAAGCCATAAGTAACAGAAATAAAGTATGCCTGTAAGGTCGTTGGTTCTCGTCTGATAGCGTATAGAACAGAGTACTCCCATCTTGTGCCCATGCCAAGCTAACAACACCATCCACTCGTACTTTGGGGATAACACATCCACTTCTTAGGTCCTTAATTTGAAGCATGAACTGTTCATCACCCTTAGTATCAAGTGTGTACGCTAGAAAATGGTGGTCTGGTGAAATTCGACATGTGCCCACATGCACATAACCTACAATTAAAGTACATAAATTCAGTAATCACTAATATGAAAAGAAGATACCAGGATTAAAACAAAGAAAATGAGGCTATCAACCAACTAGAGCGTATAATTCAGCAACTATCGACAATGAAGCCATGCTAGTAAAGACAGAAGCTTTCCATATCGCCTTGCAATTTCATTCCAGTCGAGCAAAATCTCCTCCTTTCCAAATCCTCCTCTTGCGTATCGGAGAAAGTTCTTAATCCAATCACTTTTTTCAGTTCCTAATCGTCTACAAAGAACCGGGTATTCCTTTCCCTCTGGAATGTATTGGTAATACAACCTGCTCAATTTTAACAAACGACATTGGTAAGGTAAGTTATTTTTGATGTGTATTCCTTTCAAAAGTTTTAGCCTTTTCTTATCATTACACAATGCGGAATCACAAACTTCACTGAAAAACTAGAAACGAAATAGCTATCAAACGAGCCCTAATAACAACGACGAAAAACAGCAATTTCAAATTCACAGACTGCAGCAAACACAAAGAATTCAAATTTTCAAAAAATACGAAATGGGTAAGGCGGGAAATGGGCAAACCAGGGTCCCCAGCGCTCAGGAGGAGTGGAAATCTTGGCGGGCATTCGGCTTTTCATTTCGGAGAAGAGAGTGCGCTGCAGATTTTGAGTGTCGGCCATGAAAGCCTCAGCATATGAGTTTTCTTTGTTGAGATGATCGGCGAGATCAGGGTCGTCGGTGTTGGACATCCAGCGGTAGGGGTCCTGCCACGTTTTTCCATGAGCTGAGACAGCGAAAGGGACTTTCTTGGGGACTGGCGGCGGCGGAGAGGATTGTGGGGGCGGTGTGGTGGGGTGGGCTCTGCAGAGAGTGGAGAAGAAGGAGGAGGATATGTTGGGGAATAAGAGAAAGGAGAGGGTGAAAGAGGAGCCTTTGATTGAGCTTGAGCAGTGGGGTTTAAGGATGGAAGAAAGAAGAGCCATGGAAGCCTAACTGGAAATGGAGGAAGCTCAGAAAGGTAACGACTTCAGCCGGGAAGTAATTAGAATCTTATAACCCCACTGACCCTATTACTATTTTATTGCTTTTTAGCCAAAATGTTATCTGAAATTGGTATAATTTCTTATTTTGGTACTTAAGATTTAAAATCGATGGAACTAATGCATAAGATTGTCCATCACCAATAATTATGATCATTCCGTGAAAAATCTCTATTAAGTTGATAGTATTTTTGTCGAACTAACTCCTCCACTTGAATCGGTGCTTTCTTCCATTTACTGGAGATTTTTCACTAAAAACCAAAATGATTAACGATAGATAATTTCACGACCACTTATATGATTAAAAATGAACCAAAATGATTGACGGTGAACAATCTCACGACCAATGTCAGGATTCAAAATGAGAAGTTATGTCAATCTCAATTACTCATTTGGCTAAAGAGCCCTGTTTATTTTATTTTCATAAAACATTTGATTTGAATACAAACAGATTCAAACTTGGAATTCACTCTTTTGGCAAAAACGACAATTGATCTAACTCACGTCTACAACATTCTACTGTTTTATAATCCCGTTGTTCCAAATGAAAAATCAGAGAGAAATGGGAGCAAAACCATGCAATAAGTCAATCATAATAATCAATTATCGAACTATCCGTCCAAGTGAATCTAACTTGAGACCTACTTATAAGTCGCGATAAATGCCATACAAGATATTGCTATAGCGTAATAGAAAGACACCATTACAGACATAATCTCCTTTTACGGTCGAAATATATATAACATAACCAGGTGATCTGTACAAGAAAAAGTAATCGGGTCTACCCATTTGTAGACAAATGGGTACCAATATCCGTCACCGTCTACGGCAAATATAACAAATGAATGACTTCAAATGGCGTCCCACTTCAAGTTTTACAAAGTAATCAACTCTACAACTAAAAAATGAAAAAATTGTGAGACAGAAATACTGCTCGACGTCTTTCGCTTCGGTTTTACTTTGATCTATTTGTTACAGTCTTACAGAAGCTAGTTTTGCTTTCTCCTTCATAATGCCATGGTAGCAATTTCATTCTGTTGCACTTGTCATTTCTCCGCGTGCTTCTCATCTTCAACATCCTGCAAGTTTCCATTAAAATGGCACAAATCATTTGCACGGTACTTTACATATGGAACGTTCATAAATAGTTGGTCAAACTAAGCGGGAGGTTTCGTGATAATGTAAAAAACTGATCCCAAAAAATGTAAGATACAATACAACATAGAATTGAAAAACCGCAAAGAAAGAAGTCTCATAGCTGAACCAATGGGATAAATGAAGCTTACCGAATTGCCAATCTTGTCAAAATCATCACCGAAGCTCCCATCACCATCATCACGATCATCTGACAGTACAAAATTGTCAACAAACTGAAGAGTAAATTGCACAAGAAGGAAAATCCTAGAAAACGAGGAGATTGTCTCAAAGAAAAACTACAAAGGAACTATGGAAGGGTATGACTCTTATGACTAGTAAGGATTTGTTCACAACACACAGCTTCACGGGGTACAGATAGACTTTTATCAAAGTACATTGGTGACAAATAAGAAATAATTCTCTCACGAGAATAAAACCAACTTGCTATATTGAGGTGAAATATGAAACATGTGTATCAGTCTCATTAAGCATTTCAATCTGTCAGGTTCTGTTTCATGAAATCATTTCTATGACATGCTTGGGAATTGGGAGTATACAATTGCTAGTTACCATGCCACCAGCTTGTGTGCCTTCAAATTGTGCAGATGTAAGACACACGGTACTCTAACCCCATACAACCTCTCTTTTGGCCATTCCATACTGGTTCGGCGATTTCAACTTCTTAATTGAATAATGACTAAACATAAATAGATAGTGAGTTTAGAGTAATAAGTTGAAAGGTATGAGCACCCTTTAACTTAAAGATGGTGGGAAAGCTCATACGCGGGCTTTGGCTCGCAAATTCATACACAGGCTACGAATGAAAAGGTAAAGGAACTATACCTGGACCCCCATCACTGTCTTCAAGATCACCCAAAAGAAAACTATCCAAGTCCTGCTCAGTTGACGATGATTTCGAAACTAAAGGCTTTGTGTTTTTTTCAGATCCTTCTGCTTTGTCAGTCACTCCAACAACAGGTGTTGGCTTCACAATATCATCTTTTAGTTTCTCTGCTTCCTTGACTTTCAATTCCTCCATGTATTGCTTCTCATATCTGATCATAAGTTCATAGTTAGTCACCTACGGAAAAGACTACAAACTGAGACTAAAATTTTCCAAAATTAAGAGCCCTCCCCATAACAAATAAGGTATTTTTAAGCTCTAAACACCCAATAAAAAGTATCTAGATCTATCTTTTAAGCTTCCTTTTTTTAAACATCTTTAAACTTTTCGTGACCAACAGTCACAAGTTCACAACACATGACTATGTCTTACACTAAAACAAGATGACTGCTCGTCTCTTGTTTAAAATTATATCGAGAAAAACACACAATTGCATAAAATTTTCAATAATACTATTGCTCAATTTAAGAACCGCTTAACCAAAATGAACTGCTACTTACGGTGCCACATGACTGCTCACAAGGGTAAAATATATCTTCCAGAATATTCTTTCTTTCATAACACGCGGGCATAATTCATATCTCAGCCTTGAAATTCCCTGCAAGAAAATCAGTATTCTCACGAAGATTTCGACAAATCCATAACGGTATCAATACAAACTTGACACATTTCTTCATCAAATTGAGCAATAAATCGGCGAATCAAATTTCGAAATACAGCTAAGATGGATTGCATTCAACTTAACACTACGTTTGTGTTGCGCTGTATCAGAATTGAATCAGATAGCGAAAATACATGAAATCTTACTTTATTGCCACCTCAAAGATGGTCTCTTTAGCATTTTCCACATTACAAAACTGACCTTAACAGTAGTGAGCACCAAAGTTGCATGTCGCTCCTGCCACTCCGTCAGATCTTTCCTCACATTCGAGGTCGTGGTCGGCACATCGGAGACCTCCGCCGCCGCATCTGAAACAACTCAGAACAACGCACATTCGCTCAATTCAAAGCAATTGAACTGAAATCAACAAACAAACGAACTGAAATCGGCCAATACCTTGGACCGGAAAATGCTTGAAGGTGTCGGAAGTGAGTCCCTTGACAAAATCTCTGAGATCGTCGGTGACACCGAACTTCCTGAGCTCCGACGGCGAGGGCGGCTCAGGGGCGGAGGACGCGGAGGCGGAGTTGACGATCGAAAGCGAGGCGAGCTGGGGAGGAATGATCTCGGAGACGGAGAGGGACTTGATCTGATCGGCCTGCTTAAGCGCGGCCGTCTTGATCTCGTCGGCCTTCTTGGACGCCTCGGCGGCGAACTCGCGGGATCGCTTGGCGGTTTCGGAGACTAGGTCGGTGATCTTGGCGGAGGTGGTTAGGGTTTGGGACTTCTTGGCCGCTTCTTCGGCGAAGGTCTTGGCTCGCTTCCACAAGTCTTCCATTGTCGTTGATCTCTCGTTTGCTGTTTGGAGAATTATTATCTCCTTGATTTGTTTTGTCCCAGTGTTTACTTCGCTACTGTGTTTCTCAAGATTTGCCAGAGCGTTACGACGTCGCTTTGGTAATAAACGCCCGTCGTTAACTGCCATAAAATCAACCGACCTGTCGTTTTCTTTTGAAAGTGAATGAATTTGATTGACTTTTTCCACAAATGAACATGTTTTTACTTTTTATACATCTCTTTTTAATTTTTATTCTTTATATTATTCAATTTATTTAATCTGACTGCTGAAAATTGAGACAAGTGTGTGAAGTAGAAAATGGTGTGTAGATAGTACCACCAGATAAAAATTGTTTTTTCATTAATATAGTGAATGCGCACATAAAATATCTACTTTCTCACGTACTGTTCTGATTTTGAGCATGATTTGGCTAGTTCATGTTTGTTATGCAGTTCGGATCTAGTCTTCTTTTAAGCAAGCTATTTTTTATTGTCGTCGGTTGCTAATTGCAGATATAGTTGGATCTCTTAACCTCGTAATATTCTTATGTATTCTTTTCTTTTCTTTCAGACTTATGTCTCGTTGTCAATAAAAAAAAGTATATTTAAAGATCTTGGAATGCCTTTACTTCCCTCTTTAGTGTAGATTGATATTCAAAGTTGTTTTGGTGAAGGTTTTCAACATTATTGTTTCATCAAGATGTACTTTTCCGATCGATCTATTTCTTTGAAATACACACGCTCATTTCTTTCATTCACAAACTAAATAGTGTGATTCGACTCATTGGGGTGGTTTAAAGAATGATTTAAGCTGGTATAAAATATGTGGCAACTCTCAACAACCTTCACTTCGATTGGAATAATCTATGGCTATGGAAGCAAAATTCAAATTTGAAGTGTGTCAACGTTAAAAAAAGGGGGTTAACAAAGATTAGTATGCTCGGCTTTGGTGGGCTCGAGATTAAAACTGTAATAACTTAATAACAAGGATTAAACGGTTTGCCCTTCAAAATTGCGCTATGTTCACTGTGGTGCTCATATATATATTGAAAATTGGTTACTAGGAGCGATCGATCATAGTCTAATCTTTCTTTTTCTCTCTTGTATCTGATCGATTATAAGAGGTAATCACCCCCTTTATATAGGCCCTCATCGAGCATCAAAAGTCCCGAACTCAAGTACTTCACCACCTTCGTATTTAATGAACCAAGTACATAGACATGACTTGCTAGCTACTCTCCTACACTCCCTAGTGACACGTGGTAACAAAGTGACATTGGTTCAGGTCTAAATGCATGTTTTCTTGGGCAACTCTTTCCGAATGCATTACTTGGCTTTGATGAGTCAACAGTACTCTATCCCGAGCGCTTAGTTTGACAATCTTTACGTCCTTTGGTAGGCTTCTACCTTTGTTTATGGAGAACATGTGCCCTGGGGTTAGTGTCGAGTAAGCCTACTTCTGAGACTTCGTGCTATAAAGTTGTCAGTTTGCCAACTTACCGGACAGTACTTTATGAGGAAATGCTAGACCTCTTTGCTAACAAACTAGGCCATTCAGCGGTCGTCCGTGGCCCTATGTAATTCTATTAGGCCTTGGTTTTTTTTTTTCTTTCGATCTTGGTCATTTTATTCTTCTTTGGGCGTTTTTTAGGCCTTTCTCAGGCCTGTACCATTTAATAGTCGAAATGGACCTTAACAACGTGCTTTGCAATATACTGGGCCAAAGTATCTTTGGCAGCATTCAAAGTGGAAACTTGAAACGCATGTATATATAATTCCTTCGATTAAGAAGCTAGCTTAATTAACTAGTTGACAATTTTACGGAACTATTGCCATGGAGTCTACCAAGGATGCTGTTCCACCCACTTCTGCGCTACATAACAAAACTTGCTTACCATAATCAAGCTTAAGCACGCAAATCAATGTTGGTTTCTAACTAACAGAAATGCTAAAGAGATTGTCTCAAAAATGAAACTTTTTATGAACTATATGTCACCTTACAGTTTATTGTTAACTCCCGTGCCAACACTATAAAATCATTGTGCAAAAAACATGAGATGATAAAGAGTCTATGAAGTGTTTTACTTTTGAAAGAACCTCCTTAGCATTTCTCTTGAACTAATTAGCTTATACAAATATATATATTTTATTCACACAATGCAATATTTTAAACTGCTTTAAACTATTGAGAGAGCAAGAGAGCTATCCAACTTGAAACAAACAAAAATGTTATTTTTACCATTTATTTATACCAGCATTTGTACCATCTTTCTAATAGAGATGAGATCCACATGGTTTACGGGCTCTACCTCTATTAGAGAGATGATACAAATAATGATACACATAGATGGTAAATGTAGCACTACTCCGAAACAAAAGACCAAAAACACTGTTTTGATCAGCTAACTTTAACCTGCAATATAAATAAAAACTTAACTATAATATATAGTTTGCAATTCCTGTGAGACCATGTTACCAAATGTTGGGGTTTGTAGCCCTCATTTGACTACTCCAAAGACCTACCAACTCCACAAAAACAACATTAATAATTTAATTTGGGGACCTCGTCCTAGTTAGCAACAAATCTTGGGTTTTGCTCCTTAATGTCAGCCACAAGAGATGCTTAAGAATACACATAGTCCTCATTTTCCTCCCTAATTACAAACCCTAGCAATAACGTATCCAAAGTGTTTTGTTCTAATTTCTATCAGTATCTGTCCACGGCAACAGGCAACAGGCATGCATGTTTCATGGAGAAACTGCAGGGAAGGAGTTGTTTATGGGACTTCGTCGTCTTACACTCTGATAATCCATTGTGAAGAACTCTGGCGTGTCCTCCTTCTCCATCCGTTCCTGCCTTGTTTCTGCTGATCTGCTTCTTTCCACTACCTGCACTTTTTCATCTTCTTCTTTCTGGGTTCTTGGCTTCTTACCACCTGAAAAGTCAATGACAGTACATACTTAATATTTTACTCAAAAACATATGTCTAGATATGATACATGACAGAGGTCATTGACTACCTTAGATTCTTACTTGGAAAAATTATTAACTATTCATACTAGCAAGTTGCAACTAAGGGACTTCTACATGCTCTTGTTTATTTTTGTCTGTTGATCTTTTACGTCTTTGGATCAAAAAATCATAAATAAACATGAGTGTGCATAAAAAAAGAAGACTGTAAAAATTATTTCCCCGCAACTAAATACTTCAGTATTAAGTTGAGGAGAGAATAAATTTGAAAATTTGAAATAAGTTGTTACATGAACACTACTTGGCTCCTTACACCTCCCATGCTATGAATTACAGTATGACCAATATGCAAAAGTATTATTAACTACAAAACGAAAAGTCTCTGCACACGTATCATATTATGATTTATCACGGAAGAATGAAACCTTACATGTATAGAACTAAGTATTTCCTTACTACATGCACGTTTGTCAAATTTGGAACTGTTTGAACAAAAGAAAAACTAGCTACAATTGATGTTTGCCAAAATTTTCAGCTTTAATCTATGTATTACAACAATTTCACTATTAGTTTAAGCATCGTGAACAAGCATTATACCTGCTAAAGCATTTTCCTTATGGTTGCTGTAGGCTGAGGAATCTTTACCTTCTTGTTCTGCAACCTGCATGTAAATATTTCAGATAATATATATGCGGGTGAGGGAGATGAAGTTAAGAAGTGATATGAATTTCATAAGCACGCGCTAAGAAGTGTGTGTGTGTGTGTATATATATATACACTTTTATTCGAGTTACTAATGTTCCAAGGAAAGATTATTCTTACAGTTACTTCAACAGTGAACCTAAGTTTTCTTGGCAGTGTAGGGAGAGAAACTTGCAGTTCGTTCTTGGCTGCATCACAATGTTAAAAGGTTAATCGGAGTCCCAGATATAGCCTAGAGAGAGAGAGAGAGAGAGAGAGAGTGTACCTGCAGCTTGTTTGTCCGATGGTAGAAGTTGAGTTTGCAGAGAAGCACAGCTGGGTGTAATTAGCAAATTGGAGAGAATTAGAAGGCAAAGAAAAGTGAAGAATGCCATCTCCATAATACTATCTAAGATTAACTGTGAATACTGACATATATACTTTTTTTGTGGGTATGGCCTGTGATTTATATCAATCAACTGTAGTGGTAGCTGGTAGAGAGAGAGAGAGAGAGAGAGAGAGAGAGAGAGAGAGAGAGCACAAAACGGAGAGTTCCAATACAAGCAGAAGAAACTGTTTTGTCAAATTAACTATGCTTTCCTTTTTAAAAAGGTTTTCACACCATTTGGGTTGGTTTTGTCATGACCTAGTACATACCACTATTCAGTAGGTCCTTTTTCACTTTGTTTCTATTTTATAACAATCTTATGAGTTTCAACCTTCCTCCAAATATTGATGGCGCATGTAGTCCTATTATCGAAGAAACTTATGCATAATAAGAATATTGTTAGGGTGGCGTTTTGAGCCAATTATACAATATCAAGAGTAAGTTTCTCTTTGTGTAATATAAGTTGTTTCTCTTTGTGTAATATAAGTTTATTCTCGTATAATATTGTATTATTAGTCTGAGATGTCACGATGGAGTCACGATAGATGCATGTGCGTATTTTTCAAAATGCTAATAAGTCTTTTACCTTCAGCCATGGCTCAACCCTATTCTTCCCATTTGGAGAAAGAAAT
Source organism: Heteromeles arbutifolia (assembly GCA_024362995.1). Classification (NCBI taxonomy): domain Eukaryota; kingdom Viridiplantae; phylum Streptophyta; class Magnoliopsida; order Rosales; family Rosaceae; genus Heteromeles; species Heteromeles arbutifolia. Next base: position 3,594,146 of record JANCRC010000021.1, read on the forward strand.
TATTCGATTGTTACATTGTTCAACCCTATTCTTCCCATTTGGAGAAAGAAATTATTCGATTGTCACATTGTGTGCTTTTCGATTCCATCACTTCCCAACCCCTGCATAGCTCAAAAGGTGAAAGACCACCTCATATGCGTCGATGAATCGTTCATTTTGTAGGTCACATTTAAATTCTTTCTTGATGCAGAAATTTTTCATTGTGACCAGAACACGAGTGGTACTCCACGTTGTGGAAAATTTTAATATTTAATTCAGCTTGCTTATGCAAGTATTAGAAGGCTAGAAGCGCAACAAAAGTTTTATAAATAAAAAAACGCTTGAAAGTGAATCATGAGAAAGCATACTCTATGTGCGTATGTAGGTTTGACATTAAGGGTTGTTTGGTGTTATTTTTAGAAGGTTAAAAGCGCTTTCTAACAATAAAAAAACACTCTGTTAGGGAAAATACCTCAAAAGTGCTTCAGGCTAATAAACACACTTTTTAGAGATACACATATCATATGCTTTTTCAAAAATCATTATTAAGTGCTTTTCTAATAAGCACTTCGATTTTTAACAAAGATTTCAATATGTTATAATAAAAGCACTTCTCTCGTGCATTAGTGTTTTCTAGATAAGCAATCTCAAACGAACACCAAATAAGGCGGAATTCAAATAATTTTGGGCCAGACTTTATAAGCAAACCAACACGTACCCATAAGCCATCCAAAGGGGGTAAAAATGGAAAAGAAGGATAAACGGATGAAATAAATCATTGCTTACACCTTAGAGCGCACGCATAACAAAAAGCATGGCACTCCTGTAAACCTACTGCAAATTACATCCCAAGCCGCAGAAAACATGTTGTATGCATTGACGATGATAATATAAAACCTGTGATAGAAATATGATGGAGCATTTACTCTGGCTTAACTTAATTACTATGGTTAGAATAGAAGCATTCGGAGAGTATCAGAATCTACAGCAAAGAAAACAACCCCTCCAACCCCTATGTTTACGCAAATGCCTTTGGTCAGCTTTCGCCATTCTAACCGGACTGCTGTTCCACTCGGGCTGTAATCTGCATGCCAAAGAGGGAATATGAATGTGTTGTCAGTTGTGTGTTCCAGGAACTTGATAGTGGTTTGGGAAACAAAAGGGAGGAAGGGGTTTGAGAGGTTACTCACACGGGGAAGGCAAAAGAGCGGGTGCTGGTGGTGCTGCTTTCTGATCGAAGGGAGACATTGCCAGAATAGGGACCTGAGGCTATGAAATTCGAGAAATGACCAGCAGCTGAGAAACTCGACTCTCCTAGACCGCGCTGAAATTGTTGTGGAGCATTCTGTGTATCAGCATTCACATCTTCCACCATGTATTGATATGAAGTTTCAGGAGCTGACCAATATTGAACCTGGCTTGAAACGACTTTGGAATAAGAGATGTCATCAACCTTGGATGTATTTGAAGTTTCGGGACATTGACAGATGCCATTCTCAGGGCACTCATCTCTGGCAATAGTTGGAGAAGCTGAACAATGTTGAACTTGGCTCCAAACAATCTTCGAATCAGAAATGTCATCATCAACCTTGGCCGTATCTAAAATATCGAGATTTTGACAGACACCAATTTCAGGACACTCCTCATTAACAGTAGCCACAGGTGGTAAACAATGTTGAACATGGCTTGAAACAAGCCTTGAATCAGAAATGTCATCATCAACATTGGACGTATTTCTAGTATCGAGATGTACACCATTCTCAGGACACTTTTCTCTTCCAGTAACCATGGGTGCTAAACACTGTTGAACTTGGCTGGGCACGACATCTGAATCAGACATATTGTCGTTGTTGACATCATGACCATCATCATGTAAAGCCATATCGCAGACACCATTTTGAGGGCGCACGTCTGTGGTAATGGATACATGCGCTGAAGCGTCGAAACCAGAAATAATGTTTCTGTTCTCTGCCTTTCTATCACCGAGAAGGCACTGTGATTCTTCACCTGCAGAAACCAATAATTCCTTCTCAATATGGTTAGACTCTTCAGTTTCTGAAACCAAAGTAGGGCTCTCGGTCTTTGCTATTTCACTTGAAACCTGCATTGAAACCACAGGAAACTACATCAAATTCCTACTTTCTTGTCTATAGCTTATATGCACAAGTATACTTTTCCTAAACATGAAGCTGAGAGTCTAACTTCCACTGAGAGAATTTTTTTTGGTTGCTTGTAGCAAGTAAAACTGTCAGTAATGCTGCACAATCGCAGCATAAACATAGGTCATCGTTGCAACAGCCACTTAACGTGCACAAATGGAAATTTGCAAAAGCAGTTATCTTTTTCATTATATATCCTATGAAGAATAATCTTTTACGCACAAACTAGTTTCCACTCTTAATGTTGCAGACATTAAACTATGCAACAATACAAACTTATAGTTAGAGATATACCTGAATAGTCTCTTGTTCGGCTTCATTACTGTCCTTATTAGAAGACTTAGAGTGGGGGTTCCCTTCACCCAGCTCTTGCACTGCCAGCACATTTGCAGGGGACGAAATTTCTTTGGACACGTCAATTGCATTCTTCTCCGAATTTATAGCATTGCCTCTCTCCATCAGATCCTTGGAATTGCAAGGAATGGAAAATCCCTTCTCTAAATAATTTTTTGTAATAGATTTAAAGCCGTCAGGAATGGTCGTAACGATATCCAATTGTTCTTCAAGCATTTGCCTATTCTGATCCTCATCAGGAGATAAATAGGTGCAGCATGCCTTCTCAGCCATGCCAGTTTCGACCCAGTTCTTGTCTTGGGAAGGCACTCCCTCATCAATACAGATGTCCTTAATTGTATTACAACTGCTGTCTTTGTAACAAACTATCAATTCTGGAAGTTCACATTCTGTAACACTTTTGTCCATATAATAATCTGATTCCTTCTCTAATGCTTCAAAATTTTCAGAAGAACGAGTATATGGTGACCCGAAACCTTTTACTGCTGCGTCTTCGTTACTATCTTCCAAATCATCCAGAGTCTTTGAGCAGTCAAAATTTGATACAGAAAAGCCATTTCTCATATACGGTACTTGACCAGCATCTTCTTCATTGTCCTCTGAACCACACGAAACCCTGGTCTGACTTTCCTTCATGGTCCAATTTGTTGACTGTAATCCCGCGGAGTCCAAAGTAATGTCATTGCAATTAAAAGGATTAGAATCAGGCTTGTGGCTTATAGATAAGTGGCCAAACACTGGTTCTCTCTCTGCAAGACATCAAAACAAACCATCAGTGCCAGAGAAACCTGAGCATTATGGCATTCATTTTCTACCTACTAAGAACACATTGCAGATGAGTATTATATAACTCCGAAACTATTTCATGAAAAGCTGAAATAGAGGCACAATCGAGAAAATAGCCCTATGCAACGTAACATAAGATATCAAGATCAAACTACAAGGAAGACTACAAAAGTTCATAAATAAGATGTCTGCTGCACCTGCAAGAGTTCAATAACAAAGTGGTCAAAACCAAAATGAAAAATAACCAGTGATTACCAAGTTTCATGGATTACAGAGATTGAGTAAAGCCGGAGAAAGCTTCAAAGCTACGGCAAGCAATACTTTCAAGCATGGACCCTGCCCATCCAAATGCAATTTACAGAGGTTAGCAAAAAAATTCAATACAATCCCGCTTCGAAAAACTTTATAACAGGGAAGCTAAACAGAAACAAGGATGCTCAAGTTATAGAAATAAAACGCGAAGATTTTCACACAAATACAATCTCAAGATTCGGCGCAAATCTGAAAGATGTGTACATGAACCAATGTAAACAAAATGTTGGAGAAAAACAAGAGAGTCAACAAAAACTGTTAAATACTTGAAGAGAATCCCCAACTTATCAGGAAAATAAAATTGAAAGGGCTGCTAAACAACTCACTTCAATAATTAATAGCCAGAAGTTTCCCACAACTACCTCTTTTTCTTTACATTATTAAGGAAGAAATGGATTGACTAATGGTGGATTACAACATAGCAGCCCTACGACCAACCCAAAGAAACAAAAGAAAATTATCACAGCAGCCCCTCATGTGTAAACAAACAAACAACATCCAAGCATTACCCCCATTGGGGTCGGCTGTATAAATCCTAGAAAGCTACTGTACTCGGTTTTGCACCGCCTTCTGTTAACTCCAACTACTCAATATCTTTTCTTAAATCTCTTTCTAAGTCTTCCTACGTCTTCCTCATGTGTAAACAAAAAGGAAAAATACAAATGCCACCCATCGAGTTTTTCATCACAGATAGGATAAAATAAAAAACAATACACGCGCGCGCGCATACACATATATATATATATATATTCATAGGAAAACAAAAAAGAGTATCAAAAAGGGGTGTGATATTCACACATTTTACTTTTCACGCATCCTTTTAATTTTCGGCTGTCGGATCAGAGAAATTGAAGAAAATTAACGGATAAAAATTAACAACAATTATGTAAAATGTAAGATGAGATGTGTGGATAAGATGAGATGTGTGGATACCACATTCCATCAAAAATTGCAAAGCAAAACGTGAAGCCAAAAACGAGGGAGACAGAAATTGATACTCAAAAAACTTTGGTAGACACCATGGAGCCCTAAAGTCAGTTCTCACCCTACAAAAAGACAAGGGGTAAAATGTCCAAGCATTTTGAGACCCCAACAAAAAGTAGCAAACTTTCAACTGCTAAAAAATAAATATTAAAATTAAAAGTCTCAAGAGGCCTTTTCTTTAAAGATTCTCAGTTCGTAACCCGCTAGAGATTTTTTAAAGTGATCGTCACACGAGATGATATATCATGTGTTGTTATATAAATAATGGGATATGTGTGTTAAAAAATTAATAACTTAAAAAATAAATTTTTTCTCCAAATACATAAAAACACGTAATATACTCCCCGTATTCCCATAATAACTAAAAATTTCTCTCAACCCACCAATATGTCAGGCAACACACTCATCAGATCCAACTTGTTGGAATCCAAGGAAAAGAAAACAAAACCCCAGACTATGAAATCTACAGAAAACCCCAGATGGCAAATTTGTAAAGAAAAAAACCCAAAAACAAAAGTTGGGGAATAAGAAGAAAGATCTAAATCAGATCCCAGAAAATAAAAAATTATAAGAAAGTAAGAAAGTCAGTACCTTTTTAATCTGGCAGTACAGAAACCAGCAGCTTTCTCTTCCGCTCTTCAGAAACCACTACAACCAGAAGAAAATAACCCCAAATGAAAAAGGATCAGTCCCCAAAAATAAAGTAAATTCAATCCAATTGAGAGCAACAAAAACCCATTTCTTATAATTTCAGATCGTAAAACCAGTATTAAATTCTGCAGAGAAATTGGCAGAGAGAGAGAGAGAGAATGAACCTTAGTTCCCAGAACACAGAGAGAGAGAAATATTCTGTAGTTGAATTAAAGTTTCAATAAAAATGATTGATCAGAGAGCCAAAAAGGAGTAGGCTTTGGAAGAAAGTTTGATGAGAGAGAGAGAGAGAGGAGTGAGAGGAGAGCGATGAGAGAGAGAGAGTTCAAAGGGGAGTCAAAAATAGTTAAACGGATTTTATTTTCTTTTCTTCCTCCTCTCTCCTAATTAATAGGCATTGGTTTCAGCATTTAATATCTCAATTCATTTCACCTCCTCACTTCTTACCTGTCAACCACTTTTCTTTCCGTCACTTTCCCGTGAAAATCCCCGCAAAATTTTCCTTCCTTCCAAACAGACCTCACGGCCCCGTGATCACGACACTAATCGCCAAACCCCGAGCTGAAAACAAGTAAAGGCCGGAACTTTGAGTCTTTGACTCGCCGGAAACTTGGGAATGTTAGGCTGTGTGACGAATCAGGGAAGCAGAGAGTGCGGAGTCAAACTGCTTCGGCTCTGCTCTGCAACCCAATTCGGTAGTCAATGAGCTCCTCTGTTTCTCTCTCTATCTGTTTCTTTCTCTCTCTAGAGTCGATACAAGAAGTCCACGATCGCTTCAGGGATCTTAAGTTCTTTTATTTTCTGGAGGTATTTATATAATATACTTCTGTGGGACCCAATTCGTTTCATCCTCTCCACTCTCAAAGTCTCTGTGTTGGCGATCACCAACTGTCAGTTTTCTGTGATCAGACTCTGAGCGAAAAATCTGAGCCGTTAAATCAATACGAAATATGGTTTATCCACTCCCAATAAATTGTAAGTTAAATCTACGATCTCTTATAAACAAGTGAAGACTAAATCCTTGACTAGTTATGTGCAATGTGGATCGAGTTTCAAAGGGCTCGTTGATATTACTTCTAGAATAATTAAAATTGGTTTCATCAAAAAACACATATAATTGCATTTAGCAAAAAGAGTTTCATTCAAAAGCAATCTCAAACGAGCCATCAGTTTGGAATTGCTTATGAAGGCTTGCGGTGCAGGGGATTACAACTCAGGGGAGTAATCTGAAAGGGGGCTTTTAACTTTCTGTCATCAACTGTGTTTTGGTTGGCTGCTAGCACACGTGTAGGCGGAATGTGTACTTGCTAATGTGCGCCGGGGCGGGGGCGGGGGCGGGGGCGGGGGACGGGGGTGCGGAACCGTAAAGCTTTCTTGTCGGTACTCGGCAAGATGGACGGAATTGGTGCAAAAAGCAAAGGTGGTGTCACATCCAAATAATGGATTGAATTTGATGAGATCATATTATAACATATATTTTACCCTATTCTTAGTATTAATATATTTTCAATGTAGGATATTTGACTTCCTTTAGACAAAAAAGTGACCAAACGGATGAATTTTGGAGTGATTCCAATTGGAGGATGTTCGTGAATCTTTCAAGATGATTGTGTCAAAATTCCAGATTTTTTTACCACGTCGTTTGACCGTGGCAATGAAATAAAGGTCAAGCGTGCAGCTTTGCCATATTGACGTTTTTGGACTTTTTTGTATTTTGGAGGTCAAGATGGCATATTTTGAGGAAGATTCCTCCGAGGATTCGTAGGGAACGACTTCAGCTTTCAAAAGAGACATTTTGGGACCAAATCGGAATTGATTTGGTCGGTCAAAAGTCTGATTTTCTGAGAAGTCCGAATTTTAGTTCAAATATGAAACCTTTTATTTTCTATTTTATTATTTTATTATGTTTCCTAGTTTTATTCTAAGACCTTTTAGGGTTTTATTTTGTAGTAGTATAAATAAAGATATTTAGCCATTAGGGTTTAAAGGGGAGGAGGAGAAGAGAACGCAAGCACACTGTAGAGAGTTTTTCAAGTTTATTTTCTAGGTGTTTTCTAACTTTATTCTCAATAATATTTTGTTGGGTAAAGTACAAAAAACTACTTCAACTATTGATGTCACGACACTTTCATACCTCATCTTTTAAAATTGACAATGTCATGCCTCATCTTACGAATTTGTGCCAATGTCATACCTCCGTCAGTTTTTCTGTTAATTTCTCGGTTAAATGCTGATGTGGCTTGATTCGGGACCCACTTTCTATTAAAAAATTATTAAAAACTAAAAAAATTATTTAATATTTTTTAAATATTAAAATAATAATAAAAAGTTACAAAAATTTTTTAAAAAAAAAACCAAACAAAACTCCCCCTGCGCCCTCTCTCTTCCCCCTATCTTCATCTCCCTTCCTCTTCTTCCTAACTCCTGCAACCTAGAAAAAAAAAAAAAAAAGCAAACAAACAAAACTCCCCCGCCCCCCCCCGCGCCCTCTCTCTTCTCCCCCATCTTCATCTCCTTTCTTATTCTTCCTACCTGCTGCAACCCAGGAAAAAGAAATAAAAACAAAAAATACACAAAACTTTGTCCCTTCCCCGCCCCCCCCCCCCCCGGCTCCCTCTCTCTTCTTCCCCCTATCTGCTGTAACCCAGAAAAAAAGAAAAGAAAAAGAAAAAAAAACCAATTGTCTTCCCTTGCACCCACCCACACCCAACCTCGCACCCACCCTATTCCCTCCTCTACACACCCCACTCCTTAAATCCACACACATTCCCCCTATTTTCTCCTCACCCAGGTTCTCCACCCGCTGAATCGGCCTGGGGAACAGGATCTGCGTTTTTTTTTTTTTTTTCTATGGGTTGTAGGTAGTGGGTGCAAGGGTGGGTGCAGAGGGTTTAGGGAAGACAGGAGGGGGAAGAAAGGGATGAGTTGCAGGGAAGGGGGGTCGGGGAAGATGAAGATAGGTTTTGTGGTTTTTTTTTCTTTTCTTTTTTCTGGGTTGCAGCAGATAGGGGGAAGAAGAGGAAAGAAGATGAAGATGGGGGAGAAGAGAGAACGCCCTCTATCTTCTCCCCCATCTTCATCTCCTTTCATATTCTTCCTACCTGCTGCAACCCAGGAAAAAGAAAGAAAAACAAAAAATACACAAAACTTTGTCCCTTCCCCCCCCCCCCCCCCGCGCTCCCTCTCTCTTCTTCCCCCTATCTGCTGGAACCCAAAAAAAAAAAAAAAAAAAAAAAAAAAAACCAATTGTCTTCCCTTGCACCCATCCACACCCAACCTCGCACCCACCCTATTCCCTCCTCTACACACCCCACTCCTTAAATACACCCAACCTCGTACCCACCCTATTCCCTCCTCTACACACCCCACTCCTTAAATCCACACACATTCCCCCCATTTTCTCCTCACCCAGGTTCTCCACCCGCTGAATCGGCCTGGGGAACAGGATCTGCGTTTTTTTTTTTTTTTTCTATGGGTTGTAGGTAGTGGGTGCAAGGGTGGGTGCAGAGGGTTTAGGGAAGACAGGAGGGGGAAGAAAGGGATGAGTTGCAGGGAAGGGGGGTCGGGGAAGATGAAGATAGGTTTTGTGGTTTTTTTTTCTTTTCTTTTTTCTGGGTTGCAGCAGATAGGGGGAAGAAGAGGAAAGAAGATGAAGATGGGGGAGAAGAGAGAACGCCCTCTATCTTCTCCCCCATCTTCATCTCCTTTCATATTCTTCCTACCTGCTGCAACCCAGGAAAAAGAAAGAAAAACAAAAAATACACAAAACTTTGTCCCTTCCCTCCCCCCCCCCCCCCCCGCGCTCCCTCTCTCTTCTTCCCCCTATCTGCTGGAACCCAAAAAAAAAAAAAAAAAAAAAAAAAAAAACCAATTGTCTTCCCTTGCACCCATCCACACCCAACCTCGCACCCACCCTATTCCCTCCTCTACACACCCCACTCCTTAAATACACCCAACCTCGTACCCACCCTATTCCCTCCTCTACACACCCCACTCCTTAAATCCACACACATTCCCCCCATTTTCTCCTCACCCAGGTTCTCCACCCGCTGAATCGGCCTGGGGAATAGGATTTGCGTTTTTTTTTTTGTTTTTTTATGGGTTGTAGGTAGTGGGTGCAAGGGTGGGTGCAGAGGGTTTAGGGAAGACAGGAGGGGGAAGAAAGGGATAAGTTGCAGGGAAGGGGGTCGGGGAAGATGAAGATAGGTTTTGTGGTTTTTTTTTCTTTTCTTTTTTCTGGGTTGCAGTAGATAGGGGGGAGAAGAGGAAAGAAGATGAAGATGGGGGAGAAGAGAGAGGGCGCGAGCAGGGGGGAAGGGACAAAGTTTCTTTTCTTTTCTTTTTTTTTTTTTTTTTTTTTTTTCTGGGTTGCAGCATGTAGGAAGAAGAGGAAGGGAGAGATGAAGATGAGGGAGAAGAGAGAGGATGCGCATGGGGAAGTTTTCTTTGGTTTTTTTTTTAAAATTTTTTTAAAATTTTTTTTATTATTTTAATATTTAAAAAATATTAAATGATTTTTTTTAGTTTTTAATAATTTTTTAATAGAAAGTGGGTCCCGAATCAAGCCACGTTAGCATTTAACTGAGAAATTAACAAAAAAACTGACGGAGGTATGACATTGGCACAAATTCGTAAGATGAGATATGACATTGTCAATTTTAAAAGATGAGGTATGAAAGTGTCGTGACACCAATAGTTGAGGTAGTTTTTTGTACTTTACCCTATTTTGTTTTATGATTGTTCGTAACTAATTTCCGTTTGCTAGGGCGATGCCATGAGCCTTAGCATGAATATGTGATTTTATTAATTTGCCTATGAATAGATGCATACTTGCTTTGAATTATTAATCACTGCGATTAAACTATCTAATTGTCTTAGTGATTTGCGACCATTAGGGTTTTTAGACAAGTAATTTGATGCAATTTCTGTTGAAACATCACCCTGAAATTGAGGAGGGCTTTATGTGATTAGTAATTGTAAGTTCACTTAAGGCGAACATCACGCTCTTAAGGGTTGCATGGTTTTTCAAAGGGTTTTCACAAAGCTTAATGAGTCTTGCATGTTTATATTTGATCTAAACATCACAGACGGGTTGCATGTTAGATATACGTTTTTGCTTGAACATCACGAGGAAAATATGCATTAGGCAAACCTAACCTTCAAAGCATGTATGTAGAAACTCATAAGTGGTTGGTAAAATTGCATAAGATTGTTAAGGGGACGGCGGAACCCTAGGCTTTACAAATTGATTTTCTTTAAATTGTTCTCTAGTTAATTTCTTTAATTGTTTTATTTTAAAATTCGTTTTTATTATATTAAATTCTAAAATCAACATTTTCCAAACTTTGGTCTAAATAATTAGCTAAGGATTAGTATAAATACAAATTATTCATTGAATCCATGTGGAAAACGCCCTTGCTTGAGTTGCTATACTACGACAACCTTGTACTTTTGCAAATATTTTTAAGTTTTTTTATCGCTGCTTTTGCAGGTGGTAAAACTCCTATCAGAATTCCATGCCAAATCGACGGCCATTATTTACTGAAATTGTGTTTGTCAATTTGGTACGATTGATTGTTATTGCATGCTTCACGGGGATCCAAATCATCCCCAAAACGTTTCCAAAAAAA